>JAPDEI010000011.1:0-600000 GCA_027569055.1 Aspergillus baeticus | reverse complement strand
CGTCCATCTTGATATCGGCGCGCAGTGGCGTCCAGTCGCCGGTGAGCGTGTCAATTTCGACCTCTGCGGCCGTGACGCCCTGTGTGAAGTAGAAAAACATCTGACCCTTGTTTTCACCCCACACGTAGCCGATGTCCGGGGTGCGGTAGTAGCCCTGCGCGGAGAGGTTGACGCGGTCGAAGTACGCTGCGTGGGCGAGATCTTTCATGGTGGCGTTGGGCATCTTTTCGCGGTAGGGACGCAGACGGTCATTCAGTTGCTCACAGGCGTTGAAGATGGCGTAGCCATTCAGATCGGAACTGGCCGAGGCAGCAGTGGATGAAGTGTTGGCGACGGTATTTGTGGCTGTCTCGGAGATGAAGACATCGGATTGCGGTACGCCGAGTGCTTCGGCTGCAATCATTGTCATCTTTGTGTGCAGTCCTTGTCCCATCTCGACACCGCCGTGGGCAACAAGGATGCTGCCGTCGTGATAGATGTGGACTAGGGCACCGGCCTGGTTGAGGAAAAGTGCTGTGAAAGAGATTCCAAATTTGGTCGGAACAATGGCCATTCCCCGCTTAGACCATTTGTGTGTCTTGTTATATTCCTCCACGGCCTTCCGGCGCTCTAGGTATGAGCTTTCCTCCAATACTTGATCGAACATCAGTGGTACATGCCAATCTTTGAGCTCCTGATTGAAATGCGTCTTGTCGCCGGATTCGTACATGTTCAAGATCCGCAGCTCCTCTGGCTGCATATCAAGATGGTCGGCGACTTCGGATATGATGCTTTCGGCAAAGAACAAGCCTTGAGGGCCGCCGAACCCACGGAAGGCAGTGTTTGAAACGGTGTTCGTCTTACAAATACGTCCGCGGACGTACATGTTTGGGATTCTGTACACGTTGTCAATGTGTGATAAACTCCGTTCTACAACGGCGCCGGAAAGATCTTGTGTATGGCCGCCATTTGCATATACATCGGCGTCGAGGGCAAGAAGCCTGCCCTCCTTGGACACACCGACCTTCCATCGGCAGTAGAACGGATGGCGCTGTCCTGAGGTCGCAATATCCTCGTCACGATTAAGCATGCATCGTACCGGCCGTCTTGTCTTCGCCGCAGCAGTTGCGCAGATACCTGCTAACTGGACCGAACGGGTCTCTTTCCCACCGAAACCTCCACCAAGACGCTTGACCCTTGAGACAATCTTGTTCGCTGCCACACCGGTAACTTGGGCAATGTATGATTGACTGTTGTTGTCAGCTATGTCTGATGCAAAGTGAAGATCGACACTCACGTTTCCGTAGGGTTCTGTGTACTACTCCAGATTTCCATCTCGCCATCTTCAGGCTTTGGGATAGCCACACAAGCCTGTGTTTCCAGGTAAAAGTGCTCTTGGCCACCCATTCGTGACACACCTTCAAGAACGTAGTCGGCCTCTTTGAATGCAGTCTCAGTATCTCCACTCCTGATATATCGGAAATGCTCGAAGAATGATTCCTGTTCAATGGCCTCCTCAATAGTGAGGATTACAGGCAAATTCTCGTATTCGACCTTCACGGCTCTAGCACCCTCCTCGGCGGCCTTGGGTGAAGTGGCCAAAATCATACCAATCGGCTGTCCCGCCGTGGTGACCTCGTCTACTGCAAAGAAGACTTCATCGCAATTGGGAGCACCCCACCAGTTTGCCCTTGGAGACGGGAGATCCTTATGGTTCACATATTCAACAACACCAGAAACTTCCAAAGCAGCTTCCGTGTCAATGCTCAGCAACTTGGCGTGCGCATTCGTCGAAAGAACCATACATCCATACAGTTCATTCTTTTGTGCGGGAATGTCATCCGTGTACTGAGCTTCGCCAGTAGCTTGTTTGAGCGCTGACACATGGGGGCCTGCTCGGCCTAGAACTCTTTGCTGATAAGCTGCCGAGGCTTCCTGATCTTTCTGACCTGAAGAGATAGCTCGTTCAATCTCGGCAACCACGCTCTCATCCACATCGGCACTCTTGACCTCAAGCTGGGCTAAGACGTCGTGATAATATCGGTAGAAGAAGCCCAACGCAAGGGACTTGCGATAAGTCGCCATTCCACCTGGAACACCGAACTTCAAGTCGAAGTCCTGCTCCAAGGCACCCATTGTCCCTTCGAGAGTTGCAGGGTCGGTGAACTTCTTCCCGTGTAGAAACTGCTCTGCTTTTAGAGCCGACACTGTCATAGGCGCCAGACCACCAAAAACAAGATTCACACTCATAACGTCGTGCGAGGGAGAAAGAGAGATGCGCAAAGCGGCGTTTACAATTGCAATGTCGTCATCCTTCCTCTTTGATTGCTTGTACGCCCGCAAATATTCTCCACCCTCTGCTGCAACGGGAATTCGGAGACTCGCAATGATAGCATCCGCCGGGAGGGCTGTGGAGCGGTAACCTTTGAAGAAATTGACCATAGGAATCTCGATCTCCTTTTCGAGTGACTTGGCAACCAGAGTGGTGTTTGTGGCGACGAAGACCGGGTTAAGATCGGAGATCGGAGAAGCGGTTGCCAAATTACCAGCCGGCGATGCGACATTCCTGATTTGTCTGCCGGCGAAGTAGCGTAGCTGCTTCTTGATGGCAACGAACGGCTGGCCGCGCGTTCGGCCGTATCGCTCGACAGCTTGATCGCACACAGATTCGAGGTCGGTCAAAGAAATGTTCGCACCAATTTCCAAATGGTCATCATGAAAAGAAAATTGCCGGAGTTCAGCAAGATCCCCAAGGTAGACAGAGGCAGCGTATTGCATCTGTTTAAACTTGATCTCAATCTGCGTCTCAGTGCTTCCGCCGATCAGTTTAGCATGGGGATGGATGCTCTTGATTTCCAAAAGCTGCTGCACGGTAACTGGTCTGTACCACTTCTTCCGTTTGTTGCCGAAAGCCAGCGGACGTAATTCATGTTTCCATAAGGAAGGAGGGAAAATCAACTCAGTGTCGGTTTTATATTCGATAAAGTCGGGTGGCGCGAATTTATGAGTGACATTGTCTGCCCCATCGACCGGCGAGCCCTTGCAACATCCGCCTGCACCGTCTTGCTTCTCCATACAGCACCCGCTACCGCCATTCACGCGCGCTTTTCCGCATCCTATAGGGCTGGTGAAGCTTTGTGCGGCGTCCAAAATCGGCCGATATCCGGTACAGCGGCACAGGTTCCCATCAAAAGCCTCTTCCACCGCATGTTCGGAGGGTTGTGGATCGTTTCGTAGGAGAGCGTAAAGGCTCTTGAAAAGGTTAGCGCACCTGTATATCTGGACAGATGGGTAACGTACCATTACAATTCCCGGGGTGCAGAAGCCACACTGACTTCCGTTTCCAATAGCCAGCCGCTGCTGCACAGCATGGGGATTCTTGACATCACCGATACCTTCCACCGTGACAACGTGCTTCCCGTCAACGCTGACCAGCGGCGCAATACAGGCATTTACAGAGGCATGGTAAAGCTTCTTCGTAGTAGGATTAAGTTGCGAAACTACCTATGCAAGGTTAGATCTAGGTGGCAACCGTATCAACACAGCGACATACCACTGTGCAAGCACCACATCCACCCTCTGCGCAGCCCAATTTTGTTCCTGTTAGGCCAATACCCCGCAGATACTCCAACAGAGTAATTTCCGGGTCAACTGAGTCGAGGATCACCTTTGTGCCATTGAGGTAAAAGCGAATCGTATCGTCCCAATCCTCTGTGAGGTGAGCTAGGGACGTAGCAGGAGCTTTCGCTGGGACCGAAGCTTCAAGCTCCGAGTCCGATGGTGAAGGTTGTAATAAGACGCCGGGAGTCATGGTTTAGTTTTTCTCGGCTGAACCGGTGAAAATGTACCTGAAACAAACATGAGAGGCGTGGAGGAAGGGCGAGAGTTTAATACAACGAGCGCCTGATAAGCAAGGGTCTAGGCATCGCGGGGATCGCCACCGTCCGATGGAGAACGCCACGCTTCGAGGTCAACCTCGACCAATCGCGGTCCGCGGAATGCGGCGTTTTGTCAGGTTGAGGAGAAACAGATTCGGAGGTCATAGCTGCTCTTCAGCAGTGTTCCTGAGAATCCATTGATATCTTCCAAGTATCTAATAACCGTACTAATGCTGGTTATTTGTTGCTGTTAAAGTAGTTTGAAAACATGCAGATGACCTAATCGAAGCTTATCTCCGCGATTTCTGCCTGAGGATCAATACTGCTGCCTCAGGCAGTATAGAATTTGACTAATCGCGCGTTTGTTCGCGTGAGACGCGTTGGAGAACTGATTGCTCACATCCTAGTTGAATAGCGTTCTTGAAAAGCTCTAATGCCATTACCCCTACCTTACCTTAACCTAGCATATAGGTCGACTGTCGGTGATTGAACCATGGTGTCTTGTCCCATCTGCGGAAAGTCCGTCCCCTCACTAAAGATAAACGACCATCTTGATAGCAATTGCCAGCAGCATATCGAAGAACCCACATCGAGCGCCGGCGACCCTTCGCCGTCCCAGAAGACGTCAGTGCCGGCCTTCTTTCAACCTTCATCTACGCGAAAAGCTTCTGCCCAGCGCGAACTTCTTTCCGATGCCTCTCCGCTCCGGAACGTCAACGGCAAGAGAACCGTGACGGTAACGCAAAATGCCAGCTCGTTCTCGGAAGATACTGCCGCTGGAATCCAGCAAGGTGAACTGGCAGAGTCGGCATCGAAGAAACCAAAGGTTAATGCCTTTCAAAGAGCGGCACCCTTAGCCGAGCGTATGCGCCCTCGGACGTTGGACGAGGTATGTGGCCAGGAGCTTGTCGGTCCAGCCGGGGTCCTACGAGGCCTTATAGAGGAAGATCGGGTACCAAGTATGATTCTGTGGGGCGGGCCTGGGACTGGGAAGACAACAATAGCTCGGGTTGTTGCGTCGATTGTGGGCAGCAGATTTGTCGAAATCAACAGCACCAGCTCTGGGGTTGCAGAGTGCAAGAAGATCTTCGCCGAGGCCAAGAGTGAACTCAGCTTGACCGGAAGGAAGACGATCATATTCTGCGATGAGATCCACCGGTTTTCAAAATCTCAGCAAGATGTCTTCTTGGGACCGGTTGAGAGTGGTCAGGTTACGTTGATCGGTGCGACGACCGAAAACCCATCTTTCAAAGTCCAGAATGCCCTGCTTTCGAGGTGTAGGACTTTTACTTTATCTAAGCTCACCGATGAAGATATCAAGTCTATACTGGACCGTGCCCTGCAGACCGAAGGACCGAACTACGCACCATCCTCCCTAATCGACGATGAGCTACTCAGTTATCTAGCAAGATTCGCAGACGGAGATGCCCGTACTTCTCTTAACTTGCTAGAACTCGCGATGAACTTATCAAAACGACCTGAGATAACGAAAGACGAGATAAAACGAGCTCTGACTAAGACGCTCGTGTACGATCGTGCCGGGGACCAGCACTACGACACCATTTCCGCCTTTCACAAATCCATTCGCGGCAGCGATCCTGACGCTTCATTATACTACCTCGCCCGCATGATACAATCTGGAGAGGACCCCCTGTACATTGCTCGACGTTTAATAGTCGTCGCCTCGGAAGATATAGGGTTAGCAGATCATAGCATGCTGACGCTTGCGATCTCTACTCATTCCGCGGTGGAGAAGATTGGACTTCCGGAGGCGCGGATCAATCTAGCACATGCCACAGTAGCCATGGCATTGGCCCCGAAGAGCACTCGGTCCTATAGAGGGCTCAACAACGCTTTTGCTGCTCTATCAGAACCCGGCGTTGCAGGTTTGCCGATTCCAATCCACCTGCGCAACGCGCCTACACGACTGATGAAGGAACTTGGTTACGGTAAGGAATATAAGTATAACCCGAACTATGTAAAAGGCAGGGTGGTACAGGATTACCTTCCCGAGCAGTTGCAAGGGCGACAATTTCTTGAGGATCGGGATTTGGGAACGCAGATTGACCCTGATTGGATGGCACAGAGATTGAAAACCTCGGAGCATGAGAATTGAGCTACAACTTATCTTGTCCTTACTCTTGATCTCATGGATCTCTCCTTACAAACTCGATTGGCTTGGTTGATGTTTGTATAGACCGCTGACACCTGGCATTCTGTTTTGGCATCATAAGGGCTCAACCCTTGCTTCATGAACCACTGATACCCCTCCTGTAGATTAGATACATTTTTAAACAATTAAAGGTTTTAGAGTCTCAATCTCTCGACATCCTAGATCGATATTTCGACTGTGCATCAAAGTTGTTGTATAGAAGCACCCAACCAATCAGCGCACGGACCAGCCACCGCTCCGCGTCGCGTCTGAAGATCAAATAGAACCTGCAACAAAGCAACACAGCAGGTCAAATCCAGAACAACCACCCCTCCCCCACTTCCTTCCTCACTCCGAGATACCTCCGCCTTACCAAACCTCGGAGTACGGCAATTCTGTCTCCGATTTTCACCTTTCCAGTCAACACTGGTCATCCCGACGACTACCACAACCGCCTGTCAACAAGGCCAAACCACCGGCCCTCGCCATGGCCTCGTCCGGGCAGCCATTTGGGTCACGCTCCTACACAGCCGGCAAATTGCCCGACCGATCGCTAAACAATAATGCGATTTCATACAGCGCGTCAACGTTCACCGGGCGCGGCCGTCTAGGAGGCGCTGGTGCAGGCGAGTTCGGCCCCGATGCCGCGAAATCAACTCAGCAGGCGCCGCCGCAACAGCAGGTCCACGCGCAGACACATGGAGCAGCACAGGAATCGAATCCGCTTAGTCGGTTAACGGAGGAGCAGAGGGAGGAGGTTAACGAGGCTGTACGCATCCATCCATCTCTTGCCATTTGAGAGTAGCATGATACCACCCGAGCATAAGCCAACTAACCCACCTCTTTCCACTCTCCAGTTCACCCTTTTCGACCTCGACCGCGACCGCCACCTCGATTATCACGAACTCCGCGTCGCCTTCCGTGCCCTCGGCTTCACCCTCCCAAAACAAGAACTCATCTCACTCTTAACAACCTATGGCGTCCCTCGACCCCAAGTACAAGGGCAAGCCGGCGCCGGCGGCGCGCAAGCCCAACAGTCAAAAGCCGCTGCGCCGGCCGCAAATCCGCAGCATCCGTCGAATCTGCTCATGCCGCTTTCTGCGTTCCAGGCCGTCACTGCGGTAAAGATCCTTGAGCGGGACCCGCGCGATGAGATCTTGCGGGCATTCGAGCTGTTCGATGAAGGCGGGAAGGGGTATATTGATCTGGAGGACCTGCGGCGCGTGGCGAGGGAGCTGGGCGAAACAGGACTCGAGGAGGAAGAGCTTAGGGCTATGATTGAGGAGTTTGATCTTGAGGGGGTTGGCGGTGTCACAAGGGAGGCCTTTGTCAGTATCTGCTGGCAGTGACCTGCTGATCTCCTCGTCCGTGCATGTGCTGTCTGGCTGTCTCTCTGTAACTCGAGCTTGATTTGATGTTTATTGTTCTACCTGGCATGGGTGGGCGCCGATTGACTGTACTTCTTTTTTTGTTTATTTTTCTTGATGTGCGATGCTTGTTATATACTTGCTCTGGTGCTTTTCTGCTGTTTCTTAGCTTTTCCTACAGGTTTAGGAATCTTGGATCCTTGAGTTTATCTGCTTGGCTTCTGTACTAGAAAACTGTAGGCAGCAGGACATGTTCGATTACGCATCCCTCGCGGAAAATATAGGTTTGGATAGATAAGGACTCAATTTAAGAGTACGGAACTACAGCCCTTGAAGACGTTAATCAACCTCTTTACTTGGCATAGATCTTATCTAAGTATTAATGTTGGACGTTGTGCTGGCCTAGAAGGGGAACGCGTTTGATAAAATGGTGGTAGGGCAAATAGTCCTATAACGCTGGATGAATTGCTAACAGGGTTCCGGGTTGTATCCAAGATATACTGTCCAAAAAATCTGACAGTAGCCAAAAAAAAAAAAATTACAAATCAAATATCCGATATGCCAGGGCGAAAAGAGGAACCCTCAATCTATGCAAGCGCCAAACCCAACCTGCTTTATGCAAGATATCCAAAACAAAACACAATATATACACAACTCATGCATACCGCATCGTCTGCATATAGCCTGGAGGTGGTCCGTCGTCATACCGTCGCTCAACTGGGTAGGACGGGTATGGGTTTGGCCCCTGTGGAGGCGGGCCGTCGTAGAGTCCTTGTTGAGGCCCTGGGTAGGGCGCTTGGTATGGGCCTGGGTATGCGGTTTGCATCGGCGGCGGTGGGCCTTGGCCTGGCCGGAATGTTCGCGATAGTCTCCTGATTGGTGTTTGTTGTGGCTGAGGTGGCATTTGTCTGTTGTACTGGCTGTATGCGACTGGCGGCACGGGCTTCATCGTGTAGCGGGAGCGGCGGCAGCGTCTGAAGATGCAGAGCAGGATCGCCAGGACGATCAATCCTCCGACACCCGCGGCAACCGGAATGATGATGTTTTTGTGTGCTTCAAACCAGTTTTTCTCTCCCTCGCAGCGACCATTCCTGCAGCGTCCGCTGTCGCCACATGGGGTGCCATCGAGGAAGTTTTGCTGATTAGTAGCACATGTCTGACTCAATAAGCTACTCCCAGAAGGATCCTCGCAATACAGTTGACACGAGTTCCAAGGCCCATCGCACGCACGGGTGTTGTTTGTACCCGCCAGTGAGCCCATCATGCTTTCACACTGGGCGTCACGGCTTGTACACTGACCACTGGCGCAGGCCAGGCCAGATCCACTGCTACCGCAGCTTTCTCCATCTTGCTTGTGAGAGTCTGAAGGGCAGCTGCTGGAGTTTCCGCTGCAGGTCTCTTGAAGGTCGCATTCACCACTACTAGGACGGCAGACAGTGCCGGCTGCAGCAAGCTTGCACGAATTGCAACAGCTGTCATTGGCATCGTCACACTCGGATCCGCTAGTGAACTTGCATGTGCTTGGATTGCAGCATGAGTTATCCCCACAGCCCTCTTCGCCGCCACAATCACAATCCTCACCAGACTCGACAATGCCATTTCCACATTGACCGCCGGTAAATGTTTCAATATCTCGGTTCGCAGAGAGACAGGTCGATTTGACGCTGTTTCGCCCGAGGGCAGCGCAGATATTACCAATCGAGCATTGCGAGAACTGGGTAATATCCGAAGCGGTGCTTGGATTCATAATGTAGTCTCCACCGGCATCACAGCTACTTGAGCTGTAAGGGCAGCACTGCGACGAGGACTGCAGATTTTGCTGGCATGCCTGGGCTGTGCAGTCGTGAATCGCTCCAAAAGTGTGGCCAGACTCATGAGCGAAAATCTGCCATCCAGCACCGCCAGTCGAGACAACGACGTTAGTTCCGCTAACCGAACTGCCAGCATCACTTGCGACACCGCTATTGCAGAGCTGTCCCAGCCATGCTAGTCCAACCTCTGACCCAGTCGGACAATCCGTCATCAAGGTCCAGTAGGCGTTGTCATCTGACTGTTGTCCTCGCCATTCTGAGAAAAGATCTAACCGCTGTGTGATGTTTCCCTGTGTACAAGGCATATTCCACTGCGCAGCAGTAGAAGCGCTGTCTGTACAATCTCTATCAGTGACTGTGATGTTCCGCAGACCAATGGAGATGTTGAAAGAATTTTCGAAGACGTTCGATGCGCTGTTAACGATACTGATGACCGACCGCTGGACTGCCTCGGTACCATTATACTTCTCCCAAAGGGCGCAATCCGTTGCAACTCCGATCAAAGCTACTTGCTTCGTACTCGGACAGCCGCTGGTATCACCGATTGTGGATTCAAGGTTGACCCCTCCAGCGTTTCCGGAGACCGTCCCAATGTCGTCGGACCGTTTGCTTACACCAAGCCCGAAGAGGGAGTTAATTGGTATGGACGCCCATCTGCTCGTCTCCGCTTGAGCAAAGGTCTGAAGGACGGGATGGTCGGGGTTGGCGTTGAAGCCTAGCTGGTCGGCCTGACACGATGAGTCTGAGATTGAATGGTTTGAGGATAGATCACGCTTGAGGTCGGTATGGTAGGAAGTATCGGCAGACCGAAGCAAGTCGGAGTCACGGTAGAACACCATATAATCATCCTCATGTTCGGCGATATCGACATCCTGCGGACGCTTCTTTCGTAGATAAGTCGATTTCAACTCGACATGGTGACTATCACCGTGGATGTTGAAAACACCCTCGAAGAGCGGCTCAGGACCGTCTCTCGTTATGTATACTCTTGCCCATCCTACGGGATCCCACATGCCTTTCCCTTTACCCCGCCCAATCAGGGTCCTTCCTTTAAAGACCTTGTGCTCGTGTCGAGCGATGGGCTCTTCGGTGTGAACCTTACCGTCCGCACCAAGGTATTGTACAAACGCATCTTCGGCGAGAACATCGTGGTTAGGTTCCAGCTCGAGTTTTATTCGTTGGTCTCTGTCACCTATGCTGAAGGTGATATCGAAATGCGAGAGGTGATCTATACGGTTCGTCTTCGAGGGAGTCTTGATCGTCGCCTGATCGAGGGTTGACACATGTCGGATAGCATTTGGCGCTTGCGACCGGGCTGCGAGGGGAGAGACCATAAGTACGAGCCGCACCGCTCAAATGTTGGGAGGGATTCTTACCTTGTACGGCAACTGTGAAGAGGGAGAGGGCACCTGCAACCAGCGGCAACACTGGATTGAGGAATTTCATGGCTGTCACAGTTGACAAGCAGCCTTTGAAAGAGATCAAGTCTCTTCAGGAAACTGGCAAAGATTGTCTCACAGAAGAAAGTTCAAGAAAAGGGGCGAAATCAAGACCACTCCGCTTCATCAATTCATCACATACCAAGACAAAATCACTAGGCAACAGCGAAAGAAGAAACAATCGACAAGGAATTCGTGCAGTAGGTCTCGGCAGAGCGCACCCTGGCCAACAAACGCCCCAGCTGCAAACTCGATGACTTCCCCGACAGCTTCCGGCTCAGCCTTACTGTAACAGTGGTGGAGCGATTTGAGATGAGTGAGGGCTGATAATCAGGGTCGGCGGACGGAGAGGCTGGTGCTCTCCGCGGAATGAGATTGAGGCGCAGCAGGTGGCTTGGCGGATGAGTGATCAACAGCCCACCCAGATGAGAAGGTTGAAACAAAATCAGGAGCGTAATGAGGATGGAGGCAAAAGCAAAAGAGGAGGAATTCTGTTTGAGAAAAGGAGGGGGTGGGTGGAAAGCTGACATTTCTTGATCGTAGCCAGGCGAGGCGTCGGTTGGTCATCGCGACTGCCAACGGCGCTTAGGGAAACAGTTCCAAAACAAAGGATCATGGTCTAATATTAGCATAGCTAATATGATGATGTGCAGCGCTTATTGCTGACATCCTCCTGCGGCCGGACAAATCTCACTTTCTGATTCTTGACTCTACATTTTTAAGAGTATAGACCACCTTAAGTAAGCAGGGTCTTTAACAGGGTCTCTCACAGCACCTAATTATATGGATACCCGCTGAGCGCCTTAGCGTAGCAAGGTATGTAGAGCGCTTTAGATAGGCCTTAGGAAGAAGGTCCCATAAAGTAAAGCTGAAGTTGCGCGAGCGAAAGCGAGGAATAGCAGCTCGTACTATTGACTAGCACTAGTGTGGTAAACCTCATGTGCAGTGCGCGCGAAATGGGGTATCAGCGCTCCACAAGCATTACATTGCACACCAGTCATCTCGTCCTCTTCATCACTTTCCTCCCATACCGCCTCCGATGCTACTGCTGAGGTAGACTGAGCAGTATCAAGGGTTGGCATCGTTGGAGGGGCTGTAGAGCCTTCTGGATGCTCCGCCTCCTGCCGCTGGAACATCCTCCCAATGTCACGACCGCTACTATGTTTTCCTACCACGTCGACCATATTTGTCACAGCGAGATTCAATACTCGCAGGTTCCACCCGGTCCGCTCGCGATGGAGCTTGCGGAACATAGACGTCGTCAGTTCTCGAACTAGCCGCTCTGCCAAAGAGTCCTCGGACTCGTCAAGGTTAAAAACATATTGAGGTAGGGGAGCGGAGTGGGAGATGCGGCTATGGCTGTGACCGTTCTCTGACCCTGGGAGTGACCGAGGCACTGTCGACAAGCGAAGAGAGCGCGGGCGGGCAAGCCAGCGAACTCCTGTTTCTCCATGGGAGGCGCCAGCAGACGTCGCTTCACCCTCAACATCGGCATATTTTTCTGTTAGGTCTGTCCGCATTCGACGGATCAAGCTGGCAGCGAGAGCGATCATCGCTTTGCGGGCAACCTCAAAGTTATCGAGCGACCCGTATGAATCTTCAATACTGATCTGCGTCGGTACGTCGCGGGCCTCACCAACCGGAGAGTTGTCGACACCATGTAGAAGTTCCCAGACTCGCATCCCAATGCCTCGAGGAGCCCCAGGCCCACTCAATATTCTTTCTAAGACTGGGGGTCCCATGCCGGGAAGTAATCGAATATCGCGAACCGTCAGTCCATCTTCGGCCTTAGCGTGTTCCGAAGCTGTCACATAGGATATGATTTTGCGTGACGATTTGGAACCAATGCCCGGAATTGTTCGAATCTCGCGGGAGTCCAGAAACTTTAAGACGTTGCTTTCCTCAGGATCTTTCACCGTAGCATAAGGAGGAAGGAGGGTCGTCTGGCTGTTGGGCTTGTTAACAGTGCCCACTAGCTTGGCGAGAGTTTTGGAAGTGGAGATTCCTGCCGTAGCTGTATAGCCCTTCTGATCCTCGAGTTGTCCTCGAAGATAGCCTGCTAGATGTGAGGCAAGCAGGAGCCTAGTACGGAGCTGTAAGGGATTGGATTCTGCCCCCGAGCCCAGGTCTGCCGCACTGGCACCGTCAGGGTATACACGCCCGTATATATTAGTGGCGTCAAACTCAAATCCAACTGTAGGGTCTTGACGGTTAAGATGGAAGAAGGAGTGGCTCAAGTCGTGGGGGTTCAGCATCGCGGTATTGTATGCTATCATATCCGTCATGTCCATGAATATCTCGTCAAAGCCCAGCTTTTCTACCCCCCCGCCCCAGATAAACCCCCGGAGGAAAAGGTAGAGGTCTTTTGAGGCATCTCGAAATTTGGTGAGATCTTCCCCAAGTACGATGACGACGTCTGGACATACTTTTTTTGCCTCCTTGATCAACTGGAGCTTGTGCAATCCTCGCCTTCGAGCTTCGTAGTTACAAGTAACTACTATTTGCTTTTGCTGGACAGCGAGAGGAAGAGTTTTTAAGATTGGCTGCTCAACCTCGAAAACAGAAGCATAGAAACAGTCGTAATCCTGCATGAGTCAGTGAGCAATGAACTAGCTCGCGAAAAAAGGAGGACTGACAAAATGGAGTATTATACGATGGTCATCTCTCAATGGAGCGGCTGCCATTTACCGTAATCTGACGGTACTGCAGCATTCCAACCTGGAGTTAACTGGTTTGGAGAACAACTTGAATGTAGGTAATCATCTTATCGCAGAACGCGAACGCGGCCGTTGTGCAACTAAATAAGCTACGGATATATTAGTAAGAACATTGCTGGACTAGTACGGATAGGGAAGGCTATGTACCCTGCCCGGAGCCTCCAAGTCTACCGAAGACAAATGACAATCAACAAATCTCCCCGTTGTAGGTAGGTCTAGAAGCTCAAGAGAGCCCAAATCAAACCTGTGGTTATAGATCTCATATTCCCTACTCCGGAGTACACGTCTTTCCGAGCTCTCAAATAGAATAACAATTGGTTTACTGGTCTTCTTTCTGCATGAAAGTGGCCTAGCCCTAGGCACCACCCACCCACCTGGCAACCCGAGGCCTCTCTTTCAGCTCCGATCTCGTATTTTAGGCAGATCTGCCGGTGTCCTTCCACCACTGCTATCGTGATGTCCTTGCATTTCACTCCAGCTGGTCTTCCAGGTTATTCCCTACCTCTTGATTATGAGCCAACATACGATATATTTCCAAATGCACTGAGTCCCCGCCATATCGAAGATGGCTACTTTGGGTAAGATGATATTCTTATCCGCCGGCCTTTACGTCCATTAACCCACAGGTGTAGGAGATTTGATACATACCGGGAAATCCTGATGCGCCAAGTTATGAACTCTATTACTGACAAGCCCGAATGGTATCGAAAGGTGAGTATTACTGTCGGAGATTCTGTAGCCACTAGCATTGACCCTTAATTCGGTCAGGTTTTCGATGATGAAATTACAACAAAGTGGCGCAAGGAAGTGGCCGATGGCAAGCAAGATATTACCCCTAAGATGATGGATTGGATCCTAAAGAGCTCCGCTGGAAGGCAGGTTATCTTGCCAAACATGGGGCAATTATGGTATTTGATACTGGCGTTGTCATATCCGACATGGCAATTGCAACAGAGCTGCAGCAGGATTTACGGGATGCTGTGGGTGCTCTGGAAATGAAGTCCAAAAAAGACTTTCACCCAGGCTCCGGGGATAAAGTGGTTGATTTGGTGCATCCATCTCTGTTCCCCGTTATCTACGGCCGCTCGCGGATTCTAACTGATCGGTTGATGGATCTCGAGAATTGCCTGAATTACGTTGGGGAGGGCCTGTTGATACCGATACCACCAAAACCAAGTTCATTGGCATGGTACAGCCCCTTCAGCAGGAAATTCCAATGGATGCCTTGCGACATTGAGTTTACAGGCGACAGTGGCTGCCGTATTGTGTCGTATATCAACAATATTTACCCTAAAAAGAATCACCCGCTCTATGAAGTGCTTGAAAAAAATTGTGGCACAAACTATTCCTCTGTGGGACATCACCCTGTCCAATGTGAAAAATGACAAGCTTCGCATCGACCCTGGTAGAGTCAGGTATGATCCCTCAAGCCCGGGCTCAACTTCTTGGAGTGACTGGGAAGAGAACCGCGACATAGTACAACCCGAACCAGGGGACTTTGACCCTAAGAAGGCGACCCCAAAGGATAGTATAAAACTACGCGAAAAATTCCCCCAGGGACTACAGGTTATTGTCAAGCTATCAAACATAGAGTTGAAACCCGAGAAACCCGAGTACCATGAGGGAACATGGCATGTTGAAGGAGCGCTTAACGAACATATCTGTGCCACTGCCATTTATTACTACGACAGCAAAAACATCACAGAGAGCAGCCTTGCTTTTCGCCAACGCGTCCTTTATGACGATGTTTTCGATTTTCTAGATTACGAGCAGAATTACCACGAGTTCCTTCAAATAATTTTTTGCGTGGCTCAAGATGTTGAGAGCCGCGGTGACACTCGAGTCACCCAGAACCTGGGTAGCATATCAACTCACGAAGGACGCCTGCTGGCCTTCCCAAACATGCTTTAGCACTTCGTTTCGCCATTCAGTCTAGCAGACACCTCGAAACCAGCGCACCGGAAAATCCTCGCACTGCTTCTTGTTGACCCTAACTATCGGATTAATTCTTCAGCCAATGTCCCTCCACAGAGCGAAGAGTGGTGGGAAGAGAAGAGGGACGCTATCTTCAGTGTCCTGCCAAGGAGACTCCCTCGCGAGTTGCAGGACATGGTGATGGAGAATGTTGATGTCGGTCATATTACGATGAACGAAGCTTGCCAATATAGGCTAGAACTGATGGAGGAGCGAACAGCAAAGACGGCGGAGGCGAAGAACGACTTTGAAATTGGCGATTTCAATCTATGTGAACATTGATCACGCGACAGCTAGAACCGTTGCTTGAATTTGATTTGGCACTCGCTGCAGCAGGGCGTGTATAGATCCGCCTCCTAAGGGTTCTGGGCCAAGGCGTTCGTCTTTAGGGACCAATCCTGGGTATGCTATGTGACCATATGAAGACCTCCGGGTGCTTTAGAGCGGTAGTTAAAGCATCATTGGTCAATTAAGTTGGGATTAGTCTCCGCTTAGACGCCCGAGGCGGGGCAGTGTCTTGATGGGGCATGGCCCCTTTGATCGGCAGCAAATTGCAATACTTATAGGGCGGCATCGCAAGCTTCAGAGGCCAGTGCCTTCTTCGTGCCGGAATCAACCTTGAAATTAGCAATGATTTCCCCAATATGTCCTTCATTCGCACTCCCGATCCAGAACTTAGCATCAAGCTAGAGTGCTCTAGCCGCGGACGACTTCCAGGGTATATCCCCGGCGAAACGATCATTGGCGTTGTTCGTCGCACTACGCCAGGCGCCGTTCCAGAGGCACAAGTGGTTGTCACTCTCCACGGAAAATGTACCTCCAAGATAAAAATTAGGATCGGGAATTCTGAGAGTCGGTATGAAAGCTCCTTCAACTGTTTGAGCGCCCCGATGGAACCGCAGATTGTGTTCCCCAGAGCGCCACTGCATATCCCCGAGGGTGAAGAAATGTCATGGCCCTTTGCCGTCACAATTCCTACAGTCGTGCAAGACGTCCGGCGTCGCGACCAGAGAAAGCACTATGTTCTGCTAGACGGTCCTGATTTCCCTCCGCCGGCTTCTTTCGCTACGTACTCGGACAGCTCCTTTACGAGCGGCGAAAAATCCAGAGCCTCCGTTGAGTACTACGTCCAGGCGAAGATCGAGCTCGTTCATGTACACAGGGGATTCGCGAGGAAGACCACACACACCGCGACGGCTCCGTTCCGTATGAAAAGCGTGAATATCGGGCCTCCCATCACGGATTTCAGCCTGAAACGGCATCAAATGGCGCATACAGTCGCTGCATACAAGCTTGTCCCAGGGACCAGAGAGCTCAGCTTCGGCCAGAAAACCCGTCAAACATTCATGACCTCGAGTGTGCCCAGGCTTAAGTTCAAACTCAACGTTATTCTTCCCCACACTTTGCAGGTCGAGAATACAAGCCCGATCCCAGTATGTCTTTCTGCGGAGCCTGTCGTAGAATCCACGAGCGAGATAATACACGACGTGCCGCAGACAATAATCATCAGGTCATTTATGTTACGGCTCAAGCAGCGGACTAGGGTTCAAGCCGAGAATCAAAGCTCCGAAAACTCCCTAGCAGTAAACCTCATTCCTAAATATGCCATCAGCGCACTAGGCAGGGAAGTCAGTCTTACCGTCACTCCACGGACCGGTGGGCAGCCTGAGGAATCTGCGCGGATAAATATTGGCGAAATGCTAGGTTTCAGGATGCGCTGGCACAACCTACACCCGACATTCAAGACGTATAATGTTGGTCGCTCCTATGATATGGCTTGGGAGGTGGAAGGGTGGGTCGCGGGGGAGAAGTTTAAGCTTGGTTTCATGCATCAAGCTCGAGTGTTGCCGGGACCGTATGAGTTGTTGGAGTTTGAGAGGCCAGCGCCAGCAGCGCCGTCGCCAGGGGCTTTACCGGAGTATCCGGGGCTGGAAGAGGCGCCGCCTGCTTATTCTGCGTGATCGTTATTGTTTGTGTTTGAGATACCATCAGCCTGTATTTGTTTTCACTCAGCTATGCAAGACTGGCCGGTACGCTACTCGTAGCACGAAATGAACCAGAGCAGATGTTTTTGCCATCGTCCCCTCAGCTTGTATAAAATTTCATTGCTTGGCGAGATTGGCCGAAATAATGGGTCTGATCGGGAGAAACAAAGACTAAAAATGGGAGTGATTGGCGGAGATTATTATTGCCACCGCTAAATCGACACTGACAGGAAAGTGATAGTCTTAGGAGCGGCTTGTATAGTCTAGACCTTGGCGCCTATATTTAGAACTCATCACACTCGATCGTTTGCCCCATTTACTCATTTATACGGAGAGGTGGCATTTTTCTTCTGATCTTCATGAATTTTGACGTGAGGAACGAATCTGCCTGGCGACCGCCAGTTTCGGTCTCTCTTTTAAATCCCCAGTTGGACCGCGAAGACTGAAATAGAGTCGTCGCGTTGTCCCCCGCAGTCGGCGTCATCTGTTCTAAAAACGGAACCTCGTACAGACAAGCGCCCACCTCGTTTTCTTCGCCTTCGCTCTTCTTTTCTTGTGCTTCATCCGCTCTTCTTTGTGCGACATCCCAAGTTTCGACTTTCGTGAAGTCTGCCTGCCGTCGTGGTTAGATATATTACTTACGACCGGTCTCGTCGTCCCCCAGCCACTCTCTAAGCGCTCTTATGCGGGGCGCACTGCCTTCGCCTGCTCCTCTCGTCTTCTCGCTGCAGCGCCAATCCTGTCCTTTGTGGCATCTCTGCGTCAGCATTCCCGCACTTGGACAGAGATAATAATCCTAATATTATAATTCTCACCATCCCTGCTCTTGCTGCGGACGACTCGTCGTTTGTCTGCGCCGCCTTCGCCATGCTCGCTACTGCAATGCCCCCTCAGGCCTCCCACCAGCTTCCTATCTCTTCATCCTCGTCTGGCGTTGAAGCATCTGCTTCCCTTCCGATCATGTCTGCTCCATCACAGACTTCGTCAGTGTCACATCCTAGCATGTCTTGCGCTCTGACATCGAGTGCAACAACGACCCGACCATCCGCTCTCGCACGGCCGAAGCTCACGCTGCAAACTTCGTCGCTTCCTGTCACCTTTGGTAGCTCATCAACAGGCCTCTCGCTTTCGCTAGCTGCCGGCTCAACGGCCTCTCCCACTGTCCGCAACACCTTCAAGAATGCATACGAAGTCGCCTATCCACCTTCAGCAACTGCTTCGCCCTCGAGAACCTCGAATACTCGCTTCTCAAAACCGGCATCACCATACGCTTCTAGCAACCCTTACCAGCTCCCTCTCGGCGTGAAGAGCATTCTCCGCAACTCGCCCTTGGAAGCGAAGCGACGGGCAAACTCTGTTGCTCCGAGCGGGCCGAACGGAGCCTCAACCTCTCGTCGGGTCTTCTTCCCGACCAAGAAGCAAGTCACGTACCGGTATCCGCTCGAGGAGGAAATAAAAACAGTCATATACACCACGCGACATTCCGATCTTGTCTCTGACCCCGAGTCCGATTCCCGCGAGACAAGTTCCGATGAGGACTCGGATTACTCGAGTTCTAGCGCGGCTTCATCTGAAACAACTCCGTCGGATGACGACGCAGAAACCGAGACAACAGGTTCCGGCCCAACTAGCGAGAAGAAGAAAAAGAAGCGAAAGTATCGCAGCGCCGAACGACAGGTTCGCGCTATCGCTCTCATGGAGGGTCTAGAGGACCCGTACGCCCCGTCAACGCCTCAAACACCGCGACAAGGTCGCTTGAAGCGCCGTCGTGAATGGAGGTGGACTTTGGGACCAGTGGAAGACATTGGCAAAATGGCAGAGGCAACACAAACAGACTCTGCATCAACGACGCAAATATCCACTGTCTCAGAACCAGAATCGGAACCGGCCAAGCAACCAACAATTCCAACCATCGCTCCGCCCCGACCCAAACTATCTAAACTCTCGCCCCCATCCTCCGCCACACTAAGTGACACATCTAAAAACAACACCGCCCTTTCGAGATCGCAAGAGCCCACAGACCCAGATCCACCGCATTAACCAGCCGACGGGGCTTATACTTGGAGAACGCCCCCTCCACATACTACTATATTTTGCATCTGCATCTGCATCCCGTGTTTCGCATTTCCGCTTACGATTTATGCATCATAGATGGAATTCGCATGGGCCCGACTTTACCCTTACCTTTCTCTGCATACACGATATGGACCTAAATTCTTAGACATCCAACCTTGGTTTTGTCGAGGTTATTTATAGATCCTGTTACCACTTCTCACAAACTTTTTCTTTTCCTTTCTCTCATATATATTCTTATGTATTTCTTAATTCTTATTCACTATTTTCTTATTTTACCTGCCACCGCTATCTGAGTTGTCTGGGATGACCATGGCTGTGGCAGGACAACATCGCGTGCGCATGCGCATGCATTGCATCTCTCTCTACATACATACCTACATACATACTCACTTCACGAATACGAATCCAATCAATTGAGATTCTCTGTCTCCAAGAGTCTGCGCCGATCCCGTTTGCGTCATCCACCTAGATAATCAAGATTCCATTGCATAAGCGACGTGGCCATCTGAGCTCGTCGCTTGAATCCTACCATGCACCATCCCCGGTTCAATCCATTCCTTCAACATTCACACTCTCACTCACACCAGCAGGAGAGAAGGCAAACAGGCCATGCAACACGCGCACCAAGGGTTGATTACGAGGTCGGTGGGTCCTTCGATCCGAACCATGGATCCGCGACACGAATACGATCTATTCCTCTGTTGACCAGGCGAGCCGAAGAGTCGCTTGGCTCGCCCCGTAGGCAGCCGGGTCCGAAAAAATCACCCCAGATTGAGCCGAGGCAGAATAGGGGGTTGCGGTTCATATCTTCAAGGTTATTTTTGGATACCCCTTTGAAAGATGTGGAGAGAGAGAGAGAGAGGATAATGTCGCCAAGTCTGGTCGAGGAGTTGTCATGTTCCCGATTTGTAGCTATGGTTCGATTAGGAAGTGTTTAGAGTGTGCCCTTGCTTGCTTAGTTCGCCACTTTCTGAAGTCAAAAGGGACCATGGATACTAACTGGGCTCGTTGCTTATGTATTTGGCTCGGTCCCGTCATGATTCTTCTACTACTTTACGTTCCCATAAGGGTTCCGCTCGGCTACTCGAGAACCCTGTTAGTAAATCTTGTAAGAAGACCCTAGCATCTTCTTGGTTAAATTAAGTGATAATATACAAGAATAAGCTCTACCAAAGTAAGTAGATGCGAGGCGTTAGAACAGTATACAGCGAGCCCTAAGCTCTATTTAAATTACAAGACCACCATTTGCATTTGTTGTATACTCGACTTAGCTGTCCAATTTCCACTTCCTATCTACACATGTACAGCATCTGCATCTTAAGGTATGAATACTGCTTAATTCAGGTTTAGATAAAGGTTTAGATACAAGTTCCCCTCCTCCTCCTCTACTAGCCCCAGATATTAGAAGTAGTAGGAAAAAGCAGCAAAATCATTGAGCCTTCTGGCCTAGGCCAGTCACGACCCTCCCCTGATGCACGACAACACCATGCTCAGTCTCCTTAACCGCGGCCGCAAACAAATCAATCCACGCCTCGCGTGGCAACGGCGCATTCGGAGCCTGCTCCCTGGGAGGAAACAACGGCGCCAGCTCCTCCCAGACCATCAAATAGTCCTCCGTCCAGCCCTTGTAGTCCTGCCTCCTCTTCTCGTGCACAAGCAACCTCGCATCCCGGAATCCAAACTTGTCGAGATGCGTGTCGAGCACATCCACCCAGTCATTCCGCATTCCCCTCGCCGCGGTTCCGGCCTGGAGCACCTGCACCACAGTCCCGCATGCCGAACTGGATACCTGCGGGGAAGGCGAGTCGACAATCCAGATATCGCCGCGGGTCTCTTCCCACTGGATGAACCCGCCGGGCTTGAGGAGCTCCGAGGCAACGGAGAGGATAGGCGTTAGATTGCCGTCGGGGATGACGCTGACGAAGGCGCGGATGTGGACGAGGTCGTAGGTACCGATCAGCTCGGCGGGGAGCGGCGTAGCAAGGACGTCAATCTGCTTGAGGGTCACTGAGGACGGGAGGTACGCTGCGTCTGGAAGGTTCACCGGGTTGATGTCGAACCCGTCGAGTTGGGCTGGGATGTTGTTCTTTACGAGGCGCGAGTGCAGCTCGGTGAGCCAGACACCATTGCCGCATGCGAGGTCCGCGATTTTTAGAGGCTGCGAAGAGGAGGACCTGGCCAGCAGGGATTCCTCGATTGCGGGCTCGAGAAGGTAGCCGAGGGTGTTTTGGAAGAGGAAGTGTTGGAGGTGCAGGCGAGCAGAAGTGCGGAAGTTCCTGGCCGGTGCGATCCAGTATTTGGACGGGTCGTAGGCCTCGACCTGGGGCGGGGTGGCCATTGTCTTGACTGGAAGCAGGGCCCAGTGAGTGAATCTAGCGCAAAAGCTGCAGAAGTATACTAAGGTAGGAAGAAGAAAGTTTGAACTACGAGCTGATTGAGAGAACGCCTGCCTGGCTGGCTACTAGAAAGTATTTATCTTGCTCGCATCACACATTAACCGGTCTTACTCTCGAAAGAAGCCCGAAGGATTGGAAGAGTCATCATATAAGTTCGAGTAGTTGGGTGGGGGCGGAATTAGCCAAAGCCGCCGAAATCATAGTCCAAGGCTGCCAGCTAGTTAGTAGGTACAATGGAGTCTGCCTCGCAAGCTTCCTTAATACCCGATACCTCATACTCTGATTGGCGGGAACGGAGATCGAAGGGCAGCCCCCCTCAATCAGAAGCTCACCGTGGTTAGGTAGGACGCCTAAAGCCTCCCCCGCGGCAAGCTTAGTTACCAGATGCAGGAAATCATGGGCTACTCAAGTACGTCACCAGGTGGTGATCGAGGGGGTTTAACTAATAATGCGTTGAACAAGGTAGCGAGATCAAGGAGGGACTTTAAAGCCTTGTCCCGGCACACTGGCAATGAGCTAATTCAAACTACGACGATTATTCCCTTCCTCAACTGCTGTCATGATTGCCCCAAGAGATTCTAGATAAACTTGAACCCGTCCGAAGCTTATTATTCCTTATTCTACTCCGTATCTGATTGGGTGCTTCGTAAAAAAAAAAAAAAAAAAAAAAAAAAAAAAAAAAAAAAAAAAGGCACAGGGCCCAAACATGATAGGCCCCTCCACTTCAATACCTAGGTAACTTACAAATTCTTAAGGTAACTAGGTCAACTTGTAAGGCAGGTTCGACCCTGGTAATTAACGAGCAATTCGCTGCTTACTGGCTCCTCTGTATAGGTAAACATAGTAAGGATACGACTACGGCAATCTACAACTTAGTCAAATATCTATCAGACTGTAGGATGTCGGGCATGTATGCAGTTGAGTATGTCCTGCCCAGCCAGATAGAGCTGATAGATGAGGGTGAAGTGATCGCATCTGATCTAAAGAAGTAACTAGCTACTCTGTAGATTGGCATATTTCTATATGCTCACTGTGTAGTCATCAATCCATTATCTTCAAGAAACTAGTTCGTGGCTAGTATAGTACATATCAACAAAAGAGAGAAGTCCGAAACCAATCATTCTCCACCTTGATAATCTAACCCGTCTCAGTCTCGATATCCGGTTCTCTGCCGGACAGGTCACCACCAAATCTCTGCCTCACCTTTCTCAGCGCATATTTCGCCTCGTCCTTTGCAAACACAGCGTTGCGGGCTGGTTTCCACTGCATCATCCCACGCTGCTGGCGCTGTTCGCTGCGTTTCGCGGCGCGTTTCGATGGAGTTGTTGAGCTTGACGCCGTGTCCGCGATGCTCGTGCTGCCAGCACTCCGACTAGAGTCCATGGAGAGTCCCGGGCCGCTGCTTGCCGTTCCAGCGGTTGAAGGCCGGTTCGTAGGACCGACCGCACCGTCTCCCAGGTCAGAGTGGCTAGATTCTGAATCCGAGGCGTCCTCCTCGTTATCTGGGAGATGCATAACGCCGTCTTGCTGCCCCGGGTTGACCTTGGTTGTATGGCTGCCCTCATGGTGAGAGTTTTTGTTCTGGAGCTGCGTAAGGGGATCTTCGCCGAATGCACCGCTCCAGTCATGGCCCTCCTTGTCAATCCATCGACGTCGTTCTTTAGGATCCGCGACCTTGAGGATATCGCGGCCCTGCAGGAGGGATTCCTCGTGCATCTGCTCTGTCCGCTCGGGGACTTCAACCTCGATATGTCGTGGCCGGACACCTTCGGCGATACACGCTTCCCATGTCTCAAAGGTCTCACGCGAATTGTTGTCGACCACGTAGTGCTCATGGGAATCGTCGATACCCGGGGTGAATGTGCAGCTGAAGCGCAGGCGGCCAATCTCACGGAGATCTTCCAGGCCTGGGGAGCGCTTTTCCTCAATATTTGACTCTGTGATATAGTTCTGTGTGAGTCTCTTGCCGTTCTTTGTGTACCAGATAGGGATGTCGATATGGGTGTCTTCGTTGTCGACGAGGTGTTGAAGCCAGAGACATGCGTAGCCAGTCACGCCGCGTTTGCCTTGGGTGACGAATTCGAGGACAACGGGAGACCTGTAGCGGTGTTTTACGGGTAGTCGGAGGTTCAACCGGGCGACATCAAAGGAGATGTTGTCGGAGTTGACGGTGCATACGTTGCGATGTATCTTGCCACTGCTTCCACCTGTTCGGACGCGAATCTTGGCTCGGGAATTGAGACCTGTAGCTGTGAGACTGCGAGAGGTAAACTTGAAGGTCCCAACGTCCCAGCCGAGCATCTGAGGAGGTAGCTTAGTCTCGACGTGGCGGAAGAGGCATGAGATGCGGATTCGGCCGAACCCGACGCCTCCGTCAAGTGGATACCATCGAGTGACCTGAGAGCTTGTCTCAAAGAGTTCTGAGAGCTTTAGAGGGACGACACCGAGGATCGGATCGTGCTCTCTGTATCTCGAGTCTCTGACCGTGACGGTGACGACAGCTGAGCGCCAGTCGCGGACAAACCTCTCGGTTCCGGCGTTGAAAATGGGCTTGGAGCTCAAGGCTTTTGCGCGTGTGCGGTAGACCTACAATGTGTTAGACTGAACAGAATAATAATTGATAGCAAAGAAAGTGAATAACGTACGAGCTCATCGTTCAGAATGATCTTGCAGTAACTAGTGGGCAGGTCCTCACCCTGCTCCTCAGTATTCTCTCCGAATGGTTTGGCCGGCTCATACTCTCGGCCTTTGCGATTACCGTTGCTGCCTTTGATGTTCGCAAGTTGGAGATTCACAATCTGATGCACGACAATGCTCAAAATTCCGCTTGGCCAGAGAGGATCAGGTGGCGTATGCGTGATGGCATCCTCTTCGTCCGTTGTGATGACCCCCTTCTCATCCTCAAAAGCAGGGTTGTCCTTTAAGTTCTCTGGGAGATCTTTCTTCTTGCCGTCGGTCCTCAGTTCAGCTCTTATCTTTGGCTTGCCAAAAAACCCAACTTCCCAGTGCAACTCTCCTGGCATTTCGCTTCCTTCGTTGGTTCCCTGGAGCTTGGAAACATGCTGGTACATACGGCATGGATGCTGGATCATCTCACGGATGGGCAGCTCAACCTTACCAACGACATCATCCGCTGTGTGTCGATCTGAATCCCAGAGCTCAACGCTTAGGTTTTCGTCGGCCTTGATGAGTTCCGCGTTTACAAGCAATGCCGCTGTCTCTTCCCAGACCGGGTTGAGGTCATCAGTGATGACTCTTGTACAGTACATTGGCTTGCCGTATTTGGAGAACGAAAGGTTGATATATGGATCACTGCCTCCACCCTCACTGCCGCGCTTGTCTTGCTTGCTTAGGCCTGTTGCACGATGGATACGAACCCACATTATTCCGAGGGCTTGAGTTTCCTTGACGATATCGTCACCCTTTGCCATCATGCTGAGATCCATCGTCATGGACTTTGGAGCCGCAAAGAGACTGCAAGCGGTACCGATGGCGTAGTTAACAAAGTTGGAAATTAAAGGAAGATTCAGGATATTGACACCTGTTTTGAACATTGGCATGCAGCCAGCTTTGACATGGGGGAGTCCAACAAGGCTAAATGTCAGATCTTTAATGAAAGGTGCCTCCGGAACGAGTTGTAGCCTTCCTCTGACGGTCCCTACCATTTCAATAAGCTCCACAAAGACCGGGAATGGTACCCCGAAAAGTCCTCGGACACCAAGGTAGAATACAAGTTGCATGTGCATGTTGCGAGCTCTGGCAGAGGTACTGTGGCCGGTAGGCTTTGCGTGATATGCAAAAGAAGCTTCAAAGTTGTAGAAGCTCCCTCCTTCCTCCAAAGCAGCTGCCTCATCTGGGTCCTTGTTTTCTTGATTCTCCCGGCGGACATTTTCTTGCATTTGCTGCACATGCTCATCAGGAAGTGCGCGCAAACTGAGAAGTCGAATCGGGTTGTTTCCCTGGTCAATTTCCGCAATGCGAACATTTTCAATGACGCTCGGTGAGGAGGCTTGCATGATGTCTTCAATTGTATCAGCAACCGGTGCTAGCATATCAGGGTTAATCAAGCCCCAGATAATCATCATGAAGGTATTGATCCACTCGACTGACTCAGGTAACAGGTTCGCCGTTGCCTAAAACGATTTATCAGTACTTATCAAGTATACTCAGACAAAGGGGCACCTACAACTTGTCCGCGCAACTGTTCACTGCTCCATTCCATTTCCCGACCACTGCGAATCACTTCCTGTACCCATAACCATACACCACTTGTAATGCAGGCGGCCAGGGGAATGAGACCCCAGTATGAAGCGCCAAAAGCCCGACCTAGAACAACAATTCCACATACGATACCAATGCATAGTCCGGTACCTCGCCGCTCCAAGGTCGCAAACATAGGCTTGTACGATATCGTCGGGGTGGGATAAAAGAGGATATTTGTTCTCTCTCCATGGATAGGAACGTCAGATGTTGTTCCTTCCGCAATGGGGTCTGGAGGTGCGGTGATATCTTGGTTTTCTTTATATTCGGATAGGGGCTGGTTTGAATCTACTTTTACGGACTTTGATAAACTGTCAGTAACCATTCAATCTAAATCGGAAAGGTACTAAGCTTACCGTGTCCTTTCCAAGGTTGGCGTTGGGGACAACCAACTGCACATTCCAGGTCAGCAGAAGCCCCGCGAGAAACATAAGAATAACTAGTCAAATACCTTCGGGTCTTTCACAGGGTCCATAGCATCTTCATCCAAATCTTCCACCTCAATCTGCCTCCCAGTAGTAGGGTCCGTGACTTCACGAGTCCTGCCCTTGCCTACTTTACGCGGCCGATGCGGAAAAGTGTCCTTGTCGTCTTTGTTCTGCTTCAATTGAGCATTCTGCGCTTCTTCCCTCCTTGAGACCATCAATTTCTCATGGGCTTCCCTTTCTTTCTGGTCGGCTTGCAGGCGCTCAATGAATTTTCCGATTGTTGGGACGGGATTGGTTCCGCTCCAATGCTCCCCAACCCGGTGCTGTTGAGGGGAGCTGGTCCCCTGTGGGTGTGGAGGCATGTTGAGAGTTTGTTATAACTCCGGACTTAATAGACGTGAGAATATCAGATGTAACTCAAGTTGTAGTAGTAAATCGTAAGCCTAGCCTCTGGGCTAAGGTTTCCGCAAAGTATAGTAGCGGCGAATGCGAAGAAGACGGAGCGTAAGATATTAAGAAAGAGATAATAGCCATACTGGCTAGAGCTACGTCACTGGAGCTGAATTGGCAGAGAAGCCGATCTTGTCTCATGGAGTGGTTGTGATGCGCGGTGTTGGGATGAAGTCCCAGTGATGATGTCACCGCGCAACGAATCAACTCCTCCAATCCTCGCATCAACCTGTCAAGGCTGCCTTTTGCGGTTTGAACCAGCAATTATGCTTCAGGGAATTTGCTGATCTTGCAATTCTATTTTGCCCATGCCTAATTGATCCAGATGTTTTTGCTCCCGGGCTCGTTGTACGGAGTATGTGGGTTGACGCTATCCCGTCTCATGGGTAAGAGCCTTTGCCTTACTGTATTTTGACATTCTGTCGTCAGCCGAGAAATTATTACTGGATCCGCATTCGAAAAGCAAATATAAAGGCCAGTTGTTTACAATATGTGTTAGCTAACCGCTTGTCTGGATTGCTATGTTATGCTTAGAGAAGCCATCTTGTCCAAGTTGTGTTGATTCATCCACTGTCATACCACAGGACCTCATTCAAATTCACAACTGCCAGTGCTCAGCTCTCCTACCATGATATACTCTTTAAATAAAATTCCCTGGTTATGGTCTAAAATTCCTTAGTATTTTAGAGCTTCTCTCACAATCTCGGTTATTGTGGCTTCAGCCTCTATATTCACACTAGGTACAAAAATATATTGTCTCTCGAACTTATCAGTGTTAGCCGACTCGATAAGCATTCAGTCCAGTGCCTCACATTTACTATCTACGTACGTATTGATCTTCTTACATAACAACTGAAGTAAAGATATTGAGATTGTCGGAGCGTTTTGTTAAGAGACGGTGCAAGTTTGGACATCAAACTTACATGGTACCATAGGTATGATGGTCCTTGGCAATTAATTAGTTATATGAAAGGGTGGATCGATATGGCGAGAGTATTACTTGATAATGGGGTCTTGGGCATCTGGAAAGGCAAGAGGTATAAGGGTGGATATGGAGAGGAGGAGAAGGAGGAAGGGGAGGAAGATGAGGAGGGCAACGACGAGATTCCAATGATCCGCTGGGGTTTGCGGTTAATTGCGACAATGTTTCAATCCTGCAGCTATTCTTGGAGAGGGTGTTAGGCCGGACGACGAGGAGGATATAAAGACGATTGTTGGGTGGGCGCAGAGCGAGGAAATGAGCGCGTTGTTGAAGGGGTATTTCCCTGAGGTTTGATATTTGATCCTCATACTCTAGGGGATGCCTCACTGCTGTGGTGATTGCGGTATATACAAGTATGTCTCCGTCGATAACATTACGTTCCCAGAGTCCTCAGAGGATAACAGTGCCAGCGGGTCCTCTGGGGCCTGTACGCACTCCTGCTCTGTCATCATCCACACCCAGCGCACCCAGTTCGGCGAGAGCCACCAGGCATCACCTTGCCATCCGCCAGTGAAAGGTTCTAGTTTTGAAAATATATCTGCGTTTTGCTCACGCATTGCCTCCAGGACTTCGTCAAACTCGCTGAGCAAATTTTCGTCGTCTTCATCTTCGACAACCCATGCAACGTCATCGGGCGGGGGAAGGTAGTGGTCAAGAATAAAACCTGCCCATTGAGACAACCGTGAAGGGAGGAAGCTATGGCTCTTTCCGGACCCTAAGTCGTGTTTGTGTCGGTTCGTTATGTGGACTGCTACCACAAGACAGATGAATAATGGAAATCTGAACGGAGATGCTTGCGCTGTGATGCCCCTGAGAGCTGGAATATTCCGCGATGCATTCTTAAGCACAGCAGTGGAACAAACTAGAAAATGCTCTCGAACTTCCTCAGGCAGTAGGCCGAGTAGCTCATCGAATGAGAACAGCTCGCCGGTTGCCGTGAGAACAGACGGTCTTTCTAGAATTCTAACTTGAAGTCGGGAACGCACCGCGTCTGGAAATTTTCCATTTGGTAGGTAGGCCATATGATCCCCCAGAAGTTGTTTTATTTCCTCCCAGTCTCCTGTTAGACCATGTACTCGTGCACGCTGTAGGGTCCACGCCGCAATGACAAGAGCCGACTCGGACAGTCGGATCTGGCTATCGCGGTATATTTTCGCGTGCGTCTGTTTGAGGTTCGACGGTTCCTTTGGCCCGGGCCCTGAAGACCGTAGTCTGGCAATATGTGTAATCAGCTCGATGATGATCTGGCTGATTGCCGCAAGAGCAGCGCGCGAGTTTCCGTAAGTATTTGATAGTCGAATTTCGTGCTCTGAGACTTCTAGTGTTTCTAGTTCGCGCTGGTTTGCGGCTAATATCGAGACAGCATTGAAGAGAGCTGGTGAGAATATCGAGTGTTCCATGGGCGTATTTGGTGTTAGAAGGGGATAGGAGATGTTGAACACGTAGTAAGGGTCTTCACTATCCTTGCTTGAGTCTGGGAATAGCTGTCGTTGCTGCTCGCGTACAACTTGTAGCGGACTCCCCGGTGGTGCTCGCAAACAGACAGTGCGGTAGTCGCAGGGGTTATCCGAGAGGCAAAAGCCATAGTTCATCATTACTGTCCACGTTAGTTGGGGTGAGAATACGGGACAAGCTGCTACGTACGCTGCTCATTATTGCGAGGGCCATAATTGTTTGCAATTTCTTGCTCTGCCGCGACATCTTCCAAAGTGACGAAGTCAACGCTCTCTCTCCCAGCACGCCATTCGACCTTGGCCAGTGGTCGATGGTTTGAAATGTCAATGAAGGGAAGGAGAACAGAAACATTCTCCTCGGGCAATCCTAATTCAGAAACCACCCCTGACAGCACTTTTGCTGAGAATGCTCGCGAGGCGAATATAGTAGCTGCCCAGAGATATAAGTCCCTTTTAATTATAAGCACCCGCATATTCCTTAAGAGGGCCGCTATACGCACACCGGCCTCGCTTAAAACACACCGGACTGCGCCAGCCACGCATCCCACACCAAAACAGGCACCTGGTAGTAAGGAATGATGTGCGCATAGCAGCCCACTAGACGCACACCAACTTATTATCCGGTGCCCATCTTAAAGCGCACCCTAATAGGGCCCTTTGATAAACGCCTTAGTGAACGCCTTAAGGCCCTCTTAAGCGCCTGCTTAACGGATCAGGCAGCGGGTAAACGGTGTGTGGCTAGCGGAGGTTTGTGTGCGTTGAGCGAGGCCGGTATGCGTACAACGGACCCCTTCTTTAAAGGTGGGCGCAACACATACCATGAGTACCTCTCACTGTCCTCAACTCCTGCTTTCTGAAGCTCATCGTACGAATCCTCATACTTCTGTCGCATCTGCGAAACCCTCTGTTTCCTCGCCTGCAACAAGTTCGTCCCTTCCAGCCAATCCAAATCCTCATCCTCATAGTAGGGAAGAGTAGTCAAAGTCCCTGGCTGAGGAAGCGTGTGGAGATACGGATGCCAAAAGCTTTCGGACCCGCGCAGATGCTGACCTACTAGAAAGAAGGTAGCGACTTCTTCAGGCCTAGCAGATTCTATGAATGAATTGGGAAACTTTACGCCGTGGGAGGGAAAATGAACATCGCCAATGTGGTGGTCAATGGCGTTGAAATACGACATGGTGGTTGCGACAGGCGTCTTGATTATATGCGTGTTGCTAGGCACGCCCTCCTTCTTAGCACGAATGTGCGTGCCTTGTCGCTCATTGTGACTGATTTGGACGCTTTCATGGAGGTCTCCGCCATGGGATTTCATCCATTGTAGTAGAGATGAGTAGGTTTCGAGGCTGGGGTTGTCAGCCGTTTCTCTGTGGTTTAATTTGGTTTCTTACCTTGAGCCTGCAGCTGGGTCATTCCCCGCCATTCTATCAATCGAGTCTATCCAGAAAATAAAATTGATTAACGTGTATATATGAGGTGGTGATGCAGATATTTCCCTTTTGGGCGGTGATATACAATCACGTGACTTTACACTGCTGATTAATTACACGTGACATTATCCGTCCAATCACGGCGCACCCAAAGCCGGATATTCAGCAACGGCAGGAATTGAAGCTCAACACCATCACCGAATCCCCTCGTCTTCCCTCCCTAATTCCCTCCCCACAGCCATTGGGCCATCGTCACCATGATATCTCGAGCGGCGGCTCCTTCATCTTCCTCCCTCGCGACGCTTTCCTCCCGTTCCCTCCGCCTCCAGGCGCCGGCCGCCCGCTCGTTCGCGACCGTCCAGGACAATGCACCCCCAGTCAGGCACCACGGTGGTCTGAAGGACCAGGACCGCATTTTCACGAATCTTTACGGAGTACATGACGGAACCTTGAAGGCAGCACAGAAATATGGCGATTGGTACAAGACCAAGGAGATCGTGTTGAAAGGTCATGACTGGGTAGGCTTTCTCACCGGTTAATAATGGATAGGAGGAGAGAGGGAGGAGCAATTGAGTGAGCAATGTTAACGTGTGCCTTGGTTAGCTTATCTCGGAACTTAAGGCCTCTGGTCTCCGTGGTCGTGGTGGTGCCGGTTTCCCTTCTGGTTTGAAATACGTACGTCTCCTTCCTCATATTAGCCTTGAGCGCCGGATGTCCGGACCCAGTCTAACTTGGACTGCCAGTCCTTCATGAACTTCAAGGACTGGGACAAGGACCCTAGACCCCGTTACCTTGTTGTCAATGCCGATGAGGGCGAACCTGGAACTTGCAAGGACCGCGAGATTATGCGCAAGGACCCTCACAAGCTCATCGAGGGCTGCCTCGTCGTCGGCCGTGCGATGAACGCCAATGCCGCCTACATCTACATCCGTGGCGAATTCTACCACGAAGCGACCGTTCTTCAGCGTGCGATCAACGAGGCATACCAGGCTGGTCTTATCGGAAAGAACGCCTGCGGAACCGGTTACGACTTTGACGTGTATATCCACCGTGGAATGGGCGCCTATGTCTGTGGTGAAGAGACCTCTCTCATTGAGTCCATTGAGGGCAAGGCTGGCAAGCCCCGTCTGAAGCCCCCATTCCCCGCTGCCGTCGGTCTTTTCGGATGCCCTAGCACAGTCACCAACGTCGAGACGGTCGCCGTGACACCTACCATCATGCGCCGAGGAGGTAGCTGGTTCGCCGGTTTCGGTCGTGAGCGCAACGCAGGAACGAAGCTTTTCTGTATCTCCGGTCACGTCAACAATCCTTGCACTGTGGAAGAAGAAATGTCCATCCCTCTCCGGGAGCTGATCGACAAGCACTGTGGTGGTGTCCGTGGCGGCTGGGACAACCTTCTCGCTGTCATCCCCGGTGGCTCCTCAACCCCCGTTATCCCCAAGACCGTCTGTGACGACCAACTGATGGACTTTGACGCCCTCAAAGACTCCCAGACTGGTCTTGGAACCGCCGCCGTCATCGTCATGGACAAGTCCACAGACATCGTTCGTGCTATCTCCCGTCTCTCTACTTTCTACAAGCACGAGTCCTGCGGACAGTGCACCCCTTGCCGCGAGGGTAGCAAGTGGACCATGCAGATGATGCAGCGTCTGGAGAAGGGTCAGGCCCGCGAGCGCGAGATCGACATGCTCCAAGAACTCACCAAACAGGTCGAGGGTCACACCATTTGCGCTCTCGGCGAGGCCTTCGCCTGGCCCATCCAGGGTCTCATTCGCCACTTCCGCCCCGAGCTTGAAGCCCGCATTAAGGAGTACTCACAGGAGCTGAACGGCGAGAGGCCGTTTGCCGGTGGCTGGCACCCCAACAGCCGGGCCGAGGGCAAACTCATCTCGCCTGGCATGTAAACTATTCCTTTTCGTTACCTTATTGCAAAAGAGTGAATCGTATTATAGATTAAAGATTCTCCCATCTGTCTACCCATGGGTATAGTATACCTACCATCGTGCCATGCCATATTTACACTAACCCTTTCTTTTTTTTCTTTCTTTCTTTTTATCTACGCGTGCGTTCTGTATTAGGGTTTTGATCATGTACAGTTTTCGAATCCGACAATGAATATCTTAATCTTATCACGAGGTTTCGTAATAACTTCAAGCTTCAACTCCTCTTTACCGAAACTACTCGGCCGCCCCAACCCTCAAAATGACATGCCTAAATAGGTTCTAACGCGAAATTTGACCAACTTTTTGTGGGACTACATATATCTTCTGCTTGAATACGGTATGAATAAGGGGGAGGGTGCGGGAGAGGGCGAAAAAAAAAATGACAGCACAACCCAACGGCGGCGTGAGAAAAGCGATTGGGCGGTCATTATTAAGTATGCAACAGGGTGTCTGAGCAATTTACGAGTAAGGAGGACCAGCTTAGGAGGAAGATAGGGTGAGTGTAATATCTGGGAATGCCATGCATGGTACATCAAACTGCTGATTCATTTGCTAAAGCACTGGTCTAATACGTCTAATCTATCCAATATGCATAATAACTAAAAACAACTTAGCTCAACAACCATAAAACCATCTTAATCACCTTAGGTAGAATCTTGACAACTGACCAGCTTCCTTAGACCCATCAGAATTACTGATATGATCGAGTATCATTCACTTGCCTGCCAGGTGATGTCGCCCCTCAGTTCTTCGGCCAGATCTCGGGCATTCCAATAGGCAGTCAGGCCCTGCTGATAGGATTCTAGACTGCCTATCTAGGGGTAATGCCGAACTTGGGTCATCACATAATCAGCATGAAGGTCATCATTGTTCGTAAACCCTGTATGTAAACAAGTAGCATAGCAGTTGCGCAAGAAAGCAGGAGCAAAGGTGTGAGGGCTAGAAAAGGAGCCCCGGTTTGAAGTTAGGGTTTATTTCGTCGGTTGGCTTCTCTTAACGCGCTTTTGGTCAACCACAGAGTAGTGAGCTTATCCAAAAACAATGGAGGAGGATGGTGCGTTCGTCGTAGATGCTGATGCTTCGAGGACGGCATATAGAGAGTATGTGAGATTGAGCAGCTAGAGAAGAGGTTGTAAGAATAAGAAAGACGAACTGTTTAGAGGGCCCTTTATAAAATACAGAAACAACCAGATTGTGGTGAGAAGTATGGTTCGTTCCATTCCAAAAGTAGAACAAAGAGAGCAGCATCAACGCAAAGCATGAATCGTCCTACATAATCCTGATCATGTCAAAAGCATTATTTTAGTAGACTATGTATGTGCCATCTAACAGCAAGGGCGACTGGATGACCGTATGCAAAAGCCTGGCACCATGAGGCCAGGGATCCTGAAATCTAGCGAGATAGTAGGCGAGCGAGAGCTACGAGGGATATCATGGTGTTTGGAATGGCATCGCGATAGTTCTGGCTTCAAACATTATGGTTATCATGCTCATGTTACTGGGAGGCAGCAATGGAGATAAGGTATGTAAGGTAGACGTTAAGTTGGAATAATGCATGTCGCGTCACTATCCAAGGAAATTGTCGCGACATCAACAGGCGGTCACAGCCTCACATGTTTAACCTTCAGTAAGTAATAATACTCCGCTCCGCTCTTACGTACTGGTTATGGATAGAGGGTCGTGAACGAATCACCTGTCTCACCCGGCTCACCCTCCTAAAGCAGCAACATTTGAAACAGGCACGAAGGAGGCCTCGTAGATTTCTGGACGGTAGAGATACCTACCTAGGCTATATCGGAGACATGGAGACCTCGGCCAGAACGTATTATACTTCGTCATAGTGGCATCCGGGGTCCTTCGAATTCAGGTACAATGCACATCTTCGATCAAAGTGGGTTAGCTTGGCACATTTCCAAGTAAATCTGTTACGGATCCTTCTTGGAGAACAACGAATTGCGATGTCTGTCTCGCTTGGGCTTCTAGAAATTTGTCAAAACATGCTTTAGTTGAAGAGCATATTTTCGTCGAACAGCGCGGCTGGTTTGTAGAATTGTGAAATGAGGAGACTCCGAGTGAACTCCGAATGCGGACAAATGACTCCGAGGGGCACCCACAACCGCCAGCAGCCAGCAGAAGATAATGATAATGGATCTGTCTCGGGAGCAGTCGGAGGTTGGGGGCTACAACTCTAAGTTGTGACCGAGACGCGCATTGCGAGGAGACCTTGTCGAAACCGGCGCGGGAGGCTGCTGCTGGGATTATTATTGTTACCGCAAACAGAATCATACCATCCCTTCACTTTAAGGTTAGCTCCAGCAAGCGGATTGGACGGCAGTCCCACCTCACTGCCAGCTATTGATGGCTTATTGCTTGCTGCCCTGTGGGATCAAGAACCATGCACCACCTAACGCTTATACGTTGCCCGATCGAGGAAAGGCTCTCAGGCTCTGGCCCCCCGCACGGCTCAGGCCTAGCAATGATGGAATTACCCCTCCATCAGATACTTGGCCAGCGTTCTTGTGATCCCTCCGTCCGGGGACTCCAGAGTAGATATGTGCGCGCTGATTTGTTCTCGGAACTTCAGGATCGTGGCATACTTCATAGGATTGGCGATTATAGCTGTATGAGCAAGCTTTCACTACTCTAGGTAACGAACAGCTGTAACGGTGTAGGATGGCACCCAACTGCCTTGCAGGCAATTTCTCGTGTTCCCAGTCCTCGTATGCACGCACAGGGAAACCTCGCTGCGTAGACTAGTGACAGTAATCTCCTTGCTTTTGATTGTGCAATGTGATTGGAAAAGGGCTCTCGCTCGGTCAGGGAATGTGGCGGATCTGCCCCGGGGCAACGGAAACGAAAAGCAACGGGGGCCAAGCCCCGCATGGCCGAGCCCAACCTTTCAGCACGCTTTGTGGAGGGGGCAAAAATGTCAACCACTCCGGCTTCGCTCATGCAGGGGAGATGATCCTCTGACCATTGGGATAGTCTGCGCACGGTTTCACCTGGTGGAGAATCGGAATATCCTTACCTCTGAATCTGGGAAAGGTGCTTAACGACTGTGCGATAGAGGCAGCTGCACTGTCTCACAACAATGCTAGCTTGAGCTTTGGAGGAGCTACCATGGACGAACCGAGAACCAGCAAGCTGAGGACCGAGACGCCCGCGGTCACCCGGAAAAGGATCGACTTGGGCGCAGCATGATGGAGTCCGGAGTACTCTCGCTGCGAAAGGAGATAATTCGCCGTATAAGGGAGTAGCAGTTTCCCCTCCGCCGGACAGCCGGGGAGCGGGACCTCAACAATTATCCCATTTAGTGCATTCAGTATTAAATAACTGCCTCTTCCTCCCCTGTGGATTTCGAGATTCCCCTCGATTATTATTCCATCTCCCTTCTCTCGCTACTTCCGCTCTCCCCTCCTTCCCCTTCCCTCTTCTGTATCCCCAAGAGGGTTGCTACCCCTCCTAGCTCTCCTACCCCACCACAACCACCCCAAGCTCTACCTTATTTTGGGTACTGCTGCGAATCATCTCTTAGAACGGTAAGCTTAAATCCCACTACCTCACGTGCCGCTTGCTCTTGCTTTCGCCAGAGCTTTCCCACCAACCCTCTCGCGAGTTTTTCTGGCATTCTCTAACTCTGCGAATTCTAGGAAACGTGAAATTTGCGGAAATTCTTCATCATGAGTGACGGCCCTATTTCACCACCCAAGCCCGCCGTGGTAAGTACCTACTCTGTACTCAAACAAGGTCGACCAATGGATGTAAGCTAATTCTGCTGACCCTCAGGTTGTGGAAGCCCACGAGGTCGACACCTTCCATGTCCCCAAGGCATTCTTCGATAAGCACCCGAGCGGCCCCCATCTCAAAGATTTGGACGAATACAAGAAGCTCTATGATGAGTCCATCCGCAGTCCCGACACTTTCTGGGCTCGCATGGCCCGAGAGCTCCTCACTTTCGACAGAGACTTCCAGACCACACACATCGGCTCACTGGAGAATGGCGACAACGCTTGGTTTGTTGAGGGACAACTGAACGCTTCATTCAACTGTGTTGATCGCCACGCGCTGAAGAACCCTGACAAAGTCGCGATCATCTACGAGGCCGACGAGCCGAACGAGGGCCGAATCATCACATACGGGGAGCTTCTCCGAGAAGTCTCGCGGGTTGCCTGGGTTCTGAAACAGCGTGGAGTCAAGAAGGGTGACACAGTCGCCATCTACCTCCCTATGATCCCCGAAGCCATTGTCGCCTTCCTTGCATGCTCGCGTATTGGTGCCGTTCACTCTGTCGTCTTCGCCGGTTTCTCCTCTGATTCTCTGCGCGACCGTGTTCTTGACGCTGGCTCCAAGGTTGTTATTACGACAGACGAAGGAAAGCGTGGAGGAAAGATTATTGGAACCAAGCGCATTGTGGATGAGGCTCTTAAGCAGTGCCCTGATGTGTCGACCTGCCTGGTCTACAAGCGCACCGGTGCTGAGGTTCCATGGACTGCAGACCGTGATATCTGGTGGCACGACGAGGTCGAGAAATACCCTTCATACCTTGCACCCGAGCCTGTGAACTCCGAAGATCCCCTCTTTCTACTATACACATCCGGTTCTACCGGTAAGCCAAAGGGTGTCATGCACACCACTGCTGGTTACCTGCTAGGTGCTGCTATGACCGGTAAATACGTCTTTGATATCCACGATGATGACCGTTACTTCTGCGGTGGTGATGTTGGCTGGATCACTGGCCACACCTACGTGGTGTACGCTCCCCTGCTTCTGGGATGCGCCACGGTGGTCTTTGAGAGTACCCCGGCGTACCCCAACTTCTCTCGCTACTGGGATGTTATTGAGAAGCACAACGTGACTCAGTTCTACGTGGCTCCTACGGCTCTGCGTTTGTTGAAGCGGGCTGGAGATGAGCACATTCACCACAAGATGGCGCACCTGCGTGTTCTCGGGTCTGTTGGCGAGCCCATCGCTGCTGAGGTATGGAAGTGGTACTTTGAGAAGGTCGGAAAGGAGGAGGCTCACATTGTTGACGTGCGTAGCTGTGTTCTTTTGCGTGGATCTTACCCATCACTAACCCGACGCTATAGACTTACTGGCAAACCGAGACGGGTTCCAACGTCATCACTCCTCTTGGCGGTATTACCCCGACGAAGCCTGGTAGCGCATCGCTCCCATTCTTCGGTATCGAGCCTGCTATTATCGACCCAGTTTCGGGTGAGGAGATTTCTGGAAACGATGTCGAGGGTGTCCTTGCCTTCAAGCAGCCCTGGCCTAGCATGGCTCGCACCGTGTGGGGTGCCCACAAGCGCTACATGGATACCTACCTGAACGTATACAAGGGATACTACGTAAGGCTCCGTGAATCCGCATATCAACCCGGGTGTATAACGGCTGACTTTAATTCTGGAATAGTTCACAGGAGACGGCGCTGGCCGTGACCACGAGGGTTACTACTGGATTCGGGGTCGTGTCGACGATGTTGTCAACGTTTCCGGTCATCGTCTGTCAACAGCCGAGATTGAAGCTGCTCTCCTCGAGCATGGTAAGTTCTAGCATAACTCTACTGGAGCGCATATCATACTAATCTGTAATAGCCATGGTGGCTGAAGCCGCCGTCGTTGGTATCGCCGATGAGCTCACTGGCCAAGCCGTGAACGCTTTCGTTGCCCTCAAGGAAGGAAACGAGACGAACGACCAGGTTCGCAAGGATCTCATTATGCAAGTCCGCAAGTCGATTGGTCCGTTCGCTGCCCCCAAGGCTGTCTTTGTTGTAGAGGACCTACCCAAGACCCGCAGTGGTAAGATTATGCGCCGCATTCTGCGCAAGATCCTCAGTGGCGAGGAGGACAGCCTTGGTGACATTTCGACGGTAAGATAAATCTGCTTACTCTGCATCGAGTCCCCTGTAACTAATTTGTACTTTCCAGCTGTCCGATCCCTCTGTGGTTGACAAAATTATCGCCACCGTCCATGCTTCACGAGGGAAATAAATCCATTGTCACACGAAGTGACGGAGTGTGGTCGAAAAAAAAAGCATATATACTGGTCAAAATCATGTCACAATGATGACTTACTGAACTTGACTTGGATGGATGTAGACATTCACCCAGCCCATAGGCCTGGCTCGTCGATATATGGGCCAGCCGGGCATATATTTATCGGGCGCCTCGTGTGATTCCCATGTTTGTCGGACTTTTCACAGCGGATGTTATGTAAATGATTAGCTACAACTTGATGGTATTGGTATTCGATTATTCTTCAACAAATTGCTATCTCTTTGAGTATCGCCTTAAAGAGTCCAGACCCTTAGTGAATTCGGGCCGGACTGGTTGGCTGGCGGGTTCAAGCTTAAGTCAGAGCCACTTCATCCGCTGATTGGGCGCAAAGCGGGCTGTCAAAAGGAGCGAAGGCGAATTTGATAAACTTGACCCTTGGGGCCGCCGAGTCTATCATTTGTGCTTGCTTCTTGATAGCCCAGTTATAATGCTTTTGTTAGAGTCCAGACATCCCGATAGCGGCGCGGAAGTTATCTTGGCACCTTCCGTAGGAGTCATGTGAGTAGCTTATATACCAAAGCAGCCTTCTGCATAAAGTAACTGGACGGAGGAGTGTCTTCCTAAAATCTTTATAGCAGGCAGCGCTCAAGGTGATTCATTTTGGTAGTTTTCATCGCATTTATTGGCAGTTATAATTCAGGCAACACTGTCACGTGAACCTTACCGTTTCTAGCTGGCCGCACTAAGCGGCAATACCCTGTGTTACCATACGATAGCTGGTCTGTGCGGAAGCTCGTAACACTATAGTGTATGGTACGGTCATTCGAAGGCAGTACTAAACCAAGTTAGCGTCCTGGTCTTCCTCGTTGCAACTCTTGCTGGCTCTTTTCCTTAACACCCAGTGCGTGTCTGCTCATTGCTAGACTCCCTACCTTATTCTCTTCACATTTGGCTTTCAGTTCTTTCTGGACTCCTCAAGATCCTCGCTCGGACGGCGATTTACCGCCGATAGCTGGCTTGAAACCTCGTTTTTAATTCACTTTTCCCTTAACTGGCGCTCTGCAATCGGCCAACGTTGAGAAAAAACAAAACGCCCTCTGCCCAATCTGTTCGCATTTTTTTCGCGCGTCGATTTCTACCTCAGCGCATTGCGATTACCCGTGCGATCATTGAGTCTCTTCGAAACAATCCAGTGATCTCTTTTACTGTTTCGCACAGGTTCATCAGCTTTTCTTTCGCGCCGACTCGCAACGAACGACTCTTCGATTGAACAGATGAGTCGCTAAATCCTCGAGAAACAGAAACAACATCATGGCTTTCAGCGGATTTGGAAGCGGCGGAGGATTCGGCCAAAATAACCAGACTAGCTCCGGCTTTGGAACAGGCTCTGGATTCGGCTCTTCTTCTGGTGGAGGTAGGTTCTAGCACCTTGTTCTTGACGCCACAACACTCTATACTTCCTTGATTCGATCTTCTCTTGTTTCTTCTGCTACTGTGGCTTTTGCTTTCACGGTCTATCTTTGAATGGGGCTTGTGACGTCTGCCCGCGATGGCTTTGTACAGCCTTCGACAACTCAGTCATCCCGCGTGGAGGCCCTTGACGCTGAGCAACTCGGCAGTGCGACAAGAGAAAGGATCTCAGCTTCATGACGGTCTCTGACGGTCTCTACCCTATCATCTAGGATTTGGATCAACCTCGTCCCCGTTTGGTGGGGGTACTACCAGCACTTTTGGCTCCGGTGGAGGTATGTCCCTAGTGGGTTATATTTGATGCGCTGCGATCCTTTCTCTGGCCACTTTTGAACGGTCTTGTCGCTCTTTACGAAGTCGTTCGGTATTCCACGTTGGATTGGAACCTTTCGAGCGCCTCGTAATTGTTCTTCCTAGGACTGCTGAAACTACTCATCCGAGAGCAGTTTCTGACAAGCAGTTTCTTTCTTTCTTTTTCGTTTTCTTGATTTGGATGTTACTATCTTATGCATACCTGGGATTCTTGATCTCGTTCGATACTAACGTATGACTTTCTGGTAGGATTCGGATCTAACACCCAGAACCAAGGAAACTCACTCTTCGGAGCACAAAACCGGCCTAGCACTGGATTTGGAACAGGTACCGGGTCGGGGACAGGCATGTTCGGAAGCGGACCCACAACTACAGGTACTGGTGGTGGATTCGCTAGCGGTGGTGGCTTCGGCTCGGGGACATCAGGTTTCGGTAGTTCGTCCACCGGTGGTGGATTATTCGGGAAAGGAACAACAACAACAGGAGGAGGCTTTGGAAGTTCAACAGGAACAACGGGCGGGTTTGGTGCTGGTACTAGTACTGGTACTGGTACTGGATTCGGCACCAGTGGTGGCTCAGCCTTTGGCGGTGGATCAGGAACAGCTTTCCAGCAAGCAGTCCCTCCCTCTGATGGCACCGGCACCACTCCTTTCAGCGCTTTCAACGAGAAGGACCCGACTTCAAGTGTCATGAACCATTACCAAAGTATCTCGTTCATGCAGCCCTACAGCAAGTACTCCTTCGAGGAACTCCGACTGGGTGATTACAACGGAGGCCGCAGATTTGGAAACGGCAGCGGCCAGGCTGGTGCCTTTGGCGCCTCAGCTTTCGGAGGGTCCGCCTTTGGATCCGGCACACAACAACAATCTTCCGGGTTTGGTGCTACCTCATCCCCATTCGGTGGTGGCACGAGTGCCCCCTCTGCATTTGGCCAGACCCAGACAGCAGGTGGGTTCGGCTCAACTGGTTCTAACCCTTTGTTTGGAGCTTCAAAGCCTGCAACCTCTCTGTTTGGTGGGGCTGCCTCGTCAGGTACCACCCAGCCCAGTCTGTTTGGTACCTCTGGAACCAATACTGGCTTCGGATCCACCACCAACAACGCGTTTGGCTCAGGCACAGCTGGGTTTGGCAGTAACAACCAACAGCAAAACAAGCCTTTGTTTGGCACTGGCACCGGCACTGGAACAACGGGCACAACGGGCTTCGGTGGCTTTGGTGGTACCAACACTAGCTCTTCTACACCATTTGGCGGCGCCACTGCTACAGCTTCGCCATTCGGCGGGGCCCAGCAGCAACAGACTGGCACCGGTGCCTTTGGTGGGTTCGGGCAGAATCAAAATCAAGCCCAAAATCAGACTCAGAACAAGGGGCTATTTGGCGCATTTGGAGGAAACACTCAACAGTCCACTAACACCGGTGGCGGACTCTTCGGTAGTGGCACTACAAACACAGGATCATCTCTCTTCGGGCAAAACAACCAACAGAACCAACAGCAGGCTGGTGGTTCCCTCTTTGGAGGGAACACCCAGCAGACTGGAACAGGCTCACTCTTCGGTGGAAACCCGCAGCAGGCCCAGAAGAGCTTGTTCGGCTCAAATGCAGGCACCGGTGCCAGTACGTTTGGGGGGTTCGGCAACACCCAGAACCAGCAGGCCGGGACTGGCCTCTTTGGTAGCGCTCAAACCCAGCAAACACAAAAACCTAGTTTGTTCGGTGGAACTAACGCGGGAGGATCTTCCCTCTTTGGTGGAAATACCGCGACTCAGAACACGGGCTCGTCGCTTTTCGGTAACGCCCAGAATCCGCAACAACAAACTGGAGGACTCGGCACTTCTAGCCTGTTCGGTGGCTCGCAACAACAGCAACCGCAAATGCAACAGTCTCAGCAGGCTGCACCTGGCAGCCTCCAGGCTTCCCTACTCGAGGGCAACCCATATGGGAACCAGTCCATCTTTTCTGGTCTCCCTGCACCAAACGCCCCTAGCCCCGGCCCCTTGGCAACACCGCTCGGCTCTGCCAATAAGCAGAAGCAACGCACGCCACTGCCTGTCTACAAGCTTACGCCTACTGCCTCCAACCGTCTTATCACCACACCCAAGGCTCGAGGTTACGGATTCTCTTATTCGACTTACGGGTCTCCCTCTAGCACCACTAGCACTCCTAATGGCCTTGGTGGCAGCCTTCTTGGAGGAAGCCTGCGCGGTAGCTATAACGGCAGCTTCGGACGCAGCACATTTAGCAAGAGTTTCTCCACAAGCAATTTGCGCAACTCGTTCGACCCTCAGGCAGACAGCATCCTGTCCCCAGGCGCCCTTTCTTCCGGCAATTCGCGCCTTTCAAGCAGCAACCTGAAGCGCTTGACTATCGACCGCAGTTTGAGGAACGACCTCTTCACTCGTGCAGCCAGTAGTACTCCTCCACCAGCCGCCGCCATAACGAACGGGGATGACGCTAGCCAGTCCGCAAGCAAGGTCAGGAAGAAGGTTAGCTTCGAATCCACCGCTGACAACGTGACTGGTGGGGAAATTGTCCCCGTGGAGTCTGAGTCTCCCGAGCCCACATCAGAAGAACTCGGGTTCTTGCGCTCTATTCGCAAGAATGGTGTTTCCAATGGTATCACTAACGGCGCCAAGTCGACCTCTGGGGAACCCTCCCGTCCTGAGATGGAAGCCCTAAAGACCAGGAGCCTGTTCGCCGTCCCGGAAGATACTGCTAGTGAGAGCGGCCTTTCGTCTATTTCGCCTGGCGAAGGTAGCTCGCGACTGCCCTTCGTTCCTGGTCCCGACCCCCAGCCTGGCGAGTATTGGATGAAGCCCTCGCGAGCTGAACTTAGCAAGTTGGGCCGTGAGCAACAGAAGCAGTTCAAGGGGCTTACTGTTGGCCGTGAGCGATGCGGTTCGGTCACATTTGATGACCCCGTGGATCTGACAGCGATTGATTTGGATAACCTCTTTGGGGGGCTTATTGATATTGGCGTGCGCAAAATCACCGTGTACCCAGACGAATCAATGAAGCCGGCCCGGGGCAAAGGTCTCAATGTGCCTTCTACCTTGCGCATCGAAAATTCCTGGCCCCGAGGCCGCGACAAGAAGGGACCGTCTCCACTCACCAGCGGTCCTCTCTTCGACAAGCACGTCGACCGCTTGAGGAAGGTGCACAACACTGAATTTGTCAGCTACGAAACCAACAATGGAACATGGATCTTCCGTGTGGCTCACTACACAACATATGGCCTCGATTATGATGAAGATGAACAAGTAGAAGGTGAGAGCCTCAATCAAAGCACTCAGAGTGCTGCTCCTGACACCCCGACTCTGAAGACCCGATTCCCTGCCGACCGCGACCTGACCGTTGGCTCGGAGCAGATGTCCACCTACTCTATTGACGATTCCTTCGCGAGTTCGGTGGGGGGAGTCGACGACGACACGTTTGATTTTAAGAAACGCAAAATAGTCCCCGGGGCATTTGGGAATCAGGCAATGGAGACGGTAGAGGAGCACGAGATAGGTTCTGAAGACGAAGAAGACGAATCTTTTTTAGAGGACGGCTCCACGGGTTCAACTGAACGGGATGACGACGACATCACCGAAAGCCAGCAATCTGGCGAGTCAGAAATTGAATTAGATGAAGGCGAGGAAATGGACATGGCGGGCACCTTTCCGAACCTTGATCGTACCGTGGAGCATGACGAGGGAATGGACAATGAATTCACCCACCCTTCGCTGAAACCCTGGGATACGCCTCCCAAGGCCCGCCTGGATCTCACCGGTGACTGGGCTGAACAGCTGCAACAAACCATCAGCCCGAGGAAACAAAACCGGGACGCTCTTCGTGAAATCCAAGCGAGTGCGTTCAATGATCGGCCGCTTGCCGATGGTACGCCGACAAAGCCGGCGGCGAATGCTCAACAGAAGGGCTTTGCCACTAGTATCGACCTGATGAACTCTTTGTTCCAGCAACCCCGCAAACAAAAACAATCTCCGCCAAAGCCACAAGTTGCGCCTCGTACAGGCTTCGAGGTTTGACTCCCTTTTCTTTTCCCGTCCAAACTGTGGTCTCTGGTTTTTCATGTGTCTACAATATGATTGAACTAACCTTTCGTGCTCCACAGTGGCCGTACAACAAGCAACCCAAGACCTTCGCGGGGGAGTCGAACGAACTAAGTAAGGATGATCTGGCTTTCCACCACTCCTTCAAGCCTCGGTGGGGTCCGGTTAATTCTTTGATCTGCGCCGCAAGCGATACCTCCGAGAACCGATACGGAGACTTGCACTGGAGAGAAAAATTCTCGATTACTAGCGAGGGAAGAGATATTTCGCTCTTCGCTTCCGGGCGAACAGCGGAATCTCATGAAATGCTCGAAGTACAAAGAAAACAATCCACCATCACTCGCATCGACGGGATACCTTCCGCCCGACTTGGACACACCGACGTTGAGAAGTTCACCAAGGTTCCACAGTCTGCGCAGTCCGACCAAGAGCTTGTTATCTGGCAGCTCGCGAACATTCTCTTCAACGACAATGTTGAAGATGATATTTCCGCCGGTGTTCCAGCACATCTCCGAGCAAAATACCTTCACCGCATCAAAAAAGACCGCCTGAGTCGGCTTTGGGAGAGCATTGTCCGTGAAAGAAACGCGCATGCTGGGAGCAAGGCTAGTTCCCCTGAAGAGCGTGCAATCTATTTGCTCTGCTCGCATCGAGTGGAGGAAGCCTGTGGTGTCCTGATGGCCAGCCAAAACTTTCACCTCGCTACACTCATTTCGCAAATTGGTCGCGACCCAACAACTCGCCGGGACATGGCCCAACAAGTTGAGATGTGGCGACAACATAACGTCTACTCGGAGATGAACGAGCCGATCCGTGCCTTGTACGAGCTTTTGGCAGGTAATCCCCTTCACAGCGAAGGCAAGACTGGGGGCGCGCTTGAGGACCGTACGTCAACGTTCACTTTCTCTGAGCGGTTTAAGCTGGATTGGTTCCAGGCCTTTGGCCTTCGTCTCTGGTATGCAATCAGCGATGACGAACCGCTCGAGGTTGCCGTCTCGAAATTTACCGAGGATCTCGAGAGTGGACAAGAGCCTGCTTTCCCTTTACCTTCGCACCAAGATAAAGAGCGGGGCGTGTGGCATACGTCGAGCGACACTCTCGGTCGCGAATCCCCTCTCTGGGTTCTGCTCAAGACGTATTCGGCAACACTAGGTGCAGCCAAGAGCCCTATCGTTACCACAGTTGAACTGCCTGCCGCCTTGCTACCCGAGTCTGTGACTGGAGACAAGTTGTCAAATCGGCTATCCTTCCAACTCTGCCATGTTCTCTCTGCTGCTCTTGGCCCACACGAGCGCCTCAAAATTGACGCTGTCCAGATGGATCAATTGGTACATGATTACGCCTGGGAATTGAGTGCGTCTGGAAACCTCAGCCAGACTCTGTTCGTCTTGCTTCACTTGTCTCGTGCAGCAGACCGTGAGCGGGCTTTGAAGGAGATTCTCGCACGATTCGCTGCACGCCTTCCTGATCCTCTTACACCAGAAGGTTCACCAGGTGTATTGTGGCAGCAGCTCACTGACAGTCTTCAGGTATCAGAGAGCTGGATATGGATGTCCAAGGCCCTCTATGCTCGGGACACTGGCGACGCTGCGCGTGAAGTTGATTGCCTTGTTCGCGGAAAGAACTGGAACGATGCGCACGCAACATTCTGTCGCATCGTTGGCCCGACGGCGGTCATTGAACGTGATTATGACACTCTGGAAACACTGCTGTCTGGTTTTGGAGAGGCGCCGGAACGCAAAGTGCGAGGATGGGCCAGTGGCGGTGGCGTTTACGAGGACTTCCTTCGCCTGGCTACGGCCCGTGGAGGACGCGACACTCAGCGTCTGAATAGACTGGTAGAAGCCCTAGTTACAAGGGGTGAGACGATTGGCCGGTCTGGTGGTGTTGAAGGGCTAGAGGAGCGAGTTGCATTCAAGGAGATGAGCCGCGTAGTTGCAGGATGGACAGCACAGGAGGACGCAAAGGTGAGAACTTTCATTTCCCCCATTAACAAAGTTGAACCGCGCACTAACAACAACAACCACCACCAGGCAATCGAACTGTCTCGCGTTCTCAGGCTCCCATTGACAGGCGATGCGCGCCTCGTCCAGACAGCAGAAATGAGTCGTCGGTACTACAACGTTGTGATGGCGGGAGGATACTAAGGATCTTACTCTAATCTAGACTCGTCTTGTGTGTTTTTGCTTTTATCTTTCTTATCCACTGTCTTCCGTCTTTTTCCGTTTCCCCCCCTCGCATTGAATCAAGCCTTACTCCCATATTCCCCTGTACCCTTTGCATTATCATGTATCTTAGCTTGCTGTTTTTTTCAAAGTTGATGAAGATATGTTGGATGGAGGCGAAGAGTGTTGCATAGGTAATCTGAAGTAGTAGTTAGTAGATGAATACCTAACTTTTGATACACCTCGTTACATAGTATTGAGAATGCTGATATGAGCTTAATTGGATCGTTCAAGTTGTCCAGCCCCAGGGTGTGCTTTAAATTCTTTTAGATTCTCCTAGATGGAGATCTAGGTAGATACTGGCCCCGGCCACGGCCATGGGTAACCCATAGGGTCTTTTGAGTTGCGAGGTGCAGTACTCCTCTAGTATTTTCACTCTTTCTCCAGAACTTGTTTCCAGGCATAATTGGTAGATAGAGACAAGTAGAATAGATTGAGTCGATTTGCGAATTGGCGTCACAGAACAGGAAATGCAACACAACATGCAGTGGGCAGCCTGCAGGCCACGCAGGCTCTGTGAAACTGACTCAATCAAGTCCCCGTGCCTTGTTTTCCTTTTCTTTGTTGTTAAACCTGCCCTGATCTGCGAAACACTGTCTCCTTACCTACTACTTCTTCTCATGCATTGCCCCTAGTACCGCTGGCCTGCACGCCTTAACTCCAACAATACGACCAGCCATGGCACCTCGCGACATCTGCTATCAGCGAGAACGCCCCTCTCTTGACAAGATTCTGCCTCCCGGCGAAATCGTCGACGAGGTGGCCGTGACTTCGTCTTCATCCTCTCTTTCCTCGCTCTCCCTCTGTAGAAGTAGCAAGCCCTCCCCTTGAAGCGCCAGCACCACTTGTTTTGACACCCCCCCACTAGCGACACCTTACGGAACCAGAATCATTCTGCATTTACCACTACTCAAAGGCGCTTCATTGTCATCATGATAATCCTCACGGCACTCTTCTCTCCACTCTCCGCTCAGGTCTACTACCCTGTGATGCCGATTCTTGCACAAAACTACGAACTCGACTCCATGGCTCTCATGAACTTGACGGTGACGACCTACATGCTGCTCCAGGATCTGCAAACTGCAGGAAGTAGTGGCGCGGTGAGCTTTGGGTACGGAGTTATTGCCGATATTGCGACACTTGCCGAGCGAGGCTCGTATGCTGGCATTATGGCGGCGGGGGCCATAATTGCGCCGGCCTTGGGTCCAGTGACTGGAGGCCTTATCGCGAGATACTTTAGCTGGCGCATAATGTTTTTGTTTCTGGCTCTTGCTGGTGGAGTGTTTCTTGCTCTGTATGTGCTCCTCGTTCCAGAAACTGCAAGAGTCATCGTGGGATATGGGAGCACTGTGCCGAAGGAGTGGTGGAGGAGACCTGTTGTTTAGTGGTGTACATATAGGGCTCAATCTCATGGAGCAGAGTGTGTGCGGTCAGACAGCACAAACACAGCAACAACCATCGCAGCAAGAGGGAAGCCTTACCTGTCCAACCCTTTCTCTGCGCTCTCTATCCTCCTATACCCAGACGCCCTAACCCTGATAAGCACAATTGGTCTTCTCGTGTTCGCCAAAATCGCCCTTCTAACCGGCTCACCATACCTCTTCACAGCGATATACGGCCTTTACACCCTCCATATTGGCCTCTGCTTCCTCCCTCTAGGGATCGGTGCATCACTAGGTGCCATTCTCACTGGAAAGGTGCTAGACTGTAATTAACGTCGACATGCCCGAGCCCTCTCTTTGCCACTGGACGGAAATTGGGCCACAGATCTCAGAAACTTTCCAACTGAATACGCGCGTATACAACCGTTCTTCCCGGTTATTCTGTTATGCATTGCAATCACTATCCCATACCCGTTTGTCCTGCGGGTATCAGCACACTTCTCTGTGCCACTGGTGTTGCAATTCATCAACGGATTCGCGACGATTTCGGCGGCAAACAGTCTCAATGCGATGCTTGTTGATCTCTTTCCTGATAGGCGGGCAACGGCGGCGGCGGCTTGCAATTTTGTCCGTTGCTGGCTCGGGGCGTTGGGGGCGGCGGTCGTTGATCGTATGCTTAGGGACTTGAGGTTTGAATGGTGCTTTGTATTGTTCGGCCTATTTCTGGGAGTGGATGGCGGATTGGGATGGGCGGAATTTGTTGCGGGAAGTAGGTGGAGGGAGCAAAGAGCTATCAGAACGGAGAAGAGGGATGAAAAGAAGAAGGATGCTGTCGCCGTTGAAGTTGGAGGTGGTGGTCTTTGTACAGGCACTGTCGAGGAAGGAGCGAAGATCGGAGCACGTGCCTGATCCTGTTGCTGGTATGGAAGGTTCCCCAAAAATTTTGGTTAAAGAAAGAGTAGAGCACACATGTCGCTTCATGCTTCTTGCAGCATATAGAACTAATGGACTCTGGGTCTTTCGACGGGTTCTGGGGAGGTTTGGGAGGCTGCGGGGGCTCCATCTCTCCAATGTAGCCCCGGTGCAAAGTATTCATTTATTGACCTAGACTTGGATTAGTACTGCTTAGCCCAGCGCTCGTGGTAGTTTGTGATAAAACGATCGTCCTAGCCAGATTCATCTTTTCGTTCATGATGGTGGGTATTGGGCTCGCTTCGAGGTCATTAAATTACTCCTCGAAGCGAGGATGCGGCCAACCATCGCCGAGAACCGTCTCCTCCCAGACTTGATTTGGGGCGATTGACACTGCGGAGTCTGTACAGTGCAGTGACTCGCCTCGATCCCGACCCTCCACGTCCGATCATCACATTTAGTACAATGGACGACTCTTTGGTCCGCGATGGCAGGGGGAAGGTGTCTGAATATAAGGGCTGGCAGTCGACTCGACTACGCCTGGTCTCATTCTCAATCAACTATCACATCTTTACACTATGGCACCTTCATTGGAACTCCTCCCAAAGTCCGTTGAGCTGGTGCCGGCCAAATCGGTCTCGTCCATCAGCAATGGATCTTCCCTTAGGCTCGAGAGCCAGGAGAAGCACCAGCGCGTGTTGAACGTCTTTCGAGCTTTCATCGCTGATCTCGTTCAGCAATATGGCGACGGCCACCCAGGGTAAATCGCTCTTTGGCAAGTAAACAGCACAACGCTAACCATTATGCAGATCCCCCATGGGTATGGCTGCAATTGGTATTGCCCTGTGGAAGTATGTTATGAAGTACTCGCCAACCAATACCAACTACTTCAACCGTGATCGCTTTGTCCTTTCCAATGGTACGCACTACCACTCCTTGAGTCTCTGCGGATGATGTTGACAAAATTGACAGGCCATGCATGCCTCTGGCAATACACCTTCCTTCACCTCGTCGGAGTCAGGAGCATGACCCTTGACCAGCTCAAGTCCTACCACTCAACCGATCCCGACTCACTTTGCCCCGGTCATCCCGAAATTGAGAACGATGGTGTCGAGGTCACAACTGGCCCCCTTGGCCAGGGTATCGCCAATGCAGTTGGTCTCGCCATGGCGACTAAGAACCTCTCTGCGACATACAACAGACCCGGCCATGAGGTAGTGAATAACATGACGTGGTGTATTGTCGGCGACGCTTGTATCCAGGAAGGAGTTGGTCTTGAAGCTCTCTCGCTCGCTGGTCACTGGAGGCTGAACAACCTTTGCGTTATCTTCGACAACAACAAGATTACGTGCGACGGAACAGTGGATGTCGCCAACACTGAGGATGTCAATGCGAAAATGCGGGCTACTGGTTTCAACGTGGTGGATGTGTATAATGGAGACTGGGACGTCGAGGGTAGGTTACAGCCCTCGGTCGTAACGACGTCTTTACTAAACAAACAGGTATCACAAACGCCCTTGATGCCGCTCGCTCAAGCGATAAGCCCACTTTCATCAACATTCGCACAACAATTGGCTTCGGGGCCAGGCAGGCTGGGACAGCTGATGCGCACGGAGCCGCCCTTGGAGCTGACGAGGTCGCCCGGGTCAAGCAGTTGTTCGGCCTCAACCCCGAAGAATTCTTCCACATTCCCCAGGATGTCTACGATTTCTTCAGTGATATTCCTGCTTGCGGCGAAGCTCTCGAAGCTAGCTGGAAGCAGGCCGTCGCGAAATACCGTGAGGCAGAACCCGAATTAGCTGCCGAATTTGATCTCCGTGTCGCTGGGAAGATGCCCGCAGACTGGACCAAGTGCGTTCCTCGCAAGGAGGATCATCCTACGGCACCTACAGCATCACGAAAGTCGGCCTTTGCCACGACGGATGCCCTCGGGCAGAACATCAACTCCATCATGGTTGCTACCGCGGACCTTACTCCCTCGGTCAATGTTGCCTACAAGAACCGGGTTGACTTCCAATCAGTGAGTACCTGCAGTTCCCTTTTCCCATTTGCTGGGAACTAATATCTTAATAGCCTGAGCTCCGAACAGCCTGTGGCCTAGACGGGAACTACGCCGGTCGATACATTCGCTATGGAATTCGTGAGCATGCCATGTGCGCTATCTCGAATGGTCTTGCCGCGTTCAACAAGGGTACATTTGTTCCAATCACAAGCACATACTTTATGTTCCATCTTTACGCCGCTGCTGCTCTCCGCATGGGCGCGCTCCAAGGTCTCCAGGTCATTCACATTGCCACCCACGACAGCATTGGTGTTGGTGAGAACGGACCTACGCACCAGCCTGTCGCTGTTGCTGCCCTCTTCCGGGCCATGCCCAACTTCCTTCTTATCCGGCCCTGCGACGCTGAGGAAACTGCCGGCGCCTACATTGCCGCCCTCCAGGCCAAAGACACACCTACCACCCTTGCCCTCTCCCGTCAAAGCCTAACACAGTACCCACAATACTCCTCCCGAGAAGGTGTCCTCAAGGGTGCATATGTCTTCACCGAAGCCGAAGGCTCAACAGGCCCCGACGATTTTGACGTCACCCTCATCGGTGTCGGATCCGAGATGGTCTACGCGGTAGAGACTCGTGAAGTCCTCGCTAAGAAGTACGGCCTCAAGGCCCGAATCGTTTCCTTCCCCTGCCCTCGCCTCTTCGAGCAGCAGTCCCGCGAGTACAAGCAGTCTGTTCTTAGGTCTCGTGCTGGCAAGCCAACCGTGGTGATCGAGGCGTACCCGGCCAACGGTTGGGAGCGATATGCCGATGCAGGTGTGTCCATGAGCAAATTCGGCAAAGCTCTTCCCTGCAAGGAGGTCTACAAGCATTTTGGATTCGAGCCCAAGAGTATCGCTGCTAAAGTCAGTGACCTCGTCGAGGAAGTTCGACGCGATGGCATCGGGATCCTAAGAGGTGACTTTAGGGAGTTCAATGGGCCACTGACGATTGGGCATGAACATTAGGATGTGCTTTTCTTTGGGTTCTTGGAAATATAGAAATAATAATGCATGTATATGGTGCCTATAGAATGAACAATTTTAGATATATATTTTTTTGACTTTCCATACCTCATTCTAGTTTGTAGCAACCGCTTGCCATTGCAGGAGATATACCATATACAAGCCCGGCATAACCTACACTTGGTCCTTTACTCGAGTGGTACACAATGCTGACATTGTTCATCCATACAGCCGGAGCCAAGCGCAGTCTCTCGCATGTATTCCGACGAAGAAAAGCGAGAGATACCAACAAAAGCCTTCGAAGAGGCGAGCTGCCTACGTGAATAAAAATACCCTTCCAATCCAGGCCTCCTACTACAAGGGGTTTGCTCAGGCTACGTACATGTCCGTTTCATACCATCGAAAATCTCATTCTACTCCAACGGCCGTAGGCAGATAACTTTCTGATCTTCATCTAACTCAACATAGCTAGGTTTCTCGCTTCATCCTGGACCATCCCGCTCATCAATAGTTTTGTATATTGATCGAACATAGCCAAACGTGACATATCCTTATCATCAAAAAGTGCCCTCTTGCATTCCCATGCACATTTCCCTCCCAAAACCGGCAAGTCTAATCTGACATGGATCTTCCTCTTCAATAAACCACAACACTCCTGCTCTCCCTCCTCTTCACAAGAACATACATCACAACATACGTAACAACGCCAACACCAAGCATCCCCGAAATGACCCCAAAGCCCATGAGATATTTCGGCTTATCATCATCGGGGAACAGATACGCGCCATAGATTTGCGCAAGGTTACCCAGGGCGTTCATGAGCGCGAGCGCCACGGCACGGACCTCGGGGTCCATATCGCCGAATGTCGACGAGGCAAAGGAGAGGGAGGTCGAGTTCGATGCCCACAGGCCGGCCGCCATGAGCACGAGGAGGACGTAGCGGGCGGTGAAGTTGTAGACGGCGCAGACGATAATTGAGGTCACCATTGAGAAGGCAAGCCAAACGGCGATGATGGGCCCACGCATAGTAGAAAATCTATCGGCGAAGAGGGAGGTTGCGACAGTGCATACAAAGGCGACGCCGTAGATTGGTACCTGGTCACTTGAAGTTAATATAATAATATTTTTGCTGCTGGGGTCCATTGGTCCAAGGTTATGCGTAAGGTTAGGTTGCTTACCGTCATGTATTGGGCCTGTACGGTGTCGGTGTATCCGAGGCCGGCGACGAGTGTTGGATAGAAGTACGAGAGGGTTGAGGAACCAACAATGACCTAGAATGTGAATCAGCCCTCTTGCACTAGAGAAAGAAAAGACAGAGGATTAACAAGAATAGGAAAGAACGTACCATATACCCAATGGTAAAGCCCCAGGTGCGCCAGTCCCTCAGGGCCAGCATAAACGACTGTTCCTTGCCAATCTTCTCATTAGCACTCCGTGCAGGCCTCGCATTCTCCCTTAACCTGGCAACTGCAATTACCCTCTCCCGCTCTGTCAATTTCTTTGACGTCGCAGGGAAATCCAGGAGAAGAAACCTGGAGATAATCGCCCAACCAGCTGTAGCAGCACCTTCTACAATGAAGAGCCAGCGCCAACCACGGATTCCATGAGCGCCCTCGAGCCCTCCAGTAATAGCACCTGCGATAAGACCGCCAAAGGCTCCTGAGAGAATGGCAGCTGACATGAAGACGGCGAAGCGCTTGGACTGCTCTTTGCGCTTGTACCAGGAGGAGATGATCAGGAGGATACCCGGGGCGAAACCGGCTTCCATTATTCCAACGAAGATGCGGAGCACGATTAGGTGGTGGTAGTGCTTGATCTCGGACATGATGCAGGTGAGGACACCCCAGATGGTCATGATTGCTGGTAGGTAGAGCGAGGGTCGGCTGCGGATTAGGATCATGTTTGAGGGCGGTTCAAAGACGACGTAGCCGACTGGGTCCTGTTAGTGATGGGTGTCCTTGGACTAGAGGTAGATGTGCCGTGGGTATGTAAATATAGAGGGAGAACTCACCAAAGAATACAACGAGGGCAATACTGTACTGGTTCGAGGTAAGCCCGAGGTCCTCGCCCATCCCTGCGATTCTGGCATTCCCAATGTTCGTCCGGTCCATGTAGGATAACAGATACATGATCCAGATATTCGGCAGGAGGTAAAAGTCGATCTTGCGGACGAGCTTCTTCTCCTCCTCCTCTGTCCAAAAGATATCCTGGCCCTGCTCTTGGCTGGCCTCGATGTGGTTCGACTGGCCATTCTTGTCAATCTCCTTCTGGTCGATGGGCTCCATACTGAGAGTTGACATTATGTTGGCAGAAATGATTCAGAAAGGGAGGAGAATGTGTCCAAGGTGAGGGCGAGCCCGAAGGACGGACATCCAGCACCTTATTTACGAGGCGCACAGAGCTCTCCCCATGGGGTTACCCCGTGGAGTCTCAGTAGATGCCTGGAAGCCAACCAGAGTCCGAAACGAGCGGCCAAGCTTGTGGCGATGCTCTAGCGTATGCCTCGATGCGAGAAGTGGGTCCTGTCTCGCTTCGAAGTACTTCATCCCGGCTGTAGGATTGCTGTCGAGGAGATTCCGGTGCGTCCTCCGGGCTGTGTGGAGTATGGGCCTCGATGAGATCGTCCATGAAGTTGCGAGATTCGGAGTTACTGACCTGAAGATATAGAGAGCCATGGCGGGTTTAAGAGGGCATTCCCCCGCTCAACCGCTTGTGTTGTATTCGGCCAGCTGCGAATCAATCCAACCTTCCTCCTTCTCTTCTGGACTTAAGTTAGTCTGCTTTCTTGATCCTTCCACCCCATATTCCGTACACCGCAATGCCCCCCTCTGCCCCAGAGGCCGTCACCGGCAGCGCCGCCGCAGGCGAAACAGAACGCGCCTTCCTCAACACCCTCCCGGCCCCCAACCACGACTGGCGAATAACTCTCAAAGACAAGGTGGTTGCAATCACAGGCGCGAACAGGGGTATTGGCCTCGCCATCGCCGAAGTCTGCCTGGCCAATGAAGCCGCCGCAGTCTTCAGCCTGGACCTTTTCGAGCCAGGCGAGGAGTTCGCCGCAATCCAAAAGGCTAACCCCAAGCGCCTCGAGTACATCAATTGCAACGTGACATCCGAGGAGAGCGTGATGGCTGCAATCGACGCGGTCATTGCAACCAAGGGCGCGATCCACGGCTTCGTCGCCAACGCGGGCATGACAAATCACCAGCCAGCCCTGGATTTCTCGCGCGCACAGATTGACCAGCTATTCAATCTCAATGTTTTCGGCGCATACTTCTGTGCGACGACCGTTGCCCGGCGTTTTATTGATCTGGGGATCAAGGGTTCTATCGTCTTTACTGCGTCCATGACATCCTACCGCCCAAACCGGGCTGCACCTTCGGCGCCGTATGGGGCCACCAAGGCCGCTGTACGGAATATGACGCATACGCTGGCGATGGAGTGGGCGAAGCATGGAATTCGCGTCAACTCGATCTCGCCTGGTTTTATCAAGACGGCTATGACATATTTTGTGGACCAGGCGCCTGACTGGGATCTCAAGATGCAATACTATGGAGGCATGCCTAGGCTAGCTGAGCCTAAAGAGCTTGGTGGAGCATACGTTTACTTGCTCTCAGATGGTGCTTCGTACACGACTGGTATCGATATTCCGATTGCTGGTATTGTCGGTGCATGGTAAAGGGTTAATATAGATGAGAGAAAATTTATGAGGCATGTTAGATTTCTTTTACACTTGGATATCCTGTCAATTCCTGTGTAGAGTATTACCAAATTGCTTTAGTTTGCATATGTGTGGCTCACCATGCAAGAAATCTATTTAAATTGGGACTTTCCTGCGTCTTCCCATCTACGACCTTCTATTGCTATATCTATCCTTGCCACACCTTTTGCAATTCTGCAACAAGCCCCTGCGCGGGAATCTTACTGATCCTCAACATATTTTCGAGAATCCGAAGGAGCTCCGCCCTCATCCCTGGTGACTGAACGAACTGGCCAACTTGGGGTCCGTCAGCAAGACATAACCAAATGAAGAAAGAAGGGGGAGGAAAGGAGAGAGACACATACCACCAAAGAGAGCCTGAGCATTCACAAACGCAATGGCACATTCATGTTCCTGGCACGCATTTGCAATCCCACAGACCATCTGCACGCTCTCCTTCAGCTGCTTCTCGCGCAGGTTATAGGCATTCAGACCTCCCATAGTCGGCTGGTTCAGCAGCACAACGGCCCTGGCGAAATGGTACATCTGCATTGCGCCTGCGTGGCTCGGCGGGTGGATCCATACAGGCGGGAAGTTTACTGTATGACTCGAGCCTGTTCCGGGAGCTGCTGGACTCGGGTCTGACTCGGCCGCAACCATTAATGGATCTGCTCCATCCCAGCTTGACGCAATAGGGCTAGCTGTTGGATGTGGCATCGTTTTGCTGAGTGCTCGAGCGCTTGTGGGGTCCATGGCGACGGTGACGGGTTGGTAGGAGATGGGAAGGACACGGTACCAGTCATCGAGGGCGCGGAGAAGTCGATCACCCTGTTCAATTCTGAGGCGAGGATCCTGGTTACTTGGGACCGTCTTGTTATCTGAGGCGGCGTATCCTACGCACTTGGCGCAAATGTAGATGATTCTGCTTGCCAGTTCGTCCGAATTGAGATCCTCAAGCTTTCTCCGCGCTCGCCATATCGTCAGCGTCGGTCGTCCTGCGCGGAACGCTGCCCAGATATCCTGTCGAAGCCACGCCCACCATACCGCTCGTCTGAGTCCATCGGTGGACTCACCATCGTTGTCTTGGGACCGCTGGATCCAGAATGAACCGCGTAGATGCCTTTCCCAGTCGCCGCTCGTCGAGGATGTGTCGGCGTCGAACATCTCGTATGTACTGATCATTGTGGATGTCGCTAGTATCTCGCGCGAGTCTGCGTAAGAGGGATAAAGGAGGGTCTGCGAGAGGTATTGGAGCGTTTCATAGTAGTAATTCGTAGCCATATGCGCCGGAGAAAGGTTATCTGGTAGAGGGTTTGGACTATTCGCACCTGAAGCCGGCTGGTCGCAAGGCACATCGAGGCCGAGAGACATATGTTTAGCGCCCACCGCGAGAATTGATTTCAGAAGTCCGGTATTTCGTAGTCCTAGATGTGGGACGACACTTGTAAAATGCCGATCCGGGTCGAACAAGTCCAGGATTGGCCCAACAACTTCGGTATAGTATCGAAGGAAAACGAGGTCGACGGCCGATAGTTCTATCTTGTACCCTGTGTTCCAAGGCTCGGATATATGGTGATAATCGAGCAAGGGAGCTTCAATCCCATCGTCCTGTCGTTGCTCAGATGGCAGAGGAACTGATTCGGGGGCTGGGGACGGTTTACGGGAAAGTGTGATCTCGGGGAGATTCCACCGGGGCTCACCCGCTGAAGCCTCGTTCAGCCGTTGAATGTTACTGATAGCATCTCGTGCTAGCAGATCGTACCACTCAAATGGGGAAGAGATGTTGAGCAACGACAGCTCGCCAAGTGCCAGTGGAGGAGCGGAAAAGCCTAGATCAAGGCTGGACTGCGGACTAGTATCATTCTGTTGGTTAAGCTGAAGTGGCATTGAAGCCTCAGCAGGAGGCTGAAAGTAAGGTGTATTAACCCGCGGCTGCTCTTCAGCGACGCTTGGGGTGATGCCAATGTCGTTATCCCCATACCGTGCCCCCTCAGCTTTCTTCTGCTGGTCAGCGGGCTGACGATATCGACAGACTCGACCTGACTTGGTGCACCGCAGGCAATTGGGCTTTCCATCGTCGCATTTGACACGTCTCCCTCTGCAGGTCAGGCTGATGTGCGTGTAAGCGATGTGGTACTTGGGGCTCGCTTAGAGGCGGGCCTGTGTCTTCACTCACCATCCTGTCGAAGTTCTCAGGCCGCGACCCCGAGATGGTCTGATGCGACGCTGCGCCCCCGGTCGTCGTGTGGTGCTGGTGCTTGTGCTGGTGCTTGTGCTGGTGCTGGTGCTGGTGCTCATCACGTCCATCAAGGCGAAGTGTGCCTGGGAAATTTCCGGGGTTCGCATCGAGGGCGGCCTCAGCCTGTTAAGTAGCTACTCTCTGTGGGCTGTGGCAGCGTGGCGTACCCCGCTTTTCTTGCAATCAGTGCTCTAATTTAGCGGAGCTACTCCGAATATATGGGGCAACGAAACCATCGCGGGAGACGATCTTTGGCGGTCTCTGGAATCCTACATCAGCTGAACCATAGAACTGACCGAGACCATTTCCCTATCGACAAATAGCCTGAGAGCCACTTTTAAAGGGTCATTGAGTGGTAAAGAGAGAATGGACATTCAATTGGACCGCCTTCGTACTGTAATACCATGTTCAATGGACTGATTCAATATACGGCCCCGAATGGTTGGAGATGATGCGGGCACCCTCCAGTTGTTCTTCGCTCTGATTTCATCTAATAACCCTGCAACACTATCTCCATTTCGTAATCACGTTTACTCGTCAATGCCTGCAAACCCGGCACTTCGGCCCACGTCGTGTTCTATAGATATCACATTCATGCCGAGTCAAAATCAATAGCCACCTTGAGCGCCTGGTGCTGCGCTGCCGCCTGGAAAGTTGCATAGGCTGTAGCACCCGCGGTACAAGGAAAGTCTGTGAGTGATCAATATTACACCCAATCATCATTCCTAGCCACTTCTAGAAGTAAAGACCAGGAAAACATACTATGCGTCACAAGCGAGCCTACATCCAACATGCCAGCCTCTACCAGCCGTAGCAATCGTGGTGTTGTAGTTGCGTTCACCAGCATCATGTGGATACCTAGAGATTTGAACATTAGTTTGCATGCTTCTTGCAGTTATTGTGGGAGTAGGGCGCACTGATATTCCGATCCCACAGCTTCTCGACGTGCAAGTCCACTTTTGTCCCGTGCACACCTACATTGGCAATACGTCCTCCCACAGCAACTAGCTCCTGACAGAGCGTAAACGTTGCGGGGATGCCAACCGCCTCGATGACCGAGTCGAATCCCTCGCCCTTCGTCAGTTCCAGAAGCTGCTTTACAGCATCTGCGGCGGCCGAATTCACTGTAGCGTGTGCACCTAACTTCTCTGCTATGGCCAATCGTGTTTCATCAAGGTCAACCATAACAATTAGCGCCGGCGTATATAGTTTCGCGGTCAGTAGCGTAGCCATGCCCACGGGGCCGGCACCCACAATCACTACCGATCCGCCGGGCTGGACATTGGCACTTAGGACACCACATTCTAGGCCCGTAGGCAGCGCATCGGAGATAGCTAGCGCTGCCCGTGGGGGAATGGAGGGTGCTAGCGGGTGCAGTGAGAGCGTTGCATGCGGCACGCGTACGAACTCGGCCTGGGTGCCATCGATGCGGTTTTGCAGTGGGATGTTATGCCTCGCTGGCAGGGCCGGCATGCGCCGCACGCGGTCATGCATGAGATCAACACGCGGTCGCCGACGTGGAACCCGTTCACTGCTGGGCCCATGGCGTCTACGACCCCAACGCCCTCGTGTCCCAGGACTATCCCGGGCTGGATGCTGGGTACGTTGCCCTTGAGGATATGAAGGTCTGTGCCGCAGATTGAGGCATGTAGTAATCGGACGATTGCATCTGTAGGCGCTTGAATAGTCGGTTTGGGACGGCCCAGGACCTCCACCGTTCCAGGGCCAGTGTAGACGAGCGCCTTCATCGTGGGGTTGCTAGTGAAAGGATTCATGAGCTGGGAGAAAATGAAGATGATAATCCAGTGAGCGCAGCTTGTAGTGTAAGATGGCGCGGTCGAAGTTGATCTCCATTCCCCCGCCTGCGGGGGAATGCCCGGCATGTCATGCTCTTGCCGGACGTAAAAGTACTGTGAGAGCTTCTTAGACCTCGGACCATAGTCCGATGCAAAGCTTTGTGGAGAATTATCGGATACTCCGAGATATCTAGACCGATTGGAACGGAGTACCGGATCATACAGAGATAAAAAGACCAGGTAGCCTTCCTAGATTGGCAGTAGCCTGCCCAGAGTAGATATTCAAACAGTGTAGTTATCGTGAAATCATGGAACAATGCAACAAAAAGCAACGAGAAGCAAATGCGACGCCAAGATCACCACCCCTGATACCACCAAGCGCCCATCCCAAAGAGGAAGAGCACAATGCTTCCATCCCGAATAAAGTCCTTCAGCAGCTGAATGTACAAAAATGGTCCAGAGAGTCCACCACTCTGGTTCTTAATCAAGACCCTCGCCCCACCCATCACAAGCTCTCCAGTCGTGAAGTAGAGGAAAGGGTTCTGCGCCGTTGCTGGAGGCGGAGGTTGCTTCCCATACGTCGCAACGGACGAGCTAGTAAGGAAAACCAGATATATTCCAAGGACAATGGAAAAAACAGTGTGCAGGATCTTCCAAGTCAAAACTGTCCTTTTCCGCTCTTCAGACTCCTGCGGTGTAACCCCGCTCAGCATGCTGGCCATCCAGGGAGGAAGGCCGAGCGAGGATGCAAACCCAGGAGGAATCCCTCCTGCGCCAGCACCAGCACTGGGTGCACCAGCTCCTGGACCTTGATCTCCACCTGGCATTCCTCCCATTCCTCCCATAAGAGCCTGAAAGAGCTTCAAGTTCGGGTCCTCCTCGGTATCTTGTTGAGACTGGGAAGGGATGGGCTGGCGGAGGAGAGCATGGAGCGCCTCTTGCTGCTCACGGACTAGGTCTGCGTCCTCGACGCTCGGAGCCGGTGGTGATTGCATATATGTTTGTTGTGGTTGACGTGGTGCTGCTCGTGGCTCGGGGGTGGGAGAAGGGATCACGGTTGGAGGCAGCGATGGGGATGGAGAGGCTTCTTCATGGTCTTTGCAAATGATAATTAGCTCGCAGTCTCTACATTGGCGACTGAGTTGTTGAGAAAGTTCGGTATTGACAAGTGAGGCCATCTGCTTGGACAAGGTAAAACTAAATCGAGTCTCACCTTTTGATGGTGTGCGTCCGCTCAGGCTGGTGATTTTATCCAACCGCGCCGCACCTCCTTCCTTAATCTTGGCCTCGCGGCGTTCGCGCCGAAGTCGAGCTGCTCGCTGAGCTGGAGATTCATCTGTCGAAGACATGCTGGTTTGTAGGAGAGACTGGGGCAACGATGACGTTGTGCGCTGTCGCGTTTGGAGACGGTTCAAGAGTACTGGATTGATGAGATAGAGAGAGAACGGGTGAGAAAAGTGCAATCAAGGTCACCAAGAAAAATATTTAGACTAAATGGGCCCTAGCCACTTGTTGTCTTGTGTAGCTTTGAATGCTTTGCACCTGGTAAGTTATCGGAGTTGTGAAATTCGCCGATCGTCTGCCGAACAGTGGGTTGCCAAATTGAGTATAGCGGCTAAATCTACTTCGAGACAACTCGAGCTCCTTCAACACGCTAGAATATACCAAAAGGCCATTAGATTCTGTTAAAACCCCCCAAGAACTGCTGACATGCAGGTATATGGTAGCACTTTCTGGCAGAATCGAAGCCTCGGCAGGGGTAACAAGGTAGCGAAATCATCCGAAACTGTACGTAGTGCAGGTACGTTGAATGCCTTACCGGAGAAGTCGTCAAATACGCGAATAAAAGCATCATTTGTCTAATCAACTATCGTACAAGACTCTGCAGACAAAGAGGCCAATGTAATCTTCCAGCAGTTATATCCCCATTGACAAATGCAAATGCAACAACAGCAACCAATTATAAACGCCACTAGATAGATCGATTGCGTGTATAATTCCGTCATTCAGCATCAGGGCAATGTCGAAGCCAAGTTAAGAATCGAAAATTGAACCGAGTGTTGCTTAATGCCGCCGTTTGGTAAACCTATCCAACAGGCCGTATTCATTGTGCTCCTTGTCGTCGCGTTGGGATATACAATGCCATGCAGTCAAATAGTGTACATCATCATTATCATCATCATGAATGTGTAGGTATTGGATTTGGTTGGGAATCAAGCGGGAAGGGAAAAGGTTAACCCGGCACGTATCACTGAGATTTTTTTGAGGGGACTAGGATCTCGACTAGACCCTCATCTTCCTCTTCGCTACTGTCGTTTTGATCGTCACCATACGTTGAGTGGCCCATTCGCGAGTGCCGGTAGTTTTTATACTGTCCGGGCCCGAGCTCCGGATACCCTAATGATTCGTTCAGGATGGCTTCTTCTTCATCAGAGTCCATAATGTGAGACTCCATCGATGGGGCCACCATTTCGCCCATGTCATCGTCGTCGTCGTCAACCTCAAGCGGTACGCGCTCTTTCCGGCGGCTGGTCCCCATCAAATCGTTGTCGTCATCAGAGGAGCCAGTGGAAAATGAGTCAGAAGGGCTGAACCCGGTATCAGGGAAAGTCGGCGAGGCGACGTTACCCGAAGGGAAGTCGGAAGAATGGCCTCCACCGCCCTCGTTTAGGCCGGTACTTGCAAACGAGTCAGAAGGCCACTGGAATTCCGTACTCTCGTGTACCGGATCTTCATCTCTGTTCACGCCACCTTCGGCATTTTCAGCCGCCTGTTTCTGAGCGGCAAGTCGTGCAGCAAGCTGTCGCCGCGCTCGAGATGGGCCAGTACTAAGGGGAGCTGGAGGCGGGGCGAGAATCGGGATCGGCTGGCTGGATGCCTATGAAACTCGAGAGTAAGTAAGGTCTCAGCGAGATATTTGTGATGCGATGCTCTGATCTCCGAGCTCTTTGGTCTGAAATGTGGCAAGCGCGAGAATGATAACAAAGAACGTTTGTAACCCACCCAAGATATAAGAGTAGACTATCAGCACAACAAACAAGGGAGACAAGAACAAAATCTAGCCACATGGCTACATAACTGGGTCTTGGAGCAGTCAAGAATCACGGCCCTTCTCATAGACTGACCCCTCGGGACGTTGACCGGGGACAGCCCCATACAATGACAAGAAGAATAGCTCAAGGGATATCGGAAACAACGCATGTAAATGACAGCATAAAACGCACTCAAACGTCACGCATCTTAACATCATGGAAGGAAATCATCACCTACATTTTCTGTGCCGCCTTCTGTTGATTGATCGACTATATGTCGATCATCTTGATCCTCCATATCCTCGTCTTCGTCATCGTCACTAGAGCTCGCGAAGCCACTGAGTAAGTTGCTACCGCCGCCGCCGAATGCTCCACCCGATACATTACCTTGGTTGGACATGTCAAATCCTTGGAAGTTCGAGTTTCCGGCCATGCCGTTCAACCCAGCCTCGGCCAGAGCTGAGGATTGGCCAGTGCCCAGCATCCCCTGACGATGTCCGATAGAAATATCTGGCCGAACGCCGCCAAGGATGGCATTGTCACGCTCTCTCGTCTCGGAAAGGGTTTGCTCAACATAATCTATCCATTCAGGATTGAGTACGTTGTCCATTACTGTTGGAGAGAGCAGTTCTGGAGGGTGCCGCTCGCTGAACTTGACAACTTCTTCAGCAATTAGAGTCAGATGTCCCATGTAGCCAAGACGGATCCGCTTCGTGCGTTGAGTCTCATCGCTCCGCTTTTGACCGTCGAATATTGTCTGGGTGATCTTTCCAGTCTCAAAAACGTCAACGGCTACAACCCGGTTGTAACCCCGGTCCATAGGGCCGTTAAATACTTGTTGGATAACATCGTAAACAACATTGTGAAGGAAATTGTTCCAAGGGAAGCGGAAGAAGAAGTCCTAAAATGAATATTTTCAGTAACTATCAGATCCAGAGCGTGCAGATTTCCTACCAGTATTGTCGGCACAACTCGGTTTTCGACGAACATGATCTTCAGGTAGTCTCCAACGACGGGTTGGCCATTGATATCCAGTTGAACGTCTGGGTGCAAGGGTTGATGCGCATCCTCAACCCTCTCTTGCCCTGGAAGTGACCCAGGCTCGTTTTCTGCGGTCCCTGCAGCTTTCGGATCAGCTGTCACAGGGCATGCGTCAATGTTCTGTTCCTTTGCAGCAAACAAAGGAGGGGGGATTGCGTCCGGGTTGGACGCCATCGGAGCCGACGCCGGAACCGATTCCTGCTTCGTAGCAAACTCCACCAGGTTTGGTTCCGCAGGTTTTTGGTTCTCGTCGTTGGTTGGCGTGGAGTCGAGAGAGACAGCACTAACCTGAGCAGCAAGCTCATCCGTAGGCGAGAGGGGCTCATTCGGAGGTGTGTTTGACTTGGGAGCGCCTGGCTGGTCCTGCTCTTTGATTTCGCCTGCTGTTGCCTCCTCTTGTGTCTGTTGTGGCGCAGCAGGTGCTGAATCCGATTCGCTCTCCTTATTACTTGTCTCTTTCTCCTTCTCGGAAAGGACACTTGATGAGCTAACATCTTCAAATCCTTCGTCACCTACATTTGCCGTCTCATAGTCCCTGGAGTCTTCTGGGGAGGCGAAACCCCCAATCGAACCATTCACGAAATCCACTGTCGAGTCGTTGCCATCGAATGTAGAGTTACCATCAATACGTTGGCCAAAGGCGCCTTCCCTTAAAATTCTCTCGCGTTCAGCATCCCTTTGAAGCACATACTCGTCGCTGCCAGGCTCGTTCAAAAGTCCCATGTTGCTGCAATGAAGCAATTCTGCCATCAACTCGCATGTCTTGAACCTATCAAATCCTAGCGGCTCAATTTTGGTGCCCCATGCAGAATTGAGTTGACCTCGTTCCACGGTCTTCATCTTGCCTCCCTCGGTAACTGTATGCTTTGAGCTCTGAATCAATGCCATAAAATAGGGTATATGTTTGGCGAAGACTCGAAGTAAAGTACCGAGGTAGATGGGATCATACATTGAAGGCATTGAATCGGGACTATTGAGGTGTTCAGGATCATAATCGGAGTTATTCTTCCGAATAACTTCGATAACGATTCCGACACCGACTGTTAACGGGTTTCCACCCTGTAGCATTGCCTTAACAAGGCTCTCCACGCAGGGTACGGAGACTAGTTGACGAGTCAGGCTGTTGGGCCCAATACAAGATTGGTCATTCTGTGTTGCGTTGGCGGATATGGTAATAATGGCCTTTAAAAAATCACCCGCGGAGGTCTGGACGGAAGCTGACCACTCAGGGGAAAGACACGAAAGCAATTTCGGTATTAGGTTTTGCGTTTTGAGCCACTAGATGACCCATATTAGTCCAAATAGATCCATAGAGGCCGTTCGCGCTTACATCAACAATACCCTGGCCACCTTCAGCCCTTTCCAGGCTGATCAACTTCAAAAGAAGGTCCATAACCATGGGGTTATCAACGTGCTGCAATATTGCGGGGACAATATCATCCATTGACTTCAAGAGCTCCAGCATTTCACCCGTCTTCTTGTCCAGCAGTGTTTCGTTCACTTTCGTAAAGTAGCTCGCCTGAATAGAGTCCAGGGGTGCCGGTCGACGGATGAAGCCCCAGAAGTTGCGCAGGTATTCGGGGTTTGCCATTATAGAATCCAAGATTGACCAGACCTCGGACGAGAGGACCTCGCAAGCGACATAGGCTCGCTTAAGACGTTCCTTCTCAGCTCGCTCTAGATCTTCGGGGTCCAACAAAGATCTAAGCGGGTCGTTCGTCTTCTCAGCGACGAAATCATCGTTTTTAGTCTCATCATTACTCGGGGTATCTTGATCGTCGTCATCGTCATCGTCGTTATCATCCACCAGGCTAGGGGCAACCACATAGTCCATGAGCTTCTTCAAGACATCATCCTCGCGTAGATATTCTATGAGTTTCGTGTTAAGTTGTTTGAGCTCTTGTATCAGCTCGGACTCATCTAACAACTCTTCAAGGCTGACATCGGGCTTGTCCAGGAGAGAGTCGATAGTGGAGATACTGGAATATCCCCCGAAGCGCCAAAACATATTGAAGTATATAACCAGGAGAAGCGAGTCATGGAAGAGTTAAGAGTGTATCGCAGGCGGGTTCGACTGTAGCTCCTACCCAGGCTCTATTGTCGGCAAAGTTCCAGGGGTATGACGGAGGTGGGGGAAGGGATGGAGCGTCTCAAGAGTTTCGCAGGATGCGCGAGCTTAAAGTTGCGCACGTGTAGGTTGTGTTTCCGGACACTACTAGCGTTCGAAGCTGATCCGAGGCTGCCTTGACACGGAGTATAGAAATCGTTGGACAGATGGAAAGACAACGTGGATACTAATCGGTGAATTATGCCCTGCCGGAGCGGCCAAGCGCTGCGAGGGAGCAAAAGCCCAGTCAGCAATGATCTTCGAGGCAAAGTGATATATCACGAGGCAGTCGCGATGTTTCCCATAGCCAAGGTTTGTAGTAGTCGGCCTCCAAATATCTTAGGGAGGCACGGGTTGGCAGTGCTTCCAGCTGGCGGGCAGGGAGGGCACTTGACATAATTGCGTGGGGGGGAAACAACCGCACAACAAGCGACACACATACCTGCAACGAACTTGGGGAACGAAAGAACAGGAAAGCAGAGGTCAATTTCACGCGAGTATCGTGAATCACACTCGTGGCCCTGACGCACGGCACGAGACCAGGCGGTCAAATTAAGGAGGGGATGGTCGTGGTCAACAGTACTGGGTTGGAAGTAAGGCTGGCGGGCTGGCGGGCTGACGGGAACGTCGCTTGTGGTGTGCTGGAGCGTCTGGATCGGCCGGCAACTGTGATCCTGGACAGCGGGCGAAATTACCCAACAAGCCCAATCGCAGGAGCGGGAAGAAGCTCAAATGAAATAATGGTGAAGACAGGGGGTCAGAGGAGGAGTGAATATTAAATACACTGAGGGGAATCACCGCGATTGTTTCAAGTGTGTCTGGAGAACAGTGGACTGCGGAGTGGGTAACTTAACTGGCCAGTAACCAGTATTATTAATATAGTTCAGGCTGCGAACTACAGCAGGTTCAACAGAAATAACATATAATTCTAAATAGTCGCACGAGGATCTTCTTAAATCTCTGACGAAAGCTAAAAACAGCAAGACTGAAACACAGGGCTGGTAGAGCTCACGCACGCATCTTCGTTCGATGATAAGCCCTGGCGCCTAAGGCAGAGGGACTGTGCTAGTTGGGTTAAGTTACAGTGCCGCTTTAGTACCCCCAAACCGCCCACTTACCATAACCAGCAAGGTCGAACTAAGGTACCAGCGCCCAGTGAAGTCACGTCTGTAGGAGCTCAACAGCCTCCAGGTACCCATCTCGTCTGCTATTCCCCTCCGCAAGCCATTCTCATCATCAAAGTTCAAAATGAATCGACTATTTGGTACGAAGAATGCGGCTCCAAAGCCAACACTCGATGGCGCTATCTCGAACGTAAGTCCACGTTATCCCCGCACTGGCGCCCCTCTGAGTAGCCTCCGACTACGGCCAGTTCGTCACATTTTCGGTAGACTAAATGTTGATGTGTAGGTCGATAATCGCATCGCCAGTATCGATGTCAAGCTCGCCGCCCTAAATTCCGAGCTCGCCTCATACCAGTCCAAACTTGCCAAGATGCGCGATGGCCCTGGGAAGAACGCAATTAAACAGAAAGCACTTAAAGTCCTACAACGCCGCAAACAATACGAAGGGCAGCGAGAGCAGCTCTCTCAGCAATCGTGGAATATGGAACAGGCAGGGATGATGCAGGATAATCTCAAGAACGTGATGACGACGGTGGACGCCATGAAGACAACCACAAAGACTCTGAAGAAGCAATATGGTAATATCGACATCGACAAGATAGAGCGAATGCAGGATGAGATGGCAGATTTGATGGAGATGGGTAATGAGATTCAGGAAAGTATATCGCGGGCATATGATATCCCAGAGGATGTGGATGAGGCAGAGCTTGATGCTGAGTTGGAAGCTTTGGGTGAAGAGAGTCTATTTGAGAGCTCGATGGCCGAAAGTTCCGTGCCTAGCTTCATGCAGGATGAGGTCGCACCGCCTCAATTCATTGATGAGCCTCCGGAGCCAGCGAAGGTCAAGGAACCTGCCTCCGGGCTGGGCTGATTGTGGTGGTTGCCATAGTCAGCTGTTTTGATATCATGGAATTAGGGGAGCACTGGAGTTTGGAAGCTTATCAGCCAGGTCATATGGTACCTTCATCACAAGCACATCTGTTTCTAAATATAAGATGTTAAACTGTCGAAAACATTATATGTATATAAATAACTATGAATGACCAAGCGAGGGTACATCAGGCGGCCAGTCTCAGCTCTCCGCATCCCCCACTCAACCCCACATCAAACACCTCCAGACAAACTCAGTATCTTTATCCTCCCCAAAAACATACCCCTCCTAACATACCACAAACATGCCGATCAACTACAACCCCGAAGATGTCCAAAAAACAATAGACAAACACATCGAAGCCGGAAACCCACACACGGGCTGGGAAGAGCTCTGGGCCCAAGGCGACAGCATCACTCTCCCTTGGGACAAGCACGCCCCCAACCCAACCTTGGAGGAAGTCCTTACAATTAAGCGGGCGATTATTGGTGGACCCCTTTTAGGAAGCTCCGAGGGAGATGGATCGAAGAAGAGAAAGAAAGCTCTCGTGCCAGGATGCGGGAGAGGAGTTGACGTGCTCCTTCTCGCGAGCTTCGGGTATGACGCCTATGGACTGGAGTATAGTAAGAGTGCGCTTGACGAGGCCCGAAAGGAGGAACAGGAGCTTGGGCAGAAGTATCCCGTGAGAGATCCGGCTATCGGTAAGGGAAACGTTACTTGGATTCAGGCGGACTTTTTTGAGGATGGCTGGTTGGATTGGCTGGGGTTGGGTAGAAACGAATTTGATTTTATATATGACTATACGGTGAGTGTATCTCCAACTTCTAGTAAAGATATGAAGACCTAATCAGAGCCAGTTCTTCTGCGCGCTACTCCCCTCCATGCGTCCAGCTTGGGCTCTGCGGCACACTCAGCTTCTGGCCCCTTCGCCGCAGGGCAACCTGGTCTGTCTTGAGTTTCCGCGCCACAAAGATCCCTTGCAACATGGCCCACCATACAGCTGCCCGTCTGAAGCCTACATGGAGCATTTGAGCCATCCTGGTGAGGAGCTCGCATACGATGCCAAAGGACGTATTAAGAGTGACCCCCTTCGCGAGGCTAGTCCCTCAGGTCTGGAACGCGTGGCATACTGGCAGCCAGCTAAGACGCATGATTTTGGGACGAGCGAGGAAGGAGAGGTATTTGATCGAGTTTCAATCTGGAGACGCCGATAGCTTCTCCCGATCGTATACTCCGTACGCGTACAGGATAATTTGTGGTCTCTGAGCTCTGAGCGCCAAGTAGATTATCCATAACTTAAAATCCGGCACGTGTCTTGGCGCTCACTATACCCGGTCCAGATATTGAAGAATTGACATGGGTTTGCAGGGACAAGGACCCTCAAAATTAGCTCCGGTAAGACACTGAAGGATAATATATTGACCCCTGCAGTGTCTGTAATCGAGGTGCCTATTTCGGGCGATGCCGGGACATTTAAGGCTACGGGCTAAGCAATTGCCCACAAACTCAACTTCTGACGTTTGCCCAACTGATCGACATAAACTCCTCACTAGACATTACAACAGTCACTTGCCTAGCCATTTAATGCCCTAGTCCTTGTCCCGCACACAGAACCCCAATCTCGAGCTCACCACCTCCCACTGCTCACCATGAACTGTCCCTCGCGAACCGACGATACCCTGGAGCACCCCGGTTGGAACCAGAACCCACCCCCGCTCAATGCCGACTCAACCACGAAGGAGGACTTCAACGGCATGGCCAATTCTAAGGTCTACAGAGGACACGCACCAGGCCAAAGCACGGAAGGGTCTATAACGGCTATAGAACGGTCAAGCCCCAGCGACGGCGCGCGGGACGAGCCAGGTCGCAAGGCAAACTCCGCGGGCGGGGCGGTCCCCTCTGCGTTCTCCGGGCACCGCCAGCCCCAGAGAAATAGCAGAGAACCGCCTCGCCGTCCTCACAAAGCTCTATCTTCTTCTTTCTCGACCCAAATCGTGCAAAGCATCGTCAAGTTTGGCCGCTTTGTCGGGCCGGGTTTTCTCATTGCTGTTGCGTATATCGACCCTGGCAACTATGCGACTGATGTTGCTGCCGGTGCGGAGTACCGATATGCGCTGCTTTTCATTGTCCTTTTGTCCAATATCTTTGCGATATTCTTGCAGTCGCTGTGCATCAAACTTGGCACAGTTACAGGGTTAAACCTCGCAGAGAATTGCCGCGAACACTTACCCAAATGGCTAGTCTTGACCCTTTATGTATTCGCGGAGGCAGCTATCGTGGCTACGGATATTGCAGAGGTACTTATGTCCCATGGAATTTGTCACTCGTAATGTTTAACATATGCACAGGTTGTCGGATCCGCGATTGCTCTCAATCTTCTCCTTCATATTCCGCTTGTCGCAGGCTGCGCTATTACTCTCGCGGACGTCCTCTTTATCCTCATCTTCTACAGACCAAATGGCTCAATGTGGGGTCTCCGACTATTTGAATTCTTTGTCATGGGCCTCGTGCTAGGCGTTGTGATCTGTTTTTGTATCCAGCTTTCCCTCATTCAAGAACAATCCGTTGGAGACGTTTTCCGAGGCTACCTCCCTTCCTCCGCAATAGTCCAGTCCACCGGGTACTCTCACATTCACTTCTTTGAACAAAAGCCAGACTACTAATAAATAGTTTTCAGCTTGTACCAAAGCTGCGGTATCCTCGGTGCAACGGTCATGCCACACTCCATGTTCCTAGGAAGCGGCATAGTCCAAGCGCGCCTCCGCGAATTCGACATAACAAGCGGCTACATCCCGCCAACCGTCTACACAGGCAGCACAAACGGCGTCGTTAAGTACCGCCCCTCTCTTTCCGCGATCCGCAGCTGCATGAAATACTCGATTATCGAACTCGCCCTGTCCCTCTTCACTTTCGCCCTCTTCGTCAATAGCGCGATTCTCATCGTCGCCGGCGCCTCCCTCTATGGAACCCCCTCCGCAACCGACAACGCAGACCTCTTCGGCATCTACTCCTTGCTATCCTCTTCGATATCCCCGGCTGCCGGCACGGTGTTTGCTCTCGCCCTCTTACTCTCGGGTCTCTCTGCAGGGATTGTCTGTACGATGGCCGGGCAAATGGTTAGCGAGGGGATGCTAAATTGGAGTCTGAGGCCGTGGTTAAGACGACTGTTGACGCGATCGATCAGTATTATTCCAAGTATTGTGATTGCAGGCGCGGTGGGGAGAGACGGGCTTAATAAGACGCTGACGGCCAGCCAGGTTGTGTTAAGCGTGATCCTACCATTTGTTAGCGCGCCACTGGTTTATTTTACATGTCGGAATCGGTATATGACTGTTCCTGTTGAACGAGCGCATGATGTGTTGGGGGATGGGGATGGAGATGCAAGTGCAACTATGGGTGATGGGGAGCTGGAAGGAGTGAAGATGGGGAATGGCTTAGTTGTTTCTGTATTGGCTGTTCTGGTGTGGTTGGTTATTGCAGTTATGAACATTGCCCTGCTTGTCCTTGTTGGGATGGGCAAGGCCTAGCATAGCGATATCGATTGTCAAAGAAAAACAATACAAGTTACATCTACAGCAGATCAACGAGTTTATATGTGTATGGTATATGTTCGACATATTCAAAGAATATCTGTAGGGTAATGCGGCACTGATGCAGATCATGATCTAAACAAAACAAGAAAGAGAGCGAACACTAGAGCTAAACAATCATGGCTTGAACTGGTCCTCCGTCACACCCTTACCCATTGCTGCGGTACTGCTCACACCGCCAGTGACCATCTTCAGAAGGTTGTCAACGTAGTTGGCACCGCTCCATTTCTGGTGTGTAACAACGTCGACGCCCTGTTCCATCTCGGGTTCTTGAACGAGTTCTCCGTAGGCGCGCATGCCTTGCTTGGAGTACGCCTTGGCGAATTGGTGTGTGATGAGGGCAGTGGTGTGTAGGCCGGCCAGGGTGATAAACTGCCACGAGTAGCCGAGGGCACCGAGACGCTTAATGTAAGTCTCCTGCTCATCGCGAGGCATGGCCTTCTTCCAGTTGAAGGATGGGGACAGGTTGTAAGCCAGCCTAGGACGGTTAGTACTTGGCCAATTATCATGGATATAGGTGTGACTCACTTCTGCTCAGGCCAGACGGCGTGAACGCCGTCGGCAAACTCCTTAGCCTGTGCGTAATCGGGGAGCTTGCTCTCCATCCAGATCAGGTCGGCGAACGGAGCATAGGCAACAGCACGGTTAACAGCGCACTGGGTGCCGCCCTGGTACCGGTAGAAACCTTCACGAGTACGAGGAGACTCCCAGTTGAAGTAAATGTCTGTTCCGGTGATGCGCTTGGCAATAGCACGGGCCTCCGAGTTGCTCTTGCCCTTGGCGGTTTTGAGGTATTCCTGGATACTTTTCTCCTTGTTGGGCAGCGGGCTCTTGTTGATAGCGTCAACAACAGCCTGGTCGAACAACTTCAGGCCGGCTTTGGTGAGCCATTCGTCTTCAATGGCCTGTAGTTCCGCTCCGTTCTTACCCGCTTGTTCAGCAATGACCATCAGGTCATTGAGGGGCTGAATGTCGGGATTGGTCGAACCGATGATGAAAGCATGGTCACGGTGATCAATAGAAGAAGTAATGAGGGTAGCAGCTTCCGAGTCAGTACGGGCAATAGCCAAGAGATCCGTTCCTATAGTTTGGTGTTAGCCGAGGCGGCCCGCTTATAGCCGAGAGGGGCGCATCACGTACCCATGATATCGGCCTGTGCACGGATGGCCACAAGGCGATTGATGTGCTCGCTGATTGGCACAAGGACCTTTCCAGCCATGTGACCGCACTTCTTGGTACCAGGAGCCTGGTCCTCGATGTGAATGCCGGCAGCGCCACGCTCCACAAACAGTTTCGTCAACTTCATGACGGCAGTAAGACCACCATGACCGGTGTCGGCATCAGCGATGATAGGGCGAAGGTAATCAACGTTGGCGACATTGTGGCGCTGGTCCTTGGGTGTGGTGATGCGCTCCTCGCGCTGTTTTCGGTCGTGGAAAAGCTGTGCCAAGAAGAGCTGGTTCACTTTGTTCGGGACAGTGTTCTGTATGGTGGTCAGTTCACGTCCATCCTCCGGCATATGTATAGGTTGCGCATACCATTGGGTAATCAGCAAGATCGGGGGAGGGCTCGTCGGTGGAAGAGGCGGTAGAAGAGCTTTGCCAGCCAGACACGTAAACGGTGTCCAGAAATTTGGCCATCTGCGTGACCATTGTTGGCTCAAGACAGCCATAGGTGAAACTAGCTTCTTTGTTCTATGAAATGTCAGGCGCCATCTAGACAGAATAATCGCAAAACAAACCTTGAAGTTGCGCTCCACGATCTGCCAAAGCTTCTTAGCCTGGGCATTTGAAGGATACTCAATCGCCAAGTTTCCACGCTTGGCGACGATCTGCTCTGCGGTAAAAGGACGCTTGGTGTGCCTCCATCGGGAGTCCTTCCACCAGTTCTTCACAGCCTGGACATCTTCCAGGTACTTCTGGTCTTCATCTTCGAAGTAACCCATAATGACAAGGCTTTTAGAGGTGTATAGTGTACAATGCAATGCTATCTCACTAGGAGAAGTAAGAAGAGAAGTGAAGCACGCGACAGGGATGAGGCGCAACGAGCGAAATGAGGGAAAGAGGAAGTAGAAAAAGGATTCGACCCAGCTTAGAAGATGGGAATCACAAGCCAAAACCCAGGGATCCAAGCCATCATATATGAATGCGTCACAGCAATCCAACCAAGTATGACTCTTGGTCGGTAAACGCTCGGCTCAGCGGGACAGACAGGAAGGCAAGGGCGCCGCCGGCACATCTTCAACCGGGGAAATCTCGCAGTCGAGACAAGAGCAGCAATTAGGTTCACATTATTCCCAGGTTCACAAGCCAGCTTCCGGGTATGTGAGTGGCCCGTGTAGTTCGGAAGAGAGGATCCAGACTGCACGAAGATCCTCGGTCTAAAGGACCTCTCTGCCTCAGGCGCTCACCACTGTTAACTTTTTGGTTGTTGCCCCAGTCCCTAGAACCCCAGGCAATTTGATTTTGAGACTCGGTGCCACGAGACTGATATAACTCCGTTTGCTATTATTATTGTCTATGTAAGTGCAAACGAGCCTCGAGTCTGCAATTGAAGGATGAAGTTGGCTGAATTATTAATTCGAGGAAAGCGAAGAGACAGGGCAGGATGACGTCAATACATGTGCTTCACTTACGTGACAATACATGACGCCATCTTACTCGAAATATGCGCATTTATCTGTCATATTTGAGTATTTAGGATACACCTGCCTCTTCAGTCTACAGCCTGAGCGGTCGATATGTATAACTTATAGGTTCTATTCCTTTCAAGTAAATCCACTTCAAGCTGAAGACTCTGATACTATTATCCTCAGATGATATACCATTACGATATTTACTTGCCATAACCTAGGCATCTCGTCCACCTGCATTCATCCCCATATTCCACAATCTGGACCCCTCTAACCCAAAAGGGCTTCAACCTCGGCACACCCAAGGACCAACCATGAGCTCCGAGCTCCTATCAGGTGCCGTTCCTCCTCTGGCATCTGTCTGCAGAACGAGCCGCGCCAGCTTCAGCTCATACAGCTTAGGCCAAACCCAGCAAAGACTCATACTGTCTTAGGTAAGATTCTGAGGTCCCCCAAATGATCGCCGTCGAATCACCAAGCGTGCTGCCACGAGAATTGCCTCGGGTGATCAAGGAGCCCTGTCCCGTGTTATTGTCGAGATTCTGAGGCGATGCGGTACCTCTTTGGTGTCGTTGATTGATATCGGGGTGGACGCCGTGCCGGTCTCGGAGGGTTTGAAACGAACTATAGAAGGCTAGAAAACATGGAAGATCAGATGGTTTGTTCTTTCGCTCTTGTTGCGGCCTAGTTCCATCGCAACTCGTGATGCCAAGGTTCTGGCCCTTTTTTGGCTACAAATGACTGCTCAAATTACTCAATAGAATCTTTGAGAGTAAATGAGGATACACTCCGCATAAACGATCTTGTTCATTGCCTAGGTTGTGTCTGTCTTGCAGGCTCATGCTATCAACATTATGTTTTCCCAAAACCAATGACTATACTTATCCTTCCACAGGCAATGCTGCATTCCCAAGAACAGCGTTCATCGGCCCCAGGCCTGCTGGGCCTTACAGCAGAAAGACGGCTTTCATACGCCTCATTAATGCATGCGGCTAAATCGCAACAGGAGAAGACACGGCAATTTATTGCCTGTCTCCGAACACGCGATCACCTTGCGTATTTACAGCCTTATTATATGTCTCCCAGGGAGTAACAGCGCCAAGGGCACGTCGCTGATGGGCGTTCAAAATATCTAAGCCGTAAACATAGCTTGCATTGACCCAGCCGAATCTACCAAGACGATATGGTTAGCATAATAATTGCTTTAATCATGATTCCAGATGAAGCATACCCTTCGCGGGGAGCGCCCTTGAAATCGACACCCTGGTTCCCGTACTCGGCATCGACCCGATGTGGGTCAATGGGCCGAGTAACATCGTACTTCTCAACGACAACTCCGTTGAAATCAACAAAAGCTTTGGTGATCATATACAACCATTTGTATGCAAGTCGCTCGGCCTCATCCTGATACCCGTACCGTAGTAACCCTGTCCATGCGAGCATCTGCTGAGGCGCCCAACCATACGGGTAATCCCATTGCCGAGTAGGTCGGTCTAATCCAACAGCTCCCCGAGACTCTTCCGTCCCTGAGACTAGTCCACCAAACATCTCAAAGCGAGGGAGGGCCTTGCTGATCAATTCAGAGGCCTGGCGTGGAGTAGCAAGACCAGCCCACATGGCCCAGAAAGTCGTGGCGCTCTCATAGTTGGTTCGCTCCTGCTTCGCTGTGTCATAATCGAAATACATCCCCTTCTCTTCGTCCCAGAGGTATGTATCCATTCTCATCTTTCTCCTGCGTGCCCGGCGATCCCAGACAGATGACGACTCGCTCGCAATATCCTTGGTGTGCGGTGTGCGGAACTCGGGCGGGATGTCAAGCCTGTCCTTGAAGTGGATACGTATTACTCGAGCGATGTCGACTTCGTACTTGTATAGAAGAGAGTTTAGATCGACTGTAGCGAGGTTGGCACACACTCTCTCAAGGCGATAACTCGTATCATGGCCGGACTCCCGCACTGCTCTGTCGTGCAAGAAGTATTCGTCCAGGTCCGGCTCCACAACTTTGCCGCTATTGTACGCCTCCACAAAATCTTTGAACTCCATGCCATGTTTTTCGGCATACGGTGAGAGAAGGTGGGTAAAGTGTGTGGCTTCTGTTTCTGGGGGCACTCCGATGCCGATTGGACGGTACCGTGACAGGCCTGATACCGGGTCAAGCCGCGGCTCACACATCCAGACACTGTAGTATTCTTTGATAGCCGCCAGAATTGACAACCGAAGGAATTCCATTGCGTCTGGTTCATTCTTGATGCGGTCATACACGCGAAGGGCCATATCAGTCAAGAAGGGTGGCTGAGAGCGTGTAAGGTAGTATGACCGGTTGGCATTCAAGATCTTCGCATAATGTTTGATGCAGAAGCAGAAGTTGATCACCATGGACTTAGCCAGGTCAACCCTGTTGCTCGCTAGGAGCCCGAGCGATTCCATGTAACTGTCCCATCCGTACAATTCATTGAATCTTCCCCCCGGAACCACGAACGGTACTCCGGAGAAGTCCTTCTTCCCAGTGGCTTCATCAACCTTCTCCTCCATGGCCAATGCGAGAAGTCCAGGTTTGCCATTCAGATCTCGTACATACTCTGGTGTGATGTCGCCGGACAACTCCTGAACATCAAGACGTAATTCGGGCCGCTCTTTGGCAATTCTCCTGTAGTATTCTAATTGTTCAGGAGCTCCAGGTGGGACATAGATCCGTGGCCGAGGGTCATCCGTCCAATCTTTGGGGTCCCTGCCGGCTACCTCGATATTTGAGCCATCAATCCTTCGAGTAAGAGACACCCAAAATGAGTTTTTGATAAGACGAGAAAGACGTGCAAGGGGATTTTCTGACAAGCGGTCCTCGTCGAGCACGATTTGTTTACGCCCATAGTCTTTGGCAATCGTCAACTCCTGTAGAAGGTTGGAAAGCATGTATGTGCCCCGAAGATCAAATCGATTATATCCAGAAGACGCCGCTGTCCCAACGGAAAATGTCTAAGCAGATTGTTAGCACTCTTGGGCACTCTAATAGCCTAGCTCTCACACGTACCTTCGGACCAGCATCCTCGATTGTTATTTGCATATTCCTATCTGAATCTTCCCTCTCAAGCAGGCTCTCCAGAGTAGCTTCAACATCAATGAGGAATTTCCGAGGATTGCCGGATGTCGGGTCTGCGTCGGCAACAGTCAGTAACTAAGACTTGTTTCCGATTCGGCCTAAATAAATACATACCCAAACTGCCCCGCCTCGTGGAACGGTCACCTAGTACATCACTGAGGTCCTGACGGTTGAAAGATTTCAACGACTTAACGCAAAGGTATGGGTCAGCGAGCCTTCCTTGACATTGTTACCAAACCCCTGGCATCGCTTACTGAAGAAAAGGCGCGTCGACGATTCTTAATCCTGTCAAGCGCCTCTTTATCCCCATAATAGACATCCGGATTCTGGAAAGGGTCGTTCCCGGAGCTAGTCCGTCGATGATGGTTAAAGCCGTTTGCCTTGGGCGGGATCATTGAGTCGTCCATTCCGCCAGATACCCCGTTTGGTATAGGGCTAAGCTCTTAAATAAAAAGATATTCGGATTCGATGGGAGCGGAATACGACCTGGTCAACGAGTGCTAAGCAAACTTGATGACTTTGAAGACTGTTGCCCCGCTATAGCTGTGTGCGGATATGGTATTCGAGATTCGAGATCGTGAGTGATTTTTCAGTGGTATCGCATACGTTCCAAGTGACTTGAGAATTAAAACAAGTCAGCAACAACGGAAATGACTGGAAAATAAGTGTATATATTAGAAGATAGGAGAAAAGTGCCGGAGTTGAAGGCATTGAAGTAGTCCCGCCATAGCGTATGACGGCATGGGCCCGCCATGGATGACATAACCTACCCACGGTGAACCCTTTTCCGGTAGGTGAGACAGCAGTCCAGCAAGACACTGCGGTGTTGTGGCCAATTCTGCGTGTTTTGAACAATCTTGGAGATTATGAGCCTTTCTGCTCTGATTCTAATTGTTCTCTCGGATTCCCCCTTTCTGGGGCAGTTCAGTAAGCGCGTGGCTAAAAATGACATGTTACACGTGACCGTTTTTATATTTATACTTGTGCCCTGAGTCCAGCTTGATAACGTTGTATTATCTCGCCTCCCTTACCCACTTTTTGGTTGTCAGTCCACTTTATCACCACGATCTTCGCCATATTACGTAGGCTTACGATTGATTGGACTTGGGTTTGCGAGCAATCCACTAGCTGAAGAATGACAAGGGCGCAATGATCACATGGTTTGAAACTATTGCCTGCCATCACCCCTCTCATTCTATTTGACCGAGTATGTATGAATTTATCCATTCAATAAACTTATAGATAGTGGTCTATCAGCCAAAATTCTCTACTCTATAAACCAGGAAATATCATTGAGTATGATACCGCCGCACCATTAACGGTCTTGACTCTGACCATCTCAAACTCTTCGTCCTATACAAGGCGGCGGCCTGGGGATCAACATGATCGTCATCTTCCACCAGGCGTTCACTAGGAAGGAGGATGGCCCGATCAAGCTGACTTGGCAGTCCACGGTGACGACCACGGATCATCAACGCACAGACTACGAGTTTACTGAAGGTCGAGAACTGTGCACTGAACGACGTTGAAACACCGGGGTAGCCTAGGCTGAGGCCGACATTTCCGCTGTAGTCACCGGTTAGCATATAGCCATGGTAGAAGTTAGGGCAAAATATAGCACGATTACTTACTATGCGGAGACAGCTTCGAAGAATATTGCGAACACGGAGAAGCCCTATTTCGATTAGTTTTTGGCCGCACCCATGCTGGAGGTTAGACAACGTACAGGCTCAGAAGGGTTCATGATTTTCTTTGACTCTGCAATGCAGACGCAGAAAATCCCCAGGAATATGTACCACAGGTCGAAACTTAGTTGGTTCCGTACATGGGTTAGAATGTATCCTCTGCCGTTATTCTCGTCCGTCTCAGGCTTAGGCGAGTAGATACCGAGGGCCTTCTCTTCGTAGATATTTGAAGCACGGACACTGATTGCAATGGGAAAGACTGCAATGTACATCATAACGAGAAGACTGAATTGGACTGCTGGGTTCACGTCCGCTAGGTTGAATGAAGCAGTGCCTGTATGCCGCGCTGATGCAGCTTGGAAGATTGCCGCCATAACCCGTGGCCCAGGAGCGATACTGTTTACCGCAGGGTTGTCAAGATCAAGAAGGATGATTAAGAGAATATCGACAAAGTTCATGATGATAATAATTCCGAATAGGACCCATGTCGGACGGCTGCGGAAGAGGAGCATGTAGCAGCGACGAGGGTAGCTCAGAAGGAAGTTGAGTGGCTCCTTCAGAGATGAATCCTCAGGGACAAGCTTGTACATCGTCCAGATCACAAACCGTAGAAAACACGGATATAGTGTGTTTCCGGCGTATGCAAGGAAGGTCATAATAAACAGAGGGAATACTGCATCTTGAAATGTTACCATCGAGTCTGGCGTTAAAGTATACCCTAAGTTGTCGGCCATAGTCTGCGCGGAGTATATAGCCCTACCAAGGTCAGTACTAAAACTGATTAGACACATGGGATAGTGTTTCTTACCACCAAATCTTGTTCTGTCCGCATTCATCAAGATACTCTCGGTACTTTGGGTTTGCGTGCTGGATCCAAGCAACCAGACTAACAATCCCAATCAAATGAAGACCGAAAAAGTATCCTATCGAAATTAGTGTATACATTGTTTGTCAGGAGAAGCTACCATACCCATCACGATCTTTAAGAGCAAGCGCAGGCTACGATATTCAATGCCGCCAAGCCTTTCTCGATCTTCTGCCGTGAGATTCAGGAACTGAGAATTTCTCCCCAAGGTAGCCTGTGACGAGAGACCTGGAAGGTTTGAGTCTTTAGAGAGCGAGACAGCTGGTCGAATTTGCGATTCGCGAGTCTTAGTGGGAACGACGGCAAAAGTCACAGCAGTAGCTCGATCAAGGGATATGTTGCTCAGCCGGCGATGGCTTCGTTCTTCAGCCTCGACTTCATCGTCGTCTAAGCGTTGACGGTCAGTCAGGCCCTAAAACTGCAGTTCCAGCAAGGAAGGAGATGCAACTTACCGTGATCGCTAGGGCTGTGATCAACTTCGATAATGGGGTGGCCTGCCCTTGTTAGCAACGATTTCACCTACTTCTGTAGTAGGCCATTTACCTCTGTCACGTTCACGAGGCGAAGGGATGTAAAGTGCCTTTGAAGTGTCGCTGAAAGCAATTGTCCGTTTAAATTCCGCTTCAGAGCTATCACTTTCCAAAGATTCGGTCTGGAGACCTCTGGTCGTGTCTGTTGTGCTGAGGGCGACATTAGGGTAAGTTGCCAATGATCTAGCATCTTAATACACTCACATTTCTATAGAGGTTTTCTCTACCGTGCGCTTGCCGCCATCGGGGTCAGTGTTGGACTTTTTCAAACATCCATCTGACTGCGCTTCTTGATCATAATCTGTTGTTCTCGTACACGATCGCTCAGGGTGTGGACAGAGGACCGATGGCCCTGCCATAAAGGGTATCTCAGTTCCGACGCAAGCCGCAGAAGGACCGTACGAACTTACCTATCTCGTTCAGCCGTTTCTCAAACCAGTATAGTCGTACGACAACAATGAGAATATTGACGAATCCAATGTTGGACACCAGAGGAACAAAGTATATGAAGAGTTGCTGGTAGGTTTTCAGGTCCTTTACGTCAACCCTACATGATCGCTGCTCAGCAAACACCCTGGTCACACTTATCATAGATGCCCGCGGTATTAGACTTACGGGTTTAAACCCGATTCGGTAGATGAGCTGGCTCCGAAGAAGTAGGAATCGATCGCGCTCACGTTGCCATAAGGGTAGAAGACGACTATTCCAAGTAGGCCAAGGAAAATTATGTAGGCATCTATGGTGCTCGAAGTCAGCAAAGATAAGGTGTATAAATCGACGGCCTAGACACTTACAGTGTAGAATGATGAAGTTAAGCGGTATTTTCCACATCTTCAGCGTGATGAGAGCGCGTCTCGACCGCTTCTAAGCGAATGTTGCCAGTGCAGCAGAGCTCGGGACACACAGGTGTCTGGAGAAGCCTGCAGAGTCTTAAATACTACGACCAGAGACATCTCGCAAGAAATTTCATTGTTGTTCTCTTCCACAAAAAAAAAAAACATTAGCTTATCAACAGAGCTAGGTGTGACAGGGAAAACACCACCGAGCTGGCGGATGTGCGAGGCATTTACCCAGACCAATACACAGCGGCGACTAGCTACTCACGACCCCACGATTACCGGACCCAAACTACTCTCCTTTTCACTGGAGTATAAGAGGGAATAATCATATCCAACGGTTTTTGACGTCCACTGTCCTTGCAAATTTGATAGCAGGGTGTTATCGCACTGCTCAGCCTCCACAGGCGAGACGATCAACACTAGGAGTCAGACGCCAAGCAAATGCAGTTCGAATGAGGTTTGCTTCTCGTCCTCGTGGCGGGGGCCTTAGTACAACGCATGCACTTGGCGTAGGTTCGAGGAGAACTTACCGAAAGGATCATTTGCCGGAAGCATTGAATCTACTCTCTGGTGGAGCCATCGGGTTCCGCGAAACCATGACGTCTAGGTGCATATGCGGGAGTGTTCAATAGCAGTAGACCTTCGGGCCGTGCACAGGGAGCTAGGACCCAAAAGATATTACGAGGTTGGTTGAGATCCATGATGTGATGATTGGTTGCACAACAAGGAATAAGGTTACACCTTCTTAAAAGGGCGAAGTTTTATATCAGTAAACCACGGGCTGCGACGCTATGAAGCGCAAGTAGTGCAAGGTCTATTCTATAGCTTGGCAACGACAACACTACCTCCATCCAGCGTGATGGTTGCGCCATTCACATAAGCGCCTGCCCGGCTGCTCAAGAACAGGCAAGCACCGGCAACATCCTGAGGAGTACCGATGCGGCCTAGGGGTATACCGCCCTCGATCTGGTCTCGATAACTCTCTAGCGTCGCCGCCATCATCTTACTTTCGAACGGACCACAGGCAAGCGTGTTCGATCTATACCATTTTAGCTTGTGTTCGTCATCTTCCAAAAGCCAAGGCACGTACGTGATGTTTCTCTTTCCAAGATGGTTGGCAAGGACGCGGCTCATATGATGCAAGCCAGCCTTGCTGGCACTGTATGCAAACGTCTCCAATGCGGGGACCCTGAGTCCGTCGACACTTCCGATGTTGATAATGCGAGCTGGGTTTTTGGGCTCCGCGGCCTTCTCGAGCAGGGGTGTGACGAGCTTTGTGAGGTCGAAAACACGGTGGAGGTTCAAGGTAAGAACCCTGGTCCAGGCAGCAGATGGGTATTCGTCGTAGGGGGCACCCCAGTTTGATCCCGAATTGTTGACAAGGACATGAAGCTCTAAAATGTAGCGACAGAGATCAGTCTCCAGGAAACCATGGTAAACTGAAAGATGGACTGCGTTGGCAACCTACTGCTTTCGCGCTTAGCAAGTTCCTCAGCAAGCTTTTTGACATCCTCCTCCTTGTAGAAGTCTGCTGGGATACTGTATGCCTTGCCTTTGCCAAGCGCATTGAGCTCCTGCACGGCCTTCTCACAGGCTTTTACGTCCCGAGACGAGATGTAGACGGTAGCTCCGTTCGCTACATATCCCTCGGAGATCATCCGACCAATTCCTTTGGCCCCTCCGGTGACCAGCACCACTTTTCCCTAACAGTATCCGTCAGCACGCAGCACAGTGGAGGCGGCATTTTGAAGTGTGAGTGCCACGAACCTTGACGTCAAATAGGGTCTGAAGATCCATGGTAAAAGTGAGTCTTGAAAGATATGGAATGGAAATAAAAGTGAACAAGAATGAGTGTATATTATTACAACGTGATGAATTATATACAGTGGTCAGCCCCCTCGCCTTCCGAAGATCGATAATCCCCAGACAGCCGAGAGGTAGTCTGGGGACGAAAGATGCCGAGGCTCATTAGGTCAGGAACATCGTTGATCCGGTCAATGCCGGGGTCGTCGGCGATAAAACGCTAGTCTCAATCGGGCATAAAGATATTCGTGGGGCAGATCGAAGATTATTTGCAAGAGACATCGCTTTGACATTAGAGTTTCACACCAAAAATTATTGCTGTAGAACATCTTCTAGCTCCTGATATTCTACTCTTATATCCTCCTACCGCATTTACCCGCTCAATCCGTCTCCAGCTCGTTTTTTTTTCAGCGCCCTTGTACCCCGCCATCCCCTCCGAAGCTAAAGTATAGAATGGAAGACCTCCAAGCTCGACATCGCAAGGAACAAAAGGACCTACAAGCACGCATAACTCAGAAGAAGAAATCCGCAACTAAGAAAACCCGCCGGGGCATTAATGATGAGTGTGACCGGCTCCAGCGCGAGCTCACCGACCGCCACCAGTCTGAGATTGCAGAATTAAATGGCGAAACCAGTGAACTTCCTGTCGACAGGCTCGAAGATCTCAGTATAAACGATGAATCACCGAACGGCGCAAACGAGAACTCGAAGAGTGGGCCAGACGGCGAAGCGGCGACGACGACAATTGAACCACCTACATCATCACAGACCTTGAACTTTACACCACACACGCATACCAAGAAGCCGAACCGTCAAAAAGCCCGCCTTGCCCGGCGCGCAGCTGAGCAAGCAGCACAAGCCGCTCAGGCCGAAGAAGAAGCATCGAAGCTGACAAACCACCGCGGAAACGAGAAGGAGGCGATGGAGGCCGTCTTCAAGCGGTTAAAATTGAAGGAGGTTGATATAAATCCTGATGGTCACTGCCTATTCTCGGCGGTCGCGTGTCAGTTGGACGATATGGGATTAGGGCTCAAGCCTGACCCTGAGAGAATTGTTCTTCAGCCTGCGACGCTGTCTCGGATGGAGACGGTTGTATCGCCCCGCCACGATGGGTATAGGGCGGTACGCGCTGTGACAGCGGATTTCATTATAGAGAACAAGGATGACTTCGAGGCGTTTATGGAAGAACCGCTGGAACAGTATACAAGGAAGATTAAGCTTACGGCGGAGTGGGGAGGGCAGCTAGAGCTCCAGGCTATTGCTAGGGCGTATGGTGTCAACATCAACGTTATTCAAGGGGACGGGAGGATTGAAAAGATTGAGTCGGGCGATGCAGATGACATCGAAGATGAGGAGGAGCGGAAGAGGAGAGTGATCTGGCTGGCATACTACAGGCATACATACGGACTTGGAGAGCATTACAACGCCTTGACGACGCAAGTTTAACAGCGATAGACAAAGGTATACCACTATCAACGGACTACATAGTGTCTGTATACACTACAAGCAATTAATAGAACATTTTCACACTCATACCATGCCTAAACAAATAGTACCGCTTGGTATGATATATTTTAGGAGCCAGCAACGAATCCACTGCTATATATACCCAATTACCACTCTTCGATTTTCAGAATCACCCAAGACCAGAACTAACTGTAAATTACTCAAGGTGTTATAAGCTAATGGAAGCGCGGAGCGATTATCTTCAAAACTCGGTTCTCTTATTGGACAATGACGGGAAACTGTCTAGGAGAAACAACAGCCAGAAGGTAGAGAAGAAGTAAAAGAAGCATGAAACCCCTAGACAAAAAGACCTGATATCAAGAACTCCAGTTCCTACCCACTCCTTGCTTGACACAGCAGAGACGAGAGAAAATAGAATAAGGGTTAAGCATATTAAAATGGTAAAACGCCCTTCAATGCCGTACCGTACTCCTGAACATAATCATTGCCCATCCAAATATGTGCGGCATTATGTCTCCTCCATAACAATATCCCCCTCCGCGTCAGCTTCGCTTCCGTTCATGTCGCCGTGGTCTTCGCTCATTTCGACACCTTCATCTTCCGCGGGTATGAGCATTTCGATCTTTTCCACCACGGATTTTCGACTCGCGGAGCGTGTTAGTTTGGCATTGCTCTCTACATCCTTCCCCTTCAAAGGAGTAGTTGGGCCCTGCTGCTTTGTCGCAGGCTCTGGCGCAGCAACACCGTTCGTTAATGGCGCCTCCTGGACCTCGACTGGAGTCTCAACTGCGTCTTGAGATTCAGGCTCCAATGGCCCGTCAGTCAGGGCAGCCGTATCTCTTCCACTCGTAGCTCCTGCTTCTTCTGACAAGTCGAGCTGGTCAGCTTCTAGACCATTGGTTGCGACGCTAGTCGAGTCCACCGAAGGAGAATCAAATAGTTTCGCACTTCGACCCCGTCTTACGCTAGATTCGTTTGCTGTAGGCGTAGCGGCTGCCAGAGAATTCGTTTTTCGAGGAGTACTGCGACCGCTAGTACGTGCGGTAGTTGGAGTAATGGCAACTTTATTTTGATACGATTTGCTCCCAAAAGGGCGACCAGCACGCTTTTTGAAGACTGGAGCTTGAACAGGGGGGTAGACTTCAAATCGCCAAGCGGGGATTGCATTGGCACGGTCCGCCTCCACATGCACGCTAGCGCTGGTTGCCGGCGTAGTGGCTTTGTCTACCGTGCTCTTGTGCCGAACGCCATTTGCATTAGACAGAAGCTCCGTCAAAGGAGGCCCTGCAGGCTCAAGCGGCGCGCCCCTTGTCGCGGTGCTACCCGTCCCATTGGCAACGGGCGGGCTTACCGGCTTCGACGTCGCTGGCTGCTTGAGTGGTTCTTCGGCTACCTCCTTGCCTTCGTCACCTTCTTCATCATCCTCTAGCCCTTCGCGGGGCGCAACTGTATGTATTGGAGCTCGGTCAAACTGCGACTGATTATTTCGACCCATAATGTATGGGGTCCAAACTAGCGCGTCGGAATTGAGTGTAACATAGCCCTTGCTTTCCCAACTGCGAATGCATTCTTCAAAGTAGTTGTAGTCGAGACGTAGAGCGTACGTTCTAGTCACAGGGTCTCTGACTAAAGCACGCAACGCTTCTAGGCCAGAGACGACATCGTCAGCCGTCATGCCTGTTCGCTCTGAGAGATCTGCGATGCTGATTGGGGTTTTCTGGTGTCGCAGATGATATGACAGGATAAGCCGCCAGTAATTTCGGTAGGACACCAGGCCCATGTCAGAAAGGGGCTTCTCAGGAGAGCCTGTTTTCCCTTCGATACGTGTGAGGAGGTAGGAAAAATCGATAAGAAGGTTACCATATCCCTTCCGTTGGTGTATTGGTAAAGTAAGAATGCACGAGACGTTATTTGCAGAGCTGGGTCGTTTCTCTTTACTGAAATAACCCACAAAGTGGCAACCAAGGTCGTCGAATTCAGTCATGACATAGAAAAGGAAGGGCTCGACGTCGTAATATAGTGTCTTAGATCCCAAAAACAGTTTGGCGAGTAAGCATAGATTTTGGCAATAAACAGGATTCTTTCGTCCATCGACTTCAAAAATTGAGATAGAGCCGTGACGGTAGATTTCATCGCCGGGCGGATGTTTCGCAGGACACTTGAGTTTGTGGCGCCATGCAACGTAATCGGAATTCATATATTTCAGGCAAAATTCGCAAATGTAAAGCACTCGATTTCGACTGTACTCCTCCGGATATGGAGCTGCATACCATGTTTCGATTTCGAAACCGCCAAAGTTGATATACTTGATTCGAGAAGGGGGTCCCGAAACCTTCTGCGAAGCGTGGTGCACTGTGTCACTCCCACTCTCAGCCTCCAGTAAACGCCTCTGCCACACTTCTTCAGCCTTCTGTCTGGCGATCTCGAAACGTTCTCGGTCATGATGTGTGGGCAGGGTCTTGGAAGTATCAGCATCTGTCTCCGACAAGATACCTCCGTAGGGCTTTGATTTCGACGACTCTTCGAGCTCACGGTCACTGAAAGAGTAGAGCGAGGGAAAATAGGACGCAGGCGTTATTGGTGCGAAATGCGCCTGTGGCTCCTGTACCGTTGAAGGTGGTTTTGGGATCTTTCGATTCCTGATCGACGATCGACTGCGTGAATTTAGGATTTTGTCCATTTTCGTCTCGTGTAGTCGGAAAGCCATGATCAGTTTCCCGAACTGCTTCGAAACTATGCGACAATTCTCTGGCTCCTCCTTCCGAGTAGTGCGCCGAGAACGGGTCCGCACGGGGGAAAGAGAATCTGCATCTTCCTTCACCTGATCTTGGGAATCAGACTGCTCGACTTGCTGTGGAGTTTGAGTCTGTCTTTGTCGCTTTCGAAGAACAGGAGTGTGCTCTTCCACATCAGCGGATAGGGTCTTCCGTTTCCTAAGTGATCGTGAGCTGTTTAACAGATCATCATCAACGGTCACAGTATTGAAGATAGAATGGAAATTAGAGCCATCGGTCCCGCTATGGGCTGGCAAAAGCTCCTTGCGCATATTCTTCGGGCCACTTTTGCGTCGTGGTGAAGTTTCTTCTTTAGGACTAGGCTCTAGGTTCTCTTGTTGGCAAGTTGGACACCTCCAAGGACCAGCATCTGTAGGGAATTAGACAGACGGCAAACAAAATAAAAATCCGGACCGCAACTTCATACCTTCGGCATCGTTAAGCGCATTGTTTTCGAGGGCACATTGCCGATGAGCTGTCGGTTTGCCGAGTCAGTACCAACCACTAAAATTCGGGTTCTTGAATTCAATAGGGTCGCGAATCAACATACAGTGATCGCCACAAACAGCGCAGCCTAAATACTCCTCGTACTCATCGCTCGGGTCATGATCTTCATCCTGGTTGCAAAATCTATTCCAAATAAGTTAGCCTCTTGCGCAGCACACTGAGATAGGGATAATCAACAGGGCGCATACATGCAATTCCCACGAACAGTGTTGTGATCGGCCTCGGCCTCCGCACGGCCATTGCTTTCCGCTTCCCACTCCTCATCTGAGTCGCGACTGCTGGACGACGAACTCTCCGCTTCCCGCTCACTATCACTGTTCTCGTTGAACTCCGGATCATCCTCTGCCTCCGCGTCATCTTCATTATTTGGAGATGAAGCTCCTTCCGGAATTTTCACGGCACCAACTGGTTCTGCTTCGTCGATCTCGCCATTCTGAACGGCATCGGGATCCACCTCTCCCTCCGCGTCTAAGTCCTCGTCGAACTCTGTAAATCCCGTCTCGGCTGCGACTTCGCCGGTATACGCGCGGTGCACGGCGTCCTGAAGTTGTTGATCCATCTGATATAAGTCGGTTTCCTCTCCCTCTGCATCCTGGTCGCTGTCAAGGTTTTCCATACGCGGCTTCAGTTTAGAATCGTCGGCGGCCGCCGGCACGGTTGCCGGCATGGTGTAGGTCACCGCGGTCGCCAGTTTGAATGATTACTGCTTTCTTAGCTATTTAATATTCGGCAAGATTCGTCACGAGGAGAAGAGAGGTGGCGGGCCCGATATTTGAGACGGTAGTTGCAGAATCGTCAATCATCGGGAGCCGCATGGGACGGGTATCGGGGACATGAACGACCGGCCTTGGACACCGAGTATCCAATATTCCAAAGTACTGGCACTCCGTGTTTCGCGAACCAATAGGCGGTACCAATCCTTAATCGCCGTACAGCTATGAGAATAATCGTCAGTGACGCCCGGGTTTGACGAAATGCGGACCAAGGCAAGCAACGCGTTACAGGATGTCCGAAAACATACCTCTTAAACAAGCAGACCACACAATTCAGGCAGACAACAAGTAGACGCGTAAACCAGCAGCGTAATGCTCGTCCGAAGGGCTTTCTTTCAAGAACCAGAGCGCTCGGCGACGGCCTCCTTTGCCCCCTTCTCCTGCCTGAGAGGTTGAATGGAGGAGAGTGCTGACTCAGCCGGCTGGACCGCCCGCGATCGAGCTAAGCTGTTTCGGGCCAGCCGCCAGACCTCCAGAGTCACTGAGGAGAATCAATTGAATGTGCATTATTGCTCCGGGTTCACGACGACATTGCCCGTATTTTCTAACCGCACTGCTACCCGCCGGCATCGACTCAATTCTTCGAATTTCGCCTTTCCGTTCCTGTCTCTTTCCAATAGTCTGCCATGGGTGTCCCGTTCGAAGCCCTCCTCCCTTATGGGATCGTTGTTACCGTATGTCTTTCCCCACCGACCGTTGGATATCATGTCGGACCTCTGCTACATTGGATGGCGGGTTATCTGGGTCTTATTGAGCTCATTTATCTCCGCTATCCTGCGGTCAACGTTGCGGATCCATATTTGAAGACCAATTCTGACATCACTAGATGTTCGGTGTGACTGGAGTCGGTCTCTGGGGAGTGAAATACCTTGCAAACGATGGAAAGGCTCGGTGGAACAGGGATTTGTGGGATAGAGTAAGAATACCCTTTGATTTTTCCTGACACCCTCAGTTTCAGCAGATTGCTTGCATGCGGTCAAGCGACTAGTTCCGGCTAACTGATGTATAGCAAAGTATGTGAACTGATACTGCTGAAATATCAGCTAATCAATGCTCAATTCTTCTCTCTACCACCGTGCAATAACTGACATCAATGACGCAAAGTGATGGAGCGAGACCTCAGACTCACAGGATCTCTTCGAGGTCAATCGACAAATGTGGAGGCGCCAAAGGGCTTTGAGCTCTCGAACCCGTGGAAGGTGAGCTCGGCCCTGGTGACTACTAATTACGTTTCTCCGCAGAAATCTAACAATTGCAATAGGTCGAAAAACGCCTGTACTAAATTAACGCCTCCGTCTTTGTTGTTCCTTATTCCGCCCACACATCGGATCTCCCACTTGACCGACGCCCAGGTCTCTTGTGATAGGATGTAGCTCCCCTCTAGCCAGGAGCTTGCTCCTAACAAGCTTGGCCGCTCTGATACCACGACTTCTACTGGCGTTTCGCTGGACAGCTTGTTGTATATGCGCGCACTTTTAGGGGTATCCATAGAATCTGTTTGTACCATACCGTCAATACCAATAACGTCCCTTCGGTATATCGTTTACCTGTCTGGCGCGATCAATACCTGCTGTAAATGATCCCTATTTATGGGGTTATCCGGTAAAGCTCACATAGGGCAATGGCTTCAGAACACAGTTCTACATCTAGACAGTCGAGGCGATAACTATAATTGTTAAGTTCAAACAAGATTATTTATCATTCATCTGTATCATGAAGGGAACGCATTTATCCAAATGCTAGTCAGGCCCTTCCTCTATGAGCAATCATGCACCGCATAGGTAAGCAAGTGGCTTCCGCTAAAATCCAATCCTGGTCGTCACATACATCAACCAACATGACGTAAAATGAGATCCGTGTAAATGCAACAATATCATCTAACATCTCCTTTCTATGCCTTTTCGACTAACACATAGATATTTCACTCCCTTATAAGGTTTGACACCCTCGCCGAGGCCGCGGCTGCGGCGCTGGTCGATGTTTAGACTCTCCACTTTGATGCCGGAAGGAAGCCAGCCCCGTACTGAGAAGGATACTGATGCAGAGTTTGGCATAAGACTTGCGTTGATCTGTGTTTTGGTCTTGCGTGGCGCGGTATGGAAGATCGAGAAGGGTGAGTCTTGTGAGGGTTGTTGTTGTTTTGAGGGCGGGGGTGTGAGGGATGGAGTTTGTGGATTTGATGAAAGCTGGGGAACTGTAGGCTCAAGTAGTTGGTCAGGATTTAAGTCTGAGGAGGATAATGGCGTATCGTCCAGATTCGCATCTGTTTCCGGCGGAGATGTAATAGCAGCAGAGCGGCGGGACGAAGTGGATTTCTTGACTTTCTTCACCTTTTTCTTTTTCTTCTTTGGTTTCTGTTGCATTAGTTCCGGTTCGGCGTTTTGCTGATAGGATACGGCCGCGGAGTCATCGTAGTAGCCTTGTAGCAGGGTAGCCTGTGCATCAGCTTCCACGTCGTCCGCTTCTTCGTCGTCAAGGTCGCCAGAAGGATGGCCTATTACAGTACAACGAAGAGTAGCTGTTCCGGACACGGTTCCTGCATCTTTGGTTGGGACTCTCCATTCCAGCACGCCGCTTCCGGGCGTGAAGAGGGCTTCTCCGCGGCTGGCCTTCATGTCTGTAACATTTCGCACTGACTGGGGTATAGGAACTGTCACTACGACCTCCTCAAGTACCGGCGCAGAGTTCCCGGCACTGTTACCGCCTAAAAATGATGGCGTTGAGGATCCAGAACCACTGCGACCTGCCCCGCCTCGACTTGCGGACGGATGTCCCGGGAAATTTGTGTTCAGGGTTAATCGTACTTCGAAATCGGCACCAATAGGCCCGAGGGATCTTCGAATGTCAACGACAGTCGGTAAGAAAAGCTTCTCCATATGGCTCGGCGAGTGGTCGAGACCCGGGTCCAAGGGGAGAAGGTCTGCTTCATACCCTGCGAGGATAAACCTTCCATCTGGAGGGACAAAGCTCAATTCACCTGGTCGCTCTCGCCACCTTGCTAGTCGAACACAGGGATGGAATACAGGTAGCTCCATCTTCCGCGCTATGGCGTGCTGCCCGCCTGGAGCGGTGAGGGAGAGTAGCAGATCTGGAACACCAGATACTTTCGCTGTGAATGCGATTGTGCCGGATACCAGGGCTGAGAGTAGACGTCCGGACGGCGCCATGATGACGGTGAGGGATTCCACAATATCAACGTAAAGCTCGTTGGATGTATGCCGGACACCAGGCCGTCTCCACGGAATAGCAGGCCCCTGGGCTGCACTAGAGGATGTTAATGACTGTCTCTTGAGGGTAGAAGGTTGCCCTAATATTGGCGTTGACGACCTACACCCAAGATAGGGCTAAGTCAGCATCAGATGATCCTACGTACAACGAGGAACTGCTTACCCAGGTAAACCAACGTTGCCTAATAGCTTCCCCATCCACCCTGGCATATCCACCACCTCCTGGAGAGCATTCAGCTCGGTGTTGCATACAATGCCAGCATCACACATCTCATGAAGCAACTGAGCAACCACATCGTAATTGGCCTGGATCTTGGTCGAAATCAAAGGTGCTCCAACAAACTCTTCTAGAATATCAACGACGCGGTGCAGGAACTCGAGCGCCAGGAGGGGCTCGGTATCGGGTTCGGAAAGAGCTAGGAAGTGCAGGTTCGACTGGACGATAGAAAAAATGGTGACCGGCGGAGACGTATTTGGGAGATAAATCAGCGACGGGCGCGGGGCAGGATGGGTGAAATAGAGGGGTCGGATGGTCGCCGCGGAGGGCGGACGAGAGCGATAGACCTGCTCGACAAGAGGCTGGCTAGATCATCTGTTAGATGAGAAGGCGCAAGTAGATAGGGTGTTACCCACTTCTGCTCGTCATAAATGTATAGAGCATCGATCTCGCCGCTCATGGTGCCGACGCTACCTCAAAGAACGGTTTGATCCAATTCCACCATCGAGGTCGGTCTTCAATCTCGTTGACCTGATCAAATGAACTCATCACCGGTTCTGCCACCAGTTGCCGCCTTAATTTATTTTGAGCTCATGTGCATCTCTTCTTGTCTTATGATCATTACTTTTCATAGCCCCTCAAACTATGGCACCTCCGACGAAAAGCACGGAATGGGACGTGGAGTCCCCGGAGGCGAAGCGCATCTTGGCCAAAGATTCGTATGAGGACTGTTTCTCCTGCAAAGTCATGGGTTAGTCACCAGACCACGTCTGGCCATTTATACCTCATCATTACATACTATTTCGGGTGGCTTGATATTCGTGAGATTTGCTATACAATTATCTAATAAGATATTGTCTGACAGGCTCTGCGGCGTTCATCGGCCTCGGCGTGTACAGCTACCATACCGGGATGAGCAATCTACGAAAGCAAGAAGCGACGATCATGCGCAGCGCGACAAAATACAAGATGGGATCTCGCCGACTTGGGATTGCTACGATTTCTGCGGCCCTGGTTGGAATGGGTGTTTGGCGGGCATTCAATTGATATAAGGGCTAGGCGTTAAGAATAGGGCATGCCTTCCAAGATAATCTGAGCAAAGATGATCATGTATCTATAAGCAGGTGCAGTGTAATGATAACAGGCGTTGTTCAAAGCAAATATTCTTCGGGTATCACCATATCGGGTAAACTCTATGAAAGTATGCGCACGATCCAAGAAGACCAGAGGGAAAATACAAGAAGAACCAGTGGTTCCGTGAAAGCAAACAATAGAAAATAATAAGATGATCACAGTACGCCTACTATATGCTCCCAGAATTGAGATGATAACCGCTGCGTGACCATGGCATATCGATGTTCGTCCAAAGGTAAAGATCGTTCTAGGCAAAACGGCCGCGTTTGCCGCCTCCAAACACATCCCTATTGTTCCCCATTCCAGACAAGTCAAAGAAGTCTGGAAATTGTATTTTTCGTTTCGAACCAATTCCTACCGGAGAGTCGCGTGTCGAGTTTCGAGGACTAGGGCGAGACAGGTTGCCATGACGGTTCTGCTGGCGGGAACTTCGGGATAAAACCGATACGCTCACGGGTGCGTCACTCTGAGGGGATGGGGACGAGTCCGAATTACGCATATCCATATCTTGCTCATGAACTTGGGGAAAGGTCGGTCCGGCTGAAAAGGTAAACACGGGATGTCGATCGTGAGCAGTGGTCTCGGAGGGCTGGGCGGCAGGTGTTGAAGGTGGCTGTTGCTGTGTGGAAGCTGGTGTCTCTCGATGGGGTGAGGTAGGCTTGGGAATTTGTCGCGGAGCCTCCTGCTCTGCGGGCTCTTTGCGTGGTACGGCTGGCGTAGCGCTGCGAGTTCGCCTTTCCGTCTCATCGTCATCACTTGTATGGCTGATGCCGTCACTTCGTTCCGTAGCCCATTGCCGAACTCGCCAACCTTCTCCATCAGTCAAACCAAGATTCTCTCTGTCGAGAAAGTGCAGCAAGTCTTCAATTGCCTCCTGATACCCCGCCTGCCTGGCCTGCGACTCCGCATACACTGCATTCTTGTAGAGATTGGTGACGGATAGGGCGGCGGTTTTGAATTGCTGTAGAAGCTGCTCAGGGGGCTGAGGGCGGGGTGTCGAGCTTGGTAATGAGGTGTTGAGAGACCTCATCGAGTCCATCTTGATTCTATCTGCTGGCGGAGCAGCTGAATTTGTAGTTTGAGCTCGTCGTTTGTTGTTGGAGCAATAATATTTTTTTTCCTTTTGATTTCTCGGTACCGAACTCCGGTGAGGGAGGGGTGATATGAGGCGTGCTTTCGAGAGTCTAAAGACTGAAACTGCTCGAAATGAGAAACTAAGGAATTACAACAAGTAGCAAGTCAAAAACAGACCAACGAAGCAGAAGAATGCCCCACAAACAAGCTATACAATGTGACAGACGGCAATGATGCAGGATGAGATGTTGCAGGGTTCGGGTTCTTTCTGCGGCGGCCTTTGTCATGGTAACGTGACCCACCGCGGGGAAACTCGTCTTCCGCATAATGACTCAGCTCTGACGTAAGCCTTGACCGCGCGCCTCTTGTCACCAATCAACGCGCGTCGTGGCGGCTCTCTCCAACGAAATTCCATTATTTGCCATCCCAGCGCGACTCTCGATCCTGTTCTTTCATCCGACTTCCTTCATCATCATCATTCATGCTTGTTCAGACTAGACGGTCCTTGGTGTTCCTCTCCTTAATTGATCTTTCTCTCTCGGCGCCCCAATTCCTCAACAACAATAATTGAAATTAACTTCCCGCTCGCGAGAGCGAATTACATACTTCAACTCGAACTTCGATTGGAGCGTTCGTACGATATTCCGTCTTAACTCCGAAGAATAAGTCTTACATCTGCGCGGATCGCGCAGTCGACGACTATGGCGCCTGCAGCGGTTCCAAACTCAGACTCGCCGTCTCAGGCAGATACTCCTATGACTGACGCAAATGATGAGCTGTTGCCCGTGGATCCTGTGGACGCGAAGATGGCGGTATGTCTCAGAAAGCTTCTTTACCAGATCGCAGAAATGGTGGATTGCCAATTTATTCTCGCGATGCTGTGGCATGTCCATTGCTAATCTGTTCAAGGGATACCAGGATACTCTAGACTACACGGTAACTCTTTACGACCATCGAACTCGCCCCGTTGCGCTGCGTCGCTAACCCCACGTACCCTAGGACTCCGATACAAACCCCAATACCACTGCGAGCAGTGTTGCAGGCGATGTTATTCCGATTGATGGCCGGAGACGAAGGTCTGAAGCATTTAATATGAGAAAGAATATGTTTGGAAAGAAACATGGCTCCCTTAACGAGAACAAGGTCTGATAAAGCGCGTCTCTATTTACGAAGACACTATCTTACACGTATCATTCAATAGGAGGACGATTCTATTCGAAGATTCCGCTACCTACTCGGCCTGACCGATCTTTTCCGTCATTTCATCGAAACAAACCCTAACCCCCGCATCAAGGAGATCATGGCTGAGATTGACCGGCAAAATGGTGAGGGAGACACAAAGCCTAAGCGAAAAGGCTCATCGCGAACAGGGGGCGCCAGCGGTGACCGGCGGCGGCGAACAGAACAAGAAGAAGACGCTGAATTACTGAATGACGAGAGGAGGGGCAGTCGCACCGGTACCATTTTTCGAGAGTCGCCACCATTTATCATGGGTGAAATGCGCGACTACCAAGTTGCTGGATTGAACTGGCTCGTTTCGTTGCATGAGAATGGAATTTCGGGAATCTTGGCAGATGAGATGGGTCTCGGCAAAACCCTACAGACGATCTCTTTCCTCGGGTATCTTCGACACGTATGCGAGATCAACGGCCCTCATCTTGTCGCCGTGCCCAAATCCACATTGGACAACTGGAAGCGCGAGTTTCACAAATGGACTCCTGAGGTCAACGTACTTGTCCTGCAGGGTGACAAAGAGGAGCGACACAAGCTGATCAATGAGAGGCTTCTGGATGAGAAATTCGATGTATGCATTACCAGCTACGAAATGGTTTTGCGTGAGAAGTCACACTTGAAGAAATTCGCATGGGAATATATCATAATTGACGAGGCCCATCGAATCAAGAATGAAGAATCGTCTCTTGCACAGATCATTCGAGTGTTTAACTCCAGGAACCGTCTTTTGATCACTGGTACGCCGCTTCAGAACAACCTGCACGAACTGTGGGCTCTCCTTAATTTCCTCCTGCCGGACGTTTTTGGCGATTCCGAAGCTTTCGACCAGTGGTTCAATAACCAGGACGCGGATCAGGACACTGTTGTTCAACAACTTCACCGCGTTTTACGACCCTTCCTTCTCCGTCGCGTCAAGAGCGACGTAGAAAAGAGTCTACTGCCGAAAAAGGAGGTCAACCTTTACGTCCCGATGTCACAGATGCAGGTGAAATGGTACCAAAAGATTTTAGAGAAAGATATTGATGCCGTCAACGGAGCCGCGGGGAAGCGAGAATCCAAAACTCGTCTACTAAACATTGTCATGCAGCTGCGCAAGTGCTGCAATCACCCGTATCTCTTTGAGGGAGCGGAGCCTGGTCCTCCGTACACAACAGACGAACATCTCGTGGACAACGCTGGCAAGTTGGTCATTCTCGACAAACTTCTAGGTCGCATGCAGCAACAGGGGAGTAGGGTACTGATCTTCTCTCAAATGAGTCGTGTATTGGACATCTTGGAGGACTACTGCGTGTTCAGAGATTACAAGTATTGCCGTATTGACGGCACGACAGCCCACGAGGATCGAATTGCCGCGATTGACGATTACAACAAACCTGAATCGGAGAAGTTCATCTTCCTTTTGACGACAAGAGCCGGAGGTCTGGGTATCAACTTGACCACTGCAGACATAGTCGTTCTCTACGACAGTGACTGGAACCCTCAGGCTGATCTACAGGCCATGGACCGTGCCCACCGTATCGGTCAGACCAAGCAGGTTGTCGTGTACAGGTTCATCACAGAGTCAGCCATTGAAGAGAGAGTCTTGGAGCGTGCCGCGCAGAAGTTACGACTCGACCAGCTCGTTATTCAACAGGGCCGCGCTCAACAACAGAGCAAGAATGCTGCTTCCAAAGACGAGCTGCTTGGTATGATCCAGCACGGTGCCAACGAAATATTCCAGAACAAAGGTGCCACTGGTACACTTGCTGATGGCAAAGAAATTACGGACACCGACTTTGAAGCGATCCTGGCCAAAGGTGAGGAAAGGACAGCAGAGTTGAGTAAGAAGTACGAGAAGCTGGGTATCGACGATTTGCAGAAATTCAACTCCGAAAGCGCCTATGAGTGGAATGGCAAGGATTTTGCAGATAAGAAAAAGGATATTGGGATTAACTGGATCAATCCGGCCAAGCGAGAGCGGAAGGAACAATTCTATTCCATCGACAAGTACTACCGTCAAGCCCTCGCTACTGGAGGACGTACAGCCGACACTAAGCCCAAAGTTCCTCGAGCACCGAAGCAGATTGTCATTCATGATTGGCAGTTCTTCCCCCCTGGCCTTCAGGAGCTACAGGAGAAGGAGACCGCTTACTTCCACAAGGAGATTGGTTACAAAGTTCCTCTCCAGGAAGGACCTGACGAGGAACTTAGTGAACGTGAAGCCGAGCGAGATCTAGAGCAGCAGGAGATCGACAACGCAATTCCCCTAACGGAGCAGGAAGTGGCTGAGAAATCCAGGATGTCAGAAGAAGGTTTCTCGCACTGGAATCGTCGCGACTTCCAGCAGTTCATCAATGGATCCGCCAAATTTGGCCGCACAGATTACGAAGGTATTGCCACTGAAGTTGACAGCAAAGAGCCCGAGGAGATCGAAGAATATGCAGAGGTATTTTGGAAACGTTACACTGAGATTCAGGATTATCCAAAATATCTCAAGGTCATTGACCTGGGCGAAGAAAAGCTGCGTAAGATGGGCCACCAACGGAAGATGCTCCGGAAGAAGATGGAGATGTACCGTGTGCCGCTCCAGCAACTCAAGATCAACTACACCGTCTCTACCACGAACAAGAAGGTTTACACCGAGGAGGAGGACCGCTTCCTGCTTGTCATGCTTGATCGATACGGGGTTGACGGCGAGGGTCTCTACGAGAAGATCCGTGATGAGATCCGAGAATCGCCCCTCTTCAGATTTGATTGGTTCTTTCTCAGCCGTACCCCTGTTGAAATCAGTCGTCGCTGCACGACTCTGCTGAACACCGTCGCAAAGGAATTTGAGCCAGAGAGCAAGGCCAATGGTGAGAGCGGCAAGGGCCGTGGTCGTGACAGGGACGACGACGAACTGGAGAACGAAGACGAAGCCCCTGCGAAGAAGAAGGCTAAGGGTGGTGCGGTGGTAAGCCTCTTGTTTCCTATTTGCTAAGAAGAACACTTTCACTAACCAAAACTTACAGAACAAGCAAGTCAAAGCTGTCAAGGGCAGCAAAGCAAATTCCGCCTCCACCTCTCGCGCCTCCTCAACCAACCCACCCAAATCGCGATCCCGCAAGAAGTGATCTTGCATAACTTCGAACTTCTACCCACTTACCTACTCTAACCGCACCTAAACTAACCATCATATATTGTACCATTGTATGTGATTTTGGCAAAGATTCTCGTCGTGAATTTTAGAAAGAGCGCGCTGGCTGGTGGTTGGTCTGTCTGTCTGTTTGCTCGCTTGGCCAGGGGATTTATCTAACTAGTCACTTCTATATTCTTTTCTCTTCTTCGTTCCTCTATTTCCGTCTAGTGTCGTCGTTCCGCTTTTCCTCTCTCTTTAGGACTAGGTATTCTGTATCGGGTTCGGCGTTGGCATAGATGCCGCTGGTTAGTCTAAGTCCTCTGAAAATTTTCGCTTTATCGTTTATGTATTTTTCTCCTTTCAAATTATGCCGCTGTGCTACGGATAAGTTTTCAATATAATGACAATAGGTCAAGTTAGTATAGTGATAAGCAATTGACAGATATTCTGCAACTTAGATGCCCTGTGTATCTACTACTTTTTAAGACAAGAGCCCTAGGCTCAAGCAGATTTACAAGCTAAGTAGTAAAGTAACCAAAAAGGCAAGGAGGATTCAACTTTATATCCTATTGACATGAGAGGTGGCCGGTTGACAGAGAGAACAAAAAGGTACAGTAAAGTTGTTCATCCAAATTAGTATCCTAAAGCTTCGAGTTTCGTCGTTCGAGAATCTTCATAATGAGATATGTGACTGGGAAGGAGAGATGAGGTGAGTAATTATCTCTTGGTTTCAGGTAGGGGTGGAAGAAGAAAGAAAGGAAAAGAAAAGAAGAGAAGAGAAATTCGGAATTATCAAAGTTATTGACAGCGGTTCTTAGAGGGTATATGGGTAGATGTGCGGTAGAAATTACAATTGCATACGAAATAATAAAAGGCAGTGAAAGTGAAAGGAGGAGAGGATATAGGCTAAAAAGACACGGAGAAGTCCGGTTACTCACCAGCAGCAATGACAGCAGCCCGGGTAGCACCGGCTTTAGCCGATCCTCCGCCCAGCGTGAAGATAAAGCGTATCCAGCCCAGGCGGACCTTGTGACCGGAGCGGTCGAAGTCTGGGATTAGGGTGCTGGCCGACTTGAATTTGGCCAGCTTTCCTGCGTAAGGTGGGTATCGGATAGCGAGGAGAGACTCAAGCCAGCCTGGGCTAGATGTGATGGGACGACGGTGCACAAAGACGTCAAAGCTGGAGCGTCCACGATAGGCACCATAACCACTTTCGCCGACACCGCCGAAGGGCAATGTGGGGATATGAAGTGCGGCGTCGTTGACGGAGACACCGCCTGAGCGGGTCATAGAGAGGACTATGAGGGTTAGTTTCGGGTCAGTATGGTCATGGAGGATAGTTGTGACCTACTCTTGTCGGTATCGGCTTTTGAGCCGAACGGGTAGAGACCTAGTGGTGTGCTCTGAATGCCGTTGGCAATGTTGACAGCTTCGTCAAGGTTGTCGACGGGGAGGATAGGGATAAGAGGACCGAAGCTCTCTTGCACGAGCAAGGAGTCATCAGGAGACTCGACCTCGATGAGAGTGGGCTCAATGAAGAGGTCCTTCTCGTCCATAGTGCCACCCATCAGGATCTTGCCCTTGGAGTTATCGACCATCGCCTTGAGACGACGGAAAGCACCCTCATTGACCAGGCGAGAGTAATCCGGCGAAGCCTTAGCTCCGCGGGGGTAGAACTCTTTGTAAGCTTTCTTAAACTCTTCAACCACTGCGGGGACAAGAGTCCTGTCGACCAAGAGATAGTTCTGAGACGTGCAGACTTGGCCTGCGTTCATGAGCTTACCCCAGAGCAGCCTTCGGGCAACAAGCCTAGGGTTTGCAGACTTGGTGATGATAGCCGGGTTGATACCGCCAAGCTCGAGCACAACAGGAGTCAGATGGGGAGCAGCTGCCTTTGCGATGATGCGCCCAACAGTGGCACCGCCTGTAAAGAAGATCTTGTCCCATCTCTCTGCAAGCAGAGCCTGTGTCTCGGGAACACCTCCCTGGATGACCTTGTAGCATGAGGGGTCAAGAGCAGACTCTAAAATTCGCTGCATGACGACAGCACTCTTGGGGGCATTTTCACTCGGTTTGATGACCACCGTGTTGCCTGCAGCAATAGCACCGAGGACGGGGCCGATGGTCAACTGGAAGGGGAAGTTGAAGGCACTTTTCAACGCATCAGCACAATGTCGCACGAGGAAACTAGGAGAGGAGGATATCGCACCCAATCACCAACACCGTACCCAAGGGATCCTTGCGGATCTTAGGATTCATGAACTTGAATGTAAGATCAATATCCTCGGCCTTCTCATCTTTAACCCACTTGTGAAGATTTCGAGTGATGAAAACGATGTCATTTTCCAGCCAGACAGACTCTCCGACTTCGGCTTCGAAGCGTGGCTTCCTTAGGTCGCTCCGGAGAGCTTCGAGAATTTGTTGCTCATGGTCTTTAATACTGTGTAACAAAATTACTCAGCTTGTGACAGCACAACAGGGGATGCGGAAACTTACGCCCAGTAGAGTTTGCGAAGTTGAATCAGCCTAAACTCAACATCGCGTGTCTTGTGCTCGAGGAAGGTCCGCTTGACGCGAGCGACGCTTTCCTGGATCTCCTCGATAGGGGTATATTGGAGCTCGGGGATGTCGGATGCGCCCATGGTGAAGGGACGGGAAGGGGTACCGGTGCGGAGACGATGGCTAAAATCAGGAGAATGTGTTTAATGGGGTAGACACAAACAACTTGGCCTGAGCTTAAAGACTTAAGGGAAGAAACAAAACCAGGAGCTGAGCGGTTTGCCAGCAGATTTATTGCAACGGCACATGCACAAATGGAGCTTCAGGGCCCCTCAGTTGGTTCAACCGCGGCTTTGCAGAGAAAGGGTCAAACGCTAGTCGACATCCGGGGAATAAGCATCTTATGCAAGGCTGTTCGGCCTCTGGTTGGCCAAGGAGCAACCCGCTCGCAAGCACTGCTCGTTTTGTCGGCGCCAACCCGCCCGGGCCACCATTTCTGGGGAAGGTTTCCAGAAGATCGGAAGGATTCCGGCAAGCTTTGAGAACAAATTATTGGCTATCCATTTCAGCTTTACCAGTCACCAAATCTCGGAATTCAATCTTTCCTTTTTTTTTACCCCCTCGAACAATTCCGATGAACTGATATGTATAGCCGACATAATGGCAAACTGATGACTGATGTTTCGTAATTGCGGCAGCAGACGACCTAACTTCCTGATAGGTACTAAACAACAGACTATACCAGCCCAGACGCATCAATTTTGGGACGCCTAAAAAGCTTCATTATCACGGGCCTCAACCTTCCAGCCTTCGCTTGCAACCTAACCTGTACTACGCCGTCCTATACAAAACCAATCACGATCTCGGCTCCGCACCGAGAACCACGTAGGGGACCCATATGCCGTCCTGCCTATTCATTACCTACCTTCCTATCCTTGGGCCCTGCGCATGCTCCAGATCTTATAATCGCTCATCCATCATCATTTTCCCTCACGCCTGACAAGACCCTACGACATAACTTCTAATTATCTGGTAGAGCCTAGGCGGCTTTGGTTTTAAAGGATTGATTATCTGGACAGTCTATTCTATCTGTTAGCAACAACTATCTGATTTCTTAGGAGCTGGCTCCGTGGCTAATATTGTCCAGGAACATTGGGACAGGTCCTCTAATCCCAAGTTCTAGCCCTGTGTTAACCACACCAGAAGGGAGCTGGCAATACACGCACCCTATCAACCCACATAAGCCCAAAATAAGACTATTCTCCGCTCACTGCGCCCGGACTCTCTTCGCTGATATGCAGACTACACAGGCGACGAGGGCATCTAGATTTGCATCTATTACAACGCAGAGAATAAAGAAGCCCGCGCAGCGTTCTGGGATAATTACATAGAATATTCTTAAGTTATTGGCTCCGACTCGCTGGCCTTCAAAGACAAAGAAATATTCAAGAATGCTAATATCGCCCGTGTTATTGAGCTTTCCCAGAGCGGGTGACAAAATTATTAATTCCAGACTAGGTTGCGTTCCGAGAGAAGCCAATGCGCGATTTCCTTTAGAATGGCTTGATTCTAATAATCAGCAGCGCAACTTTAAAGAAGGGCGGGAATTAATCTTACAAGTAAGGGAGAGGGAGTGCCTAGGAGGTACTAGTCCTATCAGGTCGATTATGTGGTGACTTATTTCTTTCTTAAGAATGCGCAGGCATAAACTAGTACTGATAGAGGAGGGATTCTACCTGTGTTTTTGAATGATTGTGGGAACGTGGTTAAGAAGGCAAGGGAGACGTCAGACGAGGTTGATAACTTTGATGGGGCTTGGTTTAAGGGAAGTTGGAAGGATGGCTGGGCTTCTAATCCTGATGGTAGAGAGCTGGGCGCAGATTATCTGTCGGGGGGTGCGTGCGAGAGGGCCTTTTTATAACCTATAGGTGAAAGTCGTACAATGCTATGTATGTCTATCTACCTACCATGCTATACCCCTCAGAGCTTCCCAACCAAATCTCCAGAGGTCAGAGAGTCTAGAGTCAATGAAAATCCCTCTTCTGGCAGAGCCGTCCATCCTGGTCTGGGTCCATTCCAACGCCTACAATCAAAGTAAGTATATAGATCGGTGGATTGAGTGGCTATGCCGAAATCGGCAAAACTAATCCGAACTGGGAATCTACAGGCCCAAGCCCGAGGTCACTTTACAATTACCACATAAAAACCTCTCCGCATGAAAGTGGGGGAGGGGTTTGCCGTATTCCGGCCGTTTTGCGCAACACCTGGCGTTCGGGCGCGGCAAGTCTGCTGCTAGAAATTCCTATGCGCAGCTACTCCCAGGTTTTCACAGACTATCCTCTACCAGCCGAATATGACATCCATCTACACCCCGGATCAGCTTGAAGCCTACCTGCAGCGCATCAGGTACGCAGACTCGGCTTCCACGGGCTCCGAAACAAGCACAGGGACAGGAACAGGGCAACCCCGCCTCCAGAAACTCTGGCAATCAATTGAGCAAGACGCCCTGGGCGCGCTCTCGGAGCTTCAACGCCGCCATCTAGGCTCAATCCCATGGGGAAACTCGGCAATTCATTATTCGCAGCATCATAGCATCTCCACACATCCATCCGCCGTCTTTGAGAAGCTGGTTGTCCGTCGCCTGGATGGATACTGCATGGAAAACACCAATCTGCTCTATGGAGTTTTGCGATCAGTAGGCTACCAGGTCTACCCGAATGCAGGAAGGGTGTCGAAAACTCCTGCGAATCCGAAAGTTCTTGGGGCGGATGTACGCTATAGCTCCTTGTCTGTCGCTTTCGTGCCCTCTTTTTGTTGCTTTTCACTAATAAAGGTGTCAGATCCCACATGGTTCTCATAGTAACCATTGATAAATGCAGGTATATGGTGAGTAACCCATAGCCTGGTTCTCGAATCAACTAACAGCGCAGGTTGACGTGGGCTTCGGAAACAACGTCCCAACCCGGCCTCTACCTTTAGAAGAAAACAGAGTCAGCATCAACATCGCGCCGTCAGAAATGCGACTGATCAAAGACTCTCTGCCGGAGTCCGTCGACCAAACCCAGAAGGCCTGGATCTACCAGATCCGATTCAGCCCAGAAAGCGTCTGGATCCCAATCTACGCCTTCACTGAGGTCGAGTTCCTCCCTCAGGATTTCGCAATGATGAACTTTCAGACATATAATCTGCCAAGCAGCTGGTTCACGCAGATGTTTGTTTGCGTTCAGCTTATCCTTGATGGGGCCGGGGAGGAGCTTGAGGGCCTGTATATCCTTGCAGGCAAGGAGGTGAAAAAGAGAATCCATGGAGAGACAGAGACTGTGGAGACTCTGGAGAACGAAGCAGATCGAGTGAAAGCACTAGAGAAGTGGTTTGGCATGCGCCTTTTGGATCATGAGATTGCGGGGATCAATGGGCTGGGCTCTGAGATGCGATAGTACGAATACTCTAGGGAGTACAAATAGAGATTTTTAGCTGTATATAGTACATAGAAAACACCAGTATATAGCAATCGCCTTACCCTCAAAACAGTCATTCATACAGAAAAAAAAGTCGATATCGGAAATATGATGTCAGGAGAGGACGACTGGAAGCCGCCCGATCCTCGGCTACATGTTCGCGCTATCGGAGAAGCTTACGGAGTATACCAAACCACCACATCTCGCCATTCCTGTCCCAAAGACTTCCATAAACCTGTTGACGATCGAATCTCCCTATGGAATCGACTCGCTTCATCTCCAGACTTTTACCACTTACCTGCCCCAGTATTTGTCCTCGATATACTTCAAGAGCGCCGCTCCGATTCTCCGCTTTCCCCGCACCGCGCGCCATGTCGACCTTCCTAGAAGAGAAACTTGATGCTTTGCAGAAATACTCTGCCTGTGATGTATGACGCATATAACATGAAGCTGGTCCCGGTCCTAACCCTCAGACCAGGTCTCCGATGCCCTCCTCAAACTTCAGAAACGCGGCTCCGGAGCCCCAAGGGCAGGCCATCTAGCTGATTTCAGTACGCGCTCCTCTCACCCTCCCTTCTCTTTTTTAACACCCCAATCTGCCTATCTTTCCTTTTTTTTCAACCAATCCAAATACTTATACATATATAGCCCCCTTCTCTCCAACCCTCGGCCGCAACACCACTACCCCGAAGATAATCGCCCCGGCCTCAACCATCAAATTCATCCCCAAGGACTCCGCCGCCCCTTCAGCCCCAGAGTCCCAAACCTTCCCGCCAGGAACGCACTGGGTCGACAACACGGAGCCCAACACGATCGTCGTCATCGAGCAGCCCGCCAGCCAGCACTGCGCCGTCGTCGGCGGCATCATGGCCGTGCGCATGAAGTACCTAGGAATCCGGGGCGTCGTGGTGAATGGGCGGATTCGCGATCTCGCGGAGATCCAGGGGTGTAAGTTGCCGGTTTGGGCGAAAGGCACTTCAACGGTGGGCACGGGGGCGGAGGCCAAGGCTGGCTTGAGGGGGGTTAGGGTTGATGTTGGTGGGGTAGAGGTTGAGCCGGTATGTTATTTCTCATATGATTTGTCTGAAGGATGTGTATAGGTGAGATAGATGGAGGCTAACTCGGGTTTCTTTTGTAGGGAGATATCATTTTCTGTGATCCTCTCGAAGGGGTTGTGGCTATCCCCCGAGATCTACTAGACCAGGTCCTCGAGATTATGCCGAGGCTCATTGATATGGACGACAAGGTAAAGGAGGCAGTTGAGAAGGGGTCGAGCGCATTTGACGCATTCCAGAAATTTCGAACCAAGATCTAAGTAAAAAAGCGTTTGCACATTGCACAATGAAATCTAAAATACATTTCAATACCCTCAATATACACTTTACTCTCGCTGCATGACAGAATGAAACAAAAACTATAACGGGGAATCTAATGATGCCAGCTCATTTTATTTTACCACTTTATTCAGCAACCCAGACAGCGGCCATACCCATACCAGTGCCCACGCACATGCTGGTAACACCAATCTTCTTGTCAGTGCGCTTCAACTCCGTGAACAAAGTGCTGATCTGTCGGGCACCGGTGCAGCCGAGAGGGTGACCGAATGCAATGGCGCCACCCTTGGGGTTGATCTTCTCCTGAGGTAGGCCCAGTTCGTTGATGCACCACACGCACTGCGAGGCGAAAGCTTCGTTGATCTCATAGATGTCAACGTCGTCCTTGGTGATGCCGGCCTTCTCAAGGGCAACGGGGATGGCCTTCCATGGGCCGATACCCATGAGCAGGGGCTTGACACCGACAACGCTGGCGGACACGAACTTGCCAATAATCTTCTGGCCCAGGCGCTCGGCAGTAGATCGCTTCATCAATAGGACGGCAGCGGCACCATCGGAGATCTGAGAGGCGTTACCGGCGTGGATGGAGCCGTCCTTTGCGAACGCTGGGCGGATCTTGCCGAGAGACTCGGCGGTGATACCGTCACGGATGCCATCATCGGCCTTGACGGTAATGGTCTTTTCCTCGCTGGTCTTGGGGTCGGTCCACTTGACATCGAGAGGGAGGATCTCTTCGTTGAAGAGACCGGCCTTTTGAGCCTTGACGGCCTTTTGGTATGAGGAAGCAGCAAAGGCGTCTTGGGCAGCACGGCTGATGCCGCGGTCCTTGGCCATGTTCTCTGACAGGACACCCATGGGGACCTTACAGTTGGCAGCCTCTTCGTGGTTCTCGAGCAGGTCAGAGAACTCGGTGACAGCACCAGGACTACATAACCAAGTTAGCGCAGTCACATACATGAGAAAGCCTGCGAAGAACTCACCCATATTGAGAACTCATGCTCTCAACACCAGCGCCAATGCCAACCTCAATCATACCGGACTTGATAGCATTGGCAATATCCACAATCGCCTGCAGCCCACTAGAGCACTGACGGTTCAGACCCTTGACCGCTGTGGATTCAGAAAAGCCCGCGACCAAGGCTGCAGCACGGAACTCCGTGGCACCGCCACCAGGGGCAAGGACGGTTCCAACTGAGATATCCTCGACAAGGTTGGGATCGATACCGCTGCGGTCGATCACACCCTTGAAGACACCAGCCAGGATATCGGCCGCCGCGGTATCCTTGAAACCTCCCTTTCCACCTTTTGTAAGAGCGCTGCGGAGAGCGCATGTTACGACGACATCGTCGGGGTTCTTCTCAGTAACGGAGGGGCCCTTCTTGGACCCGATGTGGTGAGCCACCTGGACCAAACGCTGCTGAGCTGCGGAAAGTCAGCTTCAATACTCAGCACTGATGATAATGAAGGAAAGCTTACCACCAGACATTATGACGTCAACCTATATAGAGGAATAATAGAGCAGATAGGATAAAGGAGGGATTTCAAAGATCACAGAAAATGCAGATGAAAGGACAAAGTGACCGGAGCACAGGGAACTTCGTTTTATAACCGACAAGCAAGGCCAGACAGCCAACTGTGGTCCCTGGGTCTTCCCCAGTTGATTATGTATCCATCTTGTGAAAATGCCGAGGTCTAAGGATCATTGTTGTTCCTGGCGCGAAAGTCACGAGATCTCACGTCAAGCGAGGAATTCATGTGAAAGTGAGTGCTCGGGGCAGCTGAGCCTATCGGATGATTGATTCCTCTTTGGTGTTGTGGTCGCTGTCGAAACTCGGGACTTGACCTCCTGACATCACTTGGCCTGAACGAGGCCGAAATTCGGTGCTATTACTTCTTTTTCACGGTTCACGCCGAGTGTTCCTCTTTAATTCCAAGGTTCCGTATACCGATTTGGCATAATAACTTTGAACACCAGGCTGCCTGAGCATAAACATTGAAGAGCGATGGAACTGAGGCTAGATGTACGGAGTACAGAGTAGATGTAGGAGGATCCTCGACTGCCGTGATGGTTCGGCACTCGAATAATGCACACAGTGGTTAGTCAGAGGCATAACTCTAATCAGACAATGCATAGATAAAGAATAAAGCTAAGCCAGATTAGGAAGCACTAACCACATTTGATCTTGAATCTTCATCTCCATCTGATCTTTCGGAAAGCATCAAGAACTGAGCCTCCTCTCTACGATACCAAACCACCAGACACAATGCGCAGAATATCCCAGTTCTTCTGCACTGCTTCGCCAGCCAGATCCCTTCCAACATGTGTCCCAACTTCAGCGAGCAGATTCCACCACCTCCAAGCTCCAGCTGTACGCTTCCTTCCCTCACCGAACTCTCTCGCCGTCTACTAAAACACTTTTAGAACCGCATCCTCTCAATAAACCCCAATGCCTCTCGTACACCAGTCCGCAGCTTCGCCCACACCTCCGCGACTTCTTCGAACTCTCCCTTCCGTCTTTCCACCAACCAACCCACTACTCCTCCCCGCACAGACGCCCCGGAACAGCCACAACAACCACAGCCAGACCCCACGGAGGCCCTCTCCACGAAAGACGTCTACTACAGTCCCTACAAGCCCAAGCGCACATGGCCGCCGGACATGACAAAGCTCAGCCCGAAACACCAGTTCCGGCTCGAGCGGAAATACCGCCGGCGCGCGGCGCTCAAGTATGCGCGGCCGAAGTGGACCAAGGCGACCAAGTTGGCGCAGGGTGCGGCGATTGGGTGTATGTATATATACTCTCTCTTCCGTCTTTATTTGAGCTAGGTTGGCTGGGTTATGACGACTGACCTCTATTCCGTTCTGCAGTTGTGATCATATACGCGCTATTATTCATGGAGTGGGATGAGAGAGGGGCGAGTCCGATCGAGGAGGTATCTCTCTCTCTCTCTCTTTCTTTCTTCTTTCTCCGCTTGTGGTCGGTGATCTAACACGGTTTGATAGTTCCGCACGTATATCTTCGGTTCTATCAAGGATGCGTTCTCGGCGCCTCCGTCTCCGGCCTCGATGAGGCGCCCCGACGGCTCGGGTAAGGAATGAGCATAGAAGGAGTTGAATCTCTACGCATTGAACAAGGGTCGAACCCAGGTTTGATATCAGGTGTGAACAAGACTCGTATATACTGTATATTATGCATATCATGTAATAACATTTATCCTAAGCTACACTCAAGTTGCTGGTGGTGCTCCATTGCCACTTACGGGCTATTTACACGCAGACAAACACGCATTAAAAACCCCTATCAATTCAATTCATTTACTGTCTGTCTGTGTGTACTGTACTACAATAATCAGTCAAGGCCGGTCTGACATGCATGCATGCAATTGTGAAAAACGAACATTTTAAGGACAATCATCAAGTCTGTCTGTGGGGGAAAAAGAAGCAAAAAGAGAAAAGCCCCGTTACTTCATAAGATCATTTCGCCGTGGTCAAAAAGTGAATGAGAGAGATGATGATGAATGCACCCAAAACGCCAAAATGCCAACTCCGAGAAGCGTGGAATACCCAAAACAACAGTCTGAGGTCTGTAAAGCGCGGGTGGGGGGAAAGGGCTGCATGTACGCCGGTTGAATGAGGATAGGAGGAGAGTTGAGTTGAGGTTGGGCGTAGTAGGTTTTATAAATGATGAAGGTGAAGAGATAATCGGATGGACACGGCGAGAAAGAGATCACAACCAGTTCCCGATCGGCTCGTCTAATTGAGATGCCCGATTCTTGGGAGGAAGGTCGAGGGCTAGGTCTAGTTTTGGAGGGTTGTCGGCAAGTGCGCTCTTCTTGGGGCTCGCTTTAATGGGAGACTTGGACGGGGACCTGTCCTGCCTGGGCGGGCCTTCGCGGACCATCAGGTGCGGCCACTCGTCTTCCACTGCTGCAGAGACCCAGGTTCTCAGACAATCATGTACAGCGGAATAGAACTTTTCTTTGCAGGTTCGGAGGGTTCCGCCCATAACCTTTTCGAATCCAGATGCGCGGAGTTCTGACCGGAGCTGGTTTCGTTCATCCCCTGTAGGCAAACATGCAACGATCGCGTTAAGGAGATCAATATGCGAAGCAAGGTAATTAGTTGCATCCCACTCCACGCCGCCAACGTACGGTGCAGCAGGGACGGGTGGTCGGGGCGCCGGGAAGTGGCGCTCACGATAGCTTTCAGCGGAGGACTTGTCGGATTCCACGACTGGAATTACGTTGAGGTGATGCAGGAAGATCCAGAATACCTCTTTGGTCACGTTGCTTACTTCCTTGCACCAGACACGGTAGGGGCGTGACTGGTATATGTTCGCAATGAATGAGAGAGGTTGGTTCTCTTCTTCAGGATCTTTTAGGTATGAAAGGATGCGCCTGGCACGGGATGCAGCGTCTTCGCTGGACACTGCTGTCGAGAGCTGGGTGAAAATCAAGTTGACGATGATGCCGCGAGTGGTGAACTCGCTAGGGCCTTTCTTATCCTTGTCAAACAGCATGCGCAGCAAAGCCGGAAAGAGCTCGGCTTCAATGCTGGTGAGGCGTTGGAGCGCGACAGATGTTGTGCAAAGGGCCTTTAGGCATAGCAATGTTTCATGCAGAAGGTTATCCTCATGCTCTTCCCTGTTCAGAGTTAACCAACGTCCAAATCTTGTGCTGAGTCAAGTTACGTACCTCCACTCGACTTTCATGATACGATAGACCAGCTGGACAATCTCATCCATACCTCCGTCGGCAATAAAGCTATCAACCCAGCTGACAGTTTCATTCCGAAGAAGGATCCTAAGCTTGTGTACCTTCCCAACCTCAATGATTTCAGGCTTCTGTATCTCTTTGAGATAGTGGACAAAGTCTGAGGGATCAGTTGCCGTGTCGTGGCGTGCAGTGACGGCGAGGGAGGTGGTCGAGGTCGAAGGTGTTAAGATCTTAGAAAGCCCATTGGGAGTACCGAAATCCGCTGATTTGGGGCGCCGGTGAGAGCCGCCACTCTCCGGTCGTGGTTTCTTCGACGGAGATGACGAGTTGCCTCTGAATGTAAATCCACGGCTTCTTGATCGTGATCGAGACCCTTTGCTATCATAGCTGTCATGGTCTTCCTTCTTTTCCTTTCCACGTCCTCGACGCCCCGAGCCTTCAGCCGCATATGAACTTGCTCCAGCGCTGTGAGGGCCAGCGCTCTCGATCTTATCTTTCTCGATGAAGTCGGCTTTGATATTAGTATCGAGCGACCTCATTTTGTCCCTCATGTTGTGTGGGATATTTCTTGCATCCTGCCACATGTTAGCATTTCGCCACATTCAGGTCATAATAACTGGTGCACTGACAAGAAGCTTCTCAAACTCGTTCTCAAGATCCTTGGCGTTGAGTCGGTTCTGCAATTCAGCTTCACGTTCCTTTGCATTGAAAGCCGAAATGACTTCCTGCACTCGTGAGGCTTTCTTCGGGCTTGCCGGGGGCTTCAAGTCTAGCCCTGAGCGAGCATCAGGACTCGAGAGACCACGCGGCCGTCCACGGTCCTTGGATGAGGATGGTGAACCTGGCACTTCATTTGGCGTCTGTTTGTTTGACTGGAAAGGACCAAATAAATCCTTCATCTTGCTACCCCCAATGAAGTAGTCTGACTTTGGGCGAGGCTTCGGTGGGTTATTGCGGCTTGTCAGAGATGGCTGATGGAAGTCGTAAAAGTTCCGTTGTTGAGCTGGGGAGTAGCCCTTGGGAGTGTATAGCGAGACCTCCTCTTGCAAGGTCCGCCGCCTGTTGTTTCGCACTGGGGAAGAGGGTTCATCGCGGAAAGACGGCGTTGGCGTCGAGATCGAGGTCTCGTACTGCGCCCAGACCGGAGAGGGGAGATTGTCTGCAGGATCAAATGGGCTCCTATTTTCCTTGTCCCGGATGTCCTTCGGTTCTTCGGTTTTTCTCCCATGCTGGGATCGTTTCAGAATAGCAGTGAAGCTGTTGGTCGACTTAGCCTTCTTTGGTTTGTTGTTCAGGTCATCGGATGCTTTATCTGACTTGCTGTCTTTGCGCTCCATGTAATTCTTGAGTGACTTTAGAGAAACGGCGCTCTTCGTCTTCTTGTGCAAGCCTCCTTTTCCGGGCTTAGTGGGCGAGATCGGGTAGAACATGCCATTGTCGGATGCATCGTGGTTGGGGACGATCTCTCCGAGCGGTTGCTGATTCGAGTGAGACGGACTTTGCTCTACCGGAGCAAGGGAAATGGTTGAGGGCTGGCTCGTGTAGGGCTGAGAGCGGGAAGCATCGTCTGCGGACTGGTTCCGCTTATGACCCTTGGACGACAGAAGCGATCGAAAGACAGAGGTTTTGGTAGGAGAGCGGGATGCATCGTCGAAAATTGCAGGCCCCTGGGCGATGCGAGCCATGTCTAATCGTGTCTAAACCTGAGCGGCTCAATCAGCATCAAGTGTATGAGACAGCGCTTGGGGAGCGGGTAGGCGCAAGACTTACAACAACCAAGAATTCAATAACACGGGACGATGCAGAAACGAACCAAGGGAAAAGCAAAGAAGATCAAGAACAACCGGCTGAAGAGAAGATAAGAAGATGAAAAGAAGAAATGCAAAGCAACACGCGCAGCGACGATGCAAAAGACATTGAACAAAGACACAAAGGCAGAAGTGCAGGAATGCAGCTGGGGAGACCAAGCAGGAGCAGCAGCAACAGTGACCGCAGGAGACCGAGCGCGGGCAGCTAGGGAATTTGAAGCCTTGCGCAGAGTTGGCGGGGGCAACAAGCTTGAATCATCATCTGTTGCCTGAGCCAATCTGTCGATGCCACTGCATTACGGCGGCGACAGTGGACTACCTGCAGGCAGAGGAGGTAAACATGCTCAGGTTGCTGGGGGCAACCCATTTAGTCCGCCGGGGACGGCGGATCACTGGCCATCAACGGTCATCTCTAACTTTATCCATCGAATGAGCATTCAATATTCGAGTCACTCCTGCAGTCCTGGCTAAATCTCGACTCCAATAATGGGGTTGATCGTAAGACAATGGCGGGGTGGGAGATCCCTTCTTGTTGTTGCGTCGCTTGAAGCGGGCAGCGCGATATTAGGAGGTTTATGCAGTCCAAACCAAAATAAATAATATCAAATAAAGCAATTATTGAGATTGCAGCATCCAATTGAGTGATCATTTTGGCAGATAGCAGTCAGAGCACAACAGTAGTTCGCCGGGTTGTTACCAAGTTTGTCGAGAGTGAGGCCAGCCGAAGACTCCCACGGAGGATCACGCAGTGCCAAGCAAACATAAACATGCACCCCCATACTACTAGTAGTCCGATTGTTGACAGAGGGGTTCGTCTGCATTGATACCTTAATTGGAATAATCCTCTTCCGGAGTAATCTAGACCTTCTATTCTACAGTGATGTCAATGTTAACGAGATCAACAAGCTCGTCATTTATAGGCTAAGTAGGTCAATCTGACTGATATACAAGACTTATGACATATAATGTAAAACAAAAAACAAAGCAAGTATTGTAAATGCAGGCACCGGGTATGCACATTTCTCATCATGAACTTTGAATGACTATGCTCCATGCAATGCTTTCCTCGGTACAGCCCCAACAGCTGCCGGCAATCCCAACCCGAAATGCAAGGTACGAAAAGTTGAACCGGTCGTATAAAGTTAATAAATAATGCATAGTCTGAATGAGTAATGTCGTCGTAGCAGTCGTCTCAATGTGCGGTGATTGCTTTGAAAATGCCCTTGAGCCTAGACGTGGCACTCGGCGGTGGTGTTGGTTCGCGTCTGCGACGGTGACGACGTCGTTGACGTTCAGGATCATCCCTTGATCGGTTAGCCTCCTCTTCACGCTCCTGATACTCTTGGTCCTCTTGCGTCGCGACTATCACCTCGGACTTCCTTCGGGCTCTTCGTGCCTCACGGGATGGGTCTTCCTCCTTGCGACGCGAGTCCCTCCTTTCACTGGAGTGACGGTGGCTATGGGAGTGGCCAGCAGATGATCGCTTGCGTGGTTGATCAACGATATTTGCAAGAGCCTTCGAGCCGCTGAGCTTTGGGAGTGGTCCATTGCTCGTTACTTCCTCCTCGGAAGGAGCGTACTTGAGGAAATGTCGAGGCGTTGACTGCGAATGCCTCGACGATTCCTCCCTCCTGTCACCTTCGTGACTGCCAGAGCCTGAGCCCCTGTGTCTTGATCTTTGTCCACCTTCCCTGTCTCTGGTGCTCATGGTTCGTTCGACTCCTTCCGATCGCCTTGAGCGTTCATGAGTCCTTTCCCTCTCAACAGTTGGGCGTTCTCTTTCCGCACTAGCTCGGTGGCGTCTATGCTCTTTATTCGAGTTCTCCTCGTACTGTCTTCTTGACTCGTCGAGAGCTGACAGCCACCGCCTACTCAGTTTGTTGCGTTCAGGCTTCGGTGGCGGCGGAGGAGGTTGGTGGTGATTGTGGTGCCGACGTCCCTCCGAAGAGCTCTTTGGAGGGCGCCGTTCGCCGTAAGTATCATCCACGTAAGATCGTCTTCTTCGCCGCCTAGAGTTCTCCCGAGCCTCCGCAGCGACAAGGGCAAATTGATCTCCCGGGGTATCGTCTGCACCGATCATTGCTGAGGTTTCTGGAATAAAGGTTCTCGGAGAAGGCTCGCCGAATACATCCCGTTCGTCATCCTCTAATCGATCGTCAAGGGGTCCAACGTGCGCAGAATCTACGGGGACATCTGGGATATCCAATGCCCTAGAAGCTTCTTGGACGTCTAGGCCTGCGAGTTGTTCCTCGGCGGCTGGATGATCTTCAGCTGGAGCCGCCTCTCGAGCCACCTCCTCAGCAGCCGGCTCAGCAACCACAGGTTTGTCTGTAGGGAAATCTTCGGCTGGCTGCACTGGTTCAGGCACCGGCTCTTCAGAAGGTGCTTCATCAAACCCGGGCGCTTCTACTAACTCGGCTTCACGCACTGGTTCTTCTGCCGGTGGGGGTGGAGCGGGTGCGTCAACGGTTTTTTCTTCTGGAGGAGGCGCTTCGGCTGCGGGTTCTTCAGGCGCAGCTATTGCAGCCGGTGCCTCTTCCGGAACAGCTTCGGCGGGTGCAGTTGGTTCTTCGACCGGAGTTGCTTCATCTAAAGATTTGTCTGCACTAGAATCTTCACCTGTGCTATCAAGGGCATCCATAGGAGCCTCTGCGGCTGGCGCAGCCTCAGCCGCTTCTTCGGTCTGTTGAGCGGGTTCGGCCGGTTTAGGGTCTTCTTCAGGTGGAGGCGCCGGAGATTCGGGCTCTTTAGTTTCAACCTCCGTAGGCGGCTCTGATACTGAGGGCTCCTCTTCTGTGACAGGCTCGCTTGCCACCGGCTCTTCAGGTGCAATCTCTGCTGCTGGTTCCTCCACTACGGGTACATCCTCTTGTGGTGGCTCTAGAGATTTGTCTGCCGCAGTAGGCTCTGCGATTACTGGCTCGTCGGCGGAGGGTTCGTGTTCGGTGGTCTCGGGGGCGCTTTGTGGTGTTTCATCGGCAGGTACGGCTGCCGCCTCCCCGGCCGCCTCTTCTATCGGAGCGGTCTCTTCGATAACGGGCGCCTGCTCACCTTTGTTTTCTACGTCAATGGCTGGTTCTTCGGGAGCGTTCTCCGCTGGCTTCTCCTCAGCTACCTCGGGCTCTGGTGCTGCTGCGGCAACTTCAGCTTCGGCGGCTGGTTCAGGTTCTTTCTCCTCGGCCGGGGTTTCTGCAGCTTCCTCGAAGTCGATTAGTGCCTCTGCTTTTCTGGCTGCCTCTTCTTCCTCCAGTTTGGCGTCCTCTTCGGCTTGTTGCGCAGCCGCTTCTTTCTCTGCCTCAACTTTATCAAGTGCAGCCTCTGGATCGCAATCTGGAAAGTCGTCTTCTGTACCTCGTTAGTAATAGCCTAGTACTAGCAAAATTTCAAACTCACCGTTGCTTGGTTCTTCAACTGGCTTGTCTGCGGGCTGCTCATCAGGTGCCGTTGTGACAGCTTCGTCTGCCAGCTCAGGCGCTGGCTCAGACGCTGGCTCGGACGCTGGCTCGGACGCTGGCTCGGACGCTGGCTCGGACGCTGGCTCGGACGCTGGCTCGGACGCTGGCTCGGACGCTGGCTCGGGAGGTGCCTCAGGAGCTTCCTCAGGTTCAGCGGGTGCGTCTGGAGCCGGTGATTCAGCGACATCTGTGGTAGGCTCAGACGTTGGTGTTTCGTCCACTTCTGCAGCTGGCGTCTCTTCAGTCGGCTGCTCTGGGGCCTCACTAGGCTCCTCCGCCTTCGCGTCCTCCGTAGGTACTGGCGCAGGGAGCTCATCGGCCGGTTTGACCGCTGGAGCTGCAGCCTCTTCGCTTGGCTCAGTGGTGGCTGCTTGGGTTGCTTCTTCACTAGGTACAGTTACGGCCCCAGCATCTTCTTCACCACTTGCGACGGGAGCCTCTGTTTTGACAGCATCCGCAGAAGTCGTCGATTCTTCGCTTGCCTGTGTAGCTGGTTCCGCAGGTTGCGTAGCTTCTGCCACTGGCGGCTCTATCTCGGTTAAGACCGGCGCGGGTGTCTCCTCAGTTGACTCGGTCGGGACTAGCTTTTCAATCGGCTCGTCTGGCTTCTCCTCTTCGACTACTTCCGCAGCAGTTTCAGGTTCAGTGGGCGCCGGGGTATCTTTTGGCGCTTCGGCTGTTTCTGCTATGCTTTCTCCCTCGGCGGGCTGCTCGGATTCTGGTTCCCCAGTTGCCTCAGCAGCTGGCTCTTGGGCTGGTTCATCTGCTGCCGGCGCCTTTTCTTCCACCACTAGCTTCTCTTCAGTAGTGGTCGGAGCTAGAAACTGTTCATCGACAGACTCTGCAACTAATGTTTCGGCTGGTGGGCTTGATTCAGGGGCAGGCGACTCTGTATCAGCGGATGGCTCTGCCGGAGCTATCTCGGCCGAATCTACTACAGGTGCTTCTGCTGATTCACTTGGTTCAGCGGCAGGTGGCTCGGCCGCCTCAACAGCGGGCTTCTCAGTGGGAGCCTCCGGCGTCGAATCCGGTTCCGCGGCCTCAGTGGTAGGTTTCTCTCCAGTTGGCTCCGCAGCAGCGGAGTCTTCTCCAGCTGGATCTGTCGCAGGAGCTTCATCGTTAGCTGGTTCCACGGCAGGGGTATCCGGTTCGCTGGGCTCGGCGGCAGCGGGGATTTCCTCACTTGGCTCAGGTGTTGGTGCGTCGGCTTGTTCGTTCGTTTCAGCAGCAGGTTGGTCTGCCTCTCCCGCTGGGTCAGCAGCCGGAGCCTGTTCAGTAGTTTCTGAAGCCTTTCCCTCCTCGGCAGCTTTACCAGTAGTAGCCTCTTCAGAAGGCTGCTCCGCTGGAAGGGCCTCGTCGCTCGCGGCCCCCGCAGCAAGTGCGTCCGGCTCGGTAGTCTCGGCTGAAGCTGATTGTCCCTCAGTTGATTCCGCTCCAGCCGCATCGGCTGATTTACTAGGTTCAGCGGCAGGCTGCTCTGTGTCGCCTGTTGTTTCGGCAGTTGATTTTTCTTCCTCAGTCGACTGTAGAGCAGTATCTGCTGCCGTTGCTTCGGCATTTTGGGCGGATTCCGGCTCGGAGATCTTGGGCTCTTCTACCGGGTCGGGGGGCGTTGTTACTCCCGACGAAGCTATAGATGATTAGTTTAGTGCAAACGCAAAGTATGATGTCTACGGTAGACTGATCTGGCGTACCTTCAGCCTCCGTTGAGGGAGCCTCATCAGAAGAACTGTTGGATTCATCCTTTGAAGGGTCTACTAGGGCTTCTCCCTTTGCGGGTTCGGCGGCGGGTTTGTTGTCCTGGGTATTAGGTGTCAGAGTATCCGTAGTGATAGGAACATATGAGTACTGAGCCGTGGCATAGTCGAAGATTTGATATTGAATATGATTCACGAATGAGGGATACTCATACGCAGGGAGCTGTGCGTACATCGACATGTTCCTCAGATTCCGCCGGGTCGGCGACGGGGTCGGAGACCTTGGACTCTAGGTTGGATTGAGGGTTGTCGTTTATCGGAGCCCGTCTGGTGTTGGTGTTGGTGTTGGTGTTGGCGTTCTTCTTCTTATTGTTCTTCTTTTTGGCCATGGCAGGAGGCTAGGGGCGTGGCATCTAAAAATATGATAGGTTCGTACTGGGTGAGGGTTGAGTAACGAATATAAATCAATGAGACGTCAGATCACAGACGCCCGTGTAATTTTCGACCAAGGGGGCCGTTCGTTCGAGGGGCAGGTGAGCAGTCAATTGCAAAAAGGAAAAAACGTGAGGCGACGAGACAGAACCCAGTTGAGTTATGAGAGAAGAGAAGATATTGGATGGTAGGGTTGAGCAAATATTCATGCTTTAGCGGATCGAAAAAGAAGGAAACGCAACGGGAATCCCGTCTATCCGCCAACCGCAGGAAGGTCCCTGTGGAAGACCAAGGCGAGGCGACGTATCGTAGTTCGTTCAGCATCAAGTTGTTTGGGAGTCTCCCCGAATTGTCGAGATTTGGGCTTGAAACTGAGGATGTCATCCACGAACTACCCAACGGCATTTGTTCTTATTGGGCCACGTCTCACAGGACCCATGGCCCTGGTGGGCCGATTGACGAAGAGGAGACGTGCCCCTCCCTTCGGGAACATGGCTGTAAAGTGCAACCAGGGTGCAAGCAGGTCTGGACTGGCTGCATTGAAAGAGTGCAGCAGGAGGCAATAGTGTCCGGCTGATGGACCGGGCAGGGTAGCGATACGGCAGCATTGGGCGCGCTTTGCGCAGTGTGCGTGGTCATAGTGGGGGTACTACTTCTTACCCTCTGGAGCACTTCGGGTTGCTTTTTCCTAGGCTTCGTCCTCTGAGAGGCTGGGCCAACAGGGGAGAGCTGCTGCAGACCGACAGTCATGCGTCAGGCCCCGAAAAAGATTCCTCTGTCGCGACCCGTTCCTAGACGTTTGCAAAGGTCGAAACAATTGCTGCCAGACCAATTCAGAATTGACGAAACAGGGTGCGATTGGTTGAAAGCACCGATTGAATCGCAGACGAACTGCTGCGCTCCTGAGCTTTGATCATTCTTGGATTCGTGAGCATTGAGCAGAGGTGTGCTCATCTCCCCACCACCGAGTTCTGCCCAACACCTTTTCGGCGAGCGACAGCAGACTGCATGGGTCTAAACCGGGGCTTGACCGGAGGAGTGTGATTCAATTGAGGACGAACATTTTCCGGAAGAATTATGCCGGGGGGTTACTGGAGTAACTCGAAAGGACTTGATGCAAGTAACTGGTGATCCTGGCTTGTTGATGGCATCGAGGGCGTGGAAAGAAGAGGAAGTGGAAGGAAGGGAAGGCTGTCTCCACGGCGGACAATTCACCAGCTCCGCTTCGATCGCCGGACCCAGCGAAGGGAAGCCAACTCACACCGCGACCTCACTTTCCTGAGTCATCAATTTCTTTATCCACCATGATCCAACACCTTGGAAGTGGGCATGAACAATGATTCTCAGCCATACTCTGATCAGCATCCTCGGATGACCAACAACCTCCACTCGAAGGGAGAATTACCCGAAAATCTGTTGTCGACGCCTGTAGTGGCACCTACCAACAAAGTGAGGCGGACGACGCTGGTTTGGCAACCGATTAATGGCCGTCCTTGCATTCAAGCAGTGCACCCGATTTATGATTCGACAAGCTCTGCTAAAGGTCGAACTGCCTAGCCATTAGATCTCGAAATTATTCTTAGGCTTCTCGGCTCAAGAACCTGAAGGAAATTCTTGGCTCTGCACTCCTTCGATTCTGGCGCAGAAAGTATTAATGCATACATAAGGGGTTGGACACGCATTGCGGAGGCGAAACATTCCCATGCTCTCCACGTTGCTGGAAATGCTCCGATCGTCAGGCAGGATATTCACGGTCAGCGGAGGGCACAATGACATCAGGAGGCCCTTGTTTCGTCGACACGCATTTGTTCAAAGCTCTGAGGTCTGAGCCAGCACGACTGCTGTCCACATCACCGCCAATCCTGCCTTGGGTTCTTTAGGGCCCCGAGGCAGCGCGGCTGAATACCGACTCTGGCTCCACTCGAGAGATCAGAGTACAGAGAGTTGAATCGCTCAGGAACTTGGAACGAAATCAGTTTCACGAATAAGCCCAACATTCTACTATCTCGTGCCTTCGCGCTCAGATGAATGGACGCGAGAAGTTCCACGATGAAGGTTGACTCATTGAAGGACTTCAAATGAAACACACCGAGGCCAGATTCCCAGACTACCTCCAAAGAGAGGCGTACCAATGCCCTGGAAATTCTTCCATGGCTCTAGTCCGGAACAGTCTCATTATTTCTAGCTGTATGCTCTTCAGTTGTTTTGCAATACCTAAGTTTGGAGGATTCTCTCATGGTCCGCATTCTACATATCCACTCCTAGATGTGAAAAACACTCTGCCTTCTGACCTACTTCATTCTGCGTGGCTTCTGACTATTCATGACATTCGCCTGGTTTCTTGAATATCATATCCAAGGCTCCTGTTTATTTACCTATCCCCGCATTCCTGTCAAAATCCCTCAAGATGACAAGAATGCTGGAGGGTACCATATAAATGGCCACATCAGGATCATATCCAAAGAGCCTTACCATCATTTATTTAGCTCTTCTCTTTTTACAGTAAACAATTAATCTTTCTCATACTTCCAATACATACCTTCCACGAGCCTCAGCATGAAGCCAACAACGTTTTTCACCCTGTCCCTCCTCGCCTGCACGGGCCTCGCAGACAAGATTTGCACACCTAGCTTTGACTACTGTGCTAGCGAGTTGATCAAGTCCAAGGGTGTGTCCTCGTCTAATCCTTCTTTTAAAGTCTCCTGTAGACGACTGCATGCTAATGGACCTCAATAAGCAGGCTTCACAGAGGCAGACCTCAAAGACGCCCTCAAGGGCACGGAGTATGAGAATGCAGACCCGAACAGCATCCTTTATCATTGTACGAACCCAGGGGCTATTGGGCACCCTAAGCTATGCCCGAGCGGATGTCAGGACTCGGCCCAGGAAGGAAGCAAGGGGTGTTGAAAGAGTGTATTATAGATTGGCATATACCAACAATGGAGCCTCGATTATATGAGCATCCGCTCGCCAGGCCCTGGCGAAGGATGTAGATGGATCGCAAACCCGCCCGACGCAGTCAACATCTCGACTCAAGATTCTTCCTCCATTGACCATCATCAAGCTGTTGTCGTCGAAGAAATCTCCTTCTTAAAGAAAGCCCGTTCGTAGCCGTCCTGCACTCTCCGTCCTACCTCCACAAACCCCAGCTTCCCATAAAGCCCCAGATTTTCAAACATTTTGACGTTGGTGTATAATGTCAAGGCCACCCTGCCCTGCATCCTTGCCCTCTGCTCCGCAAATCCTATGAGAAGTCGCCCATACCCGCGACCCTGAGCAGCCGGGTCCACGACAAGGCTACTGAGCTCCAGCGTGTTTGATTCGTCATCTGATTCGAGGACTATGGAGCCTCGTACAGTGCTTTCGCTGCCGTTGGTACTTTCGTCTGTGTCGTGGAGGACGTACACTTCGTGGGTCTGGATGAGCTTGTTGTAATTCGCAAGCATGGGAGCTGGAGGCTTCCCAATCCGCTCGATGTACTTCGTGAAGGCGGTAGTGATCAAAGATTCTATGCGGGGAACGTCATCGGCGGTTGCTTTGTTGATCTGGGGAAATTGTGGGGGAGGGTCTGCTGATGCCATTTCGGTGTGTAATGTCGAGGTTGAATATATGGAGTTGGCTTAATCGAAAGACGGGGTTTATATACCCTCGACAGCAGGATTCTCAACCCTAGGGGATGCCGTTGGTTCTGAGACTGGTGTGAGATTCATTGTGAGTCATCTCACTATACGGATACGCCGGCACTGTCAACAACTTGGAGATTCTCAAGACCAAGAGGACTGTGGCCTTTTCTTACTCATTGATTGGCGATGATGAGTGCCACCCTATATAACGAGAAATTTCCGTACCGTAATGGCCTCGATTAAAACAACCTAATAGCCGTCAACCCTAAAAAGGCAGGAATCTATACCGAGCTTGGGCCTTGAACTTTCGAAAAGGCAACAACAACTATACCATAACTCTTCACTCCTTCTTCTGAATAACTGGATCTTAAGTCACGCCTTCCAGTGTAGTTCTTATTTTCTTGTCTGCGCGGCAGGTGCGATGGAACGAGTGTGGTCCATTGTGCCTTCCTCAAGTATCATAGCCTCGACAAGGCAAGTGCAACTGTCGCACCTTCCTATATAGCTACCTCTAGTTAAGATTTCTGAAGCGAATTTAACCCTAACTCAGCCAGTTCCGGATCTGCCATGGACCTGGTGGAGTTTACCATAACCAGAACGTTTCAGTGATGGCTATTTAGTGTTCGGTGACTCCAGAGCCTCGATATAAAGTCTCCCGTTGATGGTCGGATAAATGTCTGGTTCATCCAGACTCTGGGACTTGCCTCTGACATCAACCCTGGATCATCTACATACCTAACCACTTCATCACCCACGCCACCGACAGAGTATATGAACACAGACTTGCCTGTGACTCTCAATAAAACCACTTTAATTTACTCATTATTCATCATCTTCAAGTCACATTCCAGTCACTCAGTCACTTTTAAGTCACTTTCCCTCCCATCTCCGAAAGCGGAACCAAAATGACCGACCCCGATTACCGTCTCTTCCAAAGCCTCCCCTCCGCCAACTCCCAAGCCACCTCCACCCGCAGTGACGCAGGCCAAGCCGGCGACAATGACGCTGATATCTACAACTACGACAACATCCCCACAGACACATCCACGACAAATCGTACCGCGCGCCCGCAGGAGACCGACCTCGGCGACTCGGGCATGTTCATGGAAACCACCGAGTTCGACAACGGCGAGGGCAGCACGATCTACGACCCCGAGAGCGGGGCCTATGATCAGGTGTATGAATATCGCACTGGCGAGGGCGGATACAAACATCACAGGGAGCGGATGACAGAAGATGGGGTTTATCAGGTGCGAGATGTTTTGAAGCGCCCGGACGGGTCTCGCCAGGTGCACAGGGAGTACGAAAATCCCGTCACAGGGACCAGTACAGTGAGGGACTATGAGCGGTAGGTCTTGCTGAGCGCGCCCCCGGTGAGGTGTTGACCAGGCTGATGTGGTGTATCCAGGTGAGGTCCGAGTTTGGCACATGTATCTTTCTAACCGGTCGTAAAAAAGTAGGTCTAATTCAGCTTCCTTTGGGTTCAAGTGGCCGTATCAGCGTTGATATCGCGATAGCAACTTGGATCTACCATTTCTATTCTACCCCTTCTATGTCGCTCATACAGCATATCAATATATATCAAACTAAACCCTTTAGCACACCCGGCCGTATAGCCTCAACAATCTCCCCAAACTCTTCCCACACTCTTTTTTGCGCAACCCTGCCCTCCTCGCCCTGCACCCACTTCCCCAGGGCTTCCTGGGTGGGGACCCCATTAACCATATACATCCCATGCGACTCTTTCCCGGCACTCGCTCCCGCAACAACCGTTCTTGCACCTTGCTCGGCGGTCCTTGCAAAGAGCGTCTTCCAGAAGTTAAACGCCACCTCCTCAATCCCCTTATTCTCCCTTGAGAGCTCCGTATCGCAGAAGCCCGTCTCGACCATGTTGATGATCACCCCGGGGTCGTCGCCGAGCTGCGAAACGAGTTCCCGAGTAAGCATGACGCCTAGAAGCTTGGTGACGGGGTACCGCTCGTCCATCTTGGCGGTCTTCTCGTCACTCAATGCAACAAAGGTCCCGCGTGAGTCTTTCCACTGGGGGAACTGCGGCCAGGCGTGGACTTGGCTCGTGAGGATTGTGAGATGAGGCGGGCGGAAGCGGTTCGGGTGGTCCTTGGCTGTCTGGCGGAGTTTGGGGAGGAGGGTGAGCGCAAGCAAGAAAGTCGAGATATTGTTCACCGTCACCGAACTCTCATATCCACCCTCCGCAAGCGCAAAGATCTTCGTCGCTACCGCCGCATTCGCAATGAAGGCGTCCAGTCTCGAGAGTGCGAGCGCTTTGTCGGCGAATGCAAGCACAGAGTGTGTATCTGCGAGGTCGAGGTGCCAGACTTCGACGCAGGTTCCTGGCGCGCGGCCCGTGGAGGTCTCAATGGATTGTTTAGCGGCTTCGCCGGAGGCGAGGTTGCGGACTGCGAGGATAACCTTGTGTGCGCCGAGGCGCGAGATGTGTCGCGCAGTTTCGAGGCCAATTCCTGTATTGGAGCCGGTAATTATGACGGTTTGGTCGGCGAAGGTGTAGGGGGGTAGCTGTGGGTGGACGAGAAGTTGGTTGTAAACAAAGGTTGGGAAGCCCATTCTGGCTGTTCTTTGTCTGTGTATGTTCAATTCGGCGTGGGAATTGATCGGATAGTGAGAGGATGGTGATAATAGTGTTAGGAGTAAGCAGGGTTTGGATTCTTATAGTACGGGTCTGGGACCCGTAGCCCTACCCGGCAACAGGCAGAATGGGTGACGAGGGCTCGTTGGCACTAATGACTCGTAGCCCAGCAGGGTCCCTTAGGCAGCGGCTCGACTCGTCACCCCTCGTAGCTGCTAACCACAAATAGAAATAAAAGAATAGCCCATTAATGTTTTGTGTTTCTGGTTATTATATGATTTTGACATCGTCTCTGGTTATTGCATAAGAGCATCCATCGAAGTCTTCCATCTCGGGCCGAAAACCCTCATCACCACAATCACCGAACTACTTGCAAAAGCAACTAGGCCTATGATTGTGAAAAGCCAGCCATTTCCGATCGCATTGATGATAGGCACAGCGACAAAGGAGCCGACGCAAGAGAATATATTACGTACGAAGTTATTCAGCGCAACGCCCTCGCTTGACTTCCGCGGGAGGAACTCAACGAGAACTGTAGTAAATGCACTAAACAAGAGCATACTACCGACTCCAAAGCAAAAGTTGAATAGCATTGGCACGAACCAGAACACTCCTTTGTCGACTGTCCAACCGTAGCCGATTAGGCCTGCTGGGTAGAGTATGGCCCCTAGCCAGGCATTTTCGCGGATGCGATCTTCCGGCCGGAAGATGAGTTTGCCGCTGGCGTCGTAGCGGTTGGCCTTCTTAGCTTCGCGTGCCATTATATTGTCGATCCAGCGGCCACCGAAGATGCTTGATACGAAGTAACCGAGCGAGTTGGGGATGTACAGAAGACCCACTATCAGTGTATCGAAATTGTAGGGATCTTTCACGAAAGTGTGTTCAATGCTGACATTCAGCACATAGAGCGATCCAAACGTTATGGCGGCGTAGTAGACGACTAATAAAATCGGGATGTATTGTAGGTATAGGATAATTTTCAAAGGGTCGATGAAGAGCATCTTGAAAAGCTTGAGCCACCTGGCCGTCACTCCAATGACCTGTCGAGAAGAGACCCGGCTCAAGCGGCGTCCAATCGGTTCTTCCTCACTTCTCTCTGAGATGAGAGGCTTTGTTGCTGACAAGGTCTCTGGGAGACCAAATACGATCAGCAAGAGAACCATGGCCCCATAGACTGAAAGAAACCACATCGTACTCCGCCAGTGCCATCGCTGCGCCAGCGCTCCCCCGACGATGGGAGCGAGTAGGGGGCCACAGAGGGGACCCAGATAGAAAATTCCCATTGCTCGTCCTCTCTCGTGCGTATCCCAAATATCAGCAATCGTTCCAGCACCCACTGCCTGCACGGAGGCTGAAGCACCTCCACTCAATAGACGCATGACGATCAGCATTGAAATAGAGCTAGACACGGCGCATAAGACATTGAAGACAACGAACAAGACGAATGAGGCGAGGTAAATTGTCCGCCGGCCAAGCCGTTCGCTGAAAGATGACCACCACAAAGGGAATATCGCCATCGCAGCCATGTATAGAGACACTGTTAAGTTCGCAACTGTTGTAGTCGTGTTCAGTTCATCGCTAACCTGTGTGAGGGCAGGAAAGAATATCCCACTGCCTGCCGGCGCAACTGATCCAGCCACTGCAACAACAAACGTAATAATCCATTTTGTACTCCGCGGATATGACTTAGGTTTCTCGACTTCTTCAAGAAGGGTAAGCTGACCCAAGAGTCCTCTTCGCTTTAGTCGGGGTACCACTATCGGGAGTTCACCCTCAGTCTGAGAGTTGGAGACGGCAATGTGATCTTCCGCGTCCCTTCTATGAACAGTTGGAGCGTTATACGAGCGGTCTGAAGCTTGTGAGATCGAATGGCTATCGCCTGAGGCTTGGCTTGCCACTTCAGGTGGTCGTTGTGGGGATTTTTCCTCCATATCGTCGTATATTCGCTGCTTCAATATATCAATGCACTGCTCTATGGGATCCTCTTATGTTGCATAAAGGCTTCGACACCTATGTCGACGATCCAAATTCGAGCGATCAGGGTCGCTGTGGTATATACGCAGTCAATAAAAAAAGGATAATGTGTGCAATGCATACAAAACCACCAAATGTCAAAGACAAGAAGAAAGGGAGAAAGAAGAGAAAACAAAAAAAAGTCACCAGAGTCGCGTAGATATCAAACAGCTTGGTGCCCATCCCCACTATGCTCGAGCGGGCCCACCCGCTCGCCTGGTCCTTGGAGTCATGAATCAGAATCCAGAACCGAGAGGCAAGAATTGCCGTTCCACCCGATTGATCCAGTCGGAGACGGTGCAGAGAAAGAGTGGGAACATCGCCGGCTATCCTGGGATGGCGCCTTGCCGAGGTCGACTCCAATCGGCCAACCACCCGCTGGATATTTATCCGTTCTTTCATTCCTTCGCGATCTGTCAATCATCTTAGCGCCGTCTTGCGTCAATATTCTTCAATATGTGCTTGGGCTCCCGAATCGGAGCCTCAGATTTCAGTAGTGTTAAGTCCGAGTCTGTCGCTGACACTGTCAGTGTTATGTAGACCAAGAAGCGAGTGCCGAAAGTGGTGGCTCCACCATGAGAAACAAGACTTTTTGGAACGGGGACTACCCACTTCCACAGTCCTGATGTTGTGGACCACCTCGTCTAAAGTCGGAGATAAGTCAACATTCTTCCAAGGTTCTTATGCATCTGCTTTCCCATCAGGCCCCCCGTAAGAGGATCACAAGGTCATGCTCATCAAATCGGTCAAAGGATTGACGAAGTTCTAGATTGATGAGCATCTATCTGGCAATTTCCATCGCATCATAATGAATCTATCTAACAGGAAGCTATGCGTTGACAAAGCCGATTCTATCCTCTACCATAGGCTTCACAATCGGCAAAGAGTCCTCGGGCTTTTGGCCTACAACAATCGCCGCCCGAGCACGCTCAATCGACATGGCATGAGCACCGTGAGATGCTTCCCCGTCATTCCCGAACATAGTAAGCAGCAAATTGGAGTCTGTCATGGCCGCCTCATCGTTTACGAGCGCCTCCGCCGTCGCAAACCAAGTAAAGCCATCGTACCCATGCGCAATGAACGAAGGCATCGCAACGGTATACGTCTGGGCCGGATCAAGCGGCTCAAGCTCGCCATTAGGCCTCTCGATAAGAACATCCATGACTCGTGAACCCTCAGGCCGCTTCCAGCACGCTACCATCTTCATCCCTGAGATCTGCAGGAACCGGCCATCTGTGTGCATATCAGAGACTGAGTTTTCCAGTGCAAGCCGGATAATCCCGCCGGTGAGACGCTTCACGAGCAGGGCGTTTCCGAACGGGCAGATATCTACGCTGTCAGTTATGGGGTTAGTGGCACAGCTTATCTGATTGGGGCTTACTGATCATGTCGCGGACGAGCAGCGGTTTGCCGTCGGGGATTGTTGCGCCGAGGACCTGGTCGATGCGGATTGCGCCACTGTTGAAGAAGCCTATTTCCACGTCATAGAAGGCGCGGATTGCATCGGCAAGCAGGTTGCCCATGTTTGTTTCTTGTCGGCGGAGTGTGAAATTGCGCCCGTCGAGGGGGATAGCCGAGTGTAGGAGCGGCTTCTGGACGAGTGTTCCCACACGGTCGTGGATGCTCTCTATCATCTGCACTAAATGCGTTGGAACTGAATCCGGTACCGTCACGGCAGCTTTGATATCGGTATACTGCCGCACTGAGGTTGCCCAAGGTCAGCTGCCGTCTTGTCACAGGAGCGAGCACTCACATTTCACTGTCGACCCTACAACGGTGCCCCCTTCATCTCTGTGAATGATCAACCGTATCAGTGACAACGCCCTCCAGTCCGTCCCGCTCTTGACAATCCTGATATTCCCTTCCACATCAGGAACCATCCCATTCTCCTCAACATCCTTAATATGCCGTCCCTGCTCAACGTGCTCGGAATTGAGGTCCGTGTCGCCTGCGAAGCGATGAAGTACCTCATGATCGTGCCCACCAAGGAGCAGGTCAATCCTACAGTCCCCACTAGCAGTCGCGTTGGCCACGGCTGTATCCTCGGGAACACGCATGTGCGTTAGCGCGATGACAACGTCACAGCGCTCGTGGGCTCGGAGGTGGCGAGCTAGCCGGCAGGCAGCTTGCACCGGCGATTCGATCTCGCATGGCGGGAGATCTTCGCAGTTTGAGGGCCAGTCACTGCTCCCACCACCCCTATCAGCCGACGTGCCCACCGAGAGGTAGAGATCTAACTAGCAGTACATACGTCCCAGCAAGCCCGAGGACGCCAATCCGGAGCCCATTATCTAGTTGCTTAACGAGGTACTCCTGCGCAGTCCCGAGAAACCGCTTTACCTCAGCCTTGCCTTCCCCATTCACCTTCTCTAACGGTAAGTGGTAAGCATTCGAAAGCACCCAAGGGAACTTCAACCCGCCACAAAGCTCAATGAGCCTCGCGTCGCCAAAGTCGAAATCTACCACACGCACATAGTTAGCCCGACCCTTTCCTCTTTTTCCTCCTAAGAAGAAAAAGAAGAGTGGGGCGGAGTCTAACCATGATTCCCGTAGCAAGCGACATCTATATCGATGAGATCTAGTATCGGACATATCTGCTCGCCCTTGAGGACGCTTGCTTCAAGAGACGGCGAGAATCCGTCGCCGCTGAAGAGCGTTAGGGTTTGCACGTTTGGGTTCGAAGCTGCGAACTGCCGTTGGAGGTCCAGAAAGCTCGTGAGGAGCGAAGGGGAGGGGATGTGGTACTGTGAAATCATTGAGTAGGAGCGCGATGAATTGAGAGAAGTATACGAGGTACAAGTGCACATACAACATCGTTGAAGTGGACGAACTGGACCTCCTCGGGCTGCATCCTGTCTGAATCTAGCTATCTTCCTGGACTCTCCTCCAAGCACCCAGACAAGACAAAAAAAGCTGATATCGGATTGGAAAAGCAGACCTTTAAAGAAGGAACAGGGATAGACCAGGTGGGGTTCGTCGCAAAAAAATCTTGGGTTGCAGGACGGAGGTGGGCGGCTTATTATTTTGGGCTAATATCTCCAGATCTATTTCTTCGGACCCGCCGTTTCGAGTTTGGTCTTACGCATATTCTTTCAAATGTGAGTCAGAGAGGGCACAGCCAAGCCAGAGTAATTGCTCCGCTGACTGTGTCGGCGTCCCGTTTGGGTTTGATTATTTAGGGCTTTGCTCTCAAGGAAAGAATGCCAAGATTTTCAACCTTGTCTCCGTAAAGACCAACTATTGCTAGACAATGGGTTCAAATGCCATTTCGTGCTTCGCAGGAATCACTCGCCAGCACCAACCACACCAACTGCGATGTGCTCCTTCCTCCTCACGAGTAAGATACTCTCCCGTTTCTCGCTCGTCTTCGTTTTCAACAACGCAGGCACCTACATTGACTCGCTTCTTGGTGATTTGCTTCATTCTCCCTCCAATCCCAATAATCTCCTGTCTGAGGTACCCTGTTTCTTCTCCCTCGGGGTCTTCCCATTTCCCGTTTTTATGGTTATAGGCACCCGCATGTGCCTGCTCGAATCGATGCCCGAAATGGTAGCCATACTCCGGAGGACTATTTGCCATGGACTCGTCGGCTTCGCACTCTACCTCTAGCTCGATTTCTTGAGCGGCGAGGCAATTTTCACCTCGGCCGCACTTGACTCCTTGACAGCCTTCGCCGATTCCTGTTCCCAGTCCACCTAGGTACGTGCTGTATCGCGTACGCCATGTCCAGACCCGACGATATGTGGTATCGTTCCTGCGTAGCTTTTGCCCGCATTGGTTGCAGAGCCAAAGGACATCTTGACAGGTACATGTGTCTCGGACGGCGACAGGAGACGTGCTGGAATCTAAAAGGCCGGAGGAGAGGGGTGCGAGGTATGAAGAAACAAGCTTGTCCAGTGGGGCCTTGCGGCAGGTAGTACAGAGTCGACGAATGCGGTTTTTCAGAGTTGCACTATTCGGAGGTTTGGCCGTGCAGTTCTTAGAAGAGTTAGCAAGGCACTACCTTCGAGCAGTCTGATCGGCTAAGTAAAACGTACTCGGCACACAATCTTTGAACATCCGCGGCATTCTGCAACCATATCTCGAGCACACTTCGCGACCTTGCCGATTGTGAGTTGTCCAGAACTCATGGCACCGCGGCTGAGCAGCCGGATAACAGATTTTACGCTGTCAGGGATGGCGGTGCCGCTATGAAGCATATCCGAGAGCGTCTCAATGTACTCATTCTCGCAACGTAACGTCTGCTTCGCGAGCTGCTGCCTGTAAGGCGCTAGGTTCGCGTAAATCTGACGACACGTCAGAGAGAGCGACTGGAGGGTAACGAGATCAATTGATCGGGCAAGCTCCTTGGCAATCCTGGATTTGCGAGTTAGCAAACTCGGGGAGAACCAGACACAAGTGTCATGGTCCAAAGCGATTCATACGGATAGCAGCTTAAAGCAGCTGAAAACCCATTCCGATTCGCAATGTGTGGCTCATCCTCATCCGACGTGCCTGGGGATTCCGAAGACTCTTCAGCAGAGGGCTCCTCGCTGGCTGGCACGCTTGTTATATCGAAGTTGACGCTCAGCTTTGAGAATCCCGCCTTTCCGGGTTCTGTATAAGAGTGCTGAGGTTGAAAGGCGTCCAGGCCTTTTGAGAAACTATGCTTCCCTGGTGTGTCATGATCATAGTTGATAAAGACCACCATATTGTAGCGTTTGCACAGATTGACGGGGACAAGGGGCTGAACAATGTGTTGGATGGCTTTGAACAAAAGGCTCGGATTATCAAGTCGAGGTCTACCAACAAAGTATCAGATTAGCATACAAGATCATTTGAGCAATGATTGATGGCCAGGATAATTAAGAGAGGCGCAAGTGACCAAAAATAATAAGAAGTACACTGGAAATGAAGATGGGAACAGACCAGCGGTAAAGGAGCAGGAGCGATGATCCAGCCTGAAGTATAACAACGCGTGCGGGACAAGTTCACAACGGCACAGCCGGTTCAATAAAAGAAAAAACGAACATTGAAAGGTTCCAGTTCGAGAGGCAGGCTAGGCCATATTTTTTTAAGTAATGCCAACCGGTGTATAAGACAGGAGGCGCCTTCGTCAGATGATACGGCTGTTGAAGCTTCCCGACTCCAGCTCCGTCTTCGGCGCGGGGTGGAGCTCGTCGTGGCTTGTCTCGGCGATCGTGAGGACGGTGCGATTCGTTCTAGCGGTACAGGAAGCTCTTTCCTTCCCCGGTCCCACCGAGATGAGAAAAAAAATCTGATAAGATCCTTGCGGATTCGGAAGAATCGGCCCTGGTCAGGTCAGCAGTGAGGTCGAGGTTGTTTGAGACTTGGCCAACTCCAGGCGATCTTATCACAGACACTAGCTGCAAGCCACGTGAGCTGGGGTCACGCGTCATACTCCATTGCGAAAGTTGGCTAAACCCAATGAAGAAGGTCGCTCGACCCCTCTTCACGTGACACATATCGCAATTGTTTGGAGATTAGAGATGGTCACATGACGAGCCATGGTGGGGGATATGGAGGGGCATTTGTACAACCCGGAGCAAAGTGTCAAGTTTTACCTAACCTTTATTGAGTCAATTACAGGTGGAATGCTGACACTAGAGCAAGATTGCTTTGACATCCAATGTGACTCAATTCCCCTGTTTTGCTCTGCTCAGCGCCTTCCGTCCGTCCACATCCCCCCCACAAGAACCGAGGAAGTTGGGGTAGCCAAATCAACCAATTTATAAAAGATACTCCCCTCTGGTCTAATTGCACTCTCTCCACTACTGTCACTCTTTTCTCGCCCGAGGTGGACTTACAATACCCTTCCACGCCCATCCAAAATGCCTCTCAACTCACGCGCTGTCTACTCCCGGCAGAACCCCGATTTCGCACCTTTTGCGAGTCGGAGAAGCACCGTACACAGCACAAATGGAATCGTAACTTGTACTCAGCCGCTCGCGGCGGCTGCAGGACAGAAGATCTTGAATGCGGGTGGAAATGCTGCGGTATGTTTGTCTCTAGCAAGCATATGGTATCCAAGTACTAACAACTCATTACAGGATGCGGCAGTGGCCGTTGGTAAGCTATGAACATCGGAGCAAATTCTCTAGTGATTCAGGTCTAACTATTAAATTCAGCTGCTGCACTGAATGTGACAGAGCCTTCATCCACCGGAATCGGAGGAGATATGTTCTGCCTCTACTATGATGCCGAGACCAAGAAGGTCCATTCTCTCAACGGATCCGGCCGGTATCCGGCCAATGTGACTCTTGACAAGATCCGTGCGGATCTAAAAGCTGGTCCTAATGATGTAGGAGGTATCCCTATGCACAGCGTCCTCGCAGTCACGGTTCCTGGAGCCGCTGCGGGGTGGGTTGATACTGTTGAAAAGTTTGGTGGCGGGAAGGTCACTCTGGAGCAGATTCTCGCTCCAGCAATCGAGCTTGCCGAAGAAGGTTTCCCTGTTTCTGAGCTGTCTGGCTTTTTTGTAAGTACTCTTACTATTAACTGCATGCATTGATACTGACAGCTTGCAGTGGGACGAAAGCGAGTCTCTTGTCCGCAAAGCCTCGCCCAACTTCCGCGAGATATTCAAGAAAGACCCCAAAGCCACCGACGGTGCCCGCCCTCCTCTAGCTGGCGAGATTATGAAGAACCCCACTATGGCACAGACCTTCCGCACACTCGCCGCCGAAGGCAAAAAGGGCTTCTATGAAGGCCGCGTCGCGGAAGAAATCGTCAAAGTCATTCAAGACCTAGGCGGCTATATGACGCTCGAAGATCTAAAACACCACGCCGAAACAGGGAGCCAAGAAACAGATGCCATCTCTCTCAAGTTCACAGGACAGAGCATCACAGATAAGCAAACCGCTGGAACAGATGGCGACGCTCCAAATGAGGGCGTCGAGATCTGGGAACACCCACCAAACGGCCAGGGTATCGTAGCCCTAATCGCGTTAGGCATCCTCCAGGAACTCGAAAAGACAGGCAAAATTCCCTCATTCACCGAAGAACAGCACAACTCCGCCGAATACCTGCATGCCATCATCGAGTCCCTACGCATCGCCTTCGCCGACGCCTCATGGTGGGTTACCGACCCGGACGTCGAAAAGGTTCCTACAAAGGACCTCCTCTCTCCAGCATACCTCGCTGAACGCGCCAAACTCTTCGACTCAAGCAAGGCGTCCGATATCCTCGACCACGGCAGCCCAGCCCACAACCACTGCGACACGGTGTACTTTGCGGTGACCGACAAGTTCGGCAATGGAATCTCGTTTATAAACAGCAACTACGCGGGCTTCGGGTCCGGAATCATCCCCAAGGGATGCGGGTTCACGCTCCAGAACCGCGGCGCAAATTTCTCCCTCGCAAAGGACCACCCGAACGTCCTTGCCCCGCGGAAGAGACCGTACCACACCATCATCCCAGCGATGATCACCAACGTCTCCGACGGCTCGCTGCACTCCGTCTACGGAGTGATGGGCGGCTTCATGCAGCCGCAGGGCCACGTGCAGGTTCTCCTGAATATGCTTGCGTTCGGCTACCACCCACAGGCGGCGCTAGATTCGCCGCGCGTGTGCATTGCCGCGGGGAATGCGGAGCTAGGAAAGGCGCTTGACCGCACGGTTTATGTTGAGGAAGGGGTGAGTGACGGGGCTGTTGAGGGGCTGAAGAAGCTGGGGCATAAGGTCAAGGTGTTGAAGGGGTGGAAGAGGGGCATGTTTGGACGGGGGCAGATCATTCGGGTGCATTATGATGAGGGGACGCTGGTATACAGCGCTGGAAGTGATTTGAGGGGCGATGGAATGGCGATTCCGGTTGTTTGATTTGGGTTTGAGAGGTTGGAAGGGAGGGGTAAGGAAGGAGGGGGTGGCTGGGGTGTAGGGAATATCTAAAATGTGTCTATTCCAGCCAGTTGATTAGGGAGAATGTCACTCTCGATGAGATGAAGTTGACACCAAACGTTTGTAGTATTCATGTTTGGCCTGACGATAGAACTCAGTAGTAGGAGTACAGCAGTAAGTGTATCAGATTGGTCTACGCAACCAGAAAAGGGTCTAGCATACATAGACCCCAACAAGGCAGCAAAAGAAAAAAACCAAGCAAAGGGAAGCCGTATGCGATAAGCAACCCCTGGCGCACCGATATGCAAAGGGGATCCCAACAGGAAAACGTAAGAGGAGAGAAATTGGGGGGTATAAATTTCGTAAAGTCCACAACCTCGCGTATCCAAATAGAACAATGTAACCGTAGTAGTAGTAGCACAGGACTCGAGATAAACTCTCGCAAGTTACCGAAAAAACAACCTTGACAACCTAACCTAACATATCCCTGGGTGTATGCAAAAAAAAATGAAAAACAGGAAAGCAAACGCCATGAAACCCTATTCCGTAAATTCGTTCAAAACCAACGTTGCCTTCTATGGTCTGGTTCTGATAGACAAAGGAAAGTAAAAGAAGAAAAGAAATCAGAAGCGGAAAAAAGAAAGAAAGAAAAGAAAGAAAAAGAAAAATCGTGATTATAAAATCGTTTCTTGAGAAGGGGAATTGATGCATGATGCCGGGCGAGGGCGTTCTGTCGTTTCAACGTGTTTTGTTTTTTGCTTTGCCCGGGCCACCGTCCGAGTGTTCGATCGAGTGTTCGCTGCATGGGAAGCGTTCTCCTGCTCTTGCCGTTTTAGCTAGTCCGTGGGGTAAGACAAGGCTGCAGTTCGTGTAACCTGATCCACTGAGACTTGAGGTTCACTCCATGCGGTGAGATTTCGTGGGCGTGGCCAGGTGGTGCTTTTTTTTTTTTCTTTTTATAGATTTCCGGAGTTCGAACCATTGGCTCGAACTCAGTTTGATGCGCGTTTGTGTAGATCGTTTCGGGGAAGCAGGCCGGAATTAAATGTTTAGCAGAGAAATGTGATAGGAGGTGCATGAGAATTATTTCGTCATTAGGTTCCGCTAGGGTTGAGTTGGAAATAGAATCACAGGGTCCAGGACTTGGCTGCGCTGGACGTCTCGTAGGGTACAGGAGGCAGGAAATTCTCGCTGTAGCTCATTTGTTGGGGCATTGTCCATGATTGAAGAGCCTAAGCGAGCTCGTTAGCAAATTTTCAAGAGCCACTAAGTTCACTCGCCATTGGTGGCTTACCGGGTGGATGAAATTTTGAATGGGGACCATGCTTGGGGGAGCGACATTAGGTTCGGCTCGCTCCCAGTCGATCGTCGCGTGCATCGCCGCAGGTGAAGATGTCAGTTCTGAGTCGACGACTGGGTCTGGGTATGAATCGACGAGGCCTGGCGAAGTGGCAGAGATGGAGGAACCGGAATAAGAAGGAACGGAGTAAGTTGTGCCGTCTGAGGATGGGGATGGGCAGGCTTCGGGAGTTGAGTAGAATCGAGACTCTTCCACAGGCTCCTGAACATGAGGCGCGGGAAGAACGTGAATTTGATGCTCTGGGTTCTCCATTGCGTTCCAAATTAACCCGTCAGCAGCGAGGTCGGGGTGAATAGCTGGCGCCTTGATTGAAGTCGAAGGTTGCGCCACGGGCAGATACGGCGCTGCCGTTACCATCGTATATCTGGGAAGGTACTGCTCGGGAGATGCTCTGGCAGAGGCGTGGTGTTCCCAACGCGCTGGCGTATCCATCTGAGCTTCGAGTTCGCTGCACCGACCAGTCAGCATTAGTCTATGCAAGGGGTTTGGCAGACATACTGTCGTTCCATGTGGCGTGTGAGCAAGTCAGAGCGGTGGAATGATTTCTTGCAGCCAGTCTGAGTGCACCGGTAGAGGGCTTCAGGGTTGTGGTTCAACTCATGGCGTCTGAAACAGGCATAGTTAGTATAAAAGGAAAGAGCATGGTAGTCGCGATGAAGGAATCACCTTCTATGTTCAGCTCGTGTAAAGACCTTGGATGGCCGTCAGCAAAAAGTCCAATGCGCATACAGTAGAAAGAAGGACATACCTTGTTGCATCCGGGGAACTCGCAGGCATGGACACGCTTGCCCTTCTTCGCTTTGCTAATGCGGTGGGTAGTAGGAGTGTAGGTAATGGGGAGAGGAATCTCCGTGGGAGCAGTGGTGCGAGGCATGATGTTAAGCTAGTCTCAGTACCAGCAAGAGTGAGGTGAGCAAAAGCTTAAGAACTTGATAGTGTTAAGCAGGTTGGTTGTCAGTAGAATAGTAAGAGAAGATTGAAGAAGAGCGTTGGAAGTGGAGTGAGTGATCGGAAGGATCAAAGGATTGGCGACTGGGTCCAAGATATAGTTTTGGGACACCCTGAAGAAGATCCCATGGAATGACAAGCGGCCTCGTGCTTGCCAGGAACAGACAGAAGAAGGCAAGCACAAGCTGCAGGAGGTCTGTGGAGACGGGATGAGATGAGGGAGTGAGTGCTAGGGTACTAAGGTGGGCTGTGTGAAGCAGGACTAGCGAAGATCAGATACAGGTGGTGAAGTCAGACTGCTGGGCGTGGATCAGGATGGGACGAAAAAAGAAACAAGAGATTCTGAAACAACCGGAATGGTGGCAGTACTGTATCTCGAGGGCAAGGTAGCTAACAGGATTGATAGTATTATGGCCGGGGCCTTAGTACAGAGTGAGACGCTGCAGCTTGAATTGGGGGAAGAGGATGAGAGAGGAATGCTAGCCAGGCCCCGGCTGCTTGGATATAACGATAATAATAATAAGATTGTCCATGAAGAAAGCGTGCAGTCCCAAGCAGCGTCTGGTCCATCAGCGTGCAGAGTGATCGTCAGAGGGCAGGCTACAGCCACCCAGACTATGTCAGGACTCCAACGAGACAGGGTCGGCAGAATCATGGTTAATTTACGAAAAAAAAAAAATAAAAAATAAAGTGATTCAATTAAAGGAAGCTTCGAAGTGCTCGACAAGAACCAGCCAATTGTCCGTCTCGGCCGGTGCGGCTGAGGCGCAATCAAAGACGGGGAAGCAAAAAGACGCATGCCTTGTATGGAGAATTATTTTTAATTACTTCCCACGCTACAGGTGTCTGGACAGGGGTCTACCAACCAAGCAGAGATTTGGCTCCAACGGCTGTCTGTTGGTTTTTGCTGGCGACTCATTTGTCCGTTCATGCACGCGCAGTTGGGTCCTGCACCGTAAGATCTAGCCGGTTTCGGCCCTACCTGAGCGAAACTTTGGGTTGCACAAACCACGAGGCCCTCCCCACGAGATGACATGAGGCCGGAAATTCCAAATCAGAGCCTGCTGCAAGGGAGGAAACGTGCGGCAATTTGCTGGGGGACGGGAACATTTGTTGGAACGGAAATGGAATTCCAGTTTGCGAACCCTGGTTGAGCAGGAGTTGGAAACTGTTGGTTGTTCACGATCTCTTATTGGCCCTCCATGGAGCTGGGGCAGACAGTCGTAACTTATGAGAGAATGGGCGCTAACAGCTGGCAAGCAACATCCATTGGTTCGTGGAACCGCGGAGTGGGCGCCGGGGAGAAGGGCGAGCGACGTTAAGGCTTGGGCGTTAGTCCCTCTTTAGTCTGGAGTATCAACAACCTACACTGCCTTCACAGGATGGCGATGCGGCCTAAGAATAACAACCACGAGCCTTATGCAAGGGAGCCGGCACTTGGCAGGGCCAGAAGGGGAGGTCGAACAGCATCTCTTGGACTCACAGCCTTAAGGCTTCTAATTCTGTAACTCGATGATGTCCGTCAAGAGCCAACTTGCACTCGAGGTCGATCGGAAAGAACGGAAGCGGGTCAGCCTTCTTGGCAGGCAGACTCGCGATCGGCCAGATTCTCCGATCCCTCCAGAACCGCTCCATCACCACGGCCCAGGCGACAATTGGCATCTCAGTCACGATTCAAAGCAGGACTTAGCATCAGAGGCCCAATACGAGATAAGCACTTTACATCCTTCACGGCCAGTTCCTGCAGTATCTCTCCTCTGCGAGTCTGCAGGAGGCTACAGGTCGGCGAGTCTTGATTGATGAGGTGCGACAGAGTTCGTACCAAACTTTGTTGCTTCTGCTAAATTGTTAATTCCTTTCGGCTGGCGACTCCGAAGTTTTTCCTCTGGTTGCAGCGGCGGCAGCCCAGCACTGACAGCCCTGTGGGTCGGCGACTTGCACCATGCCATCAACCACCATCTTGTTGTTTTCGTTATTTCCATCTGGACTCGACTCGACTCGCAGCACCAGAAGGACTTGGTGCAGGAGAAACAGGACCTTCAAGGATGGCCCTGCCTCCAGAATTCAATTCATGGATCTCATCAGTGTTTCATCCTCCAGCCGGGTTTCCATCAGCCTTCTACCAGCATTCCCAATCTCATGCGCTCATTCTTACTGAGCCTAGGTCTTTTGTCGTACCTGCTTTCTTTTCCGGGACTTGCAGAGCGAGCAAAAAGCAACGGCCGGCGTCTTCGTAGTCTCCAGCGCCAACCTTTTTCAAGGCAAGTCTGGGTCAAGACAGTTTCGACTTGTGACCCCTTTCTGGGGAAACTTTTCCGGCAATGAATGGTTCTCTCCACCGTCTGGCCGATCCATGCCTCACTGGTCCACTGAGTCTCCAAATGCCCTGTGCCCGTCCTTGAGCCTTCCAAAGTGACTTGTCGAGACCTACGAAAATGGCTGGTGATGACCGAACCTCTCCACTGCAGACTCAATCAACTGGAATTTGCAAACTCAATATTTGTTGAAGATCATGCCCATTTAATGGTGATGCCGCCATAATTCTGACAATAACCGGTATCCGAATACCCGTGAATGCCTTACATATCCACTTTCAACCGCAAGCATTACAGGCCGATTACAGCGCAACTCGAATGCGTCATTATTATTATTAAAACCTCCCCAAGCTGTTTGGCAGCCTGTCTGTTTCCCGCAACTCATTTTGAGGCTCCGAGCTTTCTCGGAGCAGAGTATCGACAAAACCCGCTGGCCATTTTTTGATGCAGTCAGCCCGACCTTCTCCGAGCAACTCTCGGAGTTTGGTCAAGCTACCACCGATAGCTAGCCATTATTCCCCATAGTCCACTACCGACTTTATCCATCATGTGCGAGACGCTGCATGGATTTGAGCCTGGATCACCAGTGAAGAAGCCCATTCCGGATTCCAAACATTTACTTCACTTGAACAGGGATTATGCATTTCGTTTTTTCCCTGTCTTACGTGATAATGATATCAATAAAGCCTCTCGTGGGTGGTTGCAGATTTCATAAAAACAAAACGCGGCAGTCGAGCTTCTGACAGCGGATCCCAAGTTTGAGATCACGGAGTACGACGACCGACTCTGGGGAGCAGCCGTGAAGCTAGGATCCTGCACCACACACAGTGATCCGAAACACATTCTCTCGTTCGCTGACAGTTGAAGCGCCAAGCCATAATCTTCCTTCGGTATCGACTTGGTTACGACGGGGCGCCACCTTGAGGAGGAAGAAAGCCCCCAGATGATATATCCAACGCTGTATGATCAACTCTTTTCACAAAATGGCCGTGTGATACTCAGAATCCTTGTCAAGTGTCAAAACGTCGCCTGGGGCAAAATAACGACTGAAGCAGATTCTTGTACTGCCAACTATCTCCCGTTGTAATTTTGCATGGAATGCAACAACCTGGTCATGCACGCACTAGCCGCTCTAAGATCAGTGCATATCCAACACTCTGTTCCGATCGCAATTGGCCCATTCATTTAAAGAGGTAAGAGATCATCCTCTCCTTCCTAAATAATAATGATGATAGAAGCAGGGCGGCTTCGTCGGGATGTTCCTTTCTTCATTGATTGAAGGTTTTTAGCTGCAGGGAACATGACCGCAGTAGTTATTCTTATCTTTCGGCTAACCAGGTACGGACATGCTTCGCTTCACACGCGATCGAAGTCTTGCAACCGCTATACAGCAACCTTCCCTTGAGTGGCCCGTCTCCCAGATCACGGTACCGATCTGGCATCATGTTCCAACGTAGCCAGCCTCGACCGAGGTCATCAATAGAACAACAAGTCCCGAATTTCAAACTCGGGAAAAGCGAGAAAGCAAACGGGCTTCGGGATGGCTCTAGCCACTCGCAGCGATCGGGTGAACTAGATCACTTCGAGTTATGGTTTTGAGCTTTGGCAGATCCAGATTCCAGGGAATAGACATGATGGAGCCTCGAGACGGAGTCCATAATGGAGACTCTCTGCTGGAGAGTGAGGCGAACAATCCGATTCGGTAGCCGACATATTACGTTGGCCGATCATTGGAAGGATTGATATCGCGCAAGTTAATCTGCACATGCAGGTCAAGCGACTCGAGTGTCAGGCGACTAATATCATCTCACAAATTCCAAGTTTCGGCGGGCTTTTTCGAAGAGGGGCCCTTCCACCGATCCAAGCTCTCACGGCCACGAGTGACAAGAATAGATTTATCGTTTCCCATCACAGCATGGTCATGCAAGGGTCGCAAAAACCTGAAACGCACTTGGGTCCTCATGGAGATCCATGTGCTGCGCCCTGCAGTTAAGCTTCCTAATCAAGCACAACTGAATCTGCCTTGCCTCAGGCGCACTCAGTGCTGCTTATGTAACGCCATTGCTTGCTTGACTCGAGCACAGTAACTCGACCCCCAGTCAACAGTCGAACGAACATTGAAAGTCAGGCGTGACACTGACAGGACATTCAAGTGCGGGATCATGATTGGAGAACTGGAACTCCATCCAACCTCTAATCGGGTCCAGTCTTGAAAATTGGAGACGGAGCATCATTCCATCGCCCCTGATCGCCTTCTCCCATGGTTCACCGTTCCAGACATTCAGGCTCCGGCTTATTAACGCCTGGAAAGCTTGGGTTTCCTACTTCAGCTGTCCTTCTCTCTCTCTCATTTTTCCGAGCTTCATCGCTAACTCCACTTGTGGGTATATCAATTGGAGGTGGGAGCGGAACCGGAGGTTTGGGCAGCCAGCTTTTTGCTCGGTTGGCTTAATCCGGCACTGTACCATCCGAGCTAGAAATACCCGACTGAGCTGGGCTCCTCCAGACGCTAAACTCCGACTAAATCTCTCAAATTCGCTCTGGATTGTTATTGAAAATCGAGCAGTCGGGACTGTGTTTTGATGAATAATGGAGCTTGAGCCATGGGTGCCTGATTTCTGAATCATCCAGTGATTCCAGAGCCTCCCTCGTGCTCTGGAAAAGTCTTAAGACCCATACTACTTGAACGCGAGCCAACCAATCACCCTCGTTCATTGTCGGTCAATTGATCGACACAAATGAGAGTGAATTAGTATCGAGCTAAGTGGAACCAGTGCAAGCTGGCCAAGAAGGTTGGTCTGATCCCTCAGTCCTGTGAGGTCAGTTCGCGACGGTCCCACACGACTCGCGAGACCTGCAAAGACTCAACAAATGAAGATTCGTCACAGCCGAGTCAACGATATTGAATGATTATTGCTTCTCCAAGCTCCAAGCTCCAACGGTAACTCTTCCGGAATTATTAGGCAAGGTGACATCGACGTTGCCAACTCTAGTCCCTTTTGAAGACGGAATTGTCTCTTCTCGGCCCGTTTTCTTTGAACACCAGCGTGAATTCACTTTGTAAATATGGGAAATAGCAAAAACACACTGCCACAGGGTCTTATATGTTCACACCTTGATACTTCACGGCACCATCATTTCCAGAGCACGATAGAACCACTGAGTGATTCAGAAATCAGACCCCCAGGGCTCAAGCTCCTAGATTTCGAGCTAGGATTATTCCACCTCTCAGTCGCTTATGAGTTCTCGGCCTTTGGTGGGGTGCTCAAGGTTCCAGCTCCAGAACCTCATCGAGGCCGATGAGATGTTCTGAAAAAAAAATATTGCGGCCTTATCGCTCGCATTATCTCAACCAGGCAGAGAACTAGTCCTCTCTTACCCGCTTCTACTCTGGACGCCTGGTATCTGCAGGTCAAACACATGATTCACTGTATGGCCTGCTGCCTGGATACCATCTCCTGGGATTTCGGCCAAGTAGTAGCTCGCCTATATCCAACGATTTCAGGAAGTTCAGGTGTCAGAGCTAGACCCCACAAGCTGCCTGCTTAATTTTTAAGAGTTTTTCAAAGGCTGAGCCTTTCTCTCGACTGCAGATCGTCCACAGTGTACCAGCCGCAAGACGAATGTGGTTGTCCTCAGCCATCCATCTACGAGTGACGTTCGCCTTCAACCCAACACAAAGTCATACACCATAGCATTCTAAAATATAAAGCATCTTACCGTGTTCCCGGGACATGGCCTTCCCACTGCGGTAAAAACCGTTACCGGAGATATGGAAGGATCCCAGCCCTGGTCAGGTTATCATGCACCTCCTTTCTCCTACAACCCCTACACATGGTACCTGCTCAGGAGTCAGGGAGATTGAAGTGTTACTTCTGACATACGTCGCCGCGGCCCAGCAGGGAGCATTCACGCTAATTACGCTCAGCCAACCTGTGCTTTCTCCCCATCGCTCAGCGCTCTCTACAGGTGCAGAGTGGTATCTTCTTTCCCCAATTGCAGGGATGCACATGTGGGAGGAAGAACTAAGCCAATGGCTGGCGGGTAGATGAGCAATAATTTACTCAGAAACTCCCGATCTAGTCTGCGAACTAAGCTAAAATTTCACCAAAAATCCTACAGCGCACCAGAACTATCCCCCCACGAAATGCTGCTTGACTATCATACCCAGTTCCTAGTGATGGTCAAAACACAGTTTGGAGGAACGGGTGACGATTTTCGCTGCCTAGCATCAAGGTCGCTGCAGAGTAACATCCGCTTGATCCTTCAGAATTTTGACAATTGGGTCCTAATTTTCAATCTGTTGCAGAAATCATCGTCCCGGTCACCTGGCTAAACTACCCAATAGGATAGCAAGAGTCACCAACAACAGCCAACACTCCGACAGGTCAACCAACACTTGTACTCGGAATGACGTAGATGTGTTAGGTTTCTGCATTTTCAACACTCATCGCCAAGCAGCACAGTCTCTGGCCCAGTTACCTGGCCTTGAAGACGTCACGGACTGCACGAGCAAGGATAACTCACCAGAATGCCAGATGTACAATCATCTTGTCTCCCACGACCATGACGATGCATTGTACTCGTCACTCCTTCGAAATATCCAAATAATGAGGTCAGTGGCTGTCGAATTTTCAGCGTCTATCACGGTCCCCTCCACGCGAGATAAGTGGATAATCTCAGTCGGATCTCACGTCGGCGGACTCTCTTTGGACGCAGCATTTATGATGATACTTCCTATCCTTGCGGCTCTGTACTCCAGAGTATGTAGCCCGTGACTGCTTTCTGGGCATATTTCTCCATCGGAGTACGTACCCTACACACGGATAGTACAACACTATGGTGACTGCATGTCGCTTTTTGCCACTCACCTATTACTGAGCATAGATACGGTGACAGTGACTCGAAGCGACGTCTATCCACAAGCTCTTTATTTACATGCCTCTCTCGTGTCTCCGTCCTTCAAACCTCCCCTTTTGACTGAAACGCTTCGAAGATATGCATAAAATCCATCCAGAGACTAGTTTGAGTGAGTGAGAACTCTTTTGACTATTTTTCTGGACTTCCAGGCACACCATATACTCCGCGATTATCTACATAGGACCACGGTCCTTGGCCTATGGATAACTCAAAGATACTGCTCATTGTCGAGAGATCACCGGTTATACGTCAACTTCCTCATGCGTTTTCGGAATCTGCGATAAAGCATAACATGGAAGCCGCGAACCATGAGACACGAGCGATCTCGCTCATGCCAATTTGAGTATCGACGTTTGCTTAGAGGCTAGGCTGTCTGGTGCTGGGGAAGTGCCCGGCGAGCGACCAAGAACATACAATCTACACATGATTCTAGATGCTGATCAAGTCTCCCTCTGATACTGTCTATCCATCAGTGGTATATCCAGGCCTTTCAAATCTGGTATTCCTGCCAGTCGGAAAGAACAAGGCTGCACCACTCTCCTTCCGGAGTCTACCTTTAATCTTAATTCTTCACGGAGCCAATGGGTCAAGGCCTGCAGTAATGCTATCCGCAAGGTAGAGAGTCTTCTGGGTTGCCTAGCTCAGTCAAGCGGGCAGGGTTAGATCATTTGTGACTGTTCCTAACGTCACTTTTATTACCACAAGCACACACATTCATCAGGTCTCTCCCAATTTAAGCTCAGGCCTTGTCTACTCTCTTTATGAATATATTCAAGCAATTAAACATATGCTGTCTTTCCACGGTCAGGAGTGAAACCTATATGGAACTAGCTCATCTATCCCTATAGCACGTTATCCATCACGAAGCATACACAGCCTCCTCATATTAAGATGCGCACTCGTCGCCGGGGAGCGGCAGAGGTAGGCGATAATCACAAACGCCTGATCCGTCATATAAATACCTTCGCGCTCGGTCTAATCCCTGGATATCCTGGATTTCACAAAAGAGATTAAGCCAGCTCTGAACACAGGTGACTAGTATGGATCGGCCGTTTTATGAAAGCCAGTTAGAGCGACACCAAGGCAGCTTCCATATACATATGCTCATTTATGGGCTGGTGGACGGCTGAGAGCCAGAGGGGGAAAGAGCAAGTGAGAAGATCCTAGGCTTCAATTAAACAAAGCAAATGCCCTATTTTGCATGATATATCCTAGGTCAAGTATCCTAGCAAGAGCCAATTCAACCCCCGTGATTTATTGCAGCTTAAATCATGGGTTAGGTGAGGGTATAGCTCTGCGTGCCTAGTACATCGTATAGGAGTCTCCATGCGGCCATCTGATGCGGTTTATATTATGCAGCACTGGATATATATATGTGCGCATCATGTGTTGTGATGGGTTCGGTATGGTAGTGTTAGGTTTCGTGATTGCATGAGGGCACTGTCGTGGAATATATATATATATATGTATATATATCTGCTTGTTGATGTTTTGGATCTTTAACCCTGGCATGCTCTATCAAAGAATGGACATTCATCATGCAATCAATTGAGAGATTAATTTACTTGGCAATATCATCGACCAGTAGATACTAAAAACAGGATAAGTATTGGATGGTCAGTCTAGAGGAGATTTGAGCTGTTGCAGTGAAGTTTGAGTAGTGACTACGCGATAGAGATACAAATGAATCATCCCGAGGTCATCTTGGTGCTCAAAGAAAACCACCGCCTATAGCGTTGCTCGAAACTTGTACGTATATACTATACGATGGCACGGATACTACACAACTTTACAAGTGAATGAACCAATATCATACAGTATGAAGCGATGTGAGAAGCACAGAAGACTGATAGGTTCTCAACCTAAGAACATACACAGTAACGAGAAATATGAAATATTTTCATTTAAGAGTTCAACCCATGCCCAAACGCCTTCATGTTGAGATACTCGTTGCTTTCTAGAGAAGATGCCTGGGGTAAAGCGAGGCCTAAAATACTCAGAGAGTATAGTTGGATGTTGCCTTGTCGACATTGGCTTAGCGAGGAAGACCACGCGAAAGTAGACGACTGCTGACTCCGACAAGTTCCGCCGAGAAAACTAGTATCTGACCAGCGAAAGTAGGTCAGGCGAGAGAATGGTAGTAAGCGAAGCCAAGGGCGTAGGACAATCGTCATAGGTCGGAATGAGATTCGGCGATATACAATTTGCTTAAAAGGAGTGGGGGTTTCTGATCTCTTAGTGCCGGTCGGGGTTTGTCACCTGCAGGACTCGGCGGGAGAAATCACGGTCGTCGTCAATGCTGCCATTGCTCTGGCGCCTTTGGGCCATGAAGTCACCGTCAAAGCGAGACTCGGACATGGAATCCGAAGATGTAGGTTTGCCAAATTGCTCCACGTTGCCCATCTCGCGCAAGCGCTTATCCGCTGGGTGGCGAGTCTTGAAGCGGTAGAGGAAGAAACCGGCACCAACGAGTGCAGCCAGTCCGACCACGCCAATGACTACACCGGCAGCAATGGCTGCTGTGTTTGGCCCATCGTCCTTCTTATCCTTGTTTGACGACTGAGAAGTGGGCGTGCTGACAAATGTTTCTGCCGCCTGTTCTCCAGAACTTGTGCTTGCCGAAGACCCGCTAGTCTGGGTTGTCGCTGAATTATTGATGCTGCTGGTTGTGGTTGAGCTGGTGGAAGAGCCGCTTGAGTAGTATGCAACATTATCCTCGGAACCCGTGAGGTATATAGAATAAGCGCTGGAGCCACCGCCTATGAAAAGAAAGTTAGCCGGTAAATGCACAAGGGTGTAATATGGAGCCCTTACACATGACCGAGGGCCAAGCTGCGCATGCCCTGTTGCACTTGTCATCATCGCTTTCTTCGGTTGACTTCGCGGGGATCTTGTTACCGCAGAAACAATGATCGCTGTTGTATAAGCCAAAGACAGAATAGCCCTTCCCATAACACAAGTTCAGACAATAACCGTTACTCTGATATTGGTAGCTTCCTTGATCCTCGAGGGGTGTGGAACTGGTAAAGCAGCCGACGTATGATTCTTGTTGAGCGGCAGCAGGGGAGCATCCCGCCAGAAGCATAAGGGAAGCCGCAAGGACTGAGGATACGCTAATGGACTTCATTGTGATGGAGATGGGTCGAAAGACGATGACGATTGTTGGGAAGTAGGGTTTTATATTATTAGTCGATTATTCCAAGACCAGGGACGACCGGCGTAACCCTTTCGATCTTCACGATATTCGACGGGAGGAAAGTAAGTGACAGGAGCGATAGGAGCGAGAGAAAGTTGGAGAGCTCGGTCGAGTGTTCTGGGGAAAAAGCGGGATAAGAGCGTTTCAGGTGCCCCCTTTGGACGGCAGGGACTTCGCGCAATCGCAGAAATCCCACGACAAGGAGCTAATATCCGCGCACTCGAGGTCGACGGTGCCGTCGAAGTAAGTGTCGATAAAGACCTAGAGTCGAACAGTTGATGGTATCCTGAGATTCGCGGAGGCGATGAGAGATCCTGCCTTAGGCGACCGAAGATAAGTTGTTCCTGAGCAAAACAATCAGGGGTAAGAGAGTGAGGACGAAGGTTAAAAACAGGCAACGAAAGGTGCAGAAAACTAAGCAAGAAGAAGAGGGATAACGAGCGTGTGTTCCTAGGTCGATGCGGTACCTCAAGGAAGGGAGAATAATTGGGATGGAAAGGGAGGAGTCAAAGCAACAAAGCGAAGCGACCGAGAGAGAGTTGAATAATGAGATGGAACCCGTGAATCCCTTGTCTTCATCTAACATACCGTACCTGACCATGTATCTTACGTTGATCTTCACTTTACTATTGGGTTCCAGACGGGAGGTGACCCTGGGATGTGTAACTCTGGTAATTTTTCATCCCGCGTACCACAGCTCGCTTCCCCAATCACCAGCCAAGATATTTAGGGATCGCTTTGTCTCTTCCTATCGGAGATGTTTGGGCCGTTGAGGTGGGTTCTCCCAATCCCACTCGTCCCACAAAAGAAGACGAAGCGACCCTGACGAAGACGATACTGAGGGGGTTGGTTCTTGTCCTGACGATCGATAATAACAATAATATTATTATCATCGCACCCCCCCCCCCCCCCCATATCACAAAGACTCATAAAAACCCATCTTCTTCCTGTTTTGACGGTCGAAAGATGACTGTCCTGGCTAACAGGCTGCCAAGCGCTAGATAAGGGTGTGTCTTACGACCAGAGCCCAGACTGCAGCCACAAATTTCCATGTCTCATGTGTCCGAAACGCCACTTATGCAGCGAAATTGTCTCTTGAAGGTGTCACAAGTGGGAAAGGAGAAGAAGGACAGGCCAACATGCATGTGGGAGTATTCGGCCTTTTCTTGATTCTAATGTGCGCAGACAGGCCAATGGTCAAGAGGTGATGTGCACTTGACCCAGGAATCACCCAGTCAGAGAGCGGATTTTGAATGAAAGGACCACGCCTGGCGACGATCACTCATCACAAGACAGATTGACTTCTCATCCACCTTCTGAACTTGACTGACCCTTCACGTAACGGGAAAAGTGCCCAGTTGTCTTCAAGAATCGAGTCAAGAAAACAATAATATCAAGCGGAACGTCCTGGATTTGCGTCATTATTTTTGTTGATTTGTGTTAGAAGTAGGGTTGGATCCATGGTTATACCGCGGCGGCCAGTCCCGACCCAAATCTCCTGTCCCTTGGGTTCTGCACCCAGACAAACAAAGTCACGTGTAATGGATTGGTCAATGGGAGGAGTCAGTAAACATGGACGTTCGGGTCTGCTCTCTTCATTGCATTGCTCCTTAGTTACTACTGTCATCGCCAAACATAAGACTTCAAACCTGCCATACATCAAACAAGCAACCGAATCTTGTTGATTTAGCCAGGTCGCGCGTCACGAGTTCGACTGATTTCTTTCCCTTTCCACGAATGTCAGTGTCTTGTTCTATCATCGAGAAAGCCCTGGACTCAAAAAATTCATTATCAACTCGCAAGCCTCTCGACTACTATCTTTGCCAACACATTTTCCACTCGTAATGACGAGATGACCGTTTATCCTGCTATTTTTTACCGAACAGCAGCATCATAATAGCATACCGCCTCTTTTTTGGAGCACATAACTATACAAGCCACCAACAGATGTATATCTAAATAACCCCAAACGTATCAGAAGTGTTGGCCTTGCTTATGTTTTTGGGAACGACTCATCCAGGAGTTCAAGCTAAAGATTGAAATGGAGATCTCTCCTAACTGGCTGTGGTTTTGTCTTCAAGTCGGAAACACGATCGACCACCCTTGCGCCCTGCACTGCCTTAGGTCGAATGCGTCTCAGCATCCCAGCATCCCTGGTCTGCTACCTTTGTCGAGCTGATTTATTGCTTGATGAATTGACCAAATTGAGTGACCCAGCCGGTTTGACCAGACTAACCATGGGCTCGAGAACGTAGTCTTCAAGAACGTCACCTAATTCAAAATCATCTGCGGACTCGAGTATTTGTGCCCTAAGTTCTTACGGAGAACTTTTAAGCCCCGTTCAGGGTTGGGGCTTGCAATCCTTGTGAGAGCTCTCCACGTAATTTTCTGTGCATTGCCTTTGATCGAGTAGATAGGTCGCGATGGCTCTAAACCGTTGAAGGATCTACATGAGCTTGATGTTGCTTCTATGTATGGACCATTGGAGAAGGACTATCTGGGTATTGACAATGCCTCCCAAGGCTTCAAGTCTGGTACCTATGTCTGTGAACGCTCGCCTTATTTCCCGAGACTTTTCCACGGTAGTTTCTATCAAATTGCTTTTTTTTTTGAACAGAATAGATAATACACATTTGTGACGACTCAACCGCCTACCCCAAAAGAATGCATGCAGCTTGCTGTTCATGTCAGTCGTTTTCAGCCAGCTTATCTCCAATAAATGCCTCGTGCCCACTGTTCTCTCCGGTACGCTTCCCGTATATATGCTCATGATACATTTCTATAGAGAAATGGACATCCTCAACAAAGTATTTTTTTTTCCCAGGCTCCTTGCCTGTCTATGGCTTCGGGATATGCAGGCTCTTGCTGACCATAAGGCACCCGTGCAGAACAAAGAGCAGAACGATCGGATGAAACTCAAACACGGTGCCTTGGGCCGCAACGCCTAGAGGTAGATCTTCCAGAATCCATTCTTGCGATACCCAGTAGGCCATAAACCCAGCAATAGAAAGCGTAGTGGGAATTGGTGTGCCCTCGAAGTATTTTGACTTGCCAGTCTTATCTTTGGGGAGAACTGCGGCGGTCACGTTAAATCGGGCAAGACGGGTTAAACCGCAAAGAACGAAGAATGAGAGAAATAGGTGATCGAGAGGCGTGCGAATTCCCAGAGCGAAAGCCGCCGCAGCCGGAGCCATGCCAAAGGAGATCTGGGCGCAAGCGATTAGCTATTTCCACCGCAACGAAACAGGATATCCATCCTACCAAGTCTGCCAGAGAGTCTAGTTCTTGCCCCATCAACGACGACTTCTTCCTCCACCTTGCAATGCGCCCGTCCATGAAATCAAAGAAGAGTCCGAAGGGCATGAAGCCGAGGGCGGCCCAAATAGCACCGTAATCATGAGGGTCGCCGAGGCAGTAGCGCAGGGAGGAGAAAACGGACATCACTGTAATTCTGTAAGCGACTCCGCAGGGATATCTAGAAATCGACGAAAACCGAACTTGCCTCCGCATAATCCTAAACGACAAGGTTAGCGGGACATAATTCAGCTCTGGAGGAATGTGTCCAATCACTTACCATTTAGTTCAGTCACCAGGTCTGCAAGGTGCAGGGCCCTAAAACATCGATCGTGGTGAGTGACTAATTTTGCAACTCGACGGAATTATGGTGCCTAACCTGACCATGCTGAAGTGACCAGTATCTGATGATAGAAGCATCTTCTGTTTCTCCTGGCCTTTGGATATCGTTAGTAAAGGGTTGGCCGCATAGGTCCTGCGTTCGATCCATTCTGACGTACCTCCGTCCGACGATGCTGGGACACCGCTGTTTGTAGGAGAATTCGAAGGTATAATTGACGTCCTCCGAGACATGCTCATTAAAGAGAAAGATAAAAAATATCGAGTTGTAATTTCGGTGCCTCGAAAAAGGCAATAAATCGTGGATGCGAAAGGGAAGAAGCAAAGAAGGTTGGCAATTGCAGTCTGAAGGAGGAAGTGTTGACACTTGCACGTGCAGAGTCTCGCTGCATTTTCAGGCTTTAAGCAGTGCGGCTAGACGTCATTGCTGCTCGGCGGTGCGCTGCTGCGCCACACTAGTAGTAATTTGGTAGCCACATTATTTTAAGTCGGTCGCTTTTTTTTGTCCGTATTTGGATAGGGAATCCTCTTTTAATTCGCGGATGAATATATCATGCTACGGATTGTAGAGTCTCAAGACAAAAAGACTGATTTTTCTTGGATCGGCAAAATTATATCGACATAAAACTGTTCCTGCAGAATCTCCCGTATTCCCATAACGCCATAATAAGACAGGACTAGGCAAAGACAGACGAGTCTAACGTCGGAAGCCTCCACGAGGAGCTCCGCGGCCACCTCCTCTTCCACCGCTACCACCACGGAAGCCAAAGCTTCCACCCCTAGGGGCACCGCGGCCCCTCGGAGCGCCGCCCCGACCACCGCGAGAAGCACCGAAACCACCACCGAAGCCACCACCAAATCCACGACCACCACCCCGGCCGCCACGGGCGCCACCACGGGCACCGCCAGCTCTCTTCGGCTTCGCAGCACCTAGGTACTTATTAGAAACGAGAGTGATCGCTGAAGTAACGGGATTGAGAATATACCTGGCGGGGGCTTGGGCTTGGGAAGGAACCTATCACCAATAAGTCAGCGGCGTTCATTTCTCTAGTCGATATGACGGCATCATACTTCTCAATAGGAAGGAGCTTATCGCCGCCGATGTAGACCTTGTCGCCGGGCTTGAAGGATGTTGCGACAATGCCTTCTTGGGGCTTGATGGTGAAATATACTTGGTTGATGGGTCCAAGGACTTCGTCGATTTTGCCAATAGGCGTCTAATAGTAGCAGGAATCTGTCAGTTGACATTTACATGACATCCTGTTTTTGTCCCGTACCTTGTTTTCCAGATAGATGGGGGCATTGAAGTAAGGAATTTTGGGGTTGATAGATTCGCAAACCATCTCGCCTTCGCAAGCGTGCATAAAAGAACCCATCTCTGATAATATATTAGCCAAACCCAAACTCAAAGCATTCTGTATCGTGTATTATCACCTAGCACTTGGTCAGGCGGCCCAAAGGACTGTTGGAAGCCTCCCCGGCCTGTCCAAGAAAATTTTCGTTAGCTCTGGTTGAACATCCCCCAGCCTCGCCCGCGACGTTTGCTCACCTCCACGGCCACCGAAACCTCCACCACGACCAGAAAAGCCACCGCGACCTCCTCCGCGAAAAGACATTTTGACGTTTGGGTTGTAGATAGTTGACCTGCTGCGGAGTGATCGCGGAGAAGTTTTCAAATGGTGGGAAGCTCGAAAGGGTAAAGTGTCGCTAGCCGCAGGGCAGTTTTGAGTCACGTGGCTCACCGCCTTCCGTATGATTCACAGATCGAGTCAGGACCCAAGTTATTAACCAGGTATCGTCGCTGCGGAGACTCTTTTCCCTCTTGATCATTTTTGCGAGATAGTTGGTCATTACTGCAAAGATCACCATGGCGTCTGACGGCCCAAAAGATTTGCCTGTTAGGCCCGCTGCGGAGGCGAAGCCTTCCAGTGAGTTATTCCTACCCCGCTGAATATTGCTAGAGCCCCTCTTGCTAAGAAGTTCAATTGTTACAGGTGCCGACTCGCTTCCGGATTTTATCATTGAGCGAAACGAGCTCTTTGAGGAGTTATGGAAGGAACACCTCGAAGAATTGAAAAACAAACCGCATCCTGAAATCAATGTCATCCTCAAACTCGGCGACGGAAATACCTCCACAATCCCCGCGAAGGCTTGGGAAACCACCCCCGCGCAACTGCTGAAGCACGTCCCAAAGGAACTAAGTGCCGATATTGTCATTGCAAAGGTTGAAGGAGAAGGGCTCTGGGATCTCGGTCGCCCATTGGAGGTTGATTGCACAGTGTCCTATGTGCCGTTTAGCGATCCGGAGGGTAGGGAGGTCTTCTGGCATTCCAGCGCTCACTGTCTCGGTGAGGCTTGCGAGTGCGAGTATGGATGTCTTCTATCTCACGGGCCTCCTACTCCTCAAGGTTTCTTCTACGACATGGCTATGCCGGACAGGTATGTCTTGACTCTCCAAAGGGCGTTGTTATGGAAGTTGCTGACATTTACACAGCCGCGTGGTAAAGGAGACCGATTGGAAGACACTAGATAATAGAGCATCCAAGATTTTCAAAGAGAAGCAGAGCTTTGATCGACTGGAAGTTACCAAGGAGAATCTTAAGAAGATGTTCGCGTACAGCAAGTACAAGCTGCATTACATTGACAAGCTGGTGACTGGAGAGAAGAGTACTGTCTACCGATGTGGTACCTTGGTCGATCTCTGCAGGGGACCTCATATTCAAAGCACCGGCAAGGTGAAGACCTTTAAGATCATGCAGGTCAGTACACAATTCAGCCTCGCTGTGGTTTTAGCCCATTGACCATTTGAACAGAACTCCTCCGCATATTTCCTTGGTGATCAAAACAACGATTCCCTCCAGCGTATCCGTGGAGTCGCCTTCCCCGATAAGAAGCAGATGTCTGAGCATCTCAAGTTCCTAGAGGAGGCTGAGAAGCGCAATCATCTGAGGCTCGGAAAGGATCAAGAACTCTTCTTCTTCGACGAAGTGTCACCCGGATGTCCGTTCCTACTCCCAAACGGGGTTAGAATTTTTAACTCTCTCCAGACACTTCTCCGTTCCGAATACCGCAAGCGAGGGTACCAGGAAGTTCAGACCCCCAACATGTACGACGTGGGTATTTGGAAGACTTCCGGTCACTGGGAACACTATAAGGATGATATGTTCAAGCTTGATGTTGAAAAGAGGGAATGGGCTCTGAAGCCTATGAACTGCCCTGGTCATTTCGTCCTCTTCGGCCACCGCGAGCGAAGCTACAGGGAACTTCCGCTGCGAATTGCAGACTTTGGTGTCTTGCACAGAAACGAGGCGTCTGGTGCTTTGCACGGTCTCACCCGTGTCCGCAAATTCCAGCAAGATGATACCCACATCTTCTGTACTCAAGAGCAGGTAAGTCTTTTTCTGCTACGTAATCATGTCTTACCAGTCCACTAACCCTAGTAGATCGAATCTGAGATCGAAGGACTCTTTGACTTCCTTCAGTCTATCTATGGACTTTTTGGCTTCACCTTCAAATTGAAGCTGTCCACCCGCCCGGAGAAGTACCTCGGACAGTTGGAGACCTGGAATTACGCTGAGGAACAGCTCAAGAAGGCTATGGCCAAGTTTAAGGGCACTGACTGGATTATTGATGAGGGAGATGGTGCCTTCTACGGCCCCAAGATTGACATTACTATTGCCGATGCTCTCAAGAGAGAATTCCAGTGCGCCACTATCCAGCTCGATTACCAGGCGCCGCTTAACTTCAAGCTTGAATACATGACCGGTGAAAAAAGCCAAGCCACTGCAGAAGATGCAAAGAAAGAGGGTGATTCTAAGTCCAACGAGCCTGGCCCTGGTCGCGCCCGCCCTGTTGTTATCCACCGTGCCATCATTGGCAGCTTTGAGCGGTTCTTAGGTATCCTCATTGAGCATTTTGGTGGAAAGTGGCCGTTCTGGATCAGCCCGCGCCAGATTCTGATTGTTCCCGTGATGCCGGCCGTGTACGACTACGCGCAAGAGGTGCAGAAGATTCTGCGAGACGATAAGCTGCACGCCGACGTTGACATCAGTGGTAACACTTTGCAGAAGAAGATTCGCACTGGTCAATTGGCCCAGTACAACTTCATCCTCGTTGTTGGTGCCGAAGAGAAGGAGTCTCGCTCCGTCAACATCCGCAACCGTGATGACACAGCAACCCAGAACAAGGGTGTTATGGTTCCTCTTGAGGAAGCACGTGTCAAGTTCCGTGTACTGCGGAAGGAGCGTAGACTAGTCAACTCACTCTAATTTCCTTACTACCATTCTACTTTCCCCTCTTTTCCACCTCAACGTCGTCTCACCCACTTCCGCCTCACCATCTCCTCGCTTTCTATATCTCTTATGACCACAGTCTTCTCATAAACCTAGATTTGACTTCATTCATGGTTATGAGTCCCACGCTTTGTCGGTGTTCTTTCGGTGTTGAAAATAGCGGTAGGCCATGAAGCTATATGAGATATAATTTATAGGGTTGAATTCTGCTGAATCCTTTCCAGCCATGCATGCTATCAGTTAGATAGAGAGCTAAATGATTTCTGTACATATCCATTAGGATGCTTGCTGTTGGCGGCGCTTTGCTTTGCCTCGACGCTATGTACATATGTATAGAGTCACATGATTCATCCAATGGTGACTTCCTACCTTCCATGTCAACATTCTCATATTCTTACTCAAATCCCCGGACCAGACTGAACAATTTATGCCTCCGGAATCTACTCACAGCGAGTAATAGTCATGGCCATATCACTCTGATACACAAACCAGGCATTCGGATACGCCCACGGTGCTTGGGGTCAACCAGCCGGAGCTATATATTCGATGTTAGCGATCAAAACTGAGTGAATCAAAGAAAAAGGTGAAAAGGAAATACCTACATCAAAAGTCCTATAGAGTATGGCGATCAACTTTTTGATCTCCAACATGGCGAGATACCGACCCATGTAGATTCGTCCACGCCATCCAAACACAAAGTTGCATGTGTCATTCATGCGTCTATGCCGTTCCTCGTGCTACTCGGCGGCCTCATCATCCCTTTTCAACCAGCGGCCTGTCCTAAAGACATCCGAATCTTAGCCGAAAGTTGCATAGTCCCAACTGGTGACAGCAGGGTTGATGGCCACCTTGGTTCCCGCGAAAAGAGGATGTACTGACCAAGCGACTGTTCCTGCTGTTATCTAATGGTTGTGACAAGCTCTTTGATTTACTGACAGTATCCAATCCATTCATCAGCAGAGCGTACCTGGCCGCCAGAGAACTTGGCAGAGAGTCTGTCCACAAATTTCTTCAACGTCTGGTCGATTAGCGGTTCATATTCCAAGGCCTCGATCATCTGCCACAAGTTGCGTCTAGATAAAATGCTTTGGTTGTGCCAATTCCCCTTGACTGTATGAACTCCATATCTGTACTTTTTTTTTTTTTTTTTTTTTTTTTTATAAAAAAAGGAGAAACAGGAGAAACAGGAGAAACACAGAGAGAGGCCTGTTCTCCTTAGCGGGGGATTACTCCGTTCAAGGGGTTGCCTCGCACCCGGTTCTCCCGCACACGGACGAGGGCCTCCTTTGAGCTTGAGGCTAGTTAGGGCTTGACCTGCTGGGACTTTCAAAGCTGTCAACTTCATATTCACTCCGAGACACGAACGAGGAAATCTTGTTCTTCTCCAAGCTAGATAATATCACGAGCAGTCGATTCTATTGGAGGGTGCATACTTAAGTGTCTTCCAAGCTACTAGTACCCCTCTCGATTCTAAAGGCGGGTGGAAATGGCAGGCGTGAAGCAGAATTCAATGGTTTGGATTCATTCACTGCTAGCATCTAAACCATAGTCGTAATGCAACCTTAGCGTATCTTGGTATCTACCACTGATCTATTCGTTGTCTCTTCAAGTATTTATTGACCTGCGTACTTTTAGGCTCCGAGAGCTTGGAACCTGTTGAAACCAGGCCTTGAGGCAACGAGTTTAACCAGGTAGGCAGTATTTCCTGTTCCATTATAGATTGCCATATTATATCTCCTCCAGCCTAGAAGCCGGTATAATCAACCCAACAATGTTATTATACAAGAAAGTATCTCAGATTACTTGTCGACATCTTGAACACTCCAAACAACCTCCAGAACCCGCGGAGGCGCCCCATCCGTCCCATTAAGTACATACATTTGCCTAACCTTGTTCATCTTATCGTCGACCACAACTCCCCTCAACCTCATCGAAACCTTATCAGCATCAACCCGCCTCAACGGTCCCAGACTAAATGCAAACGGATCCGAAACCGACCCCTTATACTTGCTCTTCTCCCACGTCTGCTCCATGGGCCGCGGATCGTTCCACAGCGTCGCATCCTGGATGACAGAGTAGCCATTGACTAGGAACCAGTCCTTGGACAGGTGGAATCTCCGCAAGAGACACTCGTCGCCGCAGATAGAAGCAACTTTGCCGAGAGCGACCATGTCGGCTTGGAACCAGGAGGACCAGTGGTGGACGGAGAGCGGGAGGGGCCGGCCAGACTCGAAGAAGCCGGATGCATCGCCACGGAGGTCGAGCTGGTAGAGGCCGCGCTCCCAGGTGAATTTCGTGTTTGTGTGTGCGTAGATGCACGAGGCAAGCATGCGGTCGCCGCGCTCTTTGAAGGCGTGGCATGTTTCGAAGACGCGTTGTAAATCTGAGAGGAGTGGAAGGGAGAGGAATATTCCGGCGCCACCGTAGGCCATGTAGCCCGTGCCGGAAATACGAGCAAGGTCTTCGGTCATTGCGCCGACGTATTGTGGGATGGAGGAATCATAGGCGGAGGCGAGTCGGAAGACGAGGTTCTTCATGCTAGGGAAGAAGGTGTCGTCGTCGATTAAGACGGCCCATTGCGTGGAGTCATCGCGGTGCTGGTAGAGTAAGTGGATGAGCGAGAAGTATCGGTCTAGCTGTTCGTCTTCAGTTTGGGTGATCGTTAACCGGATTCCCAATGTATCTGCGCGGTCCTGTATTCTTGCCCTAGTTGACGACCCGCCTTGTTCGGCGACGGCGATAATGCGGGCATTGGTGTTACCAGCCCAATGAGCGATTGCATCAAGGGAGTCTTCAAGTTTGTCTAGGGAGGTCGCGATGCCGAAGATCAGGTGTGATGCATCGGGAGGTGATGGAGGGAGGGGGGCTTCGAGCGTCACAGATGTCGTACAGTCTTTCTCGGACTGGATTTCTCGACTTGAGTCGGTATCAAGGCGGACTGTGCGGTAGGTGGGAATCGAGACATCGAGGGAATCCTTAAAGGCAGTGAAGTTTTCAGTTCTCGAAACAGCAATGTTCAATCGCGCATACTCGATTGTTGAGGAATTCTCCGTATGAAGTCGGAGAAGATTGAGGTCGGTGAAGCAAGTGTTGTCGCCACTCTCGGCGTCACGTTGAGTCCCGTCGCTCTTTGCATTGCTAGAGTCAACGTTGCTCGGGGACGGCTCTAGAGCAGTAATTGGGACACGATTGTTCCCCACGGAACTGATGCTTGAGTAAGTGAAGGTAACCAGACCACCAAGAATCAGCGCAGCAGCCAAGACCAGGAGTCTCCAAGAGGCCAGTTTATATTGCTGAAAAGAGTGGAAGAGCTGGCGGAATTGCGGCATCATGGGCGGGCATGACGCGATATTTGTTTCATGCAAAGGAGTCTTGAGTAGATCAACGCAATAATAGCCATTTTACTCTTTGAGTTCCTGACTTTCTGATTCCTCCTTTTTTCCTCATGGTACCTTGTCTGGACCTTGAAAGATGCACGAAAAGGGGATGAAACGCCCACAGGTCCACTGACCCGCCTGTGATTGGTAGAGTGGCCACTATACTAAGAAGCTCGCTACTACTAATACGGCTCAGAAACCTACAAGGTTGTCACTAAAGTACGAACATCCAATATCTGCATTCACAAAAACTGAGAACATCGACCCCTGTACTAAACTTTGTACTACTCATGCAACTATATATGTGGTGTGGTCTAGGCAACCGTCCCCTTCTAGGGAATTCATAAACATCGTCAGACTATGCATCCATTCCCCGCTGCAACGACGATTCCAGATCGTTAGTGCTGCCGCCTGCGGCGTGTGCTTCCTGAGGCCTAGGCTCCTCCTGTCGCCACACTCCCTGCTGATGCTCGGGAATCGGGATATTGGTCTGCTGCGCTATCTGCTGCTGCTGGGCCAAACTCTGTGCGTGTGTTGGTTGGCGCACCTGTTGACGGAAACGAACAACTTCCTCATAGATCATGCGACGCATCTCCTGCACGTCGTCGACAACTTCAAAGTGGAAATCAAAGGTGGTAGGGCATGAGGGTTCGTCAGATGCATCGTGCCAGATCGCTAGGTAGGGGTGTTCCAGGGCCTCTTCGACAGAAATGCGGGCAGAGGGGTCAAAAGCAAGCATGCGGTCGAGAAGGTCGAGCGCATCGGGGTTGGCATTCGGGAACAGACGCTGGAAAGTAATCTTGGGCATGAAGGGCAGGTTGCGCACATACTCCTGGGCACGTGGTGAGCCAATTCGGCTTAGAGTCTCCTCGTTCGGGGTACCTAGGTAGTGTAGAATCTGGTTCAGCTGGTCGACATAGTCACGCCCCTTGAAGAAAGGACGACCACCGAGCAGCTCAGCCAGAATACAACCCACCGACCAGACATCAACTGCAATCAAGTCAGTATACGAAGATATAGGAGGGAGAAGCAATACATACTAGCTTTTGTGTAACTCTGGAAACTTAACATGATCTCTGGGGCACGGTACCATCTTGTCGCAACATATTCAGTCATATAGCCCGCATTTTCCTCGGGATCGATGGAGAATCCACGGGCTAAACCGAAATCACAAATCTTTAATTCACAATCCGCGTTGACCAGTAAGTTACCGGGTTTCAGATCTCGGTGGAGGACGTTGGCGGAGTGGATATACTTGAGACCGCATAGGATCTGATATATGAAGGATTGGTAGTGAGCGTCGGTCAATGGCTGCCCGGAGCGGATAATGGCAGCCAAATCACATTCCATGAGTTCTAATAGAAGATCGCGACGTTAGTCATTGAGGACCAAGATCTGCCCAGAATATCCTACCTTCATACAGGTATGTCTCATTGAAGTTGTCGGGTCGAGGAATGTCCATATCAAAGAGGCATGTAATCTGCACCCTGTTAACCGGATCCATGTCAATGCGGGGAGGGGTCGATATACGTTGCGGTGGCCTCGGAAATGCTGAAGCAGCTTGATTTCTCTCAAGGCGCGCTTGGCCAAGATTTTCTTGCTGAAGACATTGGTGACCTTCTTTATGGCAACGCCCTCACCAGTTTGGCCATTGGTAGCAGCGCTGTTGGAGAGGTGCTCGTTAGCACCTGGATATAGCAGATCGCGTTTGTTCCCGTCGAAATGCCGCAGACGGAGACGGAGCTGCGATGCAACCCCACCATCCCAAAGTTGACAAGACCACGCGGAACCCGGGAAGCGGAATTACTGCTGCAGCACATACCAAACAATACCGTAAGCACCCTGGCCCAGTTCCTTGGTCACAGTGTAGCGGTCATCCACGATAAAGTCTTGGTTAAAAACCTTGAAGACTTTCCGTCCTTGTACTTGCAGATCAGACATGGTGTAAGGTATCTAAAACGATCGACGAGTAGTAGAAGTAGGCGGTGATGATGATCAGGCTCGGAGCACGATAAGTGGCGGCGAAAGGGAACGGCAGAGGAAGGGATAAGGTAAAATAAATACGTCGCTTCCGTCAGAATAAGGGGATGACGATGATATTAGCGCCTCAGGGAGGAGCTGAATGTCGAGCGCGGCTGCAGGTGCGACTGCAAGTTGTTGAGGACAATCGATGCCCCGCAGTGTCACAAGAGACACCTATAGGTAAGTAAGCACACTTGCTCGGTTTCTTCCGCGTAGGACTCGATCCTTGTGAGAATACTCACAAGTGATACTCACAAGTGAAATTACTTTGGATAGACGAGGGAGATAGATGAACAATTGAGAAAGTTAGGGGAAGAAGAGATTGAGGTGACCAGGGTCAGCTCTTGTCAGCTCTTCAATCGATTGATTGGACCGTAAGAGGCGAGCGCTACTCCGTAGAAGTGATGGAACTGCAGGCGGCAGACAAAGGAGTGGGGGTCGCCCTTTGCTGCTGCTTCTACAGTTGAAGAAAGAAGGGCATGCACAAGGAACAAATCTAGCTCATTACAAACGATCTCTTCAACAAACAAAAAATGAGACCTTGGCGCTATTGAAGCTGTTGTTGGTCGCGACTCGCGATGGTTGTCGGGAGAAATTTTGCCTGAGGCACAGAGCGGGGCAAGCAAGTATACTACTTGAGTGGACCAACTTGAAGATTTATGGTGCATAATTGAGATCAAGGTAAGTACGCCATGCGATGTAAAAGAAGCATTGTATATCCCAGAACCTATTCATAGCCCATCAATCATAATGTCCACCAATCTCGCTCAGATACGGTATGCAGAAAAAGAACCCAACTATAAAGATCTAGTGTAGAATAAGGAGCACCTGTAAACTGAGATGTCCAAGTCGCCATAGAATGCCAAGTATGGAGGGAGATCGCCCTCTTACAGACAAGTTGATGGAGCGGACATATCGCCTGGGTATGTGCCAAAGAATAAGAACACATGCAGTCATGCATGTTAATTGCAAAGGCTAATGATAGTAGCCCTTCCACCAGACCGTCATACAAGCTGCAACAACCAAATCAAGCATCTTGATTCCCTCATCTTCAATAATGAGCTTCCCAAGTTTAGCACTATTACCACGCATCCCACCGCCCGCTTTCTCGCGTGCGAGGGAAAGATCTACGCGATCTTCGTCAATTGGACGGCGGGGTAAAGGAGGTGGTGGCTCATTCACGCCTCCGCTGCTTGTGCTGCTGTTCGAGCCTCTCCGGTCCAGTTTATGGTTTATGTAGTTGGCAAAGGCCGCTCGTTTTGACGGGTGTGTTGAGGGGTCGTAATAATATGGCCCAGATGAGTCGGTATTCTCGGAGTGGTGATGATGGGAATGGCTGCCTTGGAAGGGGGTGTTGAACCGAATTTCGGCGACAGTCACAGCGGGATTATCTTGTGCTGAGCCTGCTGGGCCTGGGAACCCGGGGGTCGGAATCATATGTTTGCATTTTAGGCTTCGGCCGTTGACACTAGTTGCAAACGTGCAAGTGCCGTTCCAAGGTGAGGTAAAGGTATAGTAGCCGCTCTTGAGCTTTGAGAAGCTGGAACTATGTAAGGTGATTGGACTCCCGGGCCCACCGTCCAGGGAGGGACGTCCACCTGACAGGTCTAACGAACCATGCGACTCCTCTGGCCGAGATACGAGAAGTTTGCGATGGAATCGTCGAGGTCGGTGTGCGTCGCTAGGAGCGGATGGGTCATGTGGCGGCGCAGAAGGACTTGAGGTATTCGGTTGTTTCAAAATTAGATTGCGAGCCTCCGCAGGAAGATTCAACCCGAGGGACTCTAGGGAAAAGGGTTCATTCTGAGCCGCGAACCGATTATATCCTGGCGTGGAAATATCAATGTCTATGCCACCGCCATCCAACCGAGGCGTTGACATGATTGCGACGTTCCATTGGCTGCCATGAGTCGGGTCGCGCCGGATTAAAGTGATATGGAAGCCCGGCTGATACGAGGGGGTATTTTCGCGTGGTACTCGATTCGGAGACTGACCAGGGGATCGTGGGAGAGGCGCAATGGCGGAATATGGTGGAGGTAGATCATGCGACGACTGAGGTCGCATTAGGGGTCGGGAAGTGTCGAAACTGTGACGGACAGGCGAAGCAGCTTCATATCTTTCTCTACCGCGCTGGACCTGGCTGGAGACATAACCAGAGAGTGCACTCCAGCGATTGGTCTTTTTTGGTGGTGTGTAGTTGTCAAAGAGAGGTTCATTCCGAGCAACACTCGACACTGGCCGTCGAGGTAGGGGTGGCGAGGCCTCCTCTCCTCCTGTTAACCCAACATTCCCAGATGGTGTTGCCGGAAAGGTTGGACGCGGAGGCAACACAGGGGGTAGAGCGGAATCATTCGCTAGAGTCGGCGAGGTATTCTCCAACTGTTGATCAGACGAAAACGAAGGGCGTTTTAGTAGAGGAGGGGTATCAAGGCTGGTTGTATCCTTCAGCGCTCCAACAGGCTTTCGTCGGACATTGTTCAACCGTGCAATCTCAGGCGCAGGAAGTGGTAAGTCTGGGTCTTCCATCAGCCCTTCCTTGCACAATCTCGCCTGCTCGTCCCGCTCCTGCTCGTATTCCTGGAGGAGGATATCATCTTCTGGACCAGCAACGTGGAGATAATAAAGTGAGGCGTTGATTGCTTCCGCGGAGACGCTATACTTTGTCGGAGGTTTGAGAGGGGTAAGGAATACATCTGCGGAATTCGGTGTCAACAGCGGCCTCGTCCTTGACTTCGACGAGAAAACAAGGCGAGTGATGCAATCATTGGCGCGGGGCAATGTCTCAGCAGGGTGTGATCGCGAGCAACGAACCTTTACTTCCAGGTACTCTCACAATATACAATATCAGAGGATCGAGTTTTTTCTGCGTAGGGTTTCGTGGATATGCCGGCGGATTTGATGCGATGGAAGTGATGGAGGAAAGCGAGCGAGCTTCAACGGGCCCTTGGTACAATGGCGCGGGGAACGAAGCAGGCTCCCCGTCCGCCGCGTCGACCTTAGCCATTTACCACAATATGAAGAGCAAAGTAGTACTAAATTTGCGAATTTATGGACACGCGGGGTGCGATTGCTATATAAACAAGCAATCAGCCACAGGTGTCGGCATGGGCGTGGATGCGTCGGAAAGCTGTGGAGAGGCCGCCAAGAGAGGAACCATTAGGCATCGCCATAATCCGTGCAATCCATAGGGCTCGTTGAGATCATTCAAGTGAGGCGTAGCCGTCGAGAAAAACAGTGTCAGAGGATCTTACATCATTTTGGGAATTGAAATGTGGCTGTGGCTGGGTAAAGAACAACACGAGCGTCAGAAAATAGCAGCCTATTGATGGCAAACTATTTTGAAGTACCACGCACGTACGCCGTACACCGTACACGCACCCCTTGCGACCGTTGGAGGCTATCCAAAAACAAGCCAGCTTATGTCTTTTCAGATTGGTATCTCTAGAGTCGAAAATAGCTACAAGGTAAGTGTGCAATGCCATGCTTAAGTCGTCAAAATAAGAATGGACATAACAATAAAGAAAGATCACACAGGGTGTTTCCTTTGCTGGATGCAGAGAACTGAATAAAAACAATCAGACAACCGTCTCGGACCGCTCGTTCTCAGCAATAACTGGAACAGGAAGCCCACGTTCGGGACTCTGCAAGACCAGCTGCTCATGGCGTCGAGCCCGAAGGAAGTCGCTGATAGCCCGGATTAAGACAAACCAACCAACAATCATCAAAACATAAGAAATCCACTCGCTCGTGGTAATTGTCGACGCACCCCCTCCATCCCCCCCTGCGCTCGCACTCTCAACTACCTTGCTCGGATCAAAGCTGTGGCTATTAGGGTCTGGTGGCGTCACGTATTCGTCTGAACTGCCGTCACCTGACCTCGACTCGCTACCTCCTTTCATATAAAATCCATACTGCACTAATGTGAGACCGAGACCAGCCCGGCTTCCGTTCTTTGCCGCGTGTGTCGTGTGGAGTAGGTATGTCAGGAGGAAGCCAACGAGTTGAAATGACATGGAAATCATAGCATTCCAAACGAACGAGAAGATTGAGCCGACCGGCAGCCCATCCACATATACCTCATCTGACGATATACCCGGAGCAACAATAGTTGTCTCCCAGTATGGAGGTGTCGCATCAGCGGCCGCTTCTTCATATGACTAAGAGCAAAGGGTCAGCAATCAATGACGATAACCATAAAAAAAAATAAATAGACAAATAACACATACTGGAGGCAAATCCTCTGTCTTTTCTCCTCGTTCCGGCTTCGCCGCTAGATTCGCGAAAACTCCATCATTCGATGAGGGGATGGCACGGGTAGACCTTGAGCCGGACGTGCCACCAAAAAAAGGTAGCAACGTTTGCCTCCGTTGAAGTCCGCCCACGGGCTGGGAATTCGATTGCGGCTGCGCTTCAATGCTTGCGCCAGACGATGATGATGCCCCTACCGTCTCCGGAGTTGTTGATGTGTTGCTGGTGTCAACGGCGGCCCAGCCATCCGGCTGCGCCCGCATTAGCCGCTGTCGGTCATCTGGTTCGTCACCCGCCTCGGACTCGCTGTCATCGAACGCATCAGCGAGGGTTTGATCTGTGCTGGCTCGATGTAACGGGTCATCACGGAGGAGATGTCTTGAAGATGGGGAGGCTGAACGTGAGCGAAATGAAGGAGGCGGAGAGGAAGGAGTAGGCTGCAGTGCGATCGACGGAGGGGCCTCGTCGTCGTCGTGGGCGTTAACCTGTAAAATGAATAGTCAGCCAAGTCCCTCAAAATAGTATGTCCGTATCCCAGTATAAAATCATATAGACGCTTTCACAGGTACATGGCGACACTTACCCGTTGATAACGCTGCGAGCTCATGACGAGCTGAGCGAGCGGAAGCGCCGGGAGAAGGCGTAACCAGGTATCAACGGTCTATCAGGCGAGGAATGGCAAATAAAGGTCCGAAACAAGGGAGTAAAAAAGGGGTAGAATATGGTCGATGAGACGATAAAAGGGAGAAAGGGAGGATAGACTCGGAAGTTGAAGATGGATGACCAACTGACATGCCTGAGGGCTGACCATCATTGCCTGGGACCACAGGGCTCCTCCCCTTGAGGCGTTGCTCCACTGTTTGTGATTCGCTGTGGCTGAGCAGGCGGTGAATCATCTTAGCTCCTCGAAGTGTCCGCGGCTCCCGGGACCTTATTTTTGCCGCATCGAAAGTCCAAGGTAAGAGAAGAGAGAATGATATAGAACTGCATCATCATTCAATCACTAATCAGTTAGCCAGAATCAAATTGCCACTCGGAAAATTCTACGCTGAAGCTAGAGCCGCGACATCATTCAACAATACCAATAAGCTCTCCGAGCTGCAAAACCACACAAGATGGCCCGACCGGTACATATCCAAGCTCGTTAAGCCATGGAACAATCGCAGGCCAACTAACTAAACGACCTCAAACAGGCTACGCAAGCGCGTATCGCGCACCTACTGAAACACTGGCCGGCAGACCCCATCCGTCCGGCCTCTGTCTCCGTTCATACCTACCTCCAATCCCACCTCACCCTTCCCCAGCCATCCAAGAACAACGCAATCCCTCCAGCAACAGGTAAAATCTCAGAGTCATCACTCAATGCGCTGTCATCACTCTTGGAAGACCGATACGCGCGCCGCTACCCGCTCTCGCCAAAACTCAGACGGCCTGCGAGCAACCCCGACCACTATGACAACCTCATTCGAGAGTTTGAGGAGGCGCCGTCGCGGGATTGGCTTGGAAGAATATGGAAGAGGCTGAGCGGGCAGTTTAGGCTTCAGTAGGGGGGTTAGCGGGGATCGAGTGTACGATTATACATGTATAATACTGGTTTGTTTTGGCGCCTCGTTTAAAGAGATCTTTTGTGAAAAGTGTATCTCTTTCAAGGCTACGGAGCTATCCCAGAGCATTTCTTCAAGATAAACCGAGGGATCAGGTGTTCAGAAATTGCGATTGCTCGCGAATCCAACCCACGGCGCCGATCTAAGCGTGTAACTTATGCCCATTCTGCTGGAAGCTCCATAGGCAGAGGGATGCGAATGGGCACATTCCATTGCATGAAAATATCGAGAGAGAGATTGACAAATACGATTCCATAACATGAAGTTCTAACCATCGGTTGGATAATATGATATATACGCAAAAGAAGCGTCACGGTCAGGCAACACATCAAACCCCGCAATACGCCGCATGGAGATGCAAACAAAAAGTAAATATATCAGTTACAATGCCCACATGCTGTATCTACAGCATTGGCTTTACATCATCAGCGACCTTGAATGGTGCCTCAGTCTTAGCTCGGACCTCGTCAACAGTAACACCATCCGCCAGCTCGATGAGTGTGAGTCCATTCGTGAAGTCGACGTCGAAGACGCAGAGCTCGGTAATGATTCGGCTAACGCAAGTTCTGCCGGTGAGAGGGAACTCGCACTGCTTGACAATCTTAGGGTTGCCCTTCTTGTCTGTGTGCTCCATGGTTACGACGACCTTGGTGGCAGCAGGGTTGGAGACGAGGTCCATGGCGCCACCAAAGCCCTTGATCTTACCAGGAAGCATCCCTATCCATGATTAGCTAACTCGAGTGGAAGATTTGGGGAACAGCTTACAGTTGGCGAGGTCTCCCTTAGCGCTCACTTGCATGGCGCCGAGGATAGTGAGATCGATACGGCCAGACCGAATCATGCCGAAGGACTCATCACTGCCGAACACAGCGGCGCCAGGAGCAAGCGTAACCGTCTCCTTGCCGGCGTTAATCAGATCGGCATCCTCCTGGCCCTTCTTCGGGTAGGGACCTAGTCCAAGGATACCGTTCTCGGACTGTAGCTGCACCTCAACCGAAGGGTCGACAAAGTTAGGCGCTAACATGGGCATGCCGATACCCAGGTTCGCATACATTCCATTCTTGAACTCCTTCGCGGCACGACGGACGATACGCTCGCGCTTCGCGGCGGTGTCACCCTTGCCCAATGCAGCGGCGTCATCCCCCTCCTCCTTTGCAAAGGTGTACTTTTCAATGTTCTTGGGCGTTGTGCTCTGGATAACACGCTTCACATAGATACCAGGCAGGTGAATAGCAGCGGGATCGATCTCGCCCACCTCAACTATGTGCTCCGCCTCAACAATAGTCGCCTTCGCGTTGCGGCCCATGGCGCCATTGAAGTTGGCAGCGGCATAACGGAACTGGCAATTGCCCAGCTTGTCCGCCTTCCAGGCCTTGACAAAGGCATAATCTCCCTTGATCGACTCCTCCATCACGTAGCTCTTCCCGTCGAAGACCTTAACGTCGCGAGGCTCGCCGTAGAGAGCAACGGTGCCATCAGGATTATGCTTTAGCGGCAGCTCGCCCGTTTGCACAACTGTGCCGAACGCAGCGGGGGTATAGAAAGCCGGAATACCAGCACCACCAGCGCGGCATCGCTCAGCCAGGGTTCCCTGGGGCGTCAATTCCAGCTCGATTTCACCGCCGAGGTACATGCGCTCAAACGTCTTGTTCTCTCCAACATAACTGGCAATCATCTTCTTGATCTGCTTTGACTGTAGCAGCAGGCCAAGGCCAGCACCATCAACACCAGCATTATTGCTGACGGCCGTCAACCCCGTAATCGAGGGGTTATTCTTAACTGCATTGATGAGAGTGTCGGGTACGCCAGAGAGACCGAATCCGCCGGCGAGCAAGGTCGAGTTGGACTTCATGTCTTTAATGGCGAGATCGGCAGACGAGAGCACCTTGTTGATCTCGGACCGACGAACACTACTTGAGAATGCCCGTGCCAGCAAAACCTGGTGCTGCGCGAATCAAACTTGTCAGTCCGGCATCATGCAATCAAAGGGATGTCCGTACCTTGCTCGGATCTAGAGAAGCTCGCCTGGCGAAGCGCAGGCATATTGTCACTGGAGAAGGCATTGTGAGTGAAAATGGCTGCAAGAGGGAGGAGAGAGCTTGTAAAAAGAATTCGACAAACGAGTGGCAGGCTTGGTGAGGGGAAGACTCCAATTATGTACGAAGGGGCGGCGGCTGGAGACGGAGCTGCGGAATGCGATCCGCGCTGCCATCAACCCCGGAAAATTCCCCGCATAAAAGCGATCAAACAGCTTTGAGCATTTCTCCAGCAACACTCGCTGTTCTTCACCAATGGTCCCTTCAATTTTACGCTCTATGTGTTATAAGGACCGTGATGTAAGAACAATTACTCTCTCGACTGCGACTTTATATGAAAGCGTATGCCTACAGATTCCAGAAGCTGAACTCGTTGCGGGCGGATCTAGCCACCCGATCCGCGGGCCACTTCGGAAGACCCCACGACTACTTCGGACTTGCCCATAATATCCAGGCGATCAAGAGGCGTCTATAGACTCAGGTCGAACCAGGAGGATAGTGAGCGGTATTGACCCTCCCATATCAGTCATGATCATTACTATTATCATCATCGTTGGCACACTCATATTTACAAGATAGCGTGACCAACCATATCTACTCGAAGACCCAAAATCGATAGCGTCAATAGCTGTGGTCTCCTTCGCACGTTTCTCTTATCCTCTCTAGCCCATGCGCTACCCTCGTCGATATTCCTGGGCGATGAGAAAGTCGACAAACCGAGAAAAAGGGGGCCGGTGGAAAATAGCTGATACTTCGATCGCCTCCTAAAATCAACTTGCATCACATTACGCTGAGCTGATGTGCGTATCGTCTGATCCCTTTCGCTTCAACGGATTCGGAACTGCTGCAGTAGTCGGCGACTTTCTTCCCGGGCCTACCAACTCACACCATGCGCGTCAGTCCCATCATGTGCCCATGGTCCAGTCTTGCCGCGCTCTGCGAGCATCGGTTCGTCCCTTCCCGCAGTAATCCCAGAGTCGGCGCCCTCACCTGATGCAGCGTCCTCGGCAGATGCTTCCTCATATGTTGGCGGTTCCATATCTACATCTTCAAGTCCCTTGGCTGCTGGAGTGACCCCTTCCATAGCAGTATCGCCTCCTAGACCAAGACCCGCATCGGCTGCACTGATCGATGGCCTGTCGACTATTTCCCTGCATACGGGGTTGACGAGTCGGTCCTTGATTTTCTCGTTGACGTAGACCAAGAAGTATGGCGTCGGAGGGTTGTGGCGGTCTTCGCTTTTAAAGATCTCGTCTAAGTCACTCACTTCGGTTACGTAGGTGTCGTTGTACTTGCGCCAGACGGAGCGCTCAAAGTCAAAGATGTAAATATAGTAGTGGCCGAATTCGACTGAGCCATGGTGGACAAAGACAGCGTAAAGCCGGTAGGGCAGGTGTTTGTAATCGACAAATTGGCTCGAGATCATGGTCTGGGTATTCTTTATCTCCTGTTCGAGGTCTGCGAAGTAATTAGCTACCAGCTCGGTTTGATCATCCTAAAGGGGCTTCTTACGCTTGAGTTCGTCTTGAGCCGCCTGAGAGAGTCGATCAAGCTGCGGAAAAAGTTGAGGATCAACATCAATGGCCCCCTCTGTGGTGTCCTCGTTGTCCTTCATGTCGTTAAGATCAGTCAAGACCTCTTTTGCTGTGCTTAATAGAGTTGCCGTGTCCAGGCCATCGGATTCCTACGCTACAGGTCAGCTTATACCTAGGGCAGCCATAACAGCAAAACAAACCTCCTGCCGTAAGAGTTCTGCTCGGCGAGCCTCAAGCCCTTTTAGAGCATCTTTCCATTCCCAGCACTGCCTCCGGCGCTTCAGAATCTCCGGGTGTCGTGTATCCATGTATCGATCGAGGTAAATGGTCTCTTTGAGGTCCAAATGGTGCGTAGACTTGAATGACCTCTTTTTGACAGCATCGAATTGCACCCGCTGAACTTGGATCTGAAGTACAGGAGGGAGCTTGCTGATGGTAGCATACTGTTCCGCAACTGAATCTTCGACGTTGACTTTTTGGATATCGAATGCGCCATCGATCGCTGCATATATATCCCGAGGTCCTGTTGCCACGTCTATCTTGATATCGCACCACCATTCCTCCTTGGATCGCTCGCCCTTGTTGGAGAGAATATATGAAATTGCCCGGCCATAGAATAGACTGTACAAGCGGTAAGTAACAAAGATTTTGGACATTTTTGGCGAATCAAACATACTCTTTCACTTGGTCAAGTTGCTCTCCGTCTTCAGCGATCGAGAGTGGGCGAATGGCACATTGGCTCTGGAAGAGGACGTTGTTAATCACCTCAGTAACATCCTGCTGTGCCCCGATTTCGACCTCTTCAATAAGCTGCCTCTGGGGATCTATTCGTGGCACAGGTCTTGGTGGTACAGGGGGAGGTTTATTGGATGGGGTTATTTGGCGTGCAGAATCTGGTGCGTCAGCAGCTTTGGCGGTTGATTCATCTTGGGCATCGGCCATGGCCGTGTCATTCTGGGGCGGTTCGTTCTCTTTATCGTCACTCGTGGCAGTTGGCGCGTTGTCATGCTTCACTCCTTCAGAAACCAGTGTAACTTCACTGTCGTGGTCACTGGACTGCTTGACCTTTCCGGGCTCTGCTGGGACTTCGTTTTTACCATCTTCTTCGACGATCGTCTGCGGGGGTCCCAAGGGTCCCAACACCGGCATCCCATTTAGTTCACCAAGGCCTCCGGGTCTACTTGCAGATATTGTCGACCTGCGACGGATAGCGGCTTCATTGGAGGGGCTGATTAGGGTTAATCGTGCTAGCTCCTGACCAGGGGTGACGGATGAATTCGGAGATGAAATCATGTCTGAAAACAGTGTACGCAATTCCCTGAGGACTACAATATAACGTGACTGGTAAGCCTATATCAAGGAGCGGGGCTAATGCTGTACTCACACTTCTGAGAACGTTCGATCTCCTTCTTCGAGACTTTACGAGAGCCAACTTGCTTTTTCTGACAGCTCTGGTCATCCAAGTCCATCTTGAAATTCTCAAAGTCTAGCACCATGTTCCGGTATGGGCGAATAGAGTAGTAGAACTGCAACAGACTGTTGAGATAGCAGGTATTGCCAATGTTTTGCAGGCCGACAGGCCACTCGGACAAATTGCGGTCGGGTTTTGCTGCGTCACCAGACACCATGCTGCTCAACAGTGCACTCTTAGTTTCTCGCGCAATTATGCTCAGAGCCATGTTATATTTCTCGGCCTGCGCTGGAGCTTCGTCGACGCAGATTGTGTATGCCGCCATGATAGCTCCCTCATCCGCTGTTCGGTCGGGTATTTGTAGAAGCCGATATGCGTCGCTCACATCCATCTCACCAGACGTCATCTCGCCTGTCTTGACGAAGTGTTTGAGTACGTCAGATTTTCGTGACTCGGCTATGAGTTCTACGGCGCGTCGCGCGATGTCCCTGCACGATGGGTTATCGTTGACCTACAGCACTAGTTAACCTGATATCTCTCGACCTTGGGCCCAGTTCATACAGACCTTTGCGGTAAACATCGCCATGACAAAGTCATCGGCAGTATTATCGCTCACACCAAGGAAGACTTGAGCCTGCTCAGGGGTTGCAACTCCTGTGATAACAATCAGCAACTTGACCAGGATTAACAAAGGGAGGTGTGCTTACTATCTTCCGCAGCGGACTTGATACGCTCGCTCTTCCTGCTCTCGCCTATTCGCCAGAGTTGCCTTCGAGTCTCAGTCTCTTGAGTAGTAGAGCTCAGATATGCGTAGAATTTGCCGATTATGCTGTCCTCTGTGAGTCGCTGATCATCAGGGTTAATACCAAAGTATTTGTAGGCTTCAGCAACGTCTGCGTCGGTGTAGAAATTGCCCTCCGCAGCCGCCACCTCAGCAGCATGGTTGATCGCTTCCGCATCCTCCCCACCTCGAAGAGACCCTATCTCCTTGAGACATTTCATATATTCAGGGGCCCGTCCGGTGTCTCTTGAGACTTTGTGATTGAATACTTCGATGATAGAAGATGTCGACATGTCTTCAACGACTCCTAAGTCTTCATAGCAGCTGCCTCTAGTTAGCACACGGCACAAGCAAGCTGTAATTATGGTCAAGAGGAACTAACGGAGTAGCTGCCATCCGAAATTCGTTTAATCTGGGGGCTTTACGATCTGCCATGTTATTAGCAGGCGGTCCTGAAGGAAGACAGCTAGGGACCCACATTCAAATGCGTCTACAGCGTAAAGGAGGTCGTCTAATGCTGAGTAGTAAGGGTATTCAACTTGATTCCCTTTCTTCTCCATCAAAGGCCGTTGGTCTATTAGTGCAGACAGCTCATGGGATACGTCATCCAGGAATATCTTCTGCGCGTCTTGGTAGGGAAATTCTGCCCACGGATTAGGGTGAGGTGGTTCCCAGAAGCCGTTACTCTAGACCATGTCAGTTATTTTGAAAGCAGCCTTCACACAAAACGCTGAGCGCAGATACACACCTTAAAAGTAAACCCAAGGAATTCCAACAAGACTTTGCATGGCTTTCCGTCGACTCCGAAACTTGTCATGAATCGCTTGTTATTCGCTGATATTGCTTTGCTCTGTGGGCTGTTGCGGAGAGCATTATCAACATATGTACGAAGATTCTGTAAGACAGTGATGGGCTGCGGACGGGCCACACCCTCCAACCGCTCGGGGTCAGCTGCAAGCGCATCATCCGTACGCCCTTGCAACAAAGTAGGATCGGTCAACAGACTGACCATATCACTGCTAAGTGCTGGAGCGACGACCCGTATTGACACTTTTGCGGCGCATGCGGCATATGAACAATCGAAATGGAACGACTCCTCTAGCTGCCCCTTGTTTGTGTAGCCCTCCAGGTCTTGTCCGCCCCTATGTCTCCCATAGAAATATACAAAATGGTGTATATGGTCAGAAAGGCTCTGGGCAGGCTGACCGACCGGGGGGGAGTCGACTTTCAGCTGTAGGTGATGCCGGCACTTTGAGCATATCGCGGATATCTTCGTAGGGGTTCCGGAGCTCGCTCTGTCTTCTCCAGGCTGCGGGCGTATGGTTTGGTTAGGTTTCGTAACATAGCTATGGCGGCAAGCTGCAGGGGAGATGAAGTGTGCGATTCTTTGGTACTGCTCAGAGAAAACTGGAGGTACATCAGAAAGCAAGTTGCGGCCTGTCTCTGGAGGGTGGGAAAGATCGTATTCGAATAAGTCTTGTACAAGACGCGGGGCAGCCTTGCCTAGAGTTACGAAACAAGCTGTAAGTATGTGGCCATCCCGAGGCTCGGTGATAGCGCCTACCTAAGCTGCGAGCGGACGACATGAGTGTATCCGCACGTCACCTCTCTATAACTACGGCGGCAAGTCCGGCTCGTGGAATATAGATTCGGTTATAACTCTTCCATGTAGATCCAAGCGGTATCCGTAATGCGCGTCACACCGATGGGCGATGGGCGATGGGCCCGATTTCTATCTAGAAACCTTTCGACGTCGTTGGAAAGCTGTCTCAGCAATAAATCGCGGGGAGGCTCTGGGACAGGCGAGCGGTAGGCGAACATGCGGGTAGACACCGCCAGTGGCTGTTCGGTCAAGAGTCGGAGGGTACAGAAAACTCTTTCGATAGTATCCAGAAGGAAGGTCAAGCAATAAAATAAAAGGCCAAGGGCCTGAAATGGTCTGTTCAATTTAACTGCCGACATCATCTGGAGCTTCAGAGGAGGGTGCCTGGGGCGGTATCTCGCGGCAGAAACTCCAACTTCCAAAATCACCGCCCACCGCAGCCAACTTCGTCCATCTCAAGCTCCAGTGCACTCCTTCCTATTATCCACCGCCACCATGGGCTCGTACTCTGAAGAGCACGCTTACCACGCTCAGGATACGATCGGGAGGACGATCAAAACCATTGGGCTTACTGGCTCTGTGGGTCTCTTTGCTTCCGCCGTCCAGAACACCCTCGCCCGACAGAACGTGGGACCATGGGGAGTCTTCGTGAGGAGCGGCGGTACTATCGGTATCTTCGGTATGGTTAATTAAGGCATATACTATTTGTTTTAAGTACCCTGCTAATCCTAGACCGGTAGCCGCTATGGGAGGTACATATGAATTCGTGAAGACTGCATCCGCCAACCTTCGAGAGACTGAAGACCACTGGAACGTCGCTCTTGGAGGTTTCTTCTCCGGTGCGATCCTTGGATTGCGAGGTGCGTTTTTGACCCGATCCCGGATTGTGGGGGAAGTAAGCATACTAATACACAAACAGCCCGAACATTCCCCGCTCTTCTCGGTTACGGCGCTGCGCTGGCCACCACAATGGGTGCCTTTGAGTACACTGGTGGAACGCTGTATGGTCGCAGGCCCGAGCGCAGTGAGGACGAATTCGAGCGTCGAACACAATTGAGGACACAGTGGAGGACTCCTGGAGAGCAGACACTGGCTGAGCTGGGTGAGGGACGAGGTATGTTTGATGAGGAAACACCAAAGAGAATGAGAACAGCCCTAACTAACATCTCTATATAGGTATCTATGGCCCCGGATATAAGGAGCGGCGAGCAGAGAGGATCAAGGAGGCATACGGAATCGACGTTCCTACCTCCAGCGTCCCCGCATCATGAAATCGGTTTGGGTCGGCGTCTTTATCCAGTCTGTAAAATTACTTGCAATATATCATATGGCCTCATATTGAGCACACCTACAATAAGATTTCATTTGTTTGGGACTCAATCCCGTACCCCTCGAATTGGGAAGTATATAGCCGTTTTGGCCAATCGGATAACAGGTTTATCAATCAAATGGCAAATTCCAATGAAGCATCAATGGTCTCGGTAATTCAGATGGCCCACGTCCTTGTCGAACGCGCTGATGCTTCTAAACTACTGATTCAATTCATCTTGGCTCAAGTGACAGTCGTTGTACATCCCCTTATTCAGCGTATTGCTATATCCCTCCCCGACCTTTCAATCAACCTCTGCACACCATGCTTCACAGGCCGCATCAAGCGTGAAATATACACATGCCGAAGCATTGCTATGAGCAGCCAGGTGCTAGCTTCTTCCTTCTCTAAGCGTCCTTGATTATGATGGGAGAAGGCTGGTACTTCTGATCCTTGTACATCACTGCGACAATATAAGCCCCACAAACCCTCACAGAAGGAAAGAAGAGAAATTTTCTAGAAGACATCGAGCCCCTTAAGTCCCACTGTCGTTAAGGAGAAATGAAGACGGTACGGACCTTAATTATACTAAAATTAGGGTGTGGAGTGTAAAGGCAGAACGTGCGTAGTGCACTCGCATGGCGGACCTGCATTGAATTTGTGATATCAAATTTAACCCCTTACCACGATTGAGACAATAACTAACAAAACCAGGTTGGTGGATACTGATTGGCTTGATGTGGCTGGTGATATTTGATAAGGACTTCGTATAGCCAGCTCCTGGAAGTGCGTATTCAACAAGCGGAAAGTATGTTAAGACTCGCTCGCCCATGGTTTTTACAAGCTACAACAAAGTCAGCTAACCTAAGATTATGAGAGATTGTAGTGCAAGGAGCAGAGTCGATCGGCATAGAAACGAACTATGGTAATCCGAGATTGATGCATAGTAGTGCATGACGTTGAGTAACTGTTCAATAACCCGAACAGGAAAGGTCTGCTAATGGTTCTCCCCTTTTTCAATAGCGAACTCTGGAACTTTAAGATGAGATTCGCCACTAGTTGCTCAGGAAAAGGGATGGAAAGTCTTGGAAGAGATGATGAAGGGGAATTGCTGTGGGCTCATGCTCCACCAATTTCATTGCCATTGGGCCTCCCTCCAGGCCATAGCCACAGGCATAAGCCCTTTTCGTCGCAATGATGGAGTGAACCAATGCACAAGCCACCCTGGGTCAGAACTATGGGTAAGGGGAGAAATGTAGGTTGAAGGTTCATCCTTTATGATTCAATTATTGCGATAACGATCTTTCTCCTGAAAATGAGCCTTGGTAGGGAAATAAGATCAGGTGGGATGCTTTGGACCTAAGCAGGCAACGTTATTTCTCCTAATTGTTGTCGGATACGCAGTGCATCCATCATAGTCGTCTCGGGCAGTACCTAAGGGACCTAAGTAGGCTAAATGATAGTAAAGTCCAGACGAGTATTTGTTTGACAATTTATTCATGGTTCTGCTTTTCCAGATACAACACAGTGCAGTGTAGCGAGTCAGGTTGCCAGATCTCTTGGATCCGGAGATTCCGCCCGCGCAGGTCCAACACTTGGAGGTTCGTCTTGGGCGTCATCAAAGGTCGTATCGCCCAGCGTCGACGTCATCCGCATCCGTCTTGCTTTCTTGTTTCTTCATAACCTGATAGCCCCTCCTCTCGTCTACGAAGTTCTTGTTCAGCTTTTCAGCCCTGCATCGCTAGATCCAAGATCATCTTTATGATTTTCAAGTCCACCTTTTTTTTATCAAGGCTTGAGAGGCATTCCTCCTTTCAGCAGGTGGAGCCATACATCACAGCATTGAAGATACCGATCGCCCACTTTATTATTGACGATTCTCCTGATATTTATTCGGCCATTTCCCTTTGCTGTTAGGCTATTCCTGCCTGACTCCTAGTCTCGACTTCCTGCGCGGGAACTACTAAAGTACCCCCGCAAAACAGTTTCGCTCCAGGCCTTGCAAGCCCGTTCGCCTGGTAACCAAAACCTCCCATTCCTAAATAGTGGAGTTGGAAAGGATCATTCTCTCCTATCTTATTCTATTCATATCTTCTCGTTGTCCTCCTGCAATTCGTCTGCCTACTTCTTTCGCCTCTTCCCTCAGACTCTTCTCACTGATTGATTGGGTCGGTCGATGTTGACGCGCACTCGGGTCTGCACTGCCCCTGTTCATCTGCTGCGTGTACTCCTCTCCGCGCCTCGGTATTCACGCACTTAGTACAACCCCGCCATGGCAATGGCTCTGCGCTCCCCAACTCCCGTCCATGACGGGTTTGCCTCTTCATCACAGCCCCCAGAATCGCTGTTGACTGCACGGGGCTATGGTGCACGATCAGGCTCCCGACCCAACTCATTCGTCGCACACGGTGCCGTTGAACCCTCCCCCCTAGGTCACTACGGCCGCTTTCACGAGGAACTAGATGCAATCAGCAGGCGCGGTTCAATGGACGGCCCGTCGGGAGTACAGCGATCAGCGTCTCAGATGTCACAATCTCGTTCCGCAACTCCAACCAGATCAGGTACCCTAAAGAAAAAGTCGTCCCTAAGCAAGAGGGGCAGCATGCGTCGCAGCGGAAGCCGGAGGAGCTTGCGTGCTGGAAGTGTGAGAAGCCTGGTACTAGGCGACAAGGAAAAGTACCCTGTGGACGGTGATGAGGACGTGAACAGCGCATTTTATATTCCCGTCCCAACGACCGGGAATCCGACTGAGGTCCTAGCAAATCGCTTTCAAGGTAAGATTGGCTTAGAATTGTCGAGAATGGTGGCCGCTAATGAGATGATTAGCATGGAGAAAGGTTCTCAAAGATTTGATTGTGTTCTTTAAGGAGCTTCAGAAACAATACGAAGCTCGAGCGAAACTGTACCTATCGACGACAAACATCATGAACAACACATCGCTTCCTCCAACATTCCTCAAATCAGGCGGTCTCGGTGATGCAAATGAAATCCTAAGGGATTTCCATCGTCAGGCGCACTTGGAGGCAAATAAGGCGGCAGAGGTGGAAAGCGAAGTGATCAACCAACTTGTGGGACTGCGAAACGATCTTCAGAAGAAGACCAAGGAGATCAAAGCACTTTCCGGTGATTTTCGTAACTCCGTTGATAAAGAAGTTGATGCCACCCGCAAATCTGTCCGACATTTGCAAGAAGCATTAGGGCTTGTCGACGAAGATCCTTCTGCTACATCAGGAAAGGGCGACCCGTTCATCGTCCGCCTAATTGTGGAGAAACAGATTGAAAAGCAGATTGAGGAGGAGAATTATCTGCATCGAGTGCGTTCACTGTCATATCCTCCATCTAGGTCGTACTAATTATATTGTCAGGCATATTTGAACCTTGAAAACTCTGGTCGTGAACTCGAGTCGATTGTCGTCAGTGAGATTCAGAAGGCTTACAATGCATATGCCGGTATCCTCAAGCGAGAGGCAGACGAGACCCTTGACACTGCAGAGAAGCTCCGCGTCGGCCCAATTTCCATGCCACACGACCATGAATGGAACTCTTTTGTGGCCGAAACTGACGAAATGGTGGACCCGCGTGTACCCCTGCGAGATGTCGACAATATCACGTTTCCCGGTAAGGACCATCCGGCGGCAGCCGAGATCAGGTCTGGGATGCTGGAGCGTAAAAGCAAGTATCTCAAGAGCTATGCCCCTGGATGGTTAGTCTACTTCTGGCCGTATCGTTACAGCCCACTAACATAGTCCCAGGTATGTCTTATCGCCAACTCATCTGCATGAGTTCAAGTCAGCCGATAGAGTTGCATGGCAGACACCAGTGATGTCATTATACCTCCCGGAACAGAAACTTGGATCTCATTCGCAACCAGACTCCACGTCGCATAAGTTCATGCTAAAAGGGCGACAGACGGGAACTATGCATCGCGGCCATTCGTGGGTATTTAGGGCTGAGACTTACGAGACAATGATGGCCTGGTACGAGGATATAGAGGGGCTAATCTCCATGACTGGAGAAGCCCGGAATGCGTACGTCAGGCGACATGTACGGAGCGTGAGTGGCGCCAGTTTCCGAAGCAGCAGTGACGGAGTTATGGATGAAGACGAAGCAGATCGAACACCGTACTCTGCCGGATCAGTCGCTATGAGCCAAGAGCGCCCGACGTCTCAGCCCCGTCAACCAGGTGGTCGGTTCCCTAGTGATGTGCATATCGACCGGCACATACACGTGCCAATGTCACCCTCGAGCGGAGAGAGCTCTGGAGAGAGGGATCTGCTTGTGGCAGGGGGTTCGCTGCCTGATGGTGGGCATTACTTCGCTGCTAATCCAAGTAATCGGTATTATTCTGACCGAGATTCAGTGCAACAAAACTCAAATCCGAGCAGATCCGCGAGCAGTGCTGGCCACCGGTTCCCTATTGACGGATACGACAATTATCAGGACAAGTGGATGGCGTCCTCGGACTCTTTCCGTCGCAACCAGCAAATCTCACAACAAATCCAGCCAGCCCAGCCAGTCCAGGTCGCGCCAGAACCTGCACCTCCTGACAACCGGGCGACCATCGAGTCTCAAGAAAATCCTTCAAACACTGTCTTCGTCGCCGGTCTCGGTTCAACTTCAGTTCAAGACCACGCCACAAAGCGCCAGCGCAACCGCGGTGAAAGCGCCTCAACCGCATTCACAAACTCCAACGTAACCAACAATACTCAGAGCACTGTTCCTACATCTGTGGATGAAGGCGAAGAATCAGAAGATGGAATCGAGTCCGTGAAGCGAGGCCCTCAGTCCCTTCGTTCCGAGATGTCGTCTCTCCCAAACAGCGTGCGTAATTCGGTCGAAATCCCCAAGAGACCTGCAGCGCAGACCAAGAACAGTATATCCACGATCGAGTTGAAAATTCCGGGTCACTATCCACCTCAACAAGCTGCTATATAAGCAGCCTACCGCACATGGGGTGCTAAGCTAGGTAGAGATTCGGCAAGACCCCACATGAGGTCTTATTCAAGCTCTATCTATTCTTTCGTTTCATTTGTAAATAGTTGATTTCCTTTTATATCTGCGGCCTATCCGTTCCTCTGAAGCAGTTCTCCATAGTCTAGTGTACGGGTTTGGACCTGGCTGGGTTGGTGAAAGAGGCTGTATGGACAAGACGGCGACGATTTTCCTTTGTCGAATATTTCTTTCGCTTCATCGGCCATATATCTGGTCATCTCTTTTTACATTACACTTTACTTTACTTGTACCATATTGTTGATATCCCATCTTGCTGGGCTGTGCTTTGGTGTTTGCTCGATTTGTTGTGTCTTAAAAATTGATATAAGCGACCTGCAGGGCAGAATATCTGCGTTATTATTGCCATTTTGTTTAAACTGGTTTACATATAGATGATCAACCGGATGTTCCGGTATAGCCTTCCTATTATTCCCTTGATAGTATCGCCTAATTGCTTCTGTCCGCAGCCACCTGAAATCGGTAGACAAATCCATGCTCAAGACTTTGTTTAGTGTATCACTCAGAGGCTCACTAAGGGCCTTACAGGTTATCTGAAGCCTTGCTAGGCGCGTTAACTCCCATACAAAACTAGTAGGAAAACGAACTTAGATACTACTGAAATCTGGTGGGAGATTGAAAGCAAGAAAAAAAATACCATCAGGAGTACGAAAGCGACTGGGTGATTAAGATAGTGCTAAGCCGGATAGTCTGAGCTAGGAACCTATCTTCTAGTCATAATATACGTACTACGGTGGAATCCTTACAAGACCTGTCAAATCGCTAGACCTTGTATTTTTCTAGCGCCCAGTACCATAGATACAAGTCAATGTTTCATCAGACGCACAAGGACATAGCTCGATTTAGGTTACTCCACGAGGCTTAATCGCCCGAAGTGGACAGAAAGCAAAGAGCGAGCAGAGGCAGTCACGACAGATCAACAGTGGCGTGTACTCTGTACGTTAAGAAGAATTGCAAATGCAGACAGATCACAGTATCCCGGTATAAACCATCCCGTTCATCGCCCTGAAAAGCAACTTTGTATACTTTTTCCGGCCCTCCGACTAGTCTCATTCTCATACGAAGAAGATAGCAAGCTCAGGAAAACACGATACAATTACATGATCTGATCCTGGGTGAGGCCACCAGCTGGCGGGGCATCATCCATCACATCACCCTGGCCCTGTGAGGGGGTCATATACTTGACAAAAGTGATGCCAAGAGGGCGGCCGCCGTATTGATAGCCAGTGAACTTGGCTATAACAGAGTCAGCAAACACGTAAGCGAATCCAGGCGGTGTAAGGACATACAAATGGCAGTCTCCGCCGTATCACCGCTATCGAACTGGACGACACCCGTTCCACGAGAGCGACCGTTAGGTTCATACTGAATCTCGGCACGGTCTACCTTTCCGATAGTCGAGAAAAGATCCACCAAGTCTTCATTGCACGTGGACCAAGGCAGCTATTGTCTGTCAGGTTCTGTCCATAGGTACCGTTTGCTGCAGGGTACTCACATTGCGCACATAGATCACAGGGCCTTTCTCACCTCCAGAGGTAGCAAAGTCCGTGAAGGAGTTGGGAGGGACGGAGGCAGCCCCCTCGAAGCCAGGCCCAGTAGGAGCACCACCGTAACCACCGCCATAGCCTCCTCGGAAGCCGCCGCCGAAGCCGCCGCGACCACCACCGAAGCCCCCACGACCGCCAAAACCGCCACGACCGAAACCACCACCGAAGCCACCGCGGCCCATACCTGGTCCCGATCCTGCGAATCGGTCTTCACGAACTTCAAGAGTACGTCCTTGCCAGTCGTATCCGTTAAACTGTTGGATAGCGTTGCGCGCATCGTCGGGGGATTCAAAAGCAACAATTCCAGAGCCCTTGGGGCGACCAGAGGCATCGGTGTGAACATCGGCACGAATTACGGCGCCTTGCTGAGCTAATTCGGACGCACACGTCAATATCAGATCGCTCTTGGGAGTTCAGAGGGGGTAGACGGCAGGAAACAGTGTAAGCTGTTCAGTATAGGCCTGACATCCTGGGCTTACCTGCTTGGCGGAAAAGATCCTTCAAATCCTGCCAGCCAACGTTGAAGGGAAGCTACAAACGTCAATACTAATGTCTTTGACTGTTGATGCCATGGAGGACATACGTTCGAAACGTAGAGCTGTCTTCCGCCAGCGCCGCCGCCGCCGCCGCCGCCGCCACCGTAACCGAATCCACCGCGGCCGGGACCGCCGCCAAAGTCTCCACGGGCAGGGCCGCCCGAGAAACGAGGCTCAGGTTCCCGATCCTACCAACAGAGCATCAGTACTCCGTATGGGCAGTTAAATGCGGTGGGAGGTGCCAAAGGTGGGGGTTACATACCTCGCGGACGTATACTAAGCGTCCCATAAGATTCTGGTTACTGAGCGTATTGACCGCATTCTGCGCTTGCTCCCTGGTGGCGTATTCCACAATCCTTCCAAAGGTCAGATTTGTGCAGATAAGCAAGATGGCGGATGAATGGTAAAACTCACCCGCATCCCTACAATAATCCCGGACAGCCAGGCCCAGCCCGTCAACCCAAACAGTCCAAGCAAAATCGAACCAACGGGGGTGAGAAAAAGAAACCAGAAAAACAAAAGAAAAGAAAGGAAAGAACCAGTCACGCTACGCATTGGCGCCCACCTTCGACATTCCATTGGGAAGAAGCAAGACGTCGGCAAAGATGACCTCTCCAGCTGTAAGGACGACGCGGAAAGACAACCCCCCAAAGTCAGCCACATATTCCAAACCAATAACAAATGCTCATCGCACTGCCGACACGATATGACCCTGCTCACCCTGTCTCATAAAATCTTTTAGATGATGCCATTTGACATCGTAGGAAAGGTTGCCAACATAGACCCGACGGTCCTGCTGGGACGAATCGCGCACTGATTGCATCATTTGTTCTTTGGCGACTGCACGGTCTTCGAATGACCTAGGGGGAGGCGGGTAGCTACCGCGTCCACTGTATCCCGAACCTGAGTGACCTCCTGATGGTCCCTGGGCAGTACTCATAGGAGAGCGAGAACGGCGATCGCTGCGGCGGTAGTCGTCACGATCACGGCTGCGAGATCGACTGCGTGGCGAATACGAACGACGGCTCCGTCGAGGACTACGTGATCGACGACGAGGAGAACGAGACCTCTCGCGCTGGAAGCGGTCAGCGTCGTAATCGCCGGAAGACATTGGAGATAGGAAAGAGAAAAGAGGAAAGAAAGAGAGCAAGAGCAAAACCGAAAAACGAAAGAGACACGGGATCAGAATTCCAAGGAACCGAGTCGAGGGGAATGGGCAGGATGACGAGTCTGCGACAGCCGCTTTGCGCGACGTTCAACCTTGAGAACGATTTCGGAGCTGAGGTCATGTGACCTGAGATGGGGCAGGGAGCTCCATCCATATTGAGTTACCTCAGGAGGGACCCCGGGGGAAAGACGCATCCGAGACGGCCCTAGCGCGGAGGTACCAAAGTGTACCAGGTATAGGTGCAACGAAAAAATGCACAGGGAGAGCACGCGGGGAGCAAGGGAGAGGCGAGTCCCTTCCCGTGTGCATCATCGCTTCCCGTTAATAGAACGGTCGAGGGCATATCTTGGATCCTCCACCTAGCTAACTCACAGCAACCAAGTCCAAGGTCTCGGGCAAGGAGTGGGAGGCATGGACGGCGGCACCTCGCATGATCCGAGACCAGAACATGGTGTTTTTTTTTTCCACGACGAAAAGAATTGCCAAGGGGGACGAAATGAAACAATGCAACTTACTTGGGATGGTCGATAAACGTCGGCTGAAGTTCGCTCTAAATGTAAGCCACAGATCTAGCTGCCCTTCGGACACGAAGCAACGAAATAAGGATGAAAACAAAGTGGTAAAAATAATAGTCGCACACAACACCACACAGGGGAAGAAGAGGAGGAGGGGGGGAAGAAGGGAAGAAGGAGAGAGAGGGAAACAAAGAGAAGGATCGAGGACAGGGAGGACAATAGCGGGGGAGCGAAGGGGGGAACAAAAAAGAAAGCACAGCTACAGTCCGAGCTGTTGTGCAGTTCAGCCTGTGTCTGACAGACCAGCTCGGACTGAACGCACGCCACAGTGTGATTGGTGTTCCCGTAGAAATCCGAGATGCAGCGGCGACAGTGTGTGGTTGGGTTGGAGTAGGGGATAAAAGAAAGGGCTCACAGTGATAGTCTCAGTTGGTAAAGGTAATGGCAACAATAGGAGGGGGAAGAGAGGGGGAAGAAAATGCTGGTAGAAGGTGCAAGCACAAGGTCCCTATCGCATCAGCCCTTAATGGGGATGTGCGATAGAAGCCAAGCCTGAAAAAGAGGGGGGCATAATAAAACAGAGCCCAAAAAATAATAATAAACTGGAGGAGTAATAATAGAGAACAGTAGTAGGGAGTGGAGAGGCATAAGGCTGGGGGAATGGAGGACCAAGGATGCAGCGTCAGATCTGTAAGTCGAGTCTGGACTCTGGAACCTCTGATACCCTACATCGAAAAGAACAGACTGGAGGTGGTCGCTGTAATGCTGGTGCTGGTACTGAGAAGGCAACACAGGACGAGCGAGGACGAAGAGACGGATCACATACCCATGTTGATTGAAGACGCGGTCGGCAAGTCGGGAGAAGGGGAGAAGCAAAGAAGGACAGAGGTATCTCTGTGTTAAAAGGGAAGGAAGGGAATAATGAGGAGGAGAGGCAAACGCTGAGAACGATGCTTGATTTGACGGCCACAGAAAGTTTGGAGATTGCCAGATCCTGCAAAGACAAGCAGAGAAAGACCCAATTGGAGAGGGTTCAAGTAGAACGCATCAGCGGAATGCACAACATCCAGAGGAAGAGAGAGGTCGTGGATGGAGTTGGAGAAGAAGTTGGTGGGAATTGCTGTGATTTAACCAAGCTGACAGATAAGATCTGGTTGTTCCAAATTCCAGCACTATTTGAGGCCAATTTCAGCCCTTTGTTATTTTATTTGATTCATCCCCTTGGGTTGGCATAATTGTGTCATGTTTTGAAATAATGCTTTAATAAATACCATGACCCAGCTCAAAGAGTCCTTTCTTGCTATCAATCTAGCATTGGTATTGTTCATAACAATACTCGCATCAGGCCTGATTGGTATTGTTGATCATACATTAAGTCTTCTGGAGTATATCTATACAGAATGCTAGGAGTTGGTATACTACTATGTACAAACATGCCCATTCCCTAGCGCAGCATAATTTACACATTCAGCACTCAATAACACAGCACCAATTCAAGAGTAGGAATCAACAGTGATCGATTTCTTGGAGTGGAATACTAAACATAATGTCCTCTCATTAGGAATATCTTCTATACGGTGTCGAAGTGCTCTCTTAGCTCCGCTCAGACCACCGCTTGTAGTCCACTGGCCTACGACCCAAATTTCGCCCATCAGCCGGTACTATCCCATTCCAACCACCACATCTCACCATGGCGCGCCCACTCCTCCGCCCACTGCGCTCCTGTCGCAATGCGATCCCCTCGTCTGCCTCCTGCTCCTCTCGCATATACCTACGCCCGATAATCTTCTCCGTCCCCCGCCAGTACATCCAACTCCACCAACCCTCTCCTCTTCCGAATCACCGCCGCCTCTACCACTCCCAGTACCACCCCGATCCGCCAGCACATGAATACACGAACTCCCAAACAACAATTCTCACCGCGGCCCTCAAGCATGTCTCCACCCACGGGTTCACGCGCCATGCCCTCACCCTCGGCGCCCGCGACACAGGCTTCTTAGACGTCTCTATCCAGCTCCTACCGCGCGGCGAATTCGACCTCATCCTCTTTTGGCTTGCCAGTCGACGCGGCCTTCTCCGCGCAGCAGTGGAACAGAATGGCCTCCTAAAGTCTCCAGACTCCGACTTTGTCTCCGTCGAGGAAATGACTCGGACGTTGATCATGGAACGTTTAAGAATGAACGCCGACATCAAACATCAGTGGCAGGATGTAGGTCTCTCTATTGCTCGTCGAAGACGTGCAAGTCAGTATTAATTAACAATGACCATCAGGCCCTCGCACTCATGTCCTTCCCCTCGCACATCCCCCTCTCCCTCTCCGAGCTCCATGCCCTTTCCTCTGACATCCTCCATCTGGCGGGCGACACCTCTGTTGATGCATCCTGGTACACGAAGCGCCTTTCCGTCTCCGCAATTTATGCATCCGCCGAAGTAGTTATGACCAGGGACTTGAGCCCCGACCTTGCTGTCACGGAGGCGTTCGTTACGCGGCGGATCGAGGACAGCAAAGCAATCGGGGATAAGCTTACCGGGGTAAAGCAGTGTTTAGGATTCATGGGGTCAACGGCAGTTGGGCTTGGGAGGAGTTGGGGGATGAAAATCTAACCGGTGAAATAACAGGTGTTTCACTATCTCAGGGTTTGCCCGAGGTGGCTTTTCTGTATGATTGTATTATATTGAATCGGCTAATTTGTACATTGTGGCGTCACTCTTCTCTTTTTGTATATGCTCGTGGGCTACGGTCTGCTGAAAGTCAACGTATTAGTCTATATATGAGATGTGTAGTCTGGACCACCACACACACACACACACACACACACACACACATATATATATACACCTATTATACAAAAGCCTACGAGGCAGGGAAGTATCAGGACGCCTGAAGGATCATCTCTTCCAACTCGCAATCTGATTTAACCATCGTGTTCTGTCCGCTTCTGCGCGTACCTGCGATCGCATTTGGCCAACCAGGCCCTTTTCCCCAACTAGGTCGTGGATTGCTTTACGGTTTTGCGGTAGGTCCCACCACCGCCCAGAGCTCTGGTCAGCACCAGGTAGTCTTAGCGCCTTCAGATCCCGTTCCCTCTGGCGCAGGATCGATTCGAGAAGCCTCACGGTCTGTTGATCAGGGCTGAGTCCTAGGATATCCATCTCCCGCAGAATCGACAACACCTCGGGCAGGTCCTGGCGACCTCGCCAGTAAAAGTATATCAATTCGTTGTAGAGTGCTGTGGAACTGCCGAGAACAGCGGACTCGCGTCCAAGTGAGTTAATGGTTGACCGAAATTGCCCAATTAGTGGGGATTCCGGGAAGTGGAGGTTCAGCAGGCGAAACGCAGCGAGGAGCATCTTGGGATAAAGCTCCGAAACGACGGCCTCGATAGGAACAATATCTGGCACGTCCAAGAGGGGATTTTCGAGTGAGGTCCGGGTCACAGATTGACCATCGCGGTCACCTTCTGAAAACTCGAGCTCATTAGGCGCAGATGAGGTCGCCTTGCTGTTTGCATCTGTTTCGAGGAGTTGTACCATTGGAAAGATTCTCTCCTTGCATATATCCCAGATCCCCGTATCTCCTTGTCTTTCATCCACAGCTGCGGAGAAAAGAGCACTTTCAATCTTCAAGCCTTCCCGGTGAATGATTTGTCGAATTAATTTGTTGTTAAGCTTGTGACTCTGCTCCTTGCCGTCCTTGGGGCGAGCCTCAAGCTTTTCAGCCTCCTCAAGTTCCTCGTTGTCGGATAAAGGAAAGGTATTTTCGGTTTCCATGACATCTGCCGCGGCCTCAATCTCCGGATGTATTTGGCTCTTGGGCGTTGGATGCTGTGAAACTTCGGCTTTCTTCCGCACATTTATATCCCGCATGACGGTATCGAATATTGAAGATATCTCCTGTATCATGTTCTGATCCGGCATCAATGAGTTACTTCGCTCCGTGCTGTCCCCGTCCATTTTGGATTTTGGATCCAGGCCTGTGTCCTCTTCAAGCTGCTGGAAAAGTGCTGCAAAAGCTCGTGTCTCGTCTACGGTCATTTTCGGTTTATTCGTAGTCTTGACACCTTCTGAGGTGGGCTTCTTCAGTTGATCGACGGGTTTTTTTGACGACTGCTTCCATGATGATTTGCTAACCATCCGACGTGATGCCACCGCGGCGGCTTTCTCTCGAAGAAAGCTATTGCGAGGGGTCGAATCAAGTTCATCCAGCAAAATAGACTTGTTGTCAAGAGTTGATTCTGACAAGCTGTCATTTTTAGTTGGATTCCTTGCGCTTTTGTAGGTCGAATGGCGCGAATAGGGTCGGGATTGGTTTCGCAACGAGCGCCGCAAGGCGGTGATGATAGTGCGGGTTTGATAGAGAAACGGGACAAGTGACTGGCGCGTTTCCAAAACCTGGGCCAGCCAGGTCTTGGTTATGTGGCGCGGTAAGCTCATCTTGTCTGGGGAGATGTTGAAGGAAGTTTTCTCTCTGACCAGAAGCAAAATTAATTTAGGCAGGTACCGTCACGTGACTACGTGGCTGCTCGCAACGCGTTCCTGTGAAACCCGCGATGCGAACAGACGAACATGGGAGTTCCCCAGCCTCTTTTCCCACTGTTGAACACTATCTCGATGCACTGTCTCCACTTTTATTGACTGAACATAGTGTCATTCCATCATGGTTAACGAAGAGCTGTCCGAGTTTGAGAAGCAGCGTCTCGCGAACATTGCAGAGCGCGATGCGCTTCTCAAGAAGCTTAGCCTTGATGCGCACTCAGCAGGACTATTTCCGCCAAAGCCCAAAGGATCATCCGGAGATCAATCGAGGCCTAAGAAGAAGCCTCTGCCCAAGGTGAAGAAGGAAGAATCGCCACTCCCACGCCGCACTTCGTCCCGGCTTCGAGGCATCGCCGCAGATAGCGAGGTTGCGAAGCGCAAAGCAGATGAAGAGTATGATCGCCGGCAAGAACAAGAGAGAGCAAAAAGAGTCCGCAAGTCTGACCTTTTTTCCTTGAATGACATCTTTGTTTCGGGCCAGAAGCTGGACGGGGACGCCTTGGTTGGCGTGGATGTGATTACCAAGGGAGTCGCTGTGCCATATCAGCGAACTTTTGGAGATGAGGACATCCAATCAACGACGGATAAAGATTTGAAGGCCGTACGGAATGAAATGAGTGGGCTTAGCCTATGGGACTCTTGGGAGCCTAATCGTACGAGTTTTGGTTCTATTCCTATGCGGGTTCGGCACTGACGATGAGGGCTTACAGGTATTAAGCTAACTCCCGAGAGAATCTATGCGATGACTTTCCACCCGTCCGAGGCGAAGCCATTAATCTTTGCTGGAGACAAAATGGGCCACCTTGGAATCCTGGACGGCTCGCAAGAGAAGCCTACATCGGCCGTGAAGAACGAAGACGACGACGATGATGACGATCCAGATCCGGTCCTTGTTACCCTCAAACCACACACGCGCACCATTAGCTCAATGTCTATCCATCCTTCAAAACCCACACACCTGTATACCGCGAGTTACGACAGCTCTATTCGTGAATTGGACCTTGAAAAGACTACGTCCGTCGAAAAATATGCTCCAGAGTCCACTTCGGACGACATACCTATCTCCGGAATCGACATGGCTGCGGGAGACCCAAATACTATTTACTGGACAACCCTAGATGGCGCATTTGGCCGGTACGATATGCGCACAAAACGACAAAGCTCCGTTGCCAGCTGGCAATTATCTGAGAAGAAGATTGGCGGCTTTTCACTCTACCAGACACAGCCCTATTTCTTTGCAACCGCTAGTCTCGACCGCACTATGCGTCTCTGGGATCTTCGCAAACTCTCTCACACCGATCCCACCTCTATCGGCGAGCACACGAGCCGGCTATCCGTCTCTCATGCTACCTTTAACAACTCCGGGCAAATCGCAACCTCATCCTACGATGACACCTTGAAGATCTACGATTTCAGTTCAAAAGGCATCTCTTCTTGGAAGCCAGGGCACGTGCTAGATGACTCGCAAATGAAGCCCAGTACCATCGTGAGACATAATTGCCAAACAGGCCGCTGGGTTACCATGTATGTCACTCCACCACCTATCCTCGTTCGCAAATAATACTAACTTGAGACAACCAGCCTCCGTCCCCAGTGGCAGCTCAACCCTCAATCGCGCATCCAACGCTTCTGCATCGGGAACATGAATCGCTTTGTCGACATCTACAGTGGCTCGGGAGACCAGCTCGCTCAACTCGGTGGCGACGGGATTACTGCCGTTCCAGCTGTTGCTGTATTTCATAGAAGCAAGAATTGGGTTGCGGGAGGTACCGCGAGCGGGAAAATTTGCTTATGGATGTAGCCCTCTTTTGCTCTTCCAATCCCCGGTCTCGAGGTGTATATCATCTTTATTCGATTCGCGTTTTGGGCAATGCAATTAGTCTCTTTGGCGTACTCTTATAGTTTCCTCCCATATACTGACCTTCTATTTAACACCGCAGTCGCTCGCCCATTACTTGCTTTAAAAGAGGCAGCGTTGGCCAATTTCCTACGCTCCACTCACCTTCCACGCTTTTACCCAAATCGAGCAGGGTTGTTCGCTATAGCTGAAAGCATGGGGGCCTGCGGAGCTTATGTCGACAAAAGGTATGACACCGCGGTGTGCAGACAGCTACAGGGGCAAGGAATGCAAGCTTGTAGATGAGTAAAAGACCAAGACAAATCATAGCGCTGTCTAACCATGAAAATCGCATGCTCATTTCATCTATGCTGACAGAAGAAAAGCTCGTAGACTATTTACACAGCATATCTAGAAACAACCCCTGTGCAATGCACAAACAAAAGTCTGCTCTGTCTGCTAGTACTCATTGCAGGGGAACCCCCGATCTTTACTCAGAGGAAACAGCCATCACAACTGGGTATCAACACCATGAGAAAATGCTATCCAAGATAAGAACAAAATCAAAGAAACGGAAGAACGTCATTCGTGAGCAGGTAGGGTGTGGAGGTGAAATAGAGAAAAAATGGGTACCAAGAAGTATTCAGGCATATACACCAGAAGATGCAGGATTTTGGTAGTTTAAACCCCTTCTTCCTGTTATACAAAACACTAGAGTAGATGCCGCTTCATGGCTCATCTGTATGCTGTCTTTGCCCTAGCCAAAATCGGCTTGATGGGGGATGGCAAATGGCCGAAGAGTATTGGTCAAAGCAGCAGTATGCTGTCAGTCGATGGGGCAATAGGATCATGCGTAGCGCCTCCTAACTCCTATAACAGCGCCCTGTACACGATGTTTATTCCACAACTCGCAGGAAAACATATCTGTGTATTGGGTCAAAATTCGTTCCGCAGCTCTTCGCGTGACTGCTGCTGGCTAGTGTCGCGGTCCTTGCCTTTACGTCTGGATGGTGCAGGCACAAAGTCGAAGAAAGCCCTATATTTGCTTGTTGTTTCTCGAGTGATGCTAGATCGACGGGACTTGGCAGCTTCGGGATATTCAAGAGAATAAGTTGAGGAGTTTTTCGAGCTACCAGTACTGTCCCGAGGTTCAGACCACCTTGGAATTGAAAAAGGTACCCTGGTCTGGTCCCAGGTTGCAGAAGACGAACTAGGTGGCGTCTCTTCATCACCCTCGGGACCATAATCGGTAGATCGCCGAGGAAGAGAGGGGCGAGAGGTAAAGTATCCGATGGAGTTGCGATGGCTTCCAGTAAGAGAGGCTGCCCCTGACACGACGGTGTCTGGGGCAGGAGTGGCAGGCTTGGATGGGCTTTCGTCATTCATCGTGGAGCGCTCCAGATTGTCGACTAATTCCTCCCATTTGATTTCCAGATTCCCGTTAGGGCGCTCTGCTTGTTCCGCCCTGCTCAAGCACTCCTTGGTCCGTTGTTGTAAGCGGGCCGCCAACTCATGAAATTTCTGGACTGTGGGGTCCAAATCATCCAATCCTGGAAGCCTAGCGGGAGCAACCTCGAGCCATATCCGAATCAAGTTCGCAAAGCTTCGCGCATGATCAATTAGGAAAGGAAGGCTCGGAAATCCCTCCCGCGATGGCGGCGGTAAACGGCCAAGAATCTGGATTGGTGTAGCATATGAAGGCGTGACAATTGGGGCTGGACGGTCGGCGGGGATTGCACAGATTGAATCCACGAATTCTCTAAACTCAGATCGATGGCTGACTAGGAATTTGTTCATCGGCTCCATCCACGGTTCCTTGCTTCCAAATGTCGTCATATTGGCCAGGCCTTGTAAGGCTTTTGCAATCAGGGTCAGAGTCCGTTGAGCGCGCGGGCGTGGGTGATCTGGAATATGTGAGCGCAAGGTCTTGAGTATAAAGACACACATACCTTTGAGCATTCCGAACAACTTTGGGTTTAAGATCGCAGGGCAAAAGAAGCGTAGGAAGAGGAAGCCAGAGACGCTGCTGTACGTAACTGAGCGGAGAAAATCGCCATAACGGTCATCAGCGCATGCTCGAATGTGTCGAAAGATGAGTCGCAATTCCGCAGGGCATCGTGATGCGGAACCAGCTATCGACCTCCAAACACTAGTGGTCAGGCTAACAAGATTCTTCCAGTTGCGCTCAAGATCGTCTGATCGATGTATACGGGAAGGGTCGACTTCGCATTCTGGGTCTGTGTCGTCAATCTCGTGGAGTCGCTCTCCGATTGTTTCTTCCAAATATTCCTTCCCCAAGCGGCGCATGTGGTAATCAAGAGCTTTCGTGAGAAGAGAATTGCCACGAAAGAGAAGATTCGCCTCGACTGTTGCAGTGCGCCCAAGATCCCGCACCAAGACCTCTCGATCCTGACCAGACTCTTGTGAATTGTTGGAATGTAGTCGAGTAGTATACCTTAGTCTGTTGGCGGTCGACTCTTTGTGGATCCCATCAATCTCATCCTCAACGAGAGCTGATATCCATTCAACTGTGCTTCCCGAGACCTGATAGATGTTCAATAGCGCCTCGGACAGCTGGTTAAGTTCTGAAGACATGATCTGGGCCATGTTCACGGTAAGGCCGTTGGCGAACGAATGCAGAACCTCGGACATAGGCGTATACTCGTGGGACATGAGGACAACTGTCTCGTCCATCCGGACCCTCATCAGCATTTCGCCCACGCACTGGTCCCTATCGTCTAGTATCGGCCACCATTTTTCAGCTTCTACACCTGGGTCAAGATCATCTAATCTGATATCTACCCTGCCGTACATGGCGTTGTGTGAAGATACCTCGACATCGTCTAGGATACGCATTGGGTTCGAATCCTGATTTAGAGCATATGCGCCATGCGCTACCAGTGACCAATCGCGTTGTGCCGGGTTGAGAGTTTTCACCCTGATAGAGGCCTGGGATAGCACAGGAGGAAGGTCGTTAAAAGTGAAATCTTCCCGCCAGAACGGATTTGCGGTACGGTATTTGGTCGCCGTTTTTGCTCGGATCTCTCCATCCAAAAGGATCTCCGTGTAATAATCGTTGGTTGCGGAAGTTGTACCTGTGGTGGCAGTAAAATGAGAACGGGATTGTTTCCGGCTCCTTGGGGTCTCTTCTGAACTGTGGGCGAATAGTTTGGCCTCGGTAACCTTGATGGTAAGTAACCTCTCGATTCTGAACATATCCGACATTGAGAATGTGGAAATACTCGTGTCAACTGAGCTTGGTGTTTTAACCGTATCTTCTTCGGTCGTCGAAGCCGCGGAGGTTGCGGGTCCATATAGTTCTGGTGTCGTAAACGCGCGGAGGAGCACAAACCAGACCTCAAAGAGGACACGACTCTCTAGTGCGAGATAAATTGGGCGTGTCAGGCCAGACGCAGAATGTGCTGCATACTGTGGATAGATTCCGATGCAAAACTCGTCTTCCAGGACAGAGGACTCGAGTTGTTGTATTGCACAACGGGAGAGTTGGGATAGCTGAATGTATGCGACAAGAGTAATATCGGTCTCGGTAAACAATCTAAAGGCGCCGTTCTCCTGCAACGTACAGCTGACCTTCTGCCAGGATGAGGACAGAGCGCGTTGTTGGCGAAATGTTGAAATTCTGCGCTCGGATGACGGCCGGACCCCCGAGGCGCTGGGCCGATCCCAAAGAAGCATCTTACCCACTTTGATTATAGCGGCATCTTTTTGAACAGTGCTTTCAGAGTTCCTTCGGCGATCAACCAAGCGACGATCACTTATCGTGACAGACTGAGGCTTCGTCATCTTGTTCTGCACACCTTTGGGGCGGATCGGCTGCCAGCATAACAGCGCCGCAAGCCAGGAGTCAAATGTTTCGCTCACATGGGGTCGTAATTCCACTCCAAGGCCCGATGTAAATGTTGATACACTGAGATAATTCGCTCGAGTTTCGGGATCCACGAGAGAACGGACTTGACAACCACGTAGATCCGGAATGAGAGTCTTTGCTAGAGCAGGCTCGCCTTTTGCTTGATAGATAAGGCTTCCCATGGCGACATTGATTGCACAGTAGCCTGAAGTCCAGGCAGTCGTGGAAGACGTTCGAAACGAAAGAATGCCATGCATCCTCCCGCAGGTTACCTTCATGAGCTGCAGCACTTTTGATGCATCCGTATTCGACAGCGACGAACCTGAATGACCCGGCACCAACCCCGTACTTCCGGGCGATCTGCTCAACCGCTGCCGACTGGGCGTTCGAGTAAAGTATGTGGGAGATTGTATTGACGGAAATCCAATGGAAGACGCAGTTTGATCTTCTGGGGTCTTGGGCTGAGGAGTAGTGTTGATGGAACCCAGGCGGTTTCGTGTTCTGGTGAGAAAAGAACTTGAAGATACATCGCTTCGCTGGTCGTCCAAGGTCGTCGTGCGGGATCGCGCGCGTTGACTCTTCAATTCTGAAGGAGTATCATCTTCGTCACCTGTGGAATAGTATAGATTAAAATCACGTCGAGATTCTCGATCGGGGACTCTTGTCCGGGTGGTAGCACGAGGAGACGGGGCAGCGCTTGACGGGAGATGCTCCACCTCAGAAAGAGGCGAGTGATTCCCAGGCTCGGAGGAATCAGGCGTCACGGTCCTAATGGTCGTTTCCCTGAAGCTATCCGGATAGACCATGCCGTGACGGTCCTTAGAAGAGGACTTTTTGCTCGGCCGACGTTCCACTGGGCGGCTGTAGACTCCCTGATGTACCGAGTTCCGCTTGTGCCCATTCGAGCCTTCCGACTCCATGTCTACCCAGCGACTCTTCGAATGATGTCGCTATAGTGAGACGCAAGCAGGCAGACGCACATAAATCGATAATAACCTGGTTATGTTACCTTGCAGCGGCAGGCTGAGACCCAATACACACTGGGCAACCGACCTCGGAACAATTGAGAGCCTTGGTCGTCCAATGGAGCGCTAGATGAACGCATGGAGTTCGGATAGGGGGAAAACAGTAGAGTCGCACATTCGGTCGAGGCCGGGCGTGTCAGGGTACAGGCGAGAGCTGAAGAAACGACACGGACCACCGGGAGAGCTGTGGGTTTCAGGGGGGCGTCGTGTTAGGAGAGGGATGAGTTGAGCGGAAGAGAACGTTAACGACGAGTGAATCGAGGGGCGACAGATAGTATCGTTGATATCGGGGCGGAAGGAGTCGTTCTTCAACGGTCAATTTAACATCGCGGTGTTCGTGCTATCGTTGAGCGGGTTAGCTTCTTAGGGAGGGGAAGAATGTGGAGGAGCGAAAAAGTGGTACGGAAGCACGACGGTCTGCCAGCGCCAGCGCCAGAGTCTGGTTCAACCGCCCGCCAATGTGAGATCATTAGATAGGGAGGGGGAACGCCATACTCGGTGCTCTATATACTCTATCCTCGTGGAGTTCTCGTCTTATCTGCGCAAGGCGAACAATGTACTTGGTCAATTGGTTGTGAAAGAGGCGGTCGATCGATTGGTTTGAATTTGGCCCTGTTGGCGCGGGCTTGGGAAGCTGCAGATCTCACGTCAAGACGAAATACCCGGGGAATGTTGAAGTACTTTTTTTGACAATTTTGGTACTTCTAAGATTCCTCCCCTCCGTTTGGACAAAAGGGGGTTTTCGGTTGTCGGGTAAGCGAGCGAGGGCGAGGGCGGGGGTAGGGAGAAGGAAAGAGAGTAAGATGCGATGGAGAGATGTTGTTGGGTAAAGGGAGCGAAGAACAAACCAAAGATAGCGAAACCACTGAATTGCTTGTCACAGTCCTCCATATAACAGAGGCAAAAGAGGGGAGCTCAGCACACTCCGCCGACTGCTTTTCTTGTCTTTTCCTCGAACAATATCAGCCACGCCCCCCGCCCACTCCACTTCGAGGTATGTATGTACACAGTATCTCATATTGTTCCTTGTCCCTCCCGAATGGTTACAGCTCCTTACGCAGTTTCTCCTGTGTCCTGCTTGAGATCTCCCTAGCCCTAGAGTTGTCAGCTCAACAGCGGAATAAGAATTGGATGATTAGTGCTGGGTTCGGCCTTTTGATGACTAGATCCACAGGAATGGCGATAGGTGAAGTTTGTCCCCAGCTAACTAGTCCACAACCAACACTCATGAATCCACAGATGCAGTTAAATAGCCTCACAGACTCCAGACCAAGAGTGCAGCTACTACTCCGTACTCTTGATAAGGGATCCAGATCTAGCACTCGCAGCAGCACAATAATAATCAAACAGCTTAGAATAATCGTTGATAGAGCGATTAACGAGAGCAGGAACCCAGGACTAGAGTCGGTGTGTCGACTGAGTTGATATACCGTTTTTATTGGAGCCCACTCTGGACTAAGACCCTTTCCTCTCCTGTTCATGGTCGAATCACACCCACTCTGCAGAAAACCTCCCACAAGAATCCCCTCCTTTGCCGCTGTTCCGCACCTCTGCTTCCTTCTTCCCGAACAAGGAGAACAGAGTGCAGTCGGGAAGCTTCAGCCGACGCTGAGACTGTTCCCTTGTAGAATGCGAGGTAAAAGGAGATTACTCCGGTTGAAACAGAGTAATCAGTGCTACAAGTGCCCAAAATGGGCTTGTCTGCGAGCGCTTATCATCACCCCTCTATTTCTTTTTGAACTCCCAGAATGAGAAGAGCTAGCATGCCGCGAAATTATGGACTCAAATTTATCAGTCTTGAGCATAAATACCAATTCACCCAAGGTAGTCCCCTCCGTGTCCAGATAGAATGCATATCCAGAGCAGCTCTCGCCCTGCGGCCCAGGCTCACACTCAAGAATGATGATGATATCCCATACGCCACGACTAGCGATAAAGCTTATCAGAAACCTGATCCGTATCCTGCAATATCACAAGTTCCATGGGTCTCTCTCCACATAACCTGCAGTATTTTCTCAGAGTTCACGAAAGACTTGATTCTATGCTTGTGTCTGATTCCACCAGCTTCGTCTCGCCCTTGATATTTTGAAAATCGACTCTGGTTGACAATTATGCAATCAATCAGATAAACTAGGGGGAAAGCCCCGCGCGACCCAATATCCTGAGTGAGAAGCTTCGCTTATTGGTGGTTCCGTTCCCACTATCTGACTCGTGTCGTCAGTGACTTGCAGCTCCCGTCCTTAACATATGAGTCTTGAAAAGGAGTCCGGTATTGAGAACTGGAGCGCAAATGGAGTTTCCCCTTCTGTACTAGGTACAGAGCTTGAAGCTTGTGCCTTTCATTGAAAGACATCTTGCCTTGCCAACAAGGATTTTAAAGCCAACCGAGTGTAACTCTTTGTCCCCAGTCACATGACCAGAAAGACGTCAGCCTCAGGCATGAAAGGCCCCAGGATCCCGGTGACCGCCTTGCATCATACCTGCTTGTTTGTCTTGCGGCTCCTGAGCTTCTATCAATGTCATGAGATCCTGGCTGGTGATCAGCTACCGCTGGCGGTCATTTACAACTGTGAGATACCTGTAGACAGCATATCGTTTATAACCGCGAACGAGACTTCAACTCTCCCTACTATCTTTGCCTTATCCCTTTCATCTTACACCTAGCTCTTTGTCGCTGTACAAGCATCACCACTGATCTTCCTCCACGTCCTTTCAGCAGACCGGAAACATTACTCGCTCGCTTTATGGCCACCATCTAAGGGATAATCTGGCTTATGGGCCATCGTTACACTAATGCCTGTGCCTGTCTACCCCTATAACAGGAGCGTTCTCTCATCCAGACTTTAGCCCAATATGATGGCCTCAAACGTTCTGTCTCGCTTCCTTCCTCCGAACGGACCTGCATCTGTGTACGAAACGATCCGGCAGCATGATAACAACTCGGACGGGTCTGATATCGAAGAACGGGCAGGCTTAGCGTTTGATGACGACGTTGACCTGAGGGATCGGTTCAGCGATCGTGAGCTTGAGGAGGCGATGGCCGACGCTACGAGAGAGGAGTCGCCGAGCCATAGTGATACCTTTCTGACTCCTCGAAGTATAAAAGGGGGCCCACCTGAAGGCCTTCATAATACGGGACCCCGTCGCCGGAAACCGAGCAACTCGCGATGGCTGCAATCGGCATCTCCGCGGCCCAATGCCGTTGATTATGATGATGATGATGATGATGATAATGACGAGGATCATGATGATGACGTACCAGCTTCGCTTTTGATGGAGGGCCATCAGGATGATGATGACCTCAAAACGCGTCTGCCTCCCCCGCCCTCACACCATTTATCCGACGATCCGGTACCACATTCTACTCCTTCACCGCGCCGCGAACACGTTCGATGGGATAGCAATCAAGATCAACGGCCAACGCACGATTTTCGCCGGCCAGGCCGACCAAGGGGTTTGTGGTCCGCTGGCCTTCCCAATATGGCCTTGATAGACCCCAAAGAAAAAGCTATGTGGATGTGGGCAAATGTCGAGAACCTTGATAACTTCTTGAAGGACGTGTATACATATTTTCTGGGAAATGGAATTTGGTCCATTTTGCTCAACCGCGCATTGAGCCTCCTGTGCGCCTATCCTTTTTCCGTATGCCTTCCAGTAGAATGGTACTTGCTAACAATTTGCAGAACCTTTGCGTTCGTCATCGGATTCACTACTTTTCTCCTCAACTGCATCAACTATCCCAAAGTCCGTGGGAGTAAAAAGTTGGATGATATCCTGGTCCAGAGCTGTACCCAAAAGATGTCCTTGTCCTCTACATTCTTACTCTGGTTGTGCTGCCTTTACTGGGTATGGAAGGTATTTCAGTACTTGTTGGATATTAGACGACTCAAAAACATGCACGATTTCTATCATCACTTACTCGGAATCACCGACGCGGAGATACAGACAATATCTTGGCAAGAGGTTGTTAGTCGATTAATGAGCCTGAGGGACTCAAACCCCGCCACCGCCGGCGCTATATCAGCAAAGCATCGCAAATTTATGGGCAGTCAATCCAAACAACGAATGGATGCACACGACATCGCTAATCGGCTAATGCGCAAAGAGAATTATCTAATCGCACTTGTCAATAAGGATATCCTAGATCTCACACTCCCGGTGCCATTCCTGAAAAACAGGCAACTATTCTCCAGAACCCTGGAATGGAATATCAATCTGTGTATCATGGACTATGTTTTCAATGAACAAGGCCAAGTACGAACGCTATTTTTGAAAGATACCCACCGAAAAGCCCTGAGTGAGGGCTTACGACGTCGCTTCATGTTTGCGGGAATTATGAACATATTTGTAGCACCGTTCATCGTTGTCTACTTCATGATGCATTATTTTTTCCGCTATTTCAACGAGTATAAGAAGAACCCAGGCCAACTTTCCTCGCGTCAATATACGCCACTCGCCGAATGGCAATTTCGCGAGTTCAACGAGCTGTGGCATCTTTTTGAACGCCGCATCAACATGTCGTATCCATTTGCGACTCGTTATGTGGATCAGTTTCCCAAAGACAAGACCGTTCAGATCGCTGGATTCGTGGCCTTTGTTTCTGGCGCGCTGACATCTGTCTTGGCTTTGGCATCCATTATCGACCCGGAGCTGTTTCTAGGTTTCGAGTTGACGCACGATCGAACGGTCCTTTTCTATCTTGGCGTATTTGGATCCATTTGGGCATTTACAAGAGGAATGGTCCCTGAGGAGACGGATGTATTCGATCCCGAGTATGCCCTTCTTGAAGTGATCAACTTTACTCATTATTGTCCGAGCCACTGGAAAGGGAGACTCCACAGTGATGATGTCCGAAAGGAATTCGCCGTGTGTTACCAGATGAAGATCGTCATCTTCTTGGAAGAGATCCTTAGCATGATATTCACGCCCTTTATCTTGTGGTTCAGCTTGCCAAAATGCAGTGAACGTGTGATTGATTTTTTCCGAGAGTTTACTGTTCACGTTGATGGCATGGGCTACCTATGCTCTTTCGCAGTCTTTGACTTCAAAAAGGGCACGAACGTAATACCTCGGGAGCATCATAACAACCCCAATAACACGAAGCAGGACCCTCGTGCCGACTATTTCTCAACAAAGGACGGCAAAATGCTAGCATCTTACTATGGATTTCTGGACAACTATGGCGGAAACCAACGCGCTACCAACCTGAAAAAGCGCCAGTTCCACCCTCCACCCACCTTTCCGTCGCTGGGCAACCTTGGAGAACGGTACGATACGTCACAGTCTCGCCCTGCTGTTGCTGGCCGATTCGGCCTTCCTCCCGCGGGTGAAGCCGAATCCCCTGCTCCTTCAATCCTCCTGGATCCGCATCATCAACCATCAGCGTCAGGATTTCGAAATGCCAACCGCGTTGCGAACCAACACCGCCATCGCCCTGCGCGTCCCCCGCGGCTTCCTGTATCTGAATCTGTCGCCGATGACGATGATGAGTCTCTCATAGCCACACACGGGCCCAGCCCGGGACCACGGACAAAGCCCCTGCATACGACATCTGGTTCTAGCGGTGGTGTCGGTCCTGGCGATAGCAATCTCGGCGAATCTTGGCGGTTTAACATGACCGGCGATAGAGGAGAAGACGATGAGGAGGCGGAGGGGGAGAATGTCGACGCGATTGTTAAGGGTGCAGGGGTCCTGGGACTGATACAGCAGTTCCAGAAAGCGAATAAGGATACTCGGTCTCGTGCAGCCGTAGGTCTATGAAGGATGCGTTTGGATACATAGAATAAGAAGCCGATATTTAAGATGAAATATATCTATCTATTCACAAATTATTTCTATTTCACCCCAGATGGTGGTAGGATATATAGCGTAGGACGATTCCCCTGGTCTGGTTTGCTTATAATTTACCACTTTGACTATCTCAAGCTAAACGTGGCGATCTTGGATCGCGTCTCCACCTAAGCGCAAAGTCCTTCTGAAGGGCTTGGCCCTCGACGATTAATATGGGGGAAATCGCCCCTGGCTTCAGGCACCTGTCTTTTAATAATAGCAGTATCAAGATATTGACCAGTCGTTACAGAGTACTCCTGTACTCCTTACATACTCCTTAGCACCTTGCAAGACGTCAGAGCTAAACTCCAGGCCTTGGGAAGATTTTCTAGATGAACAGAAAATGGCCGATTGGTTAGGGTCATGTTGCAACTTTGCAAAAATATCTTAGGAGTCTTTTCACGGCTCCTTCATTCTCATTCTGTGGTGTGCAGGTCTATCTCATCTGTGAGAGAGAACACTATAACATTCAGACTAAATCGGGCTTAGTTGGTTTGGGCCGGCAAAATTACAAGGGTCTTAGGGTCAACGGCTGCGACGGAGTAGATGGTAAAAGCAGACCCTTTTTTGGTTCATCAGAGTAAACACGCGCAGATCTCGGGACTTGATGTGTACAAACCGACTTGAAGAACCTCTGGAGACGAACTGAAGCTCAGTTCTGATTTCCGGCAGTATTTAAATTTGTTTTATCCGACCTTTCCCCCCAGCCCTGAGACAACATTGTTTAGCACATGTCTCCGCTTCTCGCCTTAGCAGCTCCCAGCGTTCAGCCACAGGGTCGGGCACTCGGCTCCGTTGCGGCAACTGACAGCCTCCCAAGAGTTTTAATTAGATCACCTCTCATAAACAGGCAGGTAACAACACCGAGCAAATTATCCGAGGTTTCGAGAAGCCTCGGACAACTCTGTCCTTTTCTCAGCCTTGCAGCCAGCCCTGCGCTCCAATCCTCCGACCGAGACACTCTTGCGGACCCTGATTCCGGAACCCGTCCCCAGTCGATATCTATCCCGCACGCGACGTCGCAACCACAAATTGCCGTGATCGAAATGACCTGAATGATCACCTCCTTTGTATCCCCGTTTCCATCATCGTTCCCTACCAGCCTGTTGTCGCCGCCTCCAGCATCCGGTCTGCTCAGCGCCGCAACACCGGCCCCCCTTCATTTCCTTTTAAAATCACGGCTCAAATCTCTTGTCTTCCCCTGAGATCTGTTAGTTCTCTACCTCCACGAGAGGCTCGCGGACAATGTTGCGTGCCCGTCGATATCGCGTTTCACTGGTGTTTGCCGTCGTTTTTGTCCTTCTCATACTTCACTTTAGCCGGTCCCATGATCAGCCTGCGGTCTTGGGGGTGCCTCCACCCACACCTCCCGTCGATCATAAACCGCCGTTGCCCGACCAGAACGGCAACAGCCCGGCCAAAGTCGATGATCATGACAGCGTCAAGAAACCAACTATCCCTCCTCCGGCCCCTGCCCGGGACCCATCAGAGGAGCCCCAAGAACAACCACCGACACAGCAACACCAACCCCCCTTCAAGGGCCCGTCATCAGACGAGATTTCGTCTCCGTCAGTAGTGCGTCCTGGTTATTCGAATGATACCCCGATGGAGGACAAGGAAGAACTCGGATATAACCCTCAGACGGATGCGCAGACCCAAGGTCTGCACGACCACGACATCGATGAGGATCTGCCTTCGATTCCTCACTGGAAGCCGACACCTGATCAACACCCGATCGGCTCTGAGACACTAATCAAGCTACCTACTGGAGCATCCAAGTCGCTTCCGCGGTTGCAGGCAAAATTCACGGATGAATCTTCTGCCGACAAGATGCAGCGTCTCCAACAGCTCGACACTATCAAAGCGGCTTTCATGCATGCTTGGAATGGCTACAAGGTTTCTGCCATGGGCCACGATGAGGTAAAACCGCTTCGGGGTGGGTTCAGGGATCCATTCAATGGCTGGGGCGCAACCCTTGTTGACTCACTCGATACTCTGTGGATTATGGGTCTGAAGCAAGAGTTTTCAATAGCGGTTGACTATGTCAAGAGAATTGACTTCACTGTCAGCAAGCGAAAGGAAATTCCCGTATTTGAGACCGTAATTCGTTACCTCGGCGGGTTACTAGGAGCCTATGACATTTCCGGCCACAAGTACGACGTGCTATTAGAAAAGGCTGTTGAACTCGCTGAGGTTTTAATGGGGGCTTTTGACACCCCGAACCGGATGCCGACCCTCTTCTACAAGTGGAATCCAGACTACGCATCTGCTCCTCGTCGAGGAGATTTCAAAGCTGTTCTCGCAGAACTGGGCTCGCTTTCCCTCGAATTCACCCGCCTAGCGCAGCTGACAAAGGATGACAAGTACTACGACGCAATTGCTCGCATCACAAACAAGCTTGAGAAATATCAGGATGAAACAAAGCTTCCCGGGCTGTGGCCGTTGAATCTAGACGCCTCCGGATGCAGGAGCTCCGCGTACGAGGCAGACTGGGAAACAGATAGAGATGCTTCTGTGGGACAGCCTGTCCGAAGTTCGGCCATCTCTTATGAGGCAAGGTCCAATTCGACAAGTTCAGGGACCCTCTATCCGAGAGGAATTCATGAAGATGCAGAGCCGGCTCATTATGAGGACGACGATGCGGATTCGCTTAGTACCCGGACTCCTCCGCCCAAGCTTAATTGCTTCGGGGGGCTCAACAATCAACTTTCAGGTACTGATAAGTTTGGTCTGGGAGCCCTTGGTGACTCCACCTATGAGTATCTACCGAAAGAACACATGCTTCTCGGTGGTAACAATGAGCAATACCAGAACATGTACACAAAAGCCATGAAGACAGTGCGCGAGCATCTTGTCTACCAGCCCATGTTGAAGAATCACCGCGATGTTCGATTCCTGTCTACGGTCACAATGTCAAAGGATCTCAATTCAAATCCTCCAGGCCGTACGACCTTTGCCTATGAGGGTACTCATCTTACATGCTTTGCCGGCGGTATGTTTGCCATCGGAGCAAAACTGTTTGGACTTGAAGCGGACCTGCGGCTGGGCACCCAACTGACGGATGGCTGTGTCTGGGCTTACGAGAGCACCAAGACTGGTATCATGCCAGAGGCATTCAAACTGGTGCCCTGTGAGAAAGGCGAGCAATGTGAGTGGAGCGAAGAAGCTTACTATACAGCCATGGATCCATACGCCGACCAGCGGCCCGGGTCACTTAGCAAGCGGTCCGCTGAGCCTGAAAAGGGGAACTGGCACGTCAAAGCGATACCAGACTCACCTACATCGACCGACTACGAAGGAACTGGTTCATCGGCCGTTGTTGAAGATTTCGACAGCCGAAATCCTGACCCAGTCCCAGCCAAGGGAGCGCTCTCCCATGAGGAATTCGTCACAGGCAAGATCCTCAACGACCGGCTTCCGCCCGGCATGATTGGAATTTCATCCCGCCAATATCTCCTCCGCCCAGAGGCGATTGAATCCGTATTCATCATGTATCGCCTCACAGGCGATTCTTACTGGCGTGAAAAGGGTTGGAAGATGTTTCAGGCCATTGATCAAGCCACGAGAACAGAGTTAGCGCACTCGGCCATTGCCGATGTTACAGTCGACGATCCACGACCACTCGACAGTATGGAGTCGTTCTGGCTGGCCGAAACTCTCAAGTACTTTTACCTTTTGTTCAGTGACCCGAGCCTGGTGAGCCTCGATGAATATGTGCTGTAAGTGGCACTACAACAGAGATACCTCTCTTTTTGTCCCTAGAAGAAGAAAAAAAAAACAGGCTAACTTACTCATGCTTAGAAACACCGAGGCGCATCCGTTCAAGCGCCCTGTATAATTGATATACCCTATCTATCCCTTGCGACGAGCGTGCTTACTGTATGGAAAATCATCGATACCAGTTTTCGCCAGTGTACCTGAAACTTAACTCTGATTCGGGAGCCTCAAAGGGACTCGGAGCCTTTATACTCAAAAATTTTTTCTCTATATGCTATTGCAATATTTCCCTTTGGCTGGCGTTCGGCTTCCGTATCTCTATACATTATGCAGACATGCAAAACGTACATAACCTATTTTTTTCATATGGCTATTGCAATCTTTCCCTTTGGCTGGCGTTCAGCTTCCAAATCTCTATACATTATGCAGACATGCAAAGCGTACATAACCTAGGATCTATAATTGAAATCGCATAGCAAGAGAGTCAAAAAGATGTTTTTGTCTTATATAGAGAGAGTAAGTAGAAGTGGTAGGGTGGGGAAGAAGAAATGCCAAAGTGGGTTTTAGCCATGCGCTTTATTTAGTAATTATTCTTGTCATCGTCATCGCTATCGCCAACCGGGCAATTCTGCCTTTCCTTCTGTCCCTCTCCCTTTCTCCTCACCCTTCTCCCTCGCCCGCTGCGATCGCTGGTCCATCAACTTGCTTGGCCAGTGTCATTTTGTCTTTCGCCATCTTCAGAAGCGCCCCCGCATCCTCGTCGTCCTCCAAAACGAGGCCCACTGCCAACTTGTGTGACGGGCGCAAGACGGGATGAGTGCAGCAGAGATCCAACAGGCCCGAGGACGACGACGATCGAGTTGTGGGAAATGGAGCTTGAGGTCTCCGTGGATAATGAGCAGCAATTCTGGACCGGTACACCTTTAATTCCTTCCTCTTCTGTTCGTGCTTCTTCCAGCCTCCTAACTAACGCCTCTCCGACACCGCGCAGACATCCAGGGTATTGTTTCTGCCCCTTGCTCCTCGGAAGACCTAATCGATAATGCTCTACGGGCCTATTTGAGCTTGGCTACGCAACATAAAGGTAACCAGGCCTACCCTTTGATATATACTAATCGCATCGGCTAATAAGCGTGTGCATCAACAACAGAGCAGTACCTCCGATCGGAGTTCGAGGTTAGCAGATGTTCGTTCAAACTACTATCGTCGGCGATCTTTGTCGCCCATACGGACTATGTGCGGCGACAGATGATTTACGCTTTGTTGCAGGTACGGCTACGCCTTTCGTCTTTACCAAGCGCCCCTCTATTTACACTAAGATAGGAAGATGATCCCGTGACGCTTCAAATGATCGCCTCCTTTCTCCTTTTTGATGGCCGGCAATTTGAAGTTTCGCTCCAGATGATGAACGAGGAAGGTGTATTTCCAAGGCTGCTAGAATTGCTTCATGCGCAAACCATAAACAGGGAGGACAGCGAGGCGGGCCTACACCGGCTTTTGATGGACCTTCTGTATGAGATGTCGAGGATACAGAGAATAAGGATCGAAGATCTTGGTACGTCACCTAGGCTCCGCTTACAGGGGTCCGCGCAGCACCCACGGTCTTTCCAGGCAGGGTATTGACATGCTTCGTGTGACGACAGTTCTTGTGGACGACGATTTCATCAAGGGGCTTTTCGATCTTATCGAGCGTCTGTCATATGATGCCAACGATCCATATCACTATCCGGTTATCCGCGTGCTGGTATGTCTGCATTGCCTGCCTCCCTATCGAAGTGTAGCTAAACCGCGCAACAGTTGGTTTTGAATGAGCAATTCATGATATCCGCGCATACTCCCAATGATCAGCACTCACCTTCGAATACGTTGACCAACAAGGTCATCAAAGTTCTTTCGGTACATGGCTACTCGTACAAGACGTTTGGTGAGAATATCATTTTGCTGATCAACAGAGAAGGTATTCTTGGCTCCCAACCTTGTATACATGAAACGCTAACGGATAATATAGCTGAAACCTCGCTACAACTTCTCACACTGAAGCTTTTGTACCTCATTTTTACGACTCCTAGCACATATGAATATTTCTTCACTAATGACCTTCACGTCCTAGTGGATATCCTAATACGAAATCTGCTCGACCTTCCAGAAGAGGCTACAGCGCTTCGGCACACATACCTCCGAGTGCTTTACCCATTGCTCGCTCACACGCAGTTGAGGTTACCTCCGCATTACAAGCGTGACGAGCTCAAACGTATGCTTAGTTTGCTTGTTCGAGGTCAACTAACGGGTAATACGGAAGTTGATTGCGAAAGAATCAGGCATTTTGACGAAGTCGACGAGACAACAAGAAGGCTAGTTCTTCGATGTGCGTCAGTTGAGTGGCTACGGGATGATGAGGCAGAAACATACAAACCCGGTCCGTTCCCGCAACGAGAGGATAGCCTAACGTCGTCTTTACCGACGATCGACAGTGCCCTACTATCGGATGCAGATATCGGGACCTCACTAGAATCTTCTCAGACAGTGTACTCTACCAGTACGCGTCAGAGTTCAACTGAAGATTTATCGCCTACCACCGCTGATATAGTAGAATCACCGGTGTCGGTGAGTGAGACACCACGGAAACATAGCCAAATAGAACGGTTGGGAATGCACCTCGATCCTGCGTCATCATCTTCGCTTAGCGTGCACGAAATTGCCTCCCAGCGCGAGAAACCGGGCGTCATCACACCAAGTCGTCATCACGGACGCCCATTAACAGAAGCCCAAACAAGCTCCACGAAGCCTAAAGTGAAACCCTTACCCCCGAAAACAAGGCGTTGGCGAGGGAGGCGAGCAACAGGCGACGAAGAGAACACTACACCCGTTGCTGGTGAAATTATCGCAGAGGAAGATAGTATCAGCACCGGACCAGACAGTCCCAGTCCTCTTCCGTCTACCCCCATCCTGACATCCACCAAATTCGTTCCTGACCCCGAACGCCGAGATTCTGCAACTGCTCTTGCTCCCCCCGCATCCTCTGCTCAACACCACATAACCCGGCGCTCCGCATCGAATCCGCCTCCCGCAGTGCCACCACCTCGTCGCTCTACAATTCACCATCAACTCTCAGCCTCCAGCCATTGCACACCTTTAGCAAGCCCGTCACGCCCTTCAGGTGGTCAGGGCCAGGGACATAAGCAGCCTCAAAAGCCAGAACCGCCGCGGACAAGACGGTCAGGACGGAAGCACACGAATACTGATTCCTCAGATAAGTCAGCGGGCAGCCATACTAATACAACTGGAACCGTTGCCACTATGCTGCATCCAGACTATTCATATGAGATCGACTCTGCCGAGAACACGAAGACTATGAATGGACACGTGACAATAAGCGTTGAGGAAGCTGTGCAGAATGTCTCGCTGCAATGAACTGAGTGCTGTATTTGAGTTTATATAGACATTACAAATCTAATTAAGGGAAGTAGCTAATATTCGTTGTGGGCGTATCATTGCGGGGTGTTCATCGTTTGAGTTGAAGTGTCGATCATCTGCTGGTGGAAGAGTGGTGGGGGCGGTTGCTGTGCCAACAACGATGTTCAAAGCCGCACCACAAACTCCATTGCAAGTGACCAACAGGTTAAGCTCTCTTGCTTCTGAATCTGCCACCCATCAATAGCTTAACAGAAATATCAATAACAACACTCGGGAAAAGGGGCGGAGCTGGCAGAGAGTCTCCGTCTTGGGACGCCTCACATTTCAACCCCAGAGACAGAAGCAGTGACCCACCATCAACAGATCCACGATATCAGGAGGTAAAAAGGGACGAAAATGGCACGACTTAACGCGCGAAACCAGACAAAACAGGATAAGCAGCTGCATGAAAGAGCAAAGTCTCAGCACCTGACTGAAAGACAAGGCACCCCTCAAAGCCCCAACCCACCAAGGCTGAAAGAGTGTCTGGGAGAGCAACGGCCAACAGATAGGCCAACAACATTGATGCGCAGCAAGTCAACAAGAACCAGAGCCAAAACACTGTCCGAGCAGCAATTCGACATCTTTGCAGACAGTGACGGCGCCAGTGAGCGCGATACGCCAAAAGCGAAGAAAGCAACCCCTCTAAAGCTTGGCCTGGCGCGGGCGAATTCCATGATCCTTCCTATACCACAGCAGCCTCGGGCTCGAACGAATCGGAAGTCGGAGCTGTACAACTATGATAAAGAGAATGACCCCGCTGAGGAGGAGTTGGATCCGGAGCCACCTTCTCTCTCCAGGAACCCCTCCGATGCATCCTCAACCCGGTCACTTGCGAGGAATAGGAACACTCAACAATTCACTACATACCGCCAGCCGGAACCTGGATCAGGAAACGAGAGTGAAAATGACAGCCTCAATTCACTCGATGACTTTATTGTTAGTGACAATGACGAAATTAGCTATCATGGGTCGTCCTCGGAGGATGAAACAGAAGACGAACAACACAAAGTGGCTACTCCACCAACACAAAGGAGGAGGCTATTTCGAGGCAGGCGACCAAACCCTGCCGTCGAGTTGGGGAATGCTCTTCGTGAATCAGCACGACGGCCAGATCTTCGACTGGAGCCCTCGCTGCCAGCTGCGATTGCGACGCCATCTTCAGGGCTGGATAGGGTTTCTAGGAAACTCTTCCAGACTGAGATGTCTGATAAAATGCACAAGTTGAAGATAGAGGATAATTATCCGTCTGCCCTGCTGCAAAATGATCTTTTGGAGTAAGTTATCACCTTTGCCTCGCCGCCAAATAAGAGACTGTATAGTGCAGGACTAATCCCAGGCAGCTCTACAGAACAGGACCGCCAATTGCAGCCTGATGATTCATTCCATCCGCCTCCTTCGAGCCCTTCAAAGAACCTACGATCCCCAATGAAGGAGCGAATCTGCATCCCGCCGACCCCTCATCGTGAAAGCACCGACGCTTTCTGGAACGCAGAGGTTACCAACAACTGGACTGACGAGCACTCCCCGCGCAAGGCCGCGTTACTACTTAGGGAATTTGACCAATCTGACAGCGAATCAGAGACCATGTCACGGCGGCAAATATCAAAAACCCCCGCGAAGCCCCTCAGCAAGACGGCACAGAAGAAGGCAGAGTCCGATGCTAAAAAGGCTGCACTGGCACGCAAACGTGCCTTCGATAGCAAGAAGACCAGCCTTGCGGAGCACTTTTTCAAGACACTAGATGATGCAGTCTGCGAGGGTAAGGTCCAGAAATACTCTGCAGATACCGGTGGAGTCCGCATTATCTGGAGCAAAACGCTACAAACAACAGCTGGACGAGCAAGCTGGAAACGGGACAGGTCGTCGGCGTCCTCATCTTCCAGCAGCGATACCTCCACATCTACGAGTTCCACGAAGCACTACGCTACGATTGAACTGGCAGAGCGTATCATTGATGACGAGGACCGATTAATTAACACAATGGCGCACGAGTATTGTCATCTGGCAAACTATATGGTCATGGGGGTTCGTGATCAACCTCACGGCGTCAGCTTTCAAGTATTGGGTCGCAAATGCAAGGAAGCCCTAAAGGACCACCCAGTATACGGCGGACGAATTGAAGTGACAACAAGACATAGCTACAAGATCGACTACAAATATGTCTGGGCATGCGTTGACTGTTGCCAGAACTACGGACGCCACTCAAAGAGCATCGACCCGAGCAAACACCGTTGCGGCAAGTGCAAAGGTCTTCTGCAACAAATTAAGCCTAAACCAAGAGCAGCCTCTCCCAGGAAGAAGTCTCCCCCTGTTGGTCTAGCTCGCGAGGCATCGAACGACTCGAATGTGATTGTTCTGAGCCCGTAGAGCTGTGTGTGGAGCAGGTTTATCTATTGTTGGGCGGCTTAATGTTTCTATGATTGGGTATTTGGGGAGTTTATTGGAAGGTTCACTTTACGACACTCATTAGCGAGGGCAGTTCCATAGTCTCCACTGGCATTCTAATTTTCCCTCCTTGCCTCTTTTATTTCCTTTCTATATGTGGACAATCTTGCAAGATGTTGACTAGACAGAGAGGACTTGATGTACTTTGTACATAGCTCATGAGTCAACCCTGGTACTCTGTACCCTTCGTTGTCAATCACCATCAGGGCGTTTAGCCAGTAGACGCCCTCTACCTCGATAAGTATGTTTCTTCAAAGTCAATTCGTAACATATGGTCATGAATGGACGGAAGTACCAAGAAGAAACAAGCCTGAGCCGCGAAAGGTCTAAGTCCTGCTTTTTCTCTCCTCTTATGCTTCGAAGACTTGGGCGCCCGGTTCTGGTCTGGTAGGTATTTCTGGAGGCTTGTACAACTTTACAGGGTGGTTACGGGTGACGCCTTGTAATTGTTGTCATATATGCCATATATATATAGGTAAAACTAACGCATAACAACTCATGAAACTCGACACACGCAGTAGTATATACCGAAATTGGAGTATAAGAAATTTGATTAAGTAAATCTTAGTTTAATTCTAATAACGGACAACTTGCAACAGTGCCCAGCCTGACTAACTATGGAAGACCGACGGGATACTGCTGGTATAATACACATCTAACTGCTAACGCAGAACCATAATCGCAGCATGATAGAGATAATGAAATAATTCACTGATCTACTACACACCAGACTATGACAAATCATCATAGGCCAATCTAAAGCAGAATCATAGCAACACCGGCAAACATAGCCGTAGCGACGTAAGATCCAACCTGCCAAGCACCAACATGAACGCTGTTAGGCGTAAGGGCAAAGCCAGCGCCATCCGAAGTGTCTGCAGTGCCCTCGGCAACGCCGCCTTGAGCACCCGCAGCTGTGGGCGACGCGGTAACGGTTCCAGTGCCCTCTGTACCAGCAGCGTCGAGCAACGAGGAGCATGCGCTGGTTGGCTCAGAGGTGCTCTGAGTCGAGGCCGCGCCGTCAAAGTCGCACGCACCGTCGCTGTTGCCCTGCTCAGCCTGATCTTGGTAGTACTGGTCCATGGCGAATGAGAGTTGCTGCTCGGGCGTGCAGACGCTGTAGGCACCGTACTCACCAGTGGTGGCGTTTGCGTTGACGCCTTCACAGAACTTGCCTCCCTGGTATCCGCAGACGTCGCTAAAACTCGAGGAAAAGACCTTTCCTGAGATGTCGGATTTGGCGACGCAGGTGAGCGACTTGAGCATGCAGGAGCAGAGGTCCTGGTTGGGGGATGGAGGGAGAGGGGAGGCCATTGCTTGCCAGCTCTTGTTCAGGGCAGGACAGGAGGCGAGGGCTGTGTTTGTAGGGTTGTAATCGGACTTCTTTGTGCCAGTGGGGGTCGCGCTGGCGAGTTGTTCGGAGAGGTAGCTGTAGTCGGCGCGGGTTTTGACCTCACCGTTATCGATTGAGACAAGGCCTATTTCTCGTCAGACACAGGCAACCACCCAGGAAATAACCAGGAAATAGCACAGGAAGGGGGAGGCAGAAAAGGATCATAGAACATACCGTAATTGTTCGCCTCCTGATGGTACATGTAAACGATACCACCGGACCAGACGTCAGCCATCTTGTCGCCGTAGAGAGCTTCGACTTCTGTGAACTTGCGAGGCTCAACCTCGTTGCAACCATACTCAGCAAAGAAGACAGGAACAGAGTAGTCACGGAACTCGTCGGTGCGGGACTTGTAACCAGACTTCTCATAGTTAGAGTCACCACACCAGGAATAGACGTTGTATCCCCAGAAATCGATACTGTCCTCCTTGCTTCCGCAGTTGAAATAGTCAGCCATGTCCACACGAATCGAGGAATCATCGTTGGTAGCGTAGCCAACACCCATGGTGCGGTAGTTCTTGGCCTTAATGTAACGCTTCATGTCACGAACAGCAGCCTTGACGAAGGCGCTTGCGTCGGTGGTCTCAGGGTCGTTTGATACTTCATTTCCCGCGAAGAAACCAATGACATTAGAGTATTGAGACAATTCGTCGACGACGGATGCATAACGGCTGAACAGACCATAGTCCCACTTGGGATTGTTGCGGATAATCGATTCACTGGGAGAGGACAGGTCGGCAATGACGTAGATGCCAGCATCGCTGAGCAGCTTCATACACTCAGTGTGATCTGCCTTTGGGTCGACGGCGTAGACACGGATGGTGTTGGCATTGAGCTTCTCAAGGTAAGGGACATCGCGCTTGCATGCTTCGGCATCAGCTAGCGAATCCTTGTAGTTGTTCGTGTCAGATTTGGGACCAGAGTATTCCTCTGTGGAAAGTTAGATATAATTGGTCCTACCTCTGCCATGCAGATGGCCGGTTGATTACTTACGTTGGTAGGCAACACCACGCATATAACTAGAGGCATGTGTTAGTGAATCTCAGAAAGTACCTAGGTAGAGACTGCAGCGGGAAGGCGCACAATTGGGTGTCATTGCTCTTGTAGAAGAATTTGGAGCCCTGTGAGATCGATTAGCCAGCGCTTCCACTACTTTTCCAGATATGACCTGCTGTACCTTTATGACGATGGGGTCTAGGTCAGCGGCCAAAGCGCTGCCGAGTAGGAGAGCAGTGCCCGTGATGACACTCGAAAGCTTCATGGCGAGAGTCTAGAGTGCGTACGCCTGACAGAAAGAGAGGCTCGAAAGACTAGCTTTACAAACAAAGGAATGAAGAGGAATCTATTCTGAGGTGCCTCGATAAAATAGACTAGACTGAGTGTAAAGAACGTATAGCATCAAAAACAATAAGACAGCATGTAGAAGAGTAAGAGAGCGTTGATTCTCGAGAGAATTGCAGGAGAGAGAAGTTACAAAACGGTCCCTGGGCTCAGCGAGGGATTTCATACTTCTCCCACGGGACCCCAGGCTGCAGGGAACCAGAGCCCAATCAACCTCAAACCAACATAGAACCCAATGAATGAGAATCGAGAAGGGCTGAGGAAGCCCACCATTGCGTGCTCCGAGCGAAATAACCAGAGGTTGATCGTTGGGGATTTTCGGTGATGTGCACTCATAGCCGCTATCATTTGCGCAGGCACAGTCTCGGCATCCCCACGACGGGAGGCGCTGATATCCAAAGGTCCAAAAACACGCAAGCTGGTTCCACAGGCGTCAAGATTCAGGGGATAAGGGTCTTGGGAAAGCTTATTCTCTCCTCGTTCAAACCCACTGTATATAAATAGAGGTATTGGGCTAGGCCTCTTGTGCACGATTGCGACTTTGTATCTGTTTTGCAAACGACGTCATTCGCCGGACTATGATATAGGAAATGGGCTAATACTTGCTAAATACTGTTGCCGACGGCACACGAGAAAGTAGGCACGCTTTAGGGAATTCACCGCCGACCTGAGCAAACCTCTCCTGACTCTACCTGAGAACCTTTGAACAGTCTAGTAGACGAGGTGCTCCGAAGTAGAGCCCTTGACCTTGACATGAAGACCATTGGTCCAGTTGCGGTTCCTGAGGTCAAAGTCTCGGAGACGATGAACTGAAACAACCCCACCATATTCTGTGCTGCCAAGGGTCCATTGTCCTTGACGACGGGGCAACATGTATGTTAGTGTGGCAAAGCACAGCGAGCTTGGGCTATGGATGGCTGCTCCGGTGGATAGTCGATGATCTTTCCCCTCCACCTTGTTTCAGGGGATCAATTCGAGATCGCCAGTATCAGTGGAAAATCCACGCCTCACGAGAAGCTGTTGCGACTCGCGACCGGATGTTGTCGAGTCGCCTCGCCCAGTTGATAGCACCATACCACATGAGGACATACCCACGTTTTACTGCGCAGGCATCTCTTCTACAGAGTATGGCACTCATTTTAGCATCATGTTGAATGTGCGTTAACTGTACCGGTAACACTAGACTTGTTGAGGTTTGTCTTTGTTGAGTAAACCAAGTACGTGAGCAAGCATCAGAATAGGTATTTACGGAGTAAGCATGAACCGTGGTAGACCGTTGAGCGGGTGCATAAAAATGTAAGGTGCTTAAGGAGATGCGTGAGCAAGAAACTTGGCCGCCTCGATAGACACAATTGGTTGGGGTATCCGGAGTATTATTAGTACTATTCGTCCCGTGAACCCCAGTGCAAGGCTCAAAGGCTTATGGATTTCACAATGATCTACCTGCTAAGGTCGCGAGATTGAGTGCTTCAAAAGAGGGTATCGAGCAAACTTCGCGATATCAAAACCTTGCAGCTCTAAAATCTCAGGCTGGAGCCGTTGAAGAAGCTTGAGCACCGCAATGCATTACACATTAATATCACGCACAAGGCGCAGCACCTCAATCATCACAGACACCATTCTCAAGTTCTTAACATGATGAATCGATCACAATATGCAAGTATTGACTGTATCTTCGGTGCTCAAGTCGACCGACTATAATTGGAAATTACTGACCCGCAAACGCCCCTTTTCAACCACCGGCAGGTATGTACTCGCCACCGGTAATACCAGCGTACGAAACCTGTCCAACCTCCGCACCGCCACTCTTGTTTTACGATTGGCTCGGATGTGACATTCTGAAACAATGAACTCGCCCCATGATCCAATGCCCGTCGATTTTCGTGGAAACGACAATTGAGGAGGACTTCGCCTGACCTGGATCTGGCTGCCCGGCATTGAATCGCAAAGGACAGCTGGATTATGTGGTCTGCACTGTGCCTGTGTTTTAAGGCATATTTGTATCTCTAATGATATCTGGTAAAAAGGCCTACAGTTTGTTGAGATGGCTGACATGAAATGACCGAGTCCGACAGGAGAATGTCGGCATCCCTATTATCTGAAAGCCGCACCCCGCCACCAGGTAGATTGTGGCTGACGGGATTCTGCTCTCCTATATCAGCGTAAACGGTTGACAAAGCGTTTCGAAAGATAAGTTACTGACGGATAATGGCGGACAACAGGATTATGTTCAGCCTGGTTAGGGCGTACGTGGTAGTCTACGCCATCAATAGATCCTAAGATAAGTGGCGTCCCGTAGAAGCCGGGCCACAGCTTCCATGGGTCTCAAGATCTTTGACTTTCCTCCTTGAGGTTTGTCTTGCAAATTGAGACGCTGATCCATCAAGGAGACATACGGAGCTTATATTTAGAACTGTGCAGTATCTCGCATGGCTCCCTTGCTGAGATCTGAAGGGCTCTTTCAAAAAGTCGTACTGTAGATAGTATGACAATCCGAAATGAAATTCTCATCGGTAGTTTCAGAGCAGTGCGGGGCTCTCACACAAATATTAGCTTGGCTGAAATCAGGACCGTGGATGACGATTTCAGGAGAGGAAAAGCAAAACAAGGACAGCTCACACCTAGTCAGCCAATCGCACATCGAAAAATGGGTTTCGCCATGATGTTCCTGCGTTGACAACTTGGCCAACGCTTCGAGCTTTCGTTTGCAAAAAAAAATAGGCAAAAAAAAAAAAAAAAACTTTCCAGGCTCAACACTACTTGGATTCCGGAAGGCTTCAGAGTCGTGCGGGCTTTCGCCTAGGGGCGATCAACCGCCAAAAAGCGGCCACTTCATCAATCAAGAACTGAAAGTTGGGCCACAGTGGGGTTCCTTAATTTTACTCGTCCTCATCCCATTTGATCATCGGTGATGCGATCATGATATCGATTGCTGGGATCGCGTTTATTGGCTGGTTTGTCAATACATCGGTGCAATTCAAAATTTCGGAATTGATGCACTTGGGGCTTGCTGATGAATAGACAGCAGACAGCGCAATGCAAGTGGCCAAGTAAATCTCGATGAACCATACGGAGTACATTGTTGAGACATCAAAGGCGCTCAATTCGTTGATGGAGCCAAGAGCGTGCTTGTCTTGGGCCGATAGCATAAAAGGTTGAACAATAATTCCTGAGAGTTTATTACCTCAGAACTCTATCTCGAGGACTTTTGAAGTCTCCAGTGGACAGCAATGCAGTAGGATGAGCAGTGTGTTCTAGCCTCCATGTATCTCAGGAGTACAGAGGACAAAGGAGAGCTTGATTTTAGTCGGCGCATATGTATCTTTACCAGCAAAAACCAAGTAGTAGCTGCGGGGCCACACAAGCAGTAGCTCAAGTACGTGGCTAACATGAAGTATCAGTCAATGTGAATGCTCAATTGAAAACCCCATTTCTTCTCGCCTGAGCATGGTGGTAGTTCAGAAGATGAACTTATAAGTTGATCCAAAGTAGTTGCTTGCCCGGGAAGCCACTTTGACTGGCTTACTTGTAATGTACTTGAGGACTTCTCCTCGTACTACGAGTACTACTGATACGCCGGCAGGCTTGTCTGTTCCAGCTCAGTGGCATACCAACGCTTGCATCGACTTGTCACTCGAAAGTATGATGGTGATTGAATGCTGTCGTATGGCAAGGCCACTGTGAAGAATGATAGAGTGGCATCCCTTCATACCAAAGCTGGTAAAACCGTTACACCCCATCAACGGTGAGCAGATTGGCTCATGGTTATTGGCGAGAATGTAAAAGAGGTGGGTCTGGTTCAGGGGCCGCTCCGGCCACTTCCATGGATTCTCGGCCTCGCGCTTTGAGTTATTTGTTGCCAACAAGCCAAACCCACCCGATACAGAATCTGGATCACGATAGATGCTTAGTGAGGCTTTCGTGGCCTCCATAAAGTGCAATATTTGGGCTTCAGAACGTGGATAACATGGAGAGAAAGAAGACTCGACGGAGTCGTAATTTGTACCAAGCGGATGACCGAGGGACCTTGTCCTGCGAGCATCCAATGGAGTCTAGGAGAACGATGGATGCCTTCGGAAATCGGACGACCTACACATCGGACTCACTGGCGAACTTGTCAAAGTTGTTGGCAGGGGGCAAGTCCAACAACGAACAGAAAATTACGCTGATTATCGTATCACTGCCTCGTTGTTTCGTCTTCATACGATATTACGTGGAAACACTGGTCTCTATCAGTGGGCAAGCTGTACAGCGAACACAAAGCGGGGCGTATTTGCGTACTACCCAGACGGTAATTTAGCACTCCAGCACCCAAAATAGCCACAGCCCCCCTCCCAGCCAGCCAGACTGGATTTCCCTGCTTTGGTGTTGGACAATCGATTCCCTTTTCACGCTGGAACCGTCCAACTCAAGCCTCCTCCCTCCCTTCGTCCTTCGCTTGGTTCCCTTTCTTTCTTTTTGCGGCTTCACTTTTCCTTTCTTCCTTGTTTTTGAGTCCCAGTCCGCTCTTTTATCTTGGATTCTACTTCGACTCCTACGTACCGAGTGCTCCCCCTTCCTTCTTTCTGTCCTTCGTTTGAGGAAAGAAGAGGAGGCGACTTGCTCGGGAGACCTCTGTGCTCCTTCCTATCTACCTTGCAAACGGGCCTCCGCTCGTTATCTTACCTCCCTCCATTCGTTTGACAACATTCGACAGCCGCTCGACAGCTCTTCGCATTGCAAAAGCAAACCGGCGATATTTTTCGGCCGAGCTCGACTCGTACATAGGTTCGCGGACAGGTCCGGTGCCTCCGAGCGGAAACACCTCGACGATAATTGACGACGCGCCTGGTGCACTATCTCCGAGATTACCTCTTCCGTAACCCCCGAAACACCGCTCGTCCTAGGTATAATATACTTGAAAAATCGTGAGAGTAATCTTTAATGGGCCGTTGTATCTGTGAGTTCCTACCTTGTACCCAGGGATTGGTGATTTTTTCGACGCTCGCTGCCGAGGGGGGCTAATGTTCTCTCAAGGAAAAGCTCAGTGATCGTCGTTAGTCAAAATGTCTGGCTATCAACAGGGCTCCGGCTACCAACAAGGCCATTACGATGATGGCTATGACCAACATCAAGGTCATGGGGACGCTTACTATCAGGATGACCACAATCAGGGTTATTATGACAATCATGACTATGGGGACGGCTACTATGATAATAGAGGGTACGTCCACTTCCAGCATGGGCACGTTGAAGTATAAGTGCTAATGTTTGTGTAGCGGCGGCAACGGCACCTATAATAACTACGCCGAAAACAACAGTGCTGCCTACCAGCATGATGGCGGGTACTACGATTCCGGTCACCAGGATGACTACTACGGTGACCAGTATTACGACCAGGGAAATGGCAGGGGAAGGCGTGGCCGTGATTCTGAGGAAGAATCCGAGACTTTCAGTGACTTTACCATGAGGTCTGAGACTGCTCGCGCTGCAGACATGGATTACTATGGACGTGGTGACGAACGGTACAACAGCTACACTGATAGCCAGTACGGGCGCGGCTATGGTTATCGCCCTCCCTCTTCACAGGTATCATACGGCGGCAACCGATCATCCGGAGCATCAACACCGGTGTACGGAATGGACTACGGCAATGCTCTACCTGCTGGCCAGCGATCGCGCGAGCCATTCCCAGCCTGGGCATCCGATGGTCAGGTGCCTGTTTCTAAGGAAGAGATCGAAGACATTTTCATCGACCTGGTAAACAAGTTTGGCTTCCAACGAGACAGCATGCGCAACATGTATGACCATCTGATGACACAGCTGGACTCTCGTGCTTCCCGCATGACTCCGAACCAGGCTCTTCTTTCCCTCCACGCGGATTATATTGGCGGCGACAATGCCAACTATCGCCGCTGGTATTTTGCTGCCCACCTGGACCTCGACGATGCCGTCGGTTTCGCCAACATGAAGCTGGGCAAAGCCGATCGAAAGACCCGAAAGGCACGCAAGGCCGCGAAGAAGAAGGCGAGCGAAAACCCTGAGGATGTCGAGGGAAATCTCGAGGCCTTGGAAGGTGACAACAGCTTAGAAGCTGCTGAATACAGATGGAAGACACGCATGAATCGGATATCTCAGCATGAAAGGGTGCGCCAACTCGCTTTGTTCTTGCTGTGTTGGGGTGAAGCAAACCAGGTTCGATTCCTGCCAGAGTGTCTCTGCTTCATTTTTAAATGCGCAGATGATTACTACAACTCCCCAGAGTGCCAGAACCGTGTTGAGCCCGTTGAAGAGTTCACTTATCTCAACGAGATAATCACCCCCCTCTATCAATACTGCCGTGACCAAGGCTATGAGATTCTCGATGGGAAGTATGTCCGCCGTGAACGTGATCATAATCAGATCATTGGTTATGATGACATGAACCAGCTTTTTTGGTACCCAGAAGGTATTGAGCGGATCGTGCTGGAGGACAAGACTCGTCTTGTCGACGTTCCTCCCGCGGAGCGATGGGTCAAACTCAAGGAAGTCAACTGGAAGAAGGTGTTCTTCAAGACCTACAGGGAGACTCGTTCTTGGTTCCATCTAATCACCAACTTCAACCGTATCTGGGTTATCCATTTGGGTGCTTTCTGGTTCTTCACCGCATACAACGCCCCTACTCTCTACACGACGAATTACCAGCAGCAGGTAAACAACAAACCGCCGGGATCAAGATACTGGTCCGCTGTCGGCTTCGGTGGCGCTGTTGTTTCTTTCATCCAGATCCTCGCAACCCTCGCCGAATGGCTGTATGTACCACGTCGCTGGGCCGGTGCTCAACATCTCACCAAGCGATTACTGTTCCTTATTCTGGTCTTTGTAATCAACCTCGCTCCTGGTGTTGTTGTCTTCGCTTTTTCCAGCTCGATTGGTCACGATGTCTTACTCGCCATCGGTATCGTCCACTTCTTCATCGCTCTCGCTACGTTCTTCTTCTTCTCTGTGATGCCACTTGGTGGTCTTTTTGGAAGCTACTTGAAGAAGAACGGTCGACAGTATGTTGCAAGCCAAACGTTCACTGCTAGCTACCCACGGCTAAAAGGAAACGACATGTGGATGTCCTACGGTCTTTGGGTCTGTGTCTTTGGTGCGAAGTTGGCCGAATCGTACTTCTTCTTGACCTTGTCTATCAAAGACCCCATTCGGTACCTATCGCCGTACACCGTTTACCAATGTGCGGGTGTGACGTATATCCCGAAAATATTGTGCACGCACCAGCCTCAGGTTCTTTTGGTACTTATGTTCTTGATGGATCTAACACTGTTCTTCCTGGACAGTTATCTTTGGTACATTATCTGCAACACCATCTTCTCAGTTGCTCGCTCCTTTTACTTGGGTGTGTCCATCTGGTCTCCCTGGAGAAACATTTTCTCGCGCCTTCCAAAGCGTATCTACTCCAAGGTTCTTGCCACCACAGACATGGAAATCAAATACAAGCCAAAGGTCTTGATCTCCCAGGTCTGGAACGCTATTATAATTTCGATGTACAGAGAGCACCTTCTCGCCATCGACCACGTCCAGAAGCTTCTCTACCACCAAGTACCTTCCGAACAAGAAGGCAAGCGAACTCTTCGCGCACCGACGTTCTTCGTGTCACAAGAAGATCAGTCCTTCAAGACAGAATTCTTCCCTCCTGGTAGCGAAGCAGAGCGGCGTATCTCCTTCTTCGCCCAGTCGCTGTCAACCCCGATGCCCGAACCTCTGCCAGTTGACAACATGCCAACATTCACGGTGCTGATTCCCCACTATGGCGAGAAGATTCTTCTCTCGCTTCGTGAGATTATCCGTGAGGATGAACCTTACTCCCGTGTCACTCTTTTGGAATACTTGAAGCAGCTTCACCCTCATGAATGGGATTGCTTTGTCAAGGACACCAAGATCCTCGCTGATGAGACGTCTCAGTTCAATGGAGAACCCGATAAGAGTGAAAAGGATGTTGCGAAAAGCAAGATCGATGATCTGCCATTTTACTGCATCGGTTTCAAGTCGGCGGCTCCCGAATATACACTCCGCACCCGCATTTGGTCATCTCTTCGCTCCCAAACCCTTTACAGAACAGTCTCCGGTTTTATGAACTACAGCAGGGCTATCAAACTGCTATACCGTGTTGAGAACCCCGAAGTCGTGCAAATGTTCGGCGGGAACTCTGAAAAGCTGGAGCGCGAACTGGAGAGAATGGCTCGCCGCAAGTTTAAGATTTGTGTATCCATGCAACGTTACGCGAAGTTCACGAAAGAAGAACGCGAAAATACAGAGTTCCTTCTCCGTGCATATCCTGACCTCCAAATCGCATATCTTGACGAAGAACCCCCAGCCAATGAGGGTGAGGAACCCCGCCTCTATTCTGCTTTGATTGATGGACATTGCGAGCTTCTCGAGAACGGTATGCGCAAGCCTAAGTTCAGGGTTCAGCTCTCTGGCAACCCCATTCTCGGAGACGGCAAGTCTGACAATCAGAACCATTCAATCATTTTCTACCGTGGCGAGTACATCCAGGTCATTGATGCCAATCAAGACAACTATCTTGAAGAGTGTCTGAAGATCCGTAGCGTTCTTGCTGAATTCGAGGAGCTCACAACTGATAATGTCTCGCCATACACCCCTGGAATCCCGTCTTCGAAGGAGGCGCCTGTTGCCATTCTTGGTGCCCGTGAATACATTTTCTCCGAGAACATTGGTGTTCTTGGTGATGTTGCCGCTGGTAAGGAACAGACATTCGGTACATTGTTTGCTCGTACTCTTGCTCAGATTGGTGGAAAACTGCACTACGGTCACCCTGACTTCCTTAACGGTATCTTTATGACGACCCGAGGCGGTATCTCCAAAGCCCAGAAGGGTCTTCACCTGAACGAGGATATCTATGCTGGTATGAACGCCATGATCCGTGGTGGCCGCATCAAGCACTGCGAGTACTTCCAGTGCGGTAAGGGTCGTGATCTTGGATTTGGTTCCATTCTCAACTTCACTACCAAAATTGGTACTGGTATGGGTGAACAGATGTTGTCTAGAGAGTACTATTACCTGGGAACCCAACTGCCTCTTGACCGGTTCCTGTCCTTCTACTATGCTCATCCTGGTTTCCACGTTAACAACATGTTTATCATGCTGTCTGTGCAAATGTTCATGATTGTTCTGATCAATCTGGGTGCCTTGAAGCATGAGACCATCACCTGCTCCTACAACTCGGACAACCCAATCACAGATCCTCTCCGACCAACATTCTGTGCTCCTCTCACCCCAATTGTCAACTGGGTCAACCGTTGTGTCATTTCGATCTTTATCGTTTTCTTCATCTCGTTCGTTCCTTTGGCTGTCCAAGAATTGACCGAGAGGGGTTTATGGCGCATGGCGACACGTCTAGCAAAGCACTTCGGCTCATTCTCCTTCATGTTTGAGGTTTTCACTTGCCAGATTTATGCCAACGCCGTTCACCAGAACCTTTCCTTCGGTGGAGCGCGCTATATCGGTACTGGTCGCGGTTTCGCAACCGCTCGTATCCCCTTCGGTGTTCTCTACTCTCGATTTGCCAGTCCTTCAATCTACGCTGGTTCGCGCCTGCTAATCATGCTGCTTTTCTCGACTTCAACTGTCTGGACTGCAGCTCTGATTTGGTTCTGGGTTTCGCTGCTCGCTCTCTGCATTTCGCCTTTCCTGTTCAACCCTCACCAATTCGCATGGAACGACTTCTTCATTGATTACCGCGATTACATTCGTTGGCTTTCTCGTGGTAACTCCCGCTCCCATGCATCTTCATGGATTGGTTTCTGCCGTTTGTCTCGTACTCGCATCACCGGTTACAAGCGCAAGCTTCTTGGTGTGCCGTCGGAGAAAGGGTCGGGCGATGTCCCCAGAGCTCGTATCACCAACATCTTCTTTAGTGAGATTGTTGCTCCTCTAATCCTGGTTGCTGTGACTCTTATTCCGTACCTCTTCATCAACTCACGAACTGGAATCGAGAACGCCAAACCAGCCAATGCCCTTATTCGTATCGCAATTGTGGCATTTGGCCCTATCGGTATCAATGCTGGTGTTTCTGGGGTATTCTTTGGTATGGCTTGCTGTATGGGACCATTGTTGAGTATGTGCTGCAAGAAATTCGGCGCCGTGCTGGCAGCTATCGCCCACGCTATTGCTGTCATCGCTTTGCTTGCTATCTTCGAGGTCATGTTCTTCCTCGAGGGTTGGTCTTGGCCCCGGTGTGTGATGGGCATGATCGCCATGGCCGCCATTCAGCGTTTTGTCTACAAGCTTATCATCTCCCTTGCGCTTACCCGAGAGTTTAAGCATGATCAGTCAAACATCGCTTGGTGGACAGGAAAGTGGTACAACATGGGCTGGCATTCTCTGTCTCAACCTGGGCGCGAGTTCCTCTGCAAGATCACGGAATTGGGCTACTTCGCCGCGGACTTCGTCATTGGCCACATTCTCCTATTTATTATGCTACCTGCGCTGTGCGTCCCGTACATTGACAAGTTCCACTCTGTCATCCTATTCTGGCTGCGACCAAGGTAAGATTCTCATCTCTCCTGTTATTGTGTTCCCTTTTGTTCTAACTCAGTAAAAGTCGTCAAATTCGCCCTCCGATTTATTCTCTAAAGCAGTCTAAGCTGCGCAAGAGAAGAGTAATCCGCTTCGCCATCTTGTATTTTGCGATGCTCGTTCTGTTCCTAGTCCTGCTCATTGCACCGCTCGTTGCCAGGAATTTTATCTCTCAGGATCAGCTTCCAAGTATCCCGATGACGCTCCTGCAACCCCTCGACTCGGACAACAACGACACCATGAGCAGTTACACCGGTTCCAATATTCCAGAGGGCTGGAAGCCGGTTGCGTCTCCAGGAACCTACTAGATGCTGTCTTGTTTCTCTCCAATACATTCTGCTACATTATTCGATATGGAACATGGAAACGAGATGTATAAAATATCCAGCGCCTTTGAAGTTGCCGTGGAGCCCCACCAATTGTTTTCTACCTTCTATATTCTCCTTTCTCTGGCCGGAATCTTACGTCAAGGATCCGCTTGAGAGCCTTAATGGATCCAATATTTATCGGCTTGTTTTCTGTGTTCGCGAGGTGTCTTGCTGTTTTGTCCATTATATGAAATCATTAGACTAGCAAATTTTCATCCACTTCTTTCGTTTGTTCGTTTTTCGCCAATGATTATGCGTAGATATCATTGAGTGCTGCCTTTCTTTTGTACAAGGAGGCTGATGCGATCACGTGCCGGCCCCAATCGGAACCCAAAAGTCGCGGGCTGCGGTTGAAACAGGTGTAAGATCCAGATTCCTAATTCAATTCTTGCCTACCACTTTCTGATTCTTGTTTTCCGTTTTGTTTGACCTGAACACTGCCACCATATTCGTTTTCTCGTTCTCTTGCACTGTGTGCGCCCTGCCTGATCACTTTTCGCCATGGATGTTCAGGAGACCCAGCGCCTCCTTTCTGAATATCTCCATGAGCTCGCAAACCTCTTCCATCGCGTCCCTGGTTCAGCCATCTTCTTGCGTTATGTGAAATCTAGTTACCAAAATGACCCAATTCGATCCGCCGTCGAATTGTTCCTGTTCCTGTTCGCCGTTCGCTACCTACTCGCTCCGAAGTATTCCACCAAGCCCGGCGTTGTCCAACTCTCCGAGGATGAAATTGATGATTTGGTGGACGAATGGACGCCGGAGCCACTTGTCGGGAAACCCACCTCTTTGGAAGAAATGGAAATTGAGAAGCGAACTGTCATAGTCGGGTAAATAACTGATAGGGAAGCACTGCTGTGTGCCACAGGCGCTGACTCTTGGAAAAACTGCAGACCCGTCGGTCCCAAGTCAAAATTGTCTAACGGTCGAACGGTGATGAACCTCGGATCCTATAACTTTTACAACTTCAACACGAATGAGTCTATCAAAGAAAAGGCTATCCAGACCCTCCGTAACTACGGAGTCGGACCTTGCGGACCCCGCGGTTTTTACGGTACACAAGATGTTCACATGAAGACAGAGGCAGATGTTGCGTCCTTTCTAGGCACAGCGTCATGCATAATATACTCCCAGGCATTTTCGACGATTTCCAGTGTAATCCCGGCATTCTCGAAGCGAGGCGATATAATTGTTGCGGACAAGGGTGTGAACTTTGCCATCCGAAAGGGCATCCAGATTTCTCGGAGTATGGTTCGTTGGTACGAACATAACGATATGGAAGATCTGGAAAGAGTTCTAGCCAAGGTTACCAAGGAGCAGGCGAGAAAGCCGCTTACTCGACGATTCATCATTACTGAAGGGTTGTTTGAGTCGTATGGTGATATGCTTGACCTGCCCAAAATTGTTAGTTTTCCCGCGTTTCGGCCCCCCTTTCTTGAGCCCGCCTTAGTTGACTAGCTTAAAGATCGAGCTGAAGCTCAAGTACAAGTTCCGGTTGATCCTTGATGAGTCATGGTCATTTGGTGTTCTTGGAAGAACCGGCCGTGGTATCACCGAGCATCAAAATGTGGATGCCGCTGAAGTTGATATGATTGTGGGATCGCTGGCCGGCCCGCTGGTTGCAGGCGGTGGCTTCTGTGCTGGCTCAGAGGAAATTGTTCACCATCAGCGCATCTCGGCCGCTGCATACACGTTCTCTGCAGCTTTGCCTGCTCTCCTATCTACCACTGCGAGCGCGACGATCAATGTCCTCCAGAACAGTCCCGAGACAATCTCCCAGCTGCGCGACCTTACCAAGGTTATGTGGTCACAGCTCGATCCTCGTAGCGACTGGGTATACTGCACTAGTGCACCCGAGAACCCAATAATGATCCTCGTGCTTAAGCCTGAAGTGGCCGCGGCCAAAAGGCTCTCTCCCGAAGATCAACAATTTGTTCTGCAGGATGTGGTAGACGAGGTAGAAACTTGACTCTGAAGAATCTGCATGTTGATGGAACAATGCTAATCATGGTTACTCTGTATAGTGTCTCGCCAATGGCGTTCTGATTACCCGTCTCAAATGCCTCGACGACAACTTTGAGCCCAAGCAAAAGGTTTCCGCGGCGCTCAAAGTTTGCGTCACCATCGGGTTAACGAAAAAGGAGATCGAAAAATCGGGAACTATCATCCGTCACGCGATCACGAAAGTTCTGAGCAAGAGAAAGTAACATCGCCGCAGCATTTATTCCACTCTCCACCTCCAACGACGTGATCATGACACGTTTAACGCGACCATGAATCTTGCCGCCTCAGTCTACTTGCTCTCCTTCTGCCCTTCTCTCTTCTAGCTGGTGAAGGCACCTAGCCTTTCTCTACCGCTCTTGTATAGAGTAATTACGCGCAGAGAGTTTTATTTTGGCTCTTGTGAGTCTACGCCTACGTGTGATGGACTTCTACCTACCCATGGATGCACAGTACCCTTCTTTTCTTCTCCTTGGCCAACGGAATTGGTGCCTACCAATTCACCTCTACCTAATAACTTCTGGTTCTTTGTCTTTCGTGTCATTGGTCACCGGTCCCTGTTTGGCATTGCTGCATTATTAGAGCTTATATTATTTAATGGAAGCGGATTTCTTCGGTACCTACGACGGTGTACGTTTTTTCACGTTGAGCGAATTCGTACTAGTAGAGCCTTAAAATGGCGTGGATGTTGTTTTCAGAAGGACTGAGGCGGGAATGTTGCCCATCGTCGCGCTTGCCTTCTGATACTAGCATTCTTACAAGGAAGGTGCGAGTCCGCAGTGTACCGCATTGCAAGAGATGCGAAAAGGTGCCAAGTCATCAGGGCACATGCCTTCCCCTGCTAATATTATCTGTGGTTTCTGCCGTTCAAGTCAATATAGTCAGCTATGATTCCCAGCGGACGCCTTGTCGTATCATACTCCCTAGAAATTGGCTTGGGGAGAAGCTTACAAGTAGTACGGGTAGAAAGCTCATATATCATTCATCGATCATTAGTGATTCGAAACCATCCAGTCTAGTTGTAACAATGCGATCTCGAAGCTCCAAGTATCCAGCAGACGATAAGCGTACTGACAATTGATCTAGGAATCGAAAATCATTCGTCCACCACTGACCAATATCGAAGCAATCTAGAAACCAAATATCATTGTGGGCCAGCACAGCAATATAAGAGTTGATCAATCGAGGAGGAAGCATATCATGGGGCATGTTGAGCATCTAGCTCAACTTTGGACGAAATTAAGGCAAAAAAAAAGAAAGAAAGGACGACAAAGAACAGCCTTCGCTTCTCAATTGAGAGGAGTTGGGGAAGAGTCGAAAGTCAAGGTCAAAGCTAGCGTTTCTCAAACCCCCAAAACTTCTCCGCTCCAAAAGTCCATTGGTTATCTTGCTTCCATAGATCGTCAAAAGCACTGAAGAGAACAATGTCGCCATTATTCCGTGAAAATGTTCGGCGTAGACTATCGATTGCTTTCTTCTGATTTTCTGGGGAAGGTACAGCGCGCCCATTGGCCTGTCCCGTATGCGGCCAGCCAGACTCCGTGATAATGGTACGCTTTCCGCCGGAGACCGACGAAAGACGGGTAGCAATGTCATGGACGTAGTTTCCTGCGTTCTCGGGCGTCTGATTGGCGTCGAAGAAAGCATGACAGTTAACCGCACAGTAATCCGAAACGCCGCAGAGTTCAGGGTATTCGAGCATCTTAGAGAACGTATCAATTGTCACGATAGGCCCGGTATAGCCCAAGGAGTGCAGGTAGGTGCGGGCATCCCAGACGGCATTGACTACATCGCCTGCGGAATTCTGACCGCGGTTGAGGAGCTCGTTTCCAATTGAGATGGTGTGGAGGACAGAAAGGTCTGGTGCGGCAGCGTCAATGATAGTCTTGAGACTTGTGTGGAGGCTCTGCAGATCGTAGACACCTGCGAACACTTTCATGTTGTAAGGTCGGGCTGCCTTAATGACTTTGCGGGTTTGGTCACAGTCTACACCGTAAATGCGGACGAATGCATAGTGAGTTAGTCTGACAATATCTCGATCGACCTGAGCTTGGTTCTTGCAGGTACGGTCAGCATTGTACGGGGAATAGGAAATTCCAAAGAACTTTGTCTCCTGCTCCGGGTGTGGATGGTTTGCCAAATGGGAGTTAGGGTTTGTGTTGACATCTGTTGCAAGTGTAGGGACAAGGTCATGAGGAGCATCGAGATCTGGGACTGCTAGGATAGGGGGGAGACTGGTAGGTTCCTATTTTCGGAATCAGCATTCTTTTACATTTACTTTAGATTTATAGGCTTAGGTACCGACCTTGGCAACTGTTGAGGTTGGATAGTGAGTCTCAGTTGAGAGGGGTTGTCCGTTCTCATCGACCCAAACCGTCACTTTGATAATAACTGACTCAGTCGCAACAGAAATGCCACCGTCTTCAATGGGGAAAGGGGTATCTTGCGACTAAGTGAGTTTCTAGGCCTTCTGTGGTGCATAGGGTTGGGTCGGGATACTTACCCACCGGGTAAGCTGCAGCGAAAACGCTGAGCAGAAGCGCAACGAGAAGAGTAACGATCCACACCATTGTTCGTAGAAAGGCAATAGCCGTTGCTGGTTACCTTTCTCTAGCCTTAGTGGCTCGTGTGGTCTCTGTTGGCAATTTGTCGTACAAAAACGCGTCGAGACACCGCAGTTCACAAGACGTTGGAAGAAGTAGAAGAAGAAGGGGAAGAAAAAGAGAAAAGAAAAAAAAAAATTTAATGTACACCGATAATTTTAGTGGGGTTTCCCCATGGTCTGGGAAAGACAGAGTCGATGCAGCTCGTCAGCGTTGTGCCCTGAAATGAGGGCTGCAGGTTGATAATATCCCCTCAAGGGTGGAGCTGCTGGGCTGGGAGAACCCAGCGAGACTAGCCTCCATGAGAAGAATGTGATTAAAACAATCTCGATCTGGTAGGAATGTTGGTCTTATCCTGTGCCTTGGAGGAATTGGAGCTGTGAGGAATGATAATAGAGGATGACGCCCCTTCATTCTGGCCAAAACATGAGCTTTGGGGTGGAATATGGCAGGTTTTTTCAACGCATTTCAATCTATTGATCTACTTGAGAGTGGACTCGTAAATCAGAGGCTCTGGTCTTGCAGGCTTGTGTTCCTTGCTGCGAGGATAAGTTGTTTTACCTCTTCTAGAGACAATATGTCCGTCCAATGGTAGCTTTCAAAGGACCCTGGCTTGAGCAGCTCCATTAGTCCTGGACCTGAGGGTTGTCAGTAAAGTTGCTCACTTTGCCAGGTATACCATACATACCTAGCAAAGCTCGTTATCGATAATTCGAGATTGCTGTCGATTGTTGTAGGGCTGATTTCCGTATGCTCGCCGGTCCGGGTGTCAAATTCCCGCCAAGCTAATCCCACCCGGTGATAAATCTCTAGCTAAAATAAGACTATATCGCCAGTAAACTACCTAGGTATTTCATGAACTAGAAAAAGTCAACCACCAAATAACCCCCAGTCCACAATTTCCAACTGCTCCACCAGCACATCAACAGTCGCACTCCCTAGCTCCTCCTCATTCGTCAAACCCCTCGGATCCCCCTTCGCATCAAACTCCTTGTGCGGCACATTGAAGAAAATCAGAACGTCCGTCTCCTGCTCCTCAAGCCTAACAAGTAGGTAGTGTATACTGGTGCTAGAACCCAACGCCCCATCCACACTCGATCCCGCCGCTGCACCTCCAATAGACGTTGGAACTCCAGAGCGAACTCTCTCTGGTGAAGTCATCACGACAAGTCCTTTGTATGCTTTTGCGCGAGGAAGCTTCGCCAGTGATACAGGTTGGGGCGGCGTCACGATGCGTAGTGTATCGGCATCGCTGTCAAGTATATCGTTGAGGTGATATAGTGCTGCTGCTTTGTCAATTGTTTCAGGGCTGGCGCCTGGGTTTGAGCCTAGGATATCGGAATTGTGGTTGGAATTGAAGGAGAGCGCGGTTTGCTCCGAGACGCGCTCGTTGACCTCGATGATGAGATTTGAGAGGGTTGTGGGGGAGAGGAAAAGTTCTTGGTGGTCGGGAATCTGGCGGAGGTCGCTAATTCATTCACACTGGTGTTAGTAGATGGCTTTTTTTTTTTCACTTAGAAGACATCTTGTGAAGTGGACAAGCTAGGTGGGATGGATGATGGCGGGGTAGTACTTGTCATAGGGTAGTTGGGACTGACCTTCCATCCAACCAGCCTTCAGGAATCACAGCTTTGATTGCGCCGCCGTACAGATCTTTGGATGTGCAAGGAGCCATGGTGGAGGTATAAGAGGGACGCTCGTGGCCGGAGAGACCAGGAATTTGGATGCGGGAAGGAAATTGGGTCAACTTAAAGCTCGAAGCTCGAACTCGGCGGCAAGGGAGTTTGGTGGATCTCAGTGGGGCACACGGAAGCTCTCTGATCGCAAGAGTCAGATCATTTGTAGAAAGACTGACTTATACTTTAGGCACCTGTGTCATGTTAGGCTGCCAGCTACCTAATATAGGCTACCTACTACAGAACTTCTTGTCATAGCGATTTGTTATTGGCCGAGAGAACTACGAGTTTACTTCTCAAGGTTCTTGAGCAGGTGTTGGATCTTGGAGGTAAAGTCTTCGATATTGTGACCGATGAGGTTCGAGTCTAGATACTTGATAATCCCTACATATCAAGAAGCTCCTCGATGTAGTCATCCAGAGCAATAATCTGAAACTGATCTCCCCACCGCGAACGAAACTCCTTCTTGCGATAGGAATAGCTTGTTACCTGGGAGAAGCTGACCAGCTCAACCTTCCAGCCGCGCTGGAGAGCTCGCTCTACCATCCTCAAAAATCCACCAGAGAACTCTGCTTCTGCAGCATCTCCGGTAGCTAGCACGATCGTCGCTGGCTCGTTCACATCTACCAGGCTTTCCAGGATCTTCAAATGTAGAATTTCGTCTACACCTTGTTCGACCCAACGTTGCTCAGGAACATCGTTCGTTTCAGAACCATGCCCACCACCATACAACGTCGCCCTAGGATTTTTGCGGAACTTCAGCTGACGAGGCGTGAGTGACTTGACTTTCTGAACTCGATCGAGAATGTTCGCCTCGTATCCGAGTTTCTCACTTTCGCTTATAGCCGTACAGCGATCTGAGCCGACAAGAACTCTTTTGGCTGTTGGCCGACCGCGCTCGAGTATCAAAGAAAAATTCTGAAATGCGAGCGGAATACGCCGAATTCTGGTACTGATAGGGATGTTCCGCGAGATCTTCATCGCATCGTGGAACCCTACCACGATCTTTGCTGAAGTTAGGGTTTTCGAAATGGAGCAGTATGGTATAGGATAGATACTTACATTGGACATATCGACAAATACATGTATTGGGCGGGATGAGAGATCGGATTTTCTCGATTTCTTAGAGCGACCAGATCGAATAAGAAGCTCAGCATAGTCAGGGAAATTGCTTAGAAGCTTCGTCAGAAGCCCAACCCGTTGGTCGGCGGCTGTTCTATACACAAGGGGTTGTAAACGAGTTGTATTTAAGAGCTGTTTGGCAGTATCCGACATGGATCCATCCGATTCATCAAAGGATGAAGGAGGCATTTCGAAAGACCCTGCCTTGGCTGCAGCAAAACCCAGCTGGGGCGGGATCAATGGTATGATATTTTGCGACTTTGAGTGCGGGACGTCGAAGATGCTGGGAGAGTCGGACTCTCCCAGTGCAATGCTATCAAGGGAAGCAGATTCATTGATAATTTCATCTTGATAGCGTTGCCTATGAGAGTGTGCATCCAGTTTGCTGAGCACAATAACAGCGTTATCAGAGTTGGAGGTACCGGCACTCTTTGCAACAGATATAGGCTTAGGCGGAGTTCTAGGTGCTGGTGAGATTATCTCAACGCTTTTATCCAAAATCAAAGGTCGTTTGAGTATCACGACAGAGTTAGTTGGTCGCTGAGTCTGTCCCGACTGGTTTCGCAGCTGGGCAACACAGTTAACGGAGGAAGGAGACAAGTTGGAATTGCCCAAAACCTCCCAGATCGAATCGAAATCTCCCAGCCTCCCTGGGCTAATGTTTGTACCACATGAGGATTGTCCGTGCGTGCTTGATCTTTCTACGTCATGTTTCGCAAGTTTATAAGACAAGAGTGAAGGAATCGGAGAAACCGGGAATGAGTCGGGATAAGAAGTTGGCTGATTTCTACCCCGAGATGTGGGTGATCGTAAAAGGTTGATCACCGGAGTGAAATCCCAGTTCGACGTCGATGTAGGCGATTCTGGCATTGACAAGTGTTGTGTTGGGGTAAAACAGACTTGGCGTATGTTCAAGGAATCAGGCGTCAGAGCGAATGATGATATGGGAGTGGCAACTAATAAGATCGAGAAATCAAGCAAATGGAAGGCTAAAACACAGGCAAATGGTTCACGGCAAAGACTAGGGTAATAAGAAAAAACAGAACAACATGATGATGGTCGTGAGACCTGGAAAGAAGCGTTAGAATTGAACTATCTCTTCATTAAGTGATGACTCGAAGGGAGGGTCAGGTGAATGACCCTTTGTCTTGGGCATGTGGCGGTGCCCGATTCTGCCAGGCTTGTTGGACCGCCTACCTAAGGAAGCTTGGTGCACTAAGTCTAGAATGGAAGGCATGACTTCATCCCGGTCGGAGCTGGGACAAATAGAAATTCCGGATTATCTCGGCCGCCAAGACCCCAGGCCCCACTAGGCCAATTTGGGAAAAACGCTGTCATCTTAACGTCATACATCTCCAGACTTACTACACAACTAACGTTTGCGGAACACGCAAAGCAGCACAGTGCCGCGATGCTGAAGCAGGGATTTCAGGAAGCTCGGCGGCTGATGACGGCCGACATAGTAATCGCCACGCTTCGACCCCGCGGCATCAACGCCGATTTGTGGCTGGACTTTGTGACGTGCTATCACGAGCTCAGAGAATGCTACGATCTTCACCAATGTCAACATCATGAAGAACCAAGGACCTGTCATTCGCATTAGGGAATACCGACGTCATGTTCAACCATTCGACTGTGAAAGGAGATTTCAGGAGAGGGGCCAGAAATTTATATAAACCCCGTACTCAACCCGGTCTATTGCTTCTAATCATCAGCTTCAAATCTCAAACCATCATTCAACTGCAATCAAAACACTTTCCCATTTTCAAACATCAAACCAAACCATCATGTCTGACACCGGTCGCAAGGATTTCTCCACCAGTAAGTTGATCTGGTCAAGCTGTTGCTGGATAGTCATGGATACTAATACGCCTTGCAGAGGCCAAGGAGGAATTCACTCCTGAGAGTACCAAGTCCACTCAGGACAAGCTCAAGGAGGGCTTTACCGACACCACTGACCGCGTTTCCCGTGGCCTCCAGCCCGACGACCAGAAGAGCACTTCGCAGCAAGCCTTCGACAAGACCCAACGCACCCATGACAACCAGGCTCACGGCGGTGCCACCGAGACTGTGTAGGTATCAACTGAATCTCATCTCAAATGATTGTCCTAATATCAAAAATAGTGGCCAGAAGATCAAGAACGCTGTTGGCCTTGGTGACCACTAGATAACCCGTCTAGACGTTTGATGACATGGGCCACCTATGCCTCTTCAGTTTTGTGTTTTATGAAATTCTTATCATGAGTCAACGATACCATACCTTCGGGTAGTCTGCCTGTATTATAAATCAATTCAACTCAATTGATTCGATCGAACAAGTCTCCATCGTGGTAGTAATAGCTCGTATCATCACTCAACCAAGTTTTCGAACATGGAATCTCGCCGTTGGGCGAGCACCTTGAGCTCTGCTTCAAGTTCGCGATATTTAGCACGAGCACCGCTTATGTCTTTGGGTAGGTCATAGAACATTCTGATCCTAGTCTCGAGAGACTTGACAGATTCTAGTATCGAGCTGACTTGTCCCTCTTCTGAAATGACATCTTCTAGAGTAGCTCCTTTACTCCTATTTCGCTGTAATGCGGCAGCCCTGTCCTGATATTCGTTGACTTTCGCACCGAGTAACTTGGTACTCCGCGTCCATTCTGCTGTAAGTGCGGGAAGATTGGTAGGCGTTTTGAAAGTCGGATTTGTCTTGAGCTCTTCGAGCTGTTCATGCAGAGCAGCCAATTCCTTCTTTAGATAGTCATGCATGGCTTGGACTCTTCTCATCTGTTCTTGCATTTCGAATTCCTCCCTTGTCAAGTTGATGATCGATTGACCCACGTCCTTTGAACTAGTTCCCAGTCCACCCAGAACAACCGCTGTCTCGGCGAGATCCTCTAGGTCTCGTGTGCCGTTATCGTCGAGATAATCCTCTACCACATCTAGTAGCTCGACTTTATGTCTCTCTTCGGAGTTTTCTCTTGCTTTAAATCCTTCGATGGCCTGTTCGCGGGTATGGTGGAGCAAGGTGGCCTCCTCGTCCGCCGCTTCGTTGGCGGCAGCGAGTGCTAGGAGAGTTCGCAGGGTGTCTTCGTTTCTCTCAAACTTAGGAATCGGCTTCGGCGCGTACTGGCGACTTAACCAGGAGTTCACGTAGGCCCAGTCCTTAGCTTGGATGGCTGCTTGACGTGCCTTTGTCGGAGATGCTAGCGGGCTGTCCATTATCGCGGTACGCAGCCAACTGCGGCTCTGTTTTGGCTATGGCAGTGTGTTGATGTTTTCGCGTCTGTGCCTCGTCCCGTGGGAGCGATGGAGGGGACTATACGGAGAAGAGAGAGGAGCTACCTGTACGGGTTTGTTGATCGACGTCCGTTCCTCGCCGCCTCCGCAGCCTAAGGCAGTTGACTAGCTCCCCGCAGAAAGTCTACCACTTCATGCAATTGCATGGACCTCGAACCTCTCAATCCCGAAGCCGAAACAGCCATTGATGAGTCGGGTCTTTCTTTCTCAGCGCCATTTGTTCTCCGCAATGTCTGCTCCAGTCTCGTCCCCATTTACGCGGGCTGTGGTGAGCTCGATGAGGAAGCTGTAAGACTTGCCCGCAACTTAGTTTGCAGAGCTCTTTATATTCTGTTCAGACCACGAAATTACTGACTTGTGAAGCTACCCAGAATCACTGGCAGATAAAAGCTTCGACAACACTGGCTGTAAGTTAGCAGTGCTGTTTTCGGCTTCAGCGCATCTAACAGTCGTACAGTGCTTCTTGAAGCCCCCTTCAACCAGGCCCGAAGGCAACGAAACTCTGTCCTCTTGACCATTGACTTGACTAAGGCTGTTGCCGATGAAGCCATCGCACGTAAAGTCTCTGTTGTGGTAGCATATCGTACGCAAGCCTTCAAATGCCTAAAAAGGCGAAGCCTCGAAACAACTGCTCACCACACCTCTCAACAGACCCGATCATCTTCCGCGGCCTCAAATCTCTCACATTCAAAGACACACAGCAGCAGTCCCTCCTCAGGCTCGCCCAAGAGGGTATAAGTGTCTACTCTCCGCACACAGCCGTCGATGCAACTCCCGGCGGAATGGGCGACTGGCTCTGCGACATAGTCACAGGAGCAATCGCCCCATCTTCCACTACTACTCCTGAAATAACTTCATCCTCGTCCAAAAGCTACTCCGCCCCTGCATACCCCCAACCAGGGACCGTTTCTCCCTCCCCCTCAACTACAATCGCGCACGTGAAAACCACAATCCATCCCTCGCCACAACCTACACCGGCCGGCCTAGAAGACGCTGGAATGGGTCGCCTAGTAACCTTCAACGAGCCCCAAACTCTCACAACTATAGTCGATAACATTGCACGTGGTGTTGGCTCTCCGGCGGGGATTCCTATTGCAATCCCCCAGTCCGCCTCAGTTGACTCGATGAAGATCCGTACTGTTGGTGTATGCCCGGGCTCTGGGTCAAGTATCCTGCTCAAGGGTGTCTCGCAGATTCCTGATCTCTTGTTTACTGGTGAAATGAGCCATCACGAGACGCTGTTTGCTATTGAGAATGGATCCGTGGTGGTTGCGCTTGCGCATTCGAATACCGAGCGAGGATATCTTAGGGCTGTTATGAGGGAGAAGCTGGAGGGTACTCTTAAACAGGAATGGGAGGATACAAGAAAGGAAGGGCTAAGAGCGAAAAGTGAAGAGCTGAAGGACATCTATGAGGATGCAGACCTCGAGGTCCATGTTAGTGAAAAGGACCGGGATCCTTTTGGAATCATGATTAAGACGCCCTAGACCTGCGCCCAAGTCTATATGATACAAAACTCCATGAACTGGAGATGAATTATAAGGATGCCTTTCTACCAGTATAACCTTAAGTCTTGGATATTATGTACAGATCAAGAGGGCAGAGCTATGTTCACTCAGCTCAATAACACGCGAATTTCCCCAGTTGTACGGGGGAACAGTCTCCTCAAGGTTTGATCATCAGATCCCTCATCACTGCTTTCCTCGTCTTCATCCTCAGCATGCGCACTCTCCCTCTCGACATTTCTAGCCTCGTCAGCCCCAATGATCATACCCTCGACAAATTCGAAGTCCCGGCAGAACGCCTCAACCGCCTCTTCCGTGACACTCTTAACAAATGCGGCGCTTTGTAAGCGTTTTAGATTATCTGTCGCGTCCATCAGAGCGGATGGGAGAAAATCGTCGAGTTGCTGGCTAATTGCGAGGAGAGTCTCCGGTTGGAACTCTGGCAGGTTCACAATACTTGCTATATCCTGTTCTGTGCCTGCTGCGGACGTCTTAGAGAATGGCTCTAGAGCTGTTAGGAGAACTTGAAGACCAGAAGTCTCAAGAAGATAGCGGTGTTGGATATCGAGAAGGTCAACGCGAATGGTTGAAAGTGATGCAGAAAGCTGGTTGAGATGCGTTGCACTGGCGAATGCGTAGGGTGTAATGGCTGAGCGTGTGGTTATGTGGATATTAGCCAGGTAGATTGCTCGTGCGGTGGGATTGGGTAATTCATCGGCACAGGACGTTGCTAAGTCGACGAAAGGGTCGAGGGCAGCGCGAATCACGGGAGTGAACTTGTTTTCCTTGTCACCAGGTGTATCATCTGTTCCGAGTGAAGCGTCGTGAGTCTTCATAAGAGACGTAAGGACTTCTATTGCGTCAAGCAGGAACTCAGGCGCGGACAGATCCTCGGAAGGGACTAGAGCAGACTGATCTGTCGAGAGTCTGTTGACTTCTTCGCGTGTGATCGTTCGAAAATGATTCAATGTGAAATTCTCAAGAGTTTGAAGCAACTCTGCCAAATTCGAGTTGGGCCCCACCAGCTTGGAAAATGTGACCTGATAAAATGTCAATAGGTTGACAACCTTGTAGCAAGTGACAGGGTCATCGTGGCCTTGGATAACGAGTTCAACGCGCTGGCGTAAAGAGCGGGCGACACCGATAAGGTCGCGATTGACGAGATCACTGAGCGCTTTCTGACCATCAAAGGTAACCTCCTTGTCTTCATCAATACGTGCCCACGGCTCGCTGCTCAGGCCAGCCTGAATCCCTTTTGCAAGCTCGTCTCCATCAGCAACAAAAAGAGACTCCAGGGCTTCTCGCTCTGATACCGTGGTGGAGTGAACCCAGGCGAGCATGTCTCCGATATACCTCAGAGGGTCGTGGGCAGAGAACTCTATGGGCTTCACTGCACTATCACCACCCGAGACTGCATCGGTCAATGCATAATGGAACGCATCTGACAAGACATAATCTCTAGCTTCTGCGAAGAAGTCAAGGCAACTATGGAACAAACTAGGTCGCTCCGCCAGCACTCGCAATGCTCTTCGGATCGTGCTACTTATCCGGGGGTCTTCGAGATTGAGCGATTTGAACTCTTTCTGAATCCACCGGTACAGTTTTTGGTAAGCAGAGTTCAAGCTCCTAGAACTCATCTCCATGAGCTCGAGTCCAAGCCTGTCGCTCTCCGCACCTAAAAGCGCTTCGCAATCACGATGTACTTGCTTGACTCTAGCAAGGATGTCAAAGAATTCGTCGTTTATCGGCTCTTCGACGGACGTTAGTAGCATAAGCTCCTCGTCTGATACTATAAAATGCTTCGTAAAGGCATCTAATAGATGTTGTTTCGTTTCAGCCTCCTGCTTCTGGCTCATCAAAGCAGAAGCTTCTTCCAACACCGGCGTAGTATCCTGCTTTGCTAGTACAATATGCTTTCGCATTTCGTCACATGTTTCCTTCAAGTTCGAGATGACAGCACCGATACGTTCCAATTGCTGTGACACCGTAAGTGCTTGTATCTTTTCAACCAGAACCGGTGACGTCGGCTTACCTCGGCCACACGCCCAAAGTCCTTCACAATTTCCGCATTGCAATCTAGCACCTCCTTCTGTACATCTAAACGTAGTTGCCTTCGCACCTCTGCAGTATTGCGTACTCCTCTAAGGCTAAGCGTTTCGAGTGCATCACGAATATCCGAGTCCGCATAGGATACAGAAAGCACACTGGTTAATCGGTTTGACAAAGCATTGGATCGTTGCTGAGCGGGAGGTGATATCGGAGAGGAAGCCGGAGACGGGACTTGGGGCGATAAGCTGGAAGCAGCCCCAGAAGGAGGAAAGTAGCTGCCAGTAGCCATGGGAGTTGAGGTTGGGTTGTGTACTGAACCTCGTGGCCTCGGCCGCCATGACGGACATTAGACCGCTTCGCTGCACTTTTATCTAATCGCTTTCTGCCGGCAGAAATAGTGATGTTTGTTTGCCCATTTCTATTTGGGGGTTATGTATATAACTTCTTTCGCTACTACCTAGTATCAGTAAATTATGTGGACTAGGTTCACACTGTAGGATGATAAGCAACTGAACATCTCCTGGGACCTTAACAAACACAGCTGACAGGCTTCGACACTCAAAAAATGATCGCAATCTTTTGCTGATTTGGAGTCTAAGATTCCATCATTCCCCACAACTGTTTGCAACGAGACCAGATACTCGACGATTTGAAAAGTTCGTTCCTCAGTCCAACACAGGGCCAAAGCTTGGGGGCTCTGGTCTGAACGCATATTTCGAAGTCAACAACGATATCGGCCGGTCGTTCAACCTAATTTGCGCTGAATTCCAGGATGAATGTCGTTCATGTGTCGGTCGTATCTCTAATGACGGCTGATGCAAGAGTGGAGGTTGTTATCCTCACAGATATACCTCTTCTCCGACCTTCCGATGTCCGGTGTCATGCGCCGCTGCAGCTGGACCAACCGTGACATAGACACCAAGTAACGGTACAGCCTCCCCTTCTCCTATACCCTCAAACTGCCCCTATTTACACTAGGTGTTGAGGGCATTGTGCTAGGGAGTGGTGTCGCGCTCTCCCAGTACCCGCGCCTTTGAACCTTCCCTGGCGTCGATCGAATCGCACCCAGCACGAACCTGAAGATTGGCCACTAAACGTGGTGGAGACATACCCGGTGTCGCATGAGGAGTTCGAGATCGCGCTAATTTATGCTTTGCGCTAGAGTAGGATACAGACTACGACACCACCTCTCTAGTCTTTGACACATTCTGAGACGAAGATGGCGACCGCTTCGTGCGGGCAGAGGACGGTTCTAACACCTACGTACCTCGTCAGATCATAACAGACAATGTGGGCTCCCGCCTTTCTGTTATTATGGGCAAAGAAAGTGCAGCCAGCGCTGCTGCATCTGGTCAGCACAGCCAAGGTGACTCTGACTAGCTCTTATAGTGTGAAATACGGCGCTATCCCCTGAGCTGGTGACGGCGAGGATGATGAGACCCTTTGAGGTGAAGTTGTAGTCAGTTGGAGAGTGATCCTGTAGGACATAGGCAAGCGGTATCCAAATGTATTTACGCGGAAGGACATATTCGAGCATAATCTGAGCCTATTAAATAGACATCCGTAATTTGCCTAGCTACATTAACAACAAGATTGGCTTGGAGCGATTTCGGTAACGAACAGGGGCATATGAGCATCCGCTGCTACAGGCTGCAGCTATCGCGAAGAAGCGTTGGGCACATTATACTTGAACCAGATAATCGCCCCAAGTACCGTGGCTGCATTTACAACAATTGCCATCAATGATCATCCAATCTTTTCTGTGGAGCAGCACTGATGTCCGACGTGCACAGAGCTTAATTGCAGTGAAGCAAATATCTGATTCCTCGACGACAATTGAGAATGAAACTCGAACCAGAAACCAATGGTGATAGCACAACTTAAGAGTCAGCCATCCACATCAGCCAGATTGCATGATTGCGTCAGCACTGTCATCAAATCCGGGGAATACCGTGACACCATTGCAAAAGAAGCCTGCAGTTGCTGGCTTCGTGATGGAAGGACCTTGAATTCGGGATTCTATTGCCAATGGCGTTGCTAATTACGCTGATTGTCATAAGAAACCAAGTATGGCCAGACTTTGTCGCGGCGGCTACAGCTATGCACGCTCTTTTAGAGCACTACCCCACGACCGATAGGGACCCCAACCCACCAATATAGAAGAATACTAGTACTAAGAAGAGCACCTAGATTTGCAGCTATCAAGCGAAGTTCTAGGAAATCCCTACCTAGCTAGATCCATACTGTATAAAGCTATCCAGCCAATCAACGTTGGCGACGAGCCCGCGTTACAAGTGTCTATCAATTGTGGATGGAACATACCCTAACATACTAATGAGGGTTAGGTACCTAGCTTGTTCGATGTCCAAATAAATTTCCGACTTGGTTCGCCCAAGACTTATAGTGTACTCGGGAGATTATTTCTGCCAGTAGAAATACCGCACCGCATCTGAATATAACGAGCACCGGTTTACGAGAATTCAAAGTTGACATACCTAGTGAGGACGTGGAACGGCTGAAGTGCAAGTTAAATGACACAGGACTCCCAGATCATGCAATTGTACCCAGTGCTGTAACGCTGTATGGTATGCTTTTCGCACCTTACTCTAGCCTGCTGAGATAACTGACAATTCGTTCAAGGCCATCACACGCCTGGGCACAAGACCTACCCAGGGAGTGGTGGCGCCATTTTTACAGGTATAGTGTTCAGAGTCAGATTAATGAATACCCGCATTTCCTGTGTTCAATCGAGGACCTAGATAATCAATTTATGATTCCCATGCCGAAAATCACAATGCTATCCCAGATGACCTGGGTCTTTCTATGGATTTGGCATGGTCTGGGGCCCGCTTTATCACCCAGAAACCGAAAGTGACCTGGCGTTCCACGTTGTCGTGGGTAGTATGCCCGGCTCTGCTGGTCAGACAGGCCGCCAAAACCTGGGTGGACTCTACAAGTTAATGCCCGTATTTTTGAAAAGTTAATTCGCAAATTGGGCTACGCAGGGTATATGGTCCAAGAAGGAGACTGCGGCCATTTCGTCGCTAGGGAGCTTGGTCCCCGGTATATGGATTCCGGCAAGCTGGTGCACTTCAGCTTTGCCCTGGCCATTTTGTCGAACGAGACAGAGGGCAGGGCAGAAGAGGAGCAGAATCTAGCTATGGGAGCGGGTGATTACAGAATCATCTCGGGTATGCTGTATGCATCTGGACTGCTTAGGATCCGATGAACATATCCGTCAAAGCTTTAGGTGCGGTTCCCTCCAGTAAGTGGATGTGTCTACATGAACGTGAACATAACTGACATTGTCCAGTACAAAGATCACTTAATATGTCCGACCGCTCTAAGAATGAAAGAAACGCTTAGATTGATACCTAGGTAACAAAGCCGAAGCCCAGGGTGTTGTTACAGCGCACTGTGTACCCTACTTAGAATGGCCAAATGAGCAGAAAGCTCCATTGGGGTGTTAATCTTCTAGATATCTAGACTGGGTTCTTCTAAGAGCTGACTTGAATGTTTTCAGGGTTGAATTTGATCTTGATAACCGATGCTTTGGCCCGGTCTTCCATTCTATCGGACGAACAGTAGCACTTGATCCAAAGGTGAGTAGACGTCTAGAGCAGTGTGATGACAAGTCTGAATACCAACACCTGCGCGCAAGTCTTTCTGAATAATCGATGATCAGAGTCAGTGATGAGCCACGCCTTCCGAGAAACCTATGCCTATCCCTTTTTCTCCTGCGAAGGCGCACCTGCCAGTTTGAAATAACCAGGTTGAAGGGTCTGATAGACACCGCGAGGATCATATTTGGAGGCGACATCCTGGAGTCTTGCCTTGTTATCAGCTCCGTAGCTAGAAATCACATCCTGAGAGTGGCTGGCGTAGTTCATGTAAACAAAGTCATTGCCCAAACTTCTCGACTCCGCCTCGATAACGATCGTCCTGAAGAACTCGTCGATAAATTGGTGCATGGACTTGTCATCAGACGCGTTGTCCCATTTGGAGAGGACATGAATCATCAGAATTGGACCGCTCGATGGGTCTAGTCCCAAGGCGTTTCCTCCAGCTTTGGTCATCGTTTCAAGCGTCGGCTCGGTAATAGCCTGAAAAACCAGCATAGGGAGGGCTCCGGGAACACTAGCGACGCGCGAAACAACTGAGAAGAAGTGCTGCACCACCCAATGGACAAAGTCGTTATTCAGTTTGAATGTTCTGTTCCAGAAGACTTGCCGCTGGCCGTTCCGATCCTGAGCGCCAATCTCGCTGCAATAGCCAGCCAAGGTTCTCGTGCTGGTTGTATCGGATATGGCAGGGATAGAGCGATATTTCCTGAAAACTGGAGGGTCGGCGACGTCCTTTGTATATGTCAGCTCTGCCGAGGCGATGTTCATCTCACCAGCATGAACAAAGACCACATATTGTTGAGCGTTCTTGTCCAGAATTGCGTTCCTTGCAAGCTCGGTAAAGGCATCGAGGACATGGGGAAATTGATCCTCACCGTAGACGCGTGTGGTGCCTCGCAGCAGCGAACTGGGGATCGTGTACAGATTGAATTTGGTGACGAGCCCTACGTTGTTACCTCCACCGCGTAGTGCCCAGTACAGGTCGGGGTGCTCAGTCTCACTCGCTAGGAGGATTTTGCCGTTGATGGCGCTGACGACTTCGAAGCTTTTCACATTGTCTAATGCCCAGCCGTACTGATTGGAGTAGTAAGAGATACCACCCCCTGTTGTGAGGCCTCCAACACCGATGTCAGACATACGTCCACCTATAACGCCGAGGCCATGTGGTTCTAGGGCTTTGTACACCTGGCCCCATCTATTACCGGGCCCAATTGACACGACTGATTTGTCTTTACTCAGAGAAACCTCACTAAGATCGCGGAAAAGTATGGTTATCCCTCCTTGGCTGCTGGAGGCACCCGCAAAGGCAGCGTGACCGCCGCTCTTAGCCGCAAACGGGCACGTTGTGAGTTGGACAAGGAGGACCAATACAGAAACTTCGGTGGCAATTGAAGGAATAAAGATGCATGAAGGCTTGACTTCTTGTTGCTGAGCTGACCAGTAGGACTCGGTTGCGTTCTGATAGGCTGGGGTGCGTTTTGGTATAACTTTCTGAGATCCATAGAGATAACCCAATGCACCGCACTAACGTCAGCACGTTACAAGTCAGTACATAACACAATCATCATAACACAGTGGAACATCAGAGATACTCACAGCTTTTTCGCAGGCATTGGCCCAAGACGATCTATTGTTCAACAGTGGGATACTGGTCACGTCAACTCCAAGTTTTGCCAGAGAGACCTCAATTTGGTTGATCTCTTCTCCGCCAGTCAGGAATGAAGGACTGAGGGAAATCGCCATGGCATTGGCTATAGCCAATGTGGCGAAAAGTATTGCTTTCAGGGATGTCATGGCTCTACTGTGAGTGTAGACTCGGAAGGCTTGCCTGGACAATACCCAGCAGGAGAGGGGAAGATAGATACAGGGAAGAGAGAAAAGCTCAGAAACTGTGCCATTTTTCAAGTGTGTGGGAGAAATCATTAGGACACATTAATATGCTCATTGTATCTGCTGTAGAATAAAGCCTCCAGTGGAGATCACCAATGCACTCAATTGTCTGTAGTCAGTTAACCAGCCAATAACTTCAGTAGAAACTTGCTCATTAATCTCAATTGACCTATTACAGATTAGTGCCTTCTTAGCTTAGACTGCGAAATTTGTTTGCTTCGATCTGGTACGGTCCCTGACCTTGCTTGTCAGCTTGACTAGCTCACTTCAAGACACCCCGGTTGACGAAGTCCGATTTCTAGCCTAGGGGATGGATCGAACCTTCTACTTTTACACCATTTTCCTTCTCTAGAGCGTACCCAAGAATTCATCCATCAGAAAGAGAGCATAGCTCTGCATGAGAAGTGTGTTAGATCATTGGAAGGCCTTTTGTATACAAGTGTGCTGCGGCCTCTTTAACTTGGCATAAAGTTAGTATTAAGACGACCATCCTGGAGAGAGCTTTGCCATAATTGTATTATCCATTGCGAATCTCTTTTAGCACATTGAGCCCTTCGGTTTGAAGCTAATATTCACATTGATGTCATTTGGGAGCAGGGCAAGCAATTCCGGGGCGTTCTCCATTACAGTAGCTCACATAAGCAGGGAGTCTGCAAATCAAGAAAAATTTGACAGGTAGCATCTCTCTCTAGCCCATGGTATTAGTGTTGAAAAGGTGTTGGTAAAGACAGCATATGGTGTACAGTACGTTGTAGTCCATGATCCGGGGATTATCCGATGGCGTTTTTCGTGGCGGAAGCCTCAGTACGAAGGAACCAGCGGGGTACGTCTTGGCAGATCATGCTGCACTTCATCGATCAGTTGGAGTTCTCCCACATTCCAGTCCTGAGGAGTCGAGAGTCGAGACCAGTCTTAACTGAGTGGGTAAGGGCACACGGGTGGACGAAGCAAAACGGCGGCAAAAGTAAGCTTGTTAATCACGTGATGTAGATGACCAAGCGGCCGAGATATCCCATTCCAGCATCACAGCCCATAAGTTACTCCGCATTTTCCCTCCACCCTTTGCCCAATTCTCATTGCGCCGCCGGACTATCCAAAAGATTCGCCCAAAATCGAGATCGTGGCGATCCAAAACACCAGCGCTTGATGTACTCCCGCACCACGACCTTGTTAAGCAGAAGCTGCCGATACTTCTTGCGGTCTCCGGTCCCTCAGAAAGCGACTTTCTCGATTTCCGCGCGCTCGTTTGCGGCTTTGAACGCGGCTATGGCTGATACGGCTCCTGGCGTTGTCACTCCGGATCTGTTGCGGGTTAAATTGGTTGAGCAGCTGCAGGCGCAGCATGTTGAGATTGAGGATTTGTCAGGTGCGTCATTGTTCTTGGCTGCCTCCCCAATCTTAAGGATTCTTCTTAATGAAAAAGGACCGTTTCTAACAGTATTTTGGCATTTACAGGAGGATGTGGACAAGCATTTCAGGCTGTCATAGTTTCACCCCAGTTCGAGAAGAAGACTATGCTTGCCCGCCACAGGCTGGTGAACTCAGTTTTGAAGGCGGAGATTGCCGCTATCCATGCTTGGACACCCAAGTGTTATACCCCCGAACAGTGGCAGGCACAGCAGCAGGGATCTGCTTAAAAATGGCGGAAGTGGACCTACCACTGGTGGAGGATAAAGTTCAGCATGCCCATTGAGTGCAAACTGGCGTTGGAGGGTTGATTCTTGTACATTTGTCTTACTATTTCGGAAATGATACACTATATAATGCATATCATATCATCCATCGGTACATGTAAAAGTTCGGCGCCATAGACGGTGGTGCTCTATGTGATTCCAGGTGTGCTGATATTCCTCTAACCAAGCACGTTTTCGGCGGCGGAAACTGCTTCTTGTTAGTATCCTGAGGATGGCACTGAAAGAATGCAAATACCCTTAACACCAGTGTTGTCTGGCTCGATGAAGGCCTCCTTGACCCTCCCATCTTCTACAAGAAGGGCGTAGCGCTTGCTGCGCTGGTTTCCAAAAATGGACACGCTATCAAAGGACACATCCAGGGCTTCTGAGAATTTGCCCGTGGGATCACCCAAGAAGCGAATCTAATGGAAGTCAGTGCTCCATTCGCCTAATGCTGCGCTCACATAAAGTTGCAAAAGAGGGTTAGCTTACGCCGCTCTTGCCTGTAGGGTCCAGTGATGTTCCCCAAGCCTTGGTCCTGCGGTTTGTTAGCTACTTCCAATTCGTATAATACGTCGTCGACTTGGGCAAATGCGTACACGAACGGGTCGTTGACAGCGACCACGAAAACTTGGCCAGCCTCCTTCAGCTTGGAGTGCGAGATATACCCGGGGACATGAGTGCTTGAGCAGGCAGGGCCTAAAGGGCGCAGTGTTAAAAATGCGTTCTCATGACTATACCGGTGACCTTGACCTTGAGCTCCAGCTTCGGGATATACATACTGAAAGCGGCGGGGACACCAATGATGACACCCTTTCCCTTGAGCTCTTTGGCGAGGTTCACCTTGTTGCCAGGGGAGTTTTCGACAAGAACATCAAGGTCTGGAATGGCATCGCCTTTCTGGACGAAAGCCGGGGCAGTGTTGTGGAACAGAGCTCTCTGGCTAAAGGCGCGAGGAACGCTGGTGGCGAGGCGGCGAGCGGCGAACATGGCTAATTCTACGCAACTGAGTGCTGGTTTATGGAATTAATCAAGCAGAGTGAGCAAAGAATTGGGTTTCAGGTACGGTTCCTGAGGGATGTGTTTTTGGATGAGGTCCAGATGTGAGGAACTTGGGGCGACCTGAGTCAGCTACGCACATCATACGGTAACTATGTTTTAATTTACCCAGGTTCCAGCGCATTATTACTGATCTTAGAGCTCTCGCCATCTTTGGGTTTTGTTGCACAAGCATATTTTTAAGAATTTATTAAACTTTCAAGAGAATGTTTTTTGAGGCATCCAAGCACTCGTTCAAGTTATTTAAGCAGTCAATAAGTGATCATTGAGTAATCGACCAAGCAGAGTTTCTCCAGCAGGAGTTTGAAAAGATACTTGCTTAAGAGCTCAAGAGAACTCTTCCGAGAAGATGAAACAATATCCATGGAAACAAACCAACGCTAATGCATATGAACGATAAGAGCCACTGACCGATCATGAGGCGCCAACCCGGCCCTCTGCCAAACCTAATCACTGCGCGATTGGGTCGATTCGAGCCCAGTGCGCTCCTACCCCCACCCCGTTAGTTTCTGCGAGGAATGAGTTAGGTGGGTGGAATTAACAGCCTAAAGTCGAATCACCGGAGGACTCGAGCGGAAATCCTCGGGCTTAACTTCGTTCCATATCGTATCATGAAGTCATTGTACGCATAAAAGAGTCAGGTATGGAGATAAAGCAGAGATCTGCATGATAGACGGAACTAACGTGACCAACTCGCGGAAATGCCTACTTAGGTAAAGCACAGGACGGCTCATGATTTGCGACTTATGGGCAGCTCCTGACTCCTGAGCCCTGGGGTTCATGGCACAAAAGTCCTATGGATATGAGAAGAGAAATATACAGGAATTGATGCAGACTCGGGCCCCCCGACGAAGGCTCGCGGCGATAAATTCAAGGCTGTGTTTGTATGTGGATCAAGGCGTTGAACTTGGGCCCCTCCATGTCCCCTCCATCGTCAAGGTTCTAATGCATGCTCTGCTGCAGGCGCATTGACGATTTTTGGTATGATTTCCTGCAGGTGTGTGAGAGTTCAATCGTGGCATTTTGTACCGTAATTATTTCAAATTTTCAAAAATGATTTTGCCCTCAGGTGACCGACAATGACAAAGTGGACGAACTGAATTCTCCTTTCAACCGAGGTCTCGAGGGGCCAGAATAGGAAGGTCTGGGTAGCATCGAATCTCCTGTTCTTTACCTCCAGAAACATTCTGAAAATACTTCATGAAGACCAGATTTATGGGCGAGAATTCTGGAAGGGCTTGAATCATAATAAAGTAGAGAGTTGATCAAAAAATACTAGACAAAAAGGAAAAGCCAACGGCTGTGGCTGGTGCGCCCAAGAAAAATGATTTTCTATTAATATGCAAGATTATTCAACGCCGTCCAGCGACAGTCAGAAGTTGCGCCCGTCCCACCAAACTACTACAAACGACGACTCCTCCTCCTCCTTCGACCCTTTTGCGACCGTCTTGGAGGTTTGCATCCTTTTTTCCTCTTCTTCTGCTTCGCTTGCCCTTCTTTCTTCTTCTCAGAAATTCTTCCTGCAACCCGGGCGGAAGTTTACAGCCCTTTCACTCGACTTTCTCCCAGTATTTCTTGAGTTCTGCACAGCGCTGAAGTCTGTTGCTCGTTCGATCGGTCGCGACCCATCTAGCCCATGATGGACGGTGGCCAGACCACTTCCAGCACCGCCTCCTCGGGCAACTCAAGCGATTTTGTGAGTATCATCGGCCTGATCTTTGTTTCTTTGAGATTACGGCTTCATCATTGATTTACTGTGTTACGGGATACTGACACAATGTATAGGTTCGGAAACTCTACAAGTGAGCCCTCTCCTTTCTTTTTTCTCTGTCTCGGAACTTTTACTCCAATATTTTCCCTCGCCATGGCCATCCCACTCTTTCCACCCAACACTCTGTCCCTTGCCCGGATGCTTGCACGGTCTCAAGCAAGATACTTCGCTTGTTGGTCGGTTCATTTTCTTACTAATATTGTCGCACAAGAATGCTGGAGGACCCATCGTACGCGGAAATCGTGCGGTGGGGTGACGAAGGGGATAGCTTTGTGGTCTTAGAGGTAACGGACCTCCGGCTGCTGAATCTGACCATCGCAAACACCTTCCGCTAACTTGCTGCAGTGCGAAAAATTCACCAAGACAATATTGCCAAAGCATTTCAAGCACAGCAACTTTGCCAGTTTCGTGCGACAGCTGAATAAGTACGACTTCCACAAAGTAAGGCAGAATAATGAGGAGAATGGGCAGTCGCCATATGGACAAAATGTGAAGCTCCCACGTCGCAGGATGATTGAATTCCAGCTTCTGACAAAGTTTATATAGGCCTGGGAGTTTAAACATCCCGAGTTCAGAGCCAACAGCAAAGAGTCTCTCGACAACATCCGACGAAAGGCACCCGCTCCACGAAAGCAGACACAGATCCACGATGACTCCGTTCCCACACAACAGATCGATCTTCTTAACCAGCAAATCGTTGCGCAACAGCAGCAGATCCAACACCTCTCCGATCGCTACGCACAGATGTCCGTTGACCATCAACTAATGCTGCAGGAAGTGATGAGGGTTCAAAAGACAGTCGTGAACCATGAGAATGTTATACATCAACTGGTGAACTATCTTGTTTCTATGGATTCTCGGCAAAAGCGTGACGGCAAAGCTGGTCCCTTTCAAACTCAGGCTGGCTCTAACTTGAGTCCGTCACAAGTACCCTCGATGGATGACGGCGTCGCTACTCCGTTACAGCAGGCCTCAAAACTCCTCAGCGATATGAATGCTGAGATCCAGTTCAACCTTGTTGGAGTTGACTCTATGGGTGAGCCACCGAAGCCCGCCGGTGTAGTATCAACACCTACCCTTGAAAGCGCTCCCCGCAATCGAGTACCTCCTACTGCGGCAGCGGCCAATGCACCGCTGGTCTATACCAAGATGACCCAGGACATGGAGCCTGTTGTCTACCCAGTCGGAGCAACAAATGGTATTGATCCCATGTACAGTGAGCACGTTAATAACGTTCCGTATACCATGCCTCCCAAGCAAGAAATAGAAGACCGAAGACAGTTTCCGGACAATCGGAAAAAGAGCAACCATGTTGACCCAGGCTGGATGCGCAGCCCGCGAATCCTACTCGTTGAAGACGATGCTACATGCCGCCAAATTGGTGGGAAATTCCTATATTCTTTCTCTTGTGAAATTGATACCGCGGTATGTACTGTTGCACGTTCGTTGAGTTACGGTCATTAATGTATTTGCAGCTCGATGGACTAGAAGCTGTTAATAAAGTGCAGGATGGCTCCAAGTATGATCTAATTCTAATGGATATTATAATGCCCAATCTGGACGGCGTATCTGCCTGTCATCTCATCCGTCAATTTGACCGAACACCTATTATCGCCATGACGTCTAATATTCGAAGCGATGACATCCAGCTTTACTTCCAGCATGGTGAGCAGGATTCTTTGGGCGCTTACTTAGTGGTTATCGTGCTGACTTAGACAGGAATGGATGACGTGCTTCCAAAACCCTTCACTCGGAAAAGTCTTTTGGATATGCTGGAGAAACATCTGGTCCACTTGAAAACAGTATCGCAAGGAATGGATGCCCCCCAGCCCACAACCCCTGCGACAATGGCTGGCCAGAGTTCCGCTGCTCAATCGGTCACCATCAAGGACGATAGCTCCCCTAGTCAGTCTCCTGCGGCCGCTATGAATGCGTGGCAATCCCCGAACCAGTTCCAGACAATGGCATCAGTTCCGCCCACCATGCAGCAGGTTCAAGGCCAATATGTGCCAGCTAATCCAGCTGCGGCCGCATACGCTATCGATCAGAATGGGGTGCAGTACCCGGCACCTCCTCCAGTTCCATTAGGCGCTGCAGGGCCCGGTGCAGCACGGCCGCAACCCCGACGGCACATCTCGGAAATAAGTAACGGGGCCGACAATCCAAACCTTGCGAAAAGACAGCGCATGTATGCGCAGGCGCCTCAGCCCATGGTTAGCTCGATGCAAGCGGCACGTACTAATTAATGACAACACTCGACTCCTTCATCATAACACTGGTCAGCTGTCGTTCCTATATACCCCTTAACGCCATCAACCCCCTGGCTCCCTCGCTATGATTGAAATCGGCGACAATGTCACCACCCTTAATGACTATTTGGGCATACTATATATTTACCCTTCTGCATTTCCTTCTGCTTCCATCATGGGATTGGGCACTCATTTGGTTCATCTTGGCGTTCTGGAATCATATCTTTTGCATTGTTTGTATCTGCGTTTAGAGTAAATCTCTGTGGCTATACTGTCCTATAGGACTGCCGTGGTCCTGTTTGGTTTAGAGAAGGGTATATTACGACTTCCATTTTTTTTTTTTTTTTTTGCTCTTAGCACATGGGAATTGGGTAGGCAGTGTGTTGCGATTTGTTTGTTTTGCGTAACCTGCAGGCCTTTGACAGCCTTCATTCCTTTCTTGGTTAAATATTTTCGTGACATCTTTGGCAATCTCCCGTCTTAATTTAACGATCACCAATGTTCTCACACCACTATGAAGTTCTACAAGAGTGATGTTATTTACTTCTTGTCAAGCCTAGATGTTAACAGATTTGTTTTGTTTATATCCTGGTTCGCTACACTCGGCCTCGTCTCACAGCGGTCTGCATGAAAAGTCTATGGCATTAAGCGACCACTGTAGATAAGCAAATCCACCGATTCCCAGAGTGCGACAAACTACTGTCGATCGGGAATCGCCGATCAAAGACCCTTGGGTTAAGCCCAGACCACCATCGACGAGGGTTTGAACGCTTCAGGCTAACAGACGAGGTCTAGACTCGTGTCCTTGTCCAGGGATATCGATCCCCTTGAAGTCCGCGAGGGCCCAGGCCTGTCAGCCAGATCTGGACCTTTCGAGGCTGGAACAACCAGTTTTGCGATGTGGCTGTGCTGCATATTTACGGCATGACATACCGACACATCCACAAACCCCATTTTTCTGCCGGCAGATACACTAGGTCATCTAGATACCAAATATGTACACCACTTAATACAGGATATCACATATAGAATCAATACAGTCTTGGGGAAAGCGTGACTATTGTGATTTAGGCCCTTAGTGGATAATCCAGATTAATGACCTCAGGCAGCAATTGGTATCCTAGTATACTCCGGATTGCGTGTAGGAACCATGTTGGAAACCTTTGTTTGGTAGGCGGTTGTCACTGTGGTGAAGCTGAATCTCGGTTTCCAGTTGTTGTCAATCGTACAAATATATCACGTGATCTACTATCAGGTCCTCCCAAAGCTGAGAGTTTGATTTACTGCAACACGTGATGAGATGCCTAGCAGCTGCTATGCACTCAAAATACAGAATGATGACGCCCATAGCTCCTTACAAAGTGGTTCACTGTAAGGGATCATGAAGGCGCGAGGCGCTGAGCAGGATGCATCGAATGTTGCGCTGACTGAGAAGCTTATTAGGGGAAAAGAACTGATTGGTGCCTACGACTCTACTTTGGGAGAAAGGCTACCCCATCTCCTCATCTCTGCCATTTTCCAGCCTCGTGGGTACAATAAAGCCGCCAGGAACAAGCAATCGCGGTCACGTGGATCATTACTCCGCCCGGCAAACATAGCAAACAAAGAAAAGCTGCTGGGCGGTGAAACGAAAGTGGGATGAATGACTCCTCATTATGTTGAGAATTTATGACTGACCTTACGCTTGTTTTCAACAGATATTCTTTAGAAAATGGCGCCAAAGAAAGGTGGTTCCGCTAAGCCGCGCGGAAATGCGACTGAGGAGGTGGAAGAAACATTGCAGGCTGTTGTATGTTGCTCCTGAACACGCCTTAAGCATATTTTACTTGGGTTTAATCAATTTGTGCGACCAGGTGCTTGCGGATACCTTTGAAACTCGATTCGAACCCTTTACTCTAGATAAGCCTCGGGTGTGTTCCATCAAAATTTTTAGAGAAGCGAGGCGTCTTGTGAACTAATGCGAGTTTTGTCCAGTGTCTCTTGCCGCTTGCGAACACGCCGTTGATCGAATACACATTCGAGTTTCTTGCCAATGCTGGTGTCGAAGAAGTCTTCCTTTACGGCGGTGCGCACTCCGATCAGTTAGAGAGTTATATCAAGTATGCTTGGCCATAAACCTAGAGATAAGTGGGACATTAGCTCGGTGGTACACAAGCTGACAATCTGGAAGCGGATCGAAATGGAGGGCCCCTTCCTCGCCCTTTAGGCAGTTCACTTTCCTCAAATCTACATCAACATCGGTTGGAGACGTCATGCGAGATCTCGACGGCAAACACTTGATTACTGGTGATTTTCTGGTTGTGAGCGGCGACGTTATCAGCAACCTTCCCATTGAAGGCGCATTAGCCAAGCATCGTGCCCGCCGTCAAGCCGACAAGAACGCAATCATGACAATGATTTTGCGCGAAGCAGGAAATAATCATCGGACGAAAGCATCTTCCGTCTCGCCTGTTTTCATTGTGGACCCGACCAAGGACCGCTGCCTACACTACGAAGAAATCGATCATCACTCGTCTGAGTCCTCTCGCCTGAATATTGATGCTGAAATCATAACCACATTCTCGGAGATTGATATCCGGCAAGATCTGATCGACTGCAATATCGATATCTGCACACCAGACGTTCTGAGTTTGTGGTCGGACAGCTTCGACTACCAAACACCACGGAAGCAGTTCCTTTACGGTGTCTTAAAGGATTACGAGCTGAATGGAAAGACGATACACACGCACATCATTGAAGACCATTATGTCGCGCGAGTAAGAAATCTAAAAGCATATGATGCGGTCAGCAAGGACATCATCGCGCGATGGGCGTATCCATTATGCCCCGACACCAACCTGCTACCGGGCCACAACTATGAGCTCCGAAAGGGGACTTTGTATCAAGAGCAGGACGTGACGTTAGCTCGCTCCTGCGTTGTCGGCCGGCGGACTGTCATCGGCCAAGGGACTAGCATCGGCGACAAGACGACTGTCAAGGACACGGTGCTTGGAAGGAACTGTAAGATTGGGAAGAACGTCACTCTAGAGGGCGCCTATATTTGGGATAATGTTGTTGTTGGAGACGGAACAACCGTGCGGCAGGCCATCATTGCTGATGACGTCGTGGTGGGTAACAAATGCGCTATTGAGCCAGGTTCCCTTTTGTCTTTTGGAGTGAAAATTGCGGATGGTGTAATTGTCAGTGAGGGCCGCCGGATAACAAAGGCCCCGCGGGAGGAAGACGACTCTACGGCTAGCGACCCCGATATTGTAGGCGAAGGTGGCGAAGGCTATGAATATGTGCCATATGGTGATGAGGACGATGATGAGACAGCCAGCAATGCCTCTTCTGGACTTAGTACGTATTCCTTCTTTCTCGTCTTCCCGGTCCCCAACTTGGTTCGAAATTAACTAACCCCTACAGTCTACAATATGGCCAACCTGTCTCTGTCAACAGAGTCGATTTCTACTCTATCTTCTGAAATATCAGACTATCGCGGGTCGCGCTCCGGAAGTTTCGCAACCTCCCTTTCCGACGATGAGGAGCACGATACTCATTTTGTTCAAGATGCTGCAGCCAGTGTTTTCGATAGTCTACGAGACGGTGTCTCTACGGACGTGGTGCAATTAGAGCTAGTCAGTCTTCGAATGACGGCGAATGCTTCAGATCATGACGTTCGGCGAGCAGTTGCTTCTGCATTCATGAAGCATGCCGCTCAATTAATGGAAGCTGGCCAAGGGGCCGGTGAAGTCGTTAGCGACATATTCGGGAAGTACCATGAGATCATCGAACGAGCACTGTTCGATCGGGACAGTGCTGTGAAGACGGATCAAGTCGACTTTTTACTCTTACTCCAACAAGATCTCGTCCATCGAAACCGAGGCGAGACTGTTCTTCTGTTCGCGGCCAAGGAACTCTACGAGTTGGAAGTAATTGAGGAAGAAGCTTTTGAACAATGGTGGGCCGACGAGCGGTCAAAAAATACTGAAGAACTGCAGAAGGTGCGCAGTCAAACGCAGCAGTTTATTGACTGGCTGGCGAATGCTGAAGAGGAAGAAAGCAGCGAGGAAAGTGACGACGAGGAATGAGGAATGAAACTCTAAATACTTTGGGCCTATCCATTGATCTAGAAAGATAAATAGCCAAGAGTTCGACGCTCCGTATCCGTGCCTTCTCCTTCAAAACTTTAAAAAAAAACAAAACAAAAAACCGCCTTCATTTGCTAGTCTTGCCTCAGTACTTGTTAGAGGGTCGTCATGAGTCTTGTTCCAAGTTAAGACTTTCCTGTTTCTCTTTTAGTAACTACTCATAGCGTGATGTAGCCTTGTTTTCTCTCCGGCAAAAAGTCTAATAGTCTCCTTGTGGGGGAATAATAAAGCGTCTCAGCCTCTCTATCGATCGAATGGTACCTTGGGTAGGCAGTCGAAATATGGATGACTCCGCTGATACCACTAGGCCGAGATGGGTGCCTTGCTGCCTGGAATAAGTGGCCTGCTTGGCGCGCCTTGCGCTCTATTCTTAGTCTCTACCGATGATGACTAGGAACAGGAGTTGGAGAGGGGATCGATGAGTATGAGCCTAAAACTAGAATGACTCGTCTTTGACTCTTTAGTCACGCCAGAAAGTCCTGCGCATATTACTTTTTCCCCACACTTGCTTCCTCGTGACGCCTTAGTCACCCTCTTGCTTCAGCTCTGGTGACACACCTCCAGGCTGGATGGACACGTTCTACCCCTCTGCCAAAATCCGATAAGGGACGCCATCCAGAGGCAACGATCGGCTAAGAGCGAAAGCTGGTGCCGCACCCCCTTCCATAGCTGCTTTCGTTCCACATCCCCAGTCATCGTTTACCCCGACTAGGCTACCACTCCCACTATTGGTAGGTAGTGACGTGTGTTGTCCCGGAGAAAAAAAGGATCAGGTCTCGACGGAACAATCGAGACTGAGCTTTATTTCCTCCAGCGTCAGCACATATACGCGCTTACCACGGAAGTTACACTCCTTCACCACGCCTCCCACCACGAGGAAACGTAAGGCGGCCCTGACGGCGAGTGCAGAACCTAATCCTGCCGCCACCGTGACCACTGCTTCCCGCCGCTCACGAGCCGCCACCGAGACCTCCCCTGGCAGCCCCAACACCAAACCTCTTTGCAAGAGACAGAAACAGAATCAAGATTCGGATTCTGGCGAAGACTCTGTCGCGGCTGAAGACAAGGATATCCCGGCGAGGCACCCGATAAGGAGCGTCCCTGATCTGGTCACCCCGGCCTCAACAACCATGGAGTCGGATGATGATTTCATGAGTGTCGCTTCTAGCCCCGATGACTTCCTAGGGACTCAGGGCAGCGATGATGAGAGTTTAGGAGACGGTCAGTTGATGAGCCCCAGTTTCTGATTGTCGCGAGCTGAGTACTGATTACCGTGTTGGTTAGATTTCGGAGATGATTTCGATGGCGGCTTTTCGAAAGACAAGGATATCGTCACCACGTCGCGGAAGCCGTACGAGGTTGATTTCAAAGTCCTTAGTCCGGAGGATATTGAACGCGAGCAAAACTTACAGGTTAACGAGGTTTCATCGATTCTTGGATTGCCACCAGAGTCGGCAGCCATCCTCCTACGGTTTGGCCGGTGGAATCGAGAGAAGCTAATAGAGTCATACATGGATCATCCGGAACGTACGCTGGATGACGCTGGCCTTGGGAACAACTTCGAATCCACGCCAAAGGCCGAAGTGGTGTCGGGTTTTATGTGTGATATCTGCTGCGAAGACGGGGATGAGCTCGAGACATATGCTATGCGCTGTGGGCATCGCTTTTGCGTCGACTGCTACCGTCATTACCTCGCGCAGAAAATTCGGGAGGAAGGAGAGGCTGCTAGAATACAGTGTCCACGTAATGGGTGTCACATGATTGTGGATTCGAAGTCTCTAGGGTTACTTGTTACAAACGATCTGAGGGATAGGTAAGAGCTTTCCATCGCCTCACAGTGCAGCTGAAATGTCATGATCTAACTCATTTCACAGATATCGAACGCTTTTGACGAGGACCTACGTTGATGATAAGGAAAACCTTAAGTGGTGCCCGGCCCCCAATTGCGAATACGCTGTTGATTGCCCTATCAAGCAACGAGAGCTGGCTCTTGTTGTGCCCACAGTGCAGTGTGATTGCAAGCACTACTTTTGCTTTGGATGTTCGCTCAATGACCATCAACCAGCGCCTTGCCAGCTCGTCAAGATGTGGCTGAAGAAGTGCGAAGACGATTCGGAGACGGCCAACTGGATTTCAGCGAATACCAAGGAATGCCCCAAATGTCACTCCACGATCGAGAAGAATGGCGGATGTAACCACATGACTTGCCGCAAATGTAAGCACGAGTTCTGCTGGATGTGCATGGGCCTGTGGTCGGAGCACGGTACAAGCTGGTACAACTGCAATCGTTTCGAAGAGAAGTCAGGGTCCGATGCGCGAACGGAACAAGCCCGCTCCCGAGCGTCTCTTGAGCGTTACCTGCATTATTACAATCGCTATGCCAACCACGAGCAATCAGCCAAGCTTGACAAAGACCTGTATCTCAAAACAGAAAAGAAGATGACGAGCTTGCAATCTCAGTCCGGCCTCTCCTGGATTGAAGTACAGTTCCTTGATACAGCGTCGCAGGCGCTACAACAATGCCGGCAGACGCTGAAATGGACATACGCTTTCGCGTACTATTTGGCTCGTAACAACCTGACGGAGATATTCGAGGATAACCAAAAGGATTTGGAGATGGCAGTGGAAAGTCTCAGTGAAATGTTTGAAAAACCTGTGCCGGAATTGGCTAACCTTAAGGTGGACATCTTGGACAAGACGTCGTACTGCAATAAACGACGGGTGATACTCCTGAGTGACACCGCAGAAAACCTGAAAAATAGTATGTTCACCTACCCCAGCTTCATGGCGAGTCAACTAACCAGGGATACAGGTGAATGGACATTCAATGTTGACTGGTAGAACTAGAGTTGTATAGAACTAGCGCGCGTTTCCATTGTCGTTGGAAGAGGAGAAAGGAACTAGGAAATCATTCATTGGCCGGTTCAGACTACTTAGGTAGTTGCCAACGATGAGGCGACAGAGGATAGGACAGAAGATAGGACGGGATGGGATTTATCAGTTTTACGACGTACATGACCACACCACAGCGAGATCTGGATTTGATTTCATCACAAGGCGTTATCCTTGACCGTGGAATTTTACCTAGGTAGGAAGGAGAGAACATTTATCGTTCTTTTTTTGCTTGTATCAATAGTTGGTTCAGCATCTTTTCCTCCAGATTTTTTTTATCCAAGAAAGAATATTATATTTTTTTGAATTTATGCCCGTTGGACCGAGTTGATGCTGATCAGCAAGACTCCGTGAAAGCGGTTGCCTACTAAATAAGACGAATAGCCTACAACTAACTGGTCTTGTGTTCAGGCTTAATACGGCGTAGTATCATTTCCATCAGATAAGACGGGATTCTCCTATTATTATGAGTAAGGAGCCCACTCCAGAATGGCAAAAGGCTACTAGTAAAACGAACTGTGGGCGGCTCCGCGGCGAAAGGAAAACACGATTCCTCCGCGGTTCGGCGGTTTTGGCACGACCCTGGCAGGTGAAAGTTCACTAACTTTCTGGATTCTTGCATAGGAAGGTGATTATCTACTTTCAGTGACAAAAGGTCGGGATCGGAGGTCGGACATACAACAGGGAATAATGCCTGATTCGATTGTTTGAAGAGCTGTGGCGGTAGCCTTTTAAGTCAAGTGAGGGTGAGCTCCGTCATCGGACGGCAACCTCGGTGAAAATCAACATTTTCAGTTTCTTATGACTAGCAATAAATTTTAAGGATTCCAAGGACAAATGGAGCCGTTAGTCATGGCAAGTCTAGCCTAGGGAGCTGAAGCACGCTTTAAAGTGAATAACAAAGTTAACTAAATACTATCGTCCACGATAAGAAATTGGGTTGGGATCGTATCTACGGAGTGTGTGGCGTGTGTACTCCGTACAAGCAATCTGATAACTCTGGCGCAAGATCTGATAGCGACAGCTCATTTCCTCAGCTTCAGGATCTCGTGGAGAATGGAGAATAAAATTAAATTAGCCATCGAAAATGACCTCTTCCCGTAAGACAATCTAATCAGACTAGTCCTTCTGGAACAAATTGATGCTCGGCCTTCAGTCGTTCTGCTGCTGGGCTCCGACCAAGAACTGCCAAACTCGGGAATAAGAACAACTTCCTCCCAACCCTTCAAAAAAATTATCGCCTACGGACCTCTCCTCACTATCTCTCCTCTCCTCTCCTCTCCTTCTTCGCTTCAACGTCTCTTTTGCTCTCCTCACCTTCCCCTGTTGAGTCTTCATCTTCCTTTGACCTCATAGAACTTTAACTCGCTCCTCGGTCAAATTCGGCCTCTCCACTCCGCAAATTCCGTTTTTCTTCGGTCTATTCAAGTACAACAAGTTTGCTCACCACAACGCCCGCCTCGTCTTCTCCCCGTCTCGCTCCTCCATCTTCCCCCTTCTCCTCTTCTCTCGCGGCTAGAGCTGCTAGAGCTCTATCAGCTCAATGGCGGCGTCCGAACAGCATCTCCCCGAGCAAGAATACGAGTATGTTTTGTGGAGTCTCTTTTTTACCGTTGCAGTTCTGTCTATCTTCAAGGAGGCCATCCCCGAATCCTGTGATGATCCCCTGAATTACGATCAATTCATGTTCTCCGACTACGTCTGCGCAGCTTGCAACGTGTTCTAATGGAAAGCAAAACCTGGTCGGGCTGGAGCTAACCGTGCGTGATGATAGTTACGAAACCCTCCCTTCAAATTATGGCCTCGGTCGGAATATGCTAGCAGGCGCTTTCGCTGGCATCGCAGTACGTTATTCAGAAGTTGAGGGAAGATATATGGTATACAGGTTTACTGACGGGTGGTGTAGGAGCATGCGGTTATGTACCCTGTCGATTTACTCAAGGTATGCCAATTGGCTCTATCTGGCCTTTTTTATGCGATGTGCACCTAGCAGTTGGGCTAACACTCGCGTTTTCGCAATCTTAGACTCGTATGCAAGTTTTGCATCCTACGACCGGAGGGCTCTACACGGGGCTGACGCACGCGGTCTCCACGATCTACCGAATTGAGGGTTGGCGGACACTGTGGAAGGGGGTTTCAAGCGTAATTGTTGGTGCTGGTAAGCAACTGCATGCCAAGGATGAAGTACTTGGCGCCACATGTGAGCTGACTTGATCCTTCTCTTTAGGCCCCGCTCACGCCGTTTATTTTGGTACATACGAGGTTGTAAAGGACCTGGCTGGTGGAAATGTTGATGATGGACACCACCCGTTGGCAGCAGGTGAGATTTAGGCTCGGAGTTGTGGTATGTTCAGTTTACTGACGTTTCCAAGCCATGAGTGGTGCTGCAGCGACGATCGCTAGTGATGCTTTGATGAACCCGTTTGATGGTGAGCCTCCGAACCGTGGTTTGAAAGTCTCTCGTTTTTAACCGAAGCAGTGATCAAACAACGGATGCAGGTTCATGGGTCTGTACACAAGACGATCCTCCAATGCGCCAAATCTGTCTACAGGACGGAAGGTTTGCACGCGTTCTACGTCTCCTACCCCACCACGCTCTGCATGACCGTACCCTTCACCGCTACCCAATTTGTCGCATACGAGTCAATTTCCAAGATCATGAACCCGTCTCAGGATTATGATCCCTTCACGCATTGTATTGCAGGCGGTTTGGCCGGTGCGGTCGCCGCTGGTATTACAACACCACTTGATGTCGTGAAAACTCTATTGCAGACCCGCGGTCTCGCTCAAAACGAGGAGATCCGCGCGGTCAAGGGCTTATTCGGCGCCGCCTCTCTTATCAAGCGCCAATTCGGTTGGAAGGGCTTCTTGCGCGGCGCTCGTCCTCGCATTATCTCCACGATGCCCAGCACTGCTATTTGCTGGACCTCTTACGAAATGGCCAAGGCTTATTTCAAGGGCCGAGTAGACAATTAGATTTGTCCAAGGTTCCAGGTCCGATCGCATGAATCCGATTCGCATGATCTACGACTCCGCGGTGCATTTTATGAACAAATCAACTCGCATAATCGACTGTGGATACAAAATCAGACTTAACTATGAAAGGAGAGAATGCACTTTGGACCAACCTCGAATACTCGAACGACATTAAGGCCCTGTGTGACTTGCCACGGGATACCTTTCACGCTGAAATTCAATTCTCACCATGTGTATACTTGATGCTACTTTCGGACGAGGCATTGCGGATTACTGATACTAGCTTGGCTGTGCTTATTGTGACAGTCTATTTGACTGCTATTGGGCTTGATGACACGGCATTCTTTCTCGTTTTTGCTTCCTTGGGTCTTGGATCGGCGCCATTTGCGGCACGATTTATCCTGTATCGTTTTGGCGTTGGGACACAGGGAGGGAATGTTTCGGGGAAAATTCTTTCTTCTTTTTCATTTCATATATTCCTATTTATTTGCGCATTCTGTTTTGGATTGTGAATCATGTACTGATAGACATACGAGATGGCGGTGGGTGGTCACCCGCGTGGCCAGACTGCAGGAAAGGACGACGATATCCAATAATATACAGCCAGAAGGGAATACATGTTCCTTCGTCACTCTTCTCTTTCTCTTCGTCGTTTATATTTTTGCTCTAGATAACATCTCTGTACATTGTCAACCGAGGGTTGAGGTGCTTAATCAGCCGCAGGGAGCAACGACGTCACGAGGGAAAAAAGAGCCGACTTTGGGCTGTGAGTGGTTCTGGTTGCGTCCACCTTCAGGTTTGGATCTTCATTCAGTTTCTCTTCTCCCGCCATCAACTCCCAGTCGCACATCTTGTATCTTATCACCCCCTGTATTTCCCAATTCCTCCATTGCCCCTGTGCCTTCACGCATGGCGGTGTTGCTGGCTGGCCCTGCACTTCTCCGCTCCACGTGAAATCTGTCCAACCCGCTTTATAGATGATGCGCCCTAAGCCCGTGTCGTCGCTCCAAAAGACCTATGACGACTGTTACTTGATGTGCTCAACGGCCGTCTACTTTGAGGGCCAAGTCTGTATCCCATCACCACTCCTCCCGCCCATTCTCTCTCACTAATTTGATACATTCCTACAATTGTAGAATAATGAAGAAGAAGCCTTGAAATCTTGGCGCTCCGCCCTTGAGACGATCTACTATCACAACGCCTATCGACTCCCGGCAAGCTACAGCCCGAGCACCGAAACCGAACGGGCACTGCAAGACTCCATCCGCCAACTGGAGCTCCAATGTCGCGAGCGAGTGGACCTCCTGGACGCCCTCCGTGAGAGCCGAAAAGATTCCTCCAGTTCCGGAAAGAAGAGGAGGTCACCGCCTCGATCTCACGCCAACGTCAACACTACCCCGGGGTACATCGCGGACGGAACTGTCCCCGCGGTTGGTTACACGGATCTTTCGAAGCCACCTGCGATTCCTAGTCGCCCCTCTATACCGGGATACACAAGTTCTGCGTCTGACTATACCTCACCACCCCTCCGTCCCGCACCCGAGCGATCTGAGTCGCAAACCTCGATCAAGCCCGCCTCTCGCACTCCCAGTCCGGATCGGAGGATGAAGACTGGTATGCCTTCTACCCTGCGCGATGGAAACCTCAAGAAGAAGAAGAAGGACTCGTCCCGTAAAAGGGAAATGAGACCAGTCGCTGCGTCTCAGGCGGCGGGACTCGCCTGGGGAATCATCTCCCGCTCATCATCTTCTGATAAGACCGCGAGTGATGCCGCTGTCGCATCCTCTCGCCTCACCGTTTCGAATGACTTGGGTATTCGGAAGGATAGTGAGAACTCTCGGACGGAGGGTTCGCAGCCCCCGAGTCTTTACCCTACTACATCAGCGGCTGATGTCGCTTTCACATCCTCTCGTCCTAACATTTCAAAATATCGGCGAAGCTCGGAAATGTCGGTGACTGGAATGGGAATGTCTCGCACTCAATCAGCGGATGATCAGCACCCGAGAAGGTCGCCCGCAAAGATGGACTCATCCTCATCCCCAGGGACGCCCACACTTAAACGCCGTGTCCTCGCAGAGTCTCGACCGCACTCGGGCAGTCGATCGCAGCATTCTTCTTCAAAGCCAGAGCCCTTTGACCCACCTCGTTCAAGCGCTTCCCCAAAACCAGTGGTCAAACCAAAGCCCGTCACCCTGAGATCATCACAACCGCAACCTTCAAGTGCCGCGAGCCGATCAGGGGAGCCTGCAAAGGTTACCCCGAGATCACGAGCACCTGCGCGAGATAGAGGTAGCAGAGACCTGGTCCCTGGACTTGAAGGAATGGCAATTACGCCAGGAGGCCCTGCTCGACATAAGCCAATCTTAGGATCAAAACGCCCGATTACACCACCATCAAGTGACCCCGATTCGTTAGGGCGCAAATCTACAGATGTAGATGAAGGTGATGAAGCGGAAGACAAGGAACAATTCGATGCAGAGGATACATCGATCTTGAATGTTCTGAAAAAATTACCCAGAGGCGTTGACGCGACTGCGGCACAGCAAGTTTTAAACGATATTGTTGTTCGCGGCGACGAAGTACACTGGGATGATATTGCTGGATTAGACGCAGCGAAGAAAGCGCTCAAGGAAGCAGTCGTCTATCCATTTCTTCGACCAGACCTCTTCTCTGGGTTACGAGAGCCAGCCAGGGGCATGTTGCTTTTCGGGCCTCCGGGGACTGGGAAAACCATGTTAGCTCGAGCCGTTGCCACCGAATCCAAATCAACTTTTTTCTCCGTATCCGCATCCACCTTGACATCAAAGTGGCACGGCGAGAGCGAGAAGCTCGTCCGGGCTCTCTTTGGCTTGGCCAAAACCCTCGCCCCCTCCATTATCTTCGTCGACGAAATTGACTCTTTGCTATCAGCACGTTCATCAGGGACAGAGCACGAAGCTTCGCGGCGGTCCAAAACAGAGTTTCTGATCCAATGGTCGGACTTGCAACGCGCCGCCGCCGGACGCGAGCAACCGGGAAAGACAGGCGATGCAAGTCGTGTCCTTGTACTAGCCGCAACGAATATGCCGTGGGATATCGATGAAGCCGCGCGTCGCCGCTTCGTTCGCCGTCAATACATTCCGCTCCCAGAACACCATGTCCGAGAGCAACAGCTGCGTAGGCTCTTGAGCCATCAGGTACATGACCTCAATGCTGAAGACATTGAGGTCCTTGTTCAGGTTACAGAAGGTATGCCAGGAGGACTCGCTGCCTTTCTTCCAATGCCCATGTATGAACAAGACACTAACAAAATTTTTAGGCTTCTCGGGCTCCGATATCACAGCCCTAGCGAAAGACGCCGCCATGGGGCCCCTCCGTAATCTCGGTGAGGCGCTCCTGCACACACCAATGGATCAAATTCGACCCATCTGCTTTGCAGATTTCGAAGCTAGTCTTCTTTCTATCCGACCCAGTGTTAGTAAAGAGGGGCTCCGGGCATATGAAGACTGGGCGAGACAGTTCGGTGAACGCGGCGGCTAGATGTAACTACCTTATACCACTTCCGTGCACTTTGTCTCTCGGTGTACATCCCGGTTTTGCTAGCGAGTGCAAGGCGGTATCCTTGCTCAATAGGCAGGCGTACTTGGTATCCAATTTTTGATTTCTTGTCTTTTTTTTTTTTTTGGAGCATACTAGTGTGGGCTGGAGTGAATCTGGGATCTTATTGCGCTTCTCTCTCGTTCGGAGAGACATCGGGACTCGTTGCATCGGAAGCAATGCTTTATGCATGAATGGATCGGATGAGAACGAACTACATCTCTTCACCATAAGCTAGGGGCTTCGATAAACTTTGATAGCCTTTATAGATAATACATGGATCGCTGTAGGACTTGCAACAGTTGTCTCCAAGTCAGGCTTTCGCAAGGTATAGATAGTGCTATGTAGAATCCCAAGCCTCCCCAAGTAGCTATAAGGGTTTTCAACGCAATTGAAATTGGCTACTCACACAGGCAGATGTGCACGTGGTATCAACACTACCAATTTAAACTCAGACTGTAACCAACAGTAGGTACCAGGGCTTACACTACAGCTGCTACAGCGACAAGCTCTCTGGTGAAATGGAGCAACAGCTGAAAATTGGGCTGTATATGAACATAGTGCGTGGTATATGCAGATGAACTAAGTGAACGCGGTTGATGGAGAGACATTGAATTTTTGAACAGATTACACGCAAGACTGAATGAGTGTAGGGTGTTGAGATACACAGAAAAGGGGCAGAATGGTGTTTGTTGTATTTCAGGAGGATAAAGGATATAGTGCTAGGGATGACCACAAAAGAGGAATACGGAAATGAGAAGTAGAGAGATGGTAAAGTCTTTGCGATACTAAGAATGAGACTGATTGGGTATGTACTAGTATAATGAAGAGCAGGATATATGAATATGAGATAAAGTGAAATGCCTTATACCTAAGCTTCTCTGAGAAATGCACACAAAGTAAAGGGAAGTGAAGAACATGCCCAACCAGCATCATGGTAATATATGGAAACACAAGGAATAGTGGATGAGAGAACGTGGAAAAAGTGGTAGTAGAGAGGAAAAAAAAGGAGACTTGGTATCTGAACCTTATGTGACTGTACGGTTGAAAAGAAAGCAGAGGATCGCGTGGGGGAAAAAGATACAAAACGACCATGACTAACAAACTCATAGATCGATCAAACTGCCACCTTGTTGTGGCTGCTGGTACGACTGCTGCGCGGTCCACGGGTTACTAGGCTGCTGCACGTAGCCTGTTTGCTGCGGCACGAATTGCTGCTGGGGCTGACCAAAGAACGGGTTGTTTCCAGTCCGTGTGGCCCGTAACCGGTCCAAGCCTTGACCGGCGGAGTTCACGAAGGTACCAGGTGCAGTGTGCTGTGCGGGGATACGCAGGTCGCCGGTGTTTCCGAACGTATCCATGCCTTCTCCTGTAGCCAAGAGTGCATTGAGACGTGCAGCATGAGGATCCGTCTGAGGGCTGGGTTTGGGTGGTGCCAAGGATTGTGGCTGTTGGGGTGCCTGGTAGTTGGAGATTGGGTTAACCGAGGATGAGAACTGGTTAGAATACTGGTTAGAGAATTGGTTTGTTGCTTGCTCCTCCGCTAAAGTGTTCAAAGATGGTCCTCCAGACGTCGTGGGCCTTTGAGCCTGGAATTGTTGCTGCTGTGTTCTGGCTGCGAATGGGTTGTTGGACCCGGTAGGTAGGGGCTTGAGCGTATCCTGCTGGTTGCTTGCCCAGGGGTTGTTGGTGCCTGCTTGTAGAAGATGCTCCTGCTGTTGCTGCTGCTGTTGCGGTTGCTGCTGGAAGAATGCATCTGTTCCCCCGTATGGGTTGTTGGTGCTGAAGCCTGTTTGTTGCGGCTGTAGTGTAGCCTGAGGTTGCAAGAAGTTGTTTTGGGCGTATGGGTTTTGGTTATAGCCTGTCGGCTGTTGCTGGAAACCGTTGGAGTATCCGTTCATGCCGGTAAGCTGTCCTTGAAATCCAGTGGGGGTTGCGTATTGATTGTTTAAGAACCCTGTCGTAAGAGGCTGCTGGGGGTTGATGGGGTTGCCAGACCAGTCGACCGCACCCTGCTGCTGGTATCCCTGGTTGTAGCCGGTGGGTTGAGGTTGAGTAGGCGTGCTGTCATCCAACAGGAGAGACTGAGCGTTACTTTCTTCTAGCTCACGTCGGCGCAGTTCTTCTTCCTCCTTGCTCAACTTAATCGCCTTAGCCAGGTCTTCGTCATTGTCTTCGCCATTGGTCTGCTGCCGGGCCCGTCGTCGGCGCTCCTCTTCTGCTTCGTGCTTGCTCGCCTCGATCGCCAGGCGGTATTCGGCGTCCTCTTCATCGTTGCCCTGGCGCCGGCGTTCCCGTCGGTCTGTACGGCGTGGGGGTACTCCATTACCGTGGCCCTGATAATCATCCAGACCATTCACCCGAGACTTCCAGAGCTTGCGGTCGGATCGCTCACTGCGGAGTCGGTCTTCATCCAAGATAAGGGCGGTAAGTTCTTTCGCAGCAACTCGGACTAAAAAAAGAGCATACGTCAGTCGATACTTTGAGAAAATACATGTTCAAGGTCTGTTTACCGTCTTGACCGACATCTCTGCTATCTTCATCGACGTACTGGAACTCGCGCAAAGTCTTAATGATGTAAACATTCTTGCGCGCCCATGTGACGACAAGTTCTGATCCCTCATGAAGACAGTAGTCGAGAACTTTCAATGACTTGAGAACGTGACGCCAGTTCTTTCCCTTATCGTTCAGCCGCTTGTCTAGCATGTCCATGATCTCGTAGAAGTCTGTTGGGCTGCGAGACTGTCAGAAGTGGGTGTACGGCAGCATTTAGGACCCTGATGCATACCTGCCGAATGTCAGAGAGGCAATCTCAGCCATATCAGTCCCCGTGGGACCCCAATGGTCATTACTCGTCGCTGCAGAGATTGCGAACGTTAGCGATCGGTCAAATGTCCGACAGCGGAGGGTAGGGCCGGATAAGGAAGGAAATTACCATTTCGGACTTTCACCTGAACTGCAGAGTAACCCTTGGTGACATTTTTCACGCTGCGCACGACTTTCGACATGGCGACGGCGTGATGTGAGCGAGGGGGAGAGGAGGGGTGAGGTAGAGAGTGTGGTCGCAGAAACGGGGGGCTGGAACCCAGATATCGTGGTGACGACGCTCGTGGGACTGGAATTCGAGGGCCAAGTTAACCGTTGTTAGGAGACGGCGGATGATTCGAGTTTGGGTGAACAAGAGGTGGCGATTGGAGCAGAGCCGGCCCGTGTTCCCTTTTATCGCGGAACAATTAGAGGGTAGTTGAAGAGAGTCGGGAGACGATGGGAGGTGGTCTCGTCAGGCAGTCTAGTTGATGTTAGTTCACTGCGGCAGTGGCAGTGGCGTATGTAAGCCGCGTTCGGAATGGCCTGTCCTTGTCTCGGTCGGGCGCTGGACGAAGAGGGAGGGAGTATTGCCGACTCAGAAAGAGAAGTTGGCAACTTAGAAAGAGGGGGAAATAATATAGTAAGGGTCGAAAGGTCCCTGAGTGATGATGATTAACCGGGCGTTGGGGTTGCTGTGGCGCAAGGCTGACGACGCAACTGGGACCAGGTCATACAAAGACACTTCGATCTTAATCTTCCTCTGGTCAAAGAAGGGTCTAATACAGAAGAAAATAAACTCTAGAACTCGCAAGGATAGAGGCACAGCGCCGGATTAGGGGAAGAGGGGAAGCAAGCACCACCACCTGAAAATGTTAATGCCTAACGGCTTACCCTCGTCCGTGTCATCGAAAACTTTTTTCTCATTTTTGCCGAGTCCTGACTGCGCTCTAGTGCAAACGAGCTACCGGATATGTCAGATAGACTACAGAGTAGGATTCCTTGGACCTTGCGCTGCAGTTGTGGCGGTGCGGCTGCACTGGTGTCCGATGACGTTCTTCTCGAAGCTATACAGGAACTTGTACCTATGGCCAACCTCGAATTCGTATCTCATTCATAACCCTAACGAACTTATAGTAACAAAAGTCCAACCATCTAATGTTTTCCCTCCATACTTAAGTACTTTTCTTCTGCTCCCTTGATACAGGCAATATTCGCTCCTAGCTTGTTCAGCGTCTCTACATATTCATCGTACGGATCCGAGTCGAAGACGATGCCGCCTCCGGCTTGGAGATAGGCCACACCATCCTTCACAAGCATCGTGCGCAGAGCAATACAGGTGTCCATTGCTCCGGGAATCTCTTTGGACCCGTCGACGCTTGCGATGTTGAATCCAAAGTATCCAACTGCGCCAGCGTAAACTCCTCGCTTCTCGCCCTCCAGCTCTGCGATTAACTGCATAGCCCGCACCTTAGGCGCACCAGAGACCGTACCTGCCGGAAAGATCGATCTGAATGCATCAAACCGGGTCTTATCCGTTCGCAAGATTCCAGACACTTGGGACACTAAGTGTTGAACATGGGAGAACTTTTCGACGACCATTAGGCGATCAACTTGAGTGGTGATTGGGTCACACACGCGGTTCACGTCATTGCGTGCTAGATCCACCAACATGACATGCTCAGCGCGGTCCTTTAAGCTGCCTCGGAGTTCCTCAGCAAGCTGTTCATCTTCCTCTGGGGTCTTTCCACGCTTCACCGTTCCGGCGATTGGGTGCGTGATGATACGTCCCTTTTCTTCCTTGGCTAAAAGCTCTGGACTGGCGCCGACCAGTTGGAAGTCCTCACAATCGATGTAGAATAGGTAAGGGGAGGGGTTGACAGTGCGGAGATGGCGGAATAGGTTGAATGGATGAAGTGAAGTTGGCCGAGAAAGTCGTTGTGATGGCACGGTCTGGAATATATCACCCTTTGCGATGTGTTCCTTCAGTCTTGTGACGTGCCGTTCATATCCTTCTCGTCCAATATTAGAGGTATATTCCTGGTTGGGAATAATCGGTCCCTGTGGAGGCAGAGGAATGTCTGGCCGGAGAAGCGTATCGATAATGCGCTGGATGGCTGCCTGGCCTTGCTTGTAGTTTGTGTCGAGCTCGGCGTCGGTACCTGAGATAGGAATATAGGTGACGACCTTGACAACCTGGAAGAAATGATCAAAGGCGACAATAGTGTTGAACAGCATGAACAGTGATTCCGGGATGCCTAGGATGTCCTTCAGGGGGCGCGCAGTCTTGGGCTCGAAATATTTGACACAATCGTATCCCACATAGCCAATCGCGCCACCAGTGAGCGGAGGGAGTGTCAACCCAGGAACTGTCGCAACTCGGAAGTTCGATAGTTTGTCTTCCAATATCGGAAGGGGGTCGGTTTCGGGACCATGTCCAGGTCCGGTCTTGAGAACTGTATGAGGATCTGAATGTGTCAAAGCCGCATGGTCAGTCACAAAGTTTACCAACAGCTTCAATGCGACATACCAGCTCCAACAAAGCTGTACCTCCCAATTGTCTCTGTCGTCGCAGCACTCTCGTATAGAAATGATAATTTGGATCTAGTTCAAGAGTGGTCTTGTCAGCCCATCTCCAGCGAGACAAGCTCCATCAAGGGCGGGCGGCTTACTTTTCGGCCAGCTTCAGATATGCGAGGGTCGGCGTCAGTAGGTCGGCTGGGATTGATGCAGTGAGAGGGAGGAGATTTGGAGGAAATCTTGAGTTCCTTGACTGGTTGATCACCTCTTTGGCGGTCTCGATGGCCGGCACAATTGTGATCTAAGTTGAGTCATAGAGCAATATTAGTTGTATTCTTCCACCAGGATAGAAATATCTGGGAAATTTCGGCAAAGGAAAGAGACAGCCGAGTGCAGATGAAATACTCACAGGTGGCGCCATTTTCCTAAGCTGAGCTGCCAATGGCTTTGAGGTTTGGAGTCCTGACGAACAACTTCTGCTGCGGGGAGTCTAAAAGACGAAATTTGGCGGAGAAGCGGAGCGGATCACCGGTGGCAGGTCGCAAGACTTAAGAATTCAAGATTCCTTGTACAAAACAATTCAAAGACCAGATAACATTTAAGTATTAAGAGCAAAGAATGAGGCAGCGGTGCGAACAGAGTCCGAATTACGCGAGAAAGCAGATATAGAGTCCGCACGATGTGTATCCCCTCCGTTGACCGCTGAGAATGATTCGCTGATAACAAGATAATTTAGCGCTATCCCGCTTCAGCCACTCCTTGATCATTGCTTCCACATCCGCTATTTAAGCCCAATATGATTGCCTGGTCCCCAATGCTGGTGGTGTTTTGGTGCTATAATAGGCTCAATAGCTGTGGCAGGAATGAAAGGAGATAGTCATTGTGGCAGAGTTCAAGCCCTTAACAACTCTTAATTTTTAAGGTGCACTCAAACCATCAGATGGCCCATCAAAGTTTAGTATGTATACAATCACCTAGCGCTTACACAGTGTTAGGGAGTATCGGCCTTGGCAACTTCCTCAACATCCACCGGGAAAGTTGAAGGAATATCCCAATATTTGTATTACTTCAGACCTTCCGTTCAAAAACAGGCACTTATCAACGCGCAAGGCCCTCATTTAGTGGTACTTAGTACTTATTTGAGCACCTACTTAATGTAACGATACAGCTGAAAGTTGGAGTCTCTACCTATTCTTGACATCGTTTCTAGGATTTGTGCTGTTGGTGGCTATCACTGGTTTGGGCCGAATGCTCCCCGGCCGCCTGCGAGCATCTTTTCGACCATTAAACTCGACCTTGGCGTCGTTCCAGCCGTTCATGAAGCCTTTAATATCATCTGAGAGCTTGTCGAGAGACATTGACTCAAGTTCGCTTTGCTCTAATAATCGCTCGGCTGTTAGCTGTCTGTCCTTAGCAACGGAAGAATGGTGTTTCATCCAGGCAGTAATGCTGTCTTGGAACGCGGCAAGAGTACCATGAAGCCCTTCAATTGCTGCGTTGTCTTCCTGATGGTATCTCAACCTAATACAGAAGTTATATTAGTTTGGCTCAAAGGTGAAAGAAAGATATTTGCAGCACGTACAATATGCCATTTTCAGCCTTTAGTTCTCTATACTCAACCATTAACTTTTTGAAGCACTCATAAGCCTCGCTTGTCTCTTGGTTGCGCCACTGGAGCTTGCCATTATGTTCCGCTAGCTGCTTGTCAATCTTTTTCATGCATGTTTCCTGATCGTCTGTCGCAAGCTTCGGCAAAGGTGCTCTTTCTTTCGTACGGGTAAAAGAGCCCCGAAGAGACTGGGTGGGGGTGATCCCTGATGAGGCTCTCTGCATCTCCACTTGTGGTGTCGTTTTATTTGGAATGCACTCAGAGGGAAGCTCCTGTCCTCCGTCAGCTAGCTCCTTGGCGTGAACTTGATCTATCCTGGCTTGCGGCCCCTGGAGCGATCTTTTGTTTACCTGTCCTGAAGTCACCCGTGGTTCATTCATCATGCACTCAGCGGGAGGCTCCCACGGCCCCATGACTAGCTTTTTAGCAAGGGCTTCATCTGCCTTGGTTTGTTGCAAAATCGAGTTTGTAGAGGGACCCTCCTGATCTTGATTGGTTCGTGCAACGGTGTCTATAAAGGGATTGGAAACAATCTTCTTTTCCAGCCATGCAGGAAGGTTCTCTAGCCGTGGTTCGAATATAGATTCAAGCATATCCAATGACCTTTGCGCCATTTCTGTATCGGAAACTCGAGGCGATGATTGGTTGGCATAAACTATTGAGAGACTTAAAAGGTTCTGGATGTGTTCTCGTAGGAATTCAGCACGAGCTCGAGGAGTGTTTTCAGGGAGATCAGCGAATCTTGGACTGTTTCAGTCTTTCCTGGGAAGCTTGTGTTCCTCGAATACGGCACCTGAGGGACTTAGGAGGTACTCGGTTCTTATCAGGCGTCGGCTCGGGGACCGTACTAAGGGCCTCCTTGACCCCCATTCGCCGCCGTTGCGTCTTTGAATGGCCCGGTATTGGGGCGATCTGACATCGCCTAAAGTCAACAATGAGTAGTATAAGGATCTGTAAGTCACAGATAGAATGATAACTCATATCAAGATGAAACGGAGATTGCTGGTTCAAAACGAGGTCACGAGGCCACCGAATGCCGGCCCCGGGCAGCGTCGCTGTTGCCTATCCGGGCCTCTTTCAGAAGTTGAAAATGTACTACACACAGGTTCACCATGGATCTAGACTGCTTGAGACTTGTGGGCGTATTTGGGTGGAGGACTTGATTGCATGCTCAAGTGACTACTTGAGTCCTCGGCTGACGGAGGACCTTGCACATTGGTAAGCGCTTGCATAAGTGATATAGGACAGAAGTGCCCGTGTTGATTTAATCTTTCTGACGGCCGTTTATTCGCACCGCCCATGATATAGACGGCTGCAGCGACATATAAACAAGAAAAGGCCAAATTATCCACCCATGACCACATGTGATCCTCAACCGCACCTTTCGCCTAGTTCCAAATAGTCTGCGCCGTTTTGTATCGTCTAACCCAAGCATATATCAAGGTATAATATAATTATAATAGTGAAGAAGAGAAAGGGATGAGTAGTGCCCCGAGGCGATCGATATTCGTTGCCCGTGGTGTGCTCCACCTTGCGTCGTCGGACACGATGCGCATGTGTCGATAAGTGAGGAAGACGGCTAGCGTATGTGTGGAGCGTATCCGCTATGGCGATGAATCGAGTCTCGCTCTGAGGGATGCATTTATTGCTCAGCAATAGATAGATATCTTGAGTCGTTGGAGCGTGATTAAGAACTTTGTCATCCGTCAGCAGTGGGCGCTGCGGAGATCGTCTTATATTCGCAGCATCGGTAGTGGCGCGTTATTACCGCTGAAGATTGATGATCGCCATCTGTGCAGCGCAGTCAGCTTCTGAATTGTTAGCGGGCGAATAGAAGGTACATACTTGACTTTTGAACCCGAAGGCGAGCTTCTTTCCGTCAGTGTCCCATGTTAAGGAGCGATCTTGCACGTCTTCTATACTTCCGTTGTGGCCGTTGGTAACCGGGCTCTTGTGTTCCACCAACTCCCCGTTCTCGGTTCCGGACGACTTCCATGTAGCCATAGGGGTACCCCCGCGCTGTGCATTCCAAATGGAAAGAGTGTCTTTGCCAGCGGCAGCAATGGCGTACCCATCAGGCGAAAAGCAACTCGCAAGAATTGGCTGAGAAGGGCTTAGTGAAAGGCGGTGTATGCATTCAAACTTCCTATTTTCCAAGTCGATGTGCCATAGCTTCACTGAGTCATCCGTGGATGACGAAGCAAGTATTAAAGGTTGGTTGGGCTGCTCGGACGGATTGGGTTTCAATTGAATTGCCGTGATATGGCCGTCGTGGGCGTCATCAAAGCGAATATCGTGGGTTGGGATCCAGAACGAGGCGCTGGAAGAAGAGGCTGCCACTGCTACAGGAGACGAGCCGGCATGTGCAGAGCGAATGAAAGTCCAAGGCTGTTCCGGGTCGCCAGCAGAGAAAGTCTTTGATAGGTGGATGCTCGAATCGACCTCACATTGGTAGACAGACATGCCGCCGCAGGCAAAGGCCTGTGTACGATCAAGCCAGCTAACGTCGAGAACCGAGTCGTCAACTATTTGAGGAGGAGGAAACTCTTCTGGTTGTAATGCGTCGTCCCAAAGGATCAGTTCAGAAATCTTGCTATCAGAGGCGACAACAATCAACTGGGAGCCACTGTTAGCCCATTTCAGAGCCGAAATCATACGGGGAACTTCTGGTAAAAGGTCGACAGCATTCCCAGCTACATCGTACGTGGTGATAGAGCCTCGCATTTCATTGTAAGTTGCAACAGCCAATTTCTGGCCTTGAGGGTCCCAAGCCACAGCCGAAACCCATACATTATCACCCTTGTTCTCGACAAGTTTCTCTTGAGCAGGTGGGGAGGTAGAAGACAGCTTATACAAGCTGCAGAAGGTGTCGCCAGCAGCGACAACAACGGTAGGGTCGTGCGGCCGCCAGAGAGACCTTGTCACGTGATCAAAACCAGCCACATCGATAATGGCGGTGTCGGGGCTGAGGTCAGCAGCCTTGGCGGGGGTAATCTGGACACCAATGCTCTGTCCATTGGTCAAAGTAAAGGTCGGTGCCGCGGTTGGTTCCTGAGACGGCGGTCGCTCAGTCCCCATGTTCACATCTCCGTCACCGTCAAAACTGGCCGACTCCCCTACTGGTGCTGATTCCGTAATATCTGGCTTGCTCTCATCTGCAACCCCGTTGACGGAATCAACCTCCATCGGGACTTCCTCGCCATTAGTTTCCGCGCGATCGCTTTTGCGGGACTTCTTGACATTCTGCGGGGCGGCTTCGGTGGCGGTCGAATGGCCGTTGATCACGACCCCATCTCGCGCGACCTTGCCTGTTGGCGAAACAGGCGCTGGGTCTGCGCTAATGTTTTCGCTAGGGCCTTTTTGTGTTTCCAGGTCTAAGGACACTGGTCCAAAGAAATAATTTGAAGGCGATAAGGGGACAGAATTTCCCTCCTGTTCAGATCAGATTAGATATGGCTCTGCGGATGGAGATAAAATCTGATGCAGGGAAAATTAAATGGAGGCGGAACAGTTGAGTAAAACATGCCTTGTCGAGGGACTTCTCAAGTTCGTAATACTGAAGACCTTTCTGAACGAGGGAAACTAGCGCATGTGTCCGAATGTAGGGAGCGAAAGGCAGACTCTGCGGGTCATGATTCCAAACGCGTTGAAGTGTCACGGCAGCCTCGCCATGACCTGTAAGGGACGAAGAATTAGTAGTCATGAACAGGGAATGAGCGTGAAGGACGGCTTTTCAATCCTAGCAAAATGTCGCTATGGGTGGGGAAGAAAAAGAAAAGGTTCGACGAACCTGATTCTTGAAGGTACCTACGAATCAGTGAGTATGTGTGTTGATCATATGTAAAGTGGAGAGGAATCCCATAATGAGAGAAACGTACCTCCATATCAGGTAATTAACATGATGCGACGTGAGATCAGGGTGCGCCATTGTTTGTTACATATGACAGCTAGGAAGGCGAAGGGAGGACGAGCATCCCAGAAGGGAGGAATTCGCGACAATGAGAGAGGCAGCGGAAGCGCAGGGAGCTGAAATATGCAGATCTGTGGAAATCGACCTCAAAAGCGCGGAAAAGTCTGCTGGCGGAACACCGATCGTAGTGGGAGTTAGAGCCGAATTGACAGGACAAGATTGAATCGGGAAGCAGACTAGAAACTTGGGGCTGAAGCTGCCGTGACCGCGAGAGGAAGAAGAGGAAGAAGAAGAATTATGAGTTGAAGGGGAAAGTTAGGCAAGGTCTGGGGATAGATAGCTTAAGTGCTAAGCAAAGTGGGGAGACAAGTTTGAGAGGTAGACGCAGATTGATCAAAGAAAGGGCCAAGATGTGTTAGACATGTTCTGCACCCTGGAAGACGAGAAAGCGTCACAGTGGAGTTGACGAAGAATAGTCAATGTCGGCACGGAACACCAATGTGAAGTTTGGGGACCAGACCCGCAAGTGAACTGCAGGAGGGTTGAAGATTGAAGACGTGAAGGATGAGAGTTTGGAAGATCAGATGAGGACGAAAGAAGAGCAGCAAAATGATGGGCACTGGCGCTGCGAGATGAGACTGAACCACGGGACGAATGAACGATTGTTCTGCGCTGGAATTTCTCCAGGCGGCTCTGGGATGCGGTTTCAAGGTTGAAGGTCTGGGACTCCAGGGTGGACTTCGTCTTCACCTTGGGCTTGTCTCCCTGTGGCGTCTGGCCCACGGTTAGCCTGCAGCTGGACACCTGAGATCGGCCTGTGAGCTAACCGCTCTGGGCTAGTGCTAAGTCGGATCTTGGCTGCCTTAAGGCCTCCATGGTGCGGCATACATGACTCAGCGAGCATATGTTCTTCACAACTCGGGATACCGAACTCCCATGCTTATATTGATGATTTGTTGGTGTATAGATACGAAAGAATGAGAAGAAAGTAGCATACCAGTGAATGCAGAAGCCTAAAGCGTCCAGATGTGAGAGCAATAGGTCGTTTTGGTGATGCGACCACATGAGGCCAGCTCGGGACTGCCGCACCGGAAACTCAAGTGGTTGACTGCCGCTGACTGCCAGCCTCCACCTCCTTTGCCGACAACTTTTGGCATCAACGACAGCTGGCGGTCTTGCGTTCTCGAGCAGCCGCAAAGCTTTCGCTTGACCATGGTGCTCAGAATCAGTATCCCTCCGGCGACTCGTGTCTGCCTCATCAGCCTTATCACTCTTTCCTTTCTGTATAACATCGCCCGATGGCGCCAACTCGACATTACTCCAGGCACCCCTACGGCTTCTCCCACCATTCCCTACCTGACTCTCCTCCCGTCGCAATTCATCTTCTATCCCTGGACACTTCTCACAGCGACATTCGTCGAGCAGAATATATTCACGGTGCTGCTGAACCTAGGCACCATCTTTTATGGAGGGAAGTATCTGGAACGCGCATGGGGGTCTCGTGAATTTACAAAGTTCATCCTCACCATCGCCGTGATACCTAATGTCGTGATGGTACCCTTCTACCTCTTCTGGGTAGCCGTCAGTGGCGGTTCGAGTAGCGGGTACGCCCTATTTTCTCACCAGGAGTGTACCACTTCATGCACATTCCCTGCTGACTCGCCCTCGTTCAGTGTCACACAAATCTGCGGAGGTATCTCGATCCAAGCTTCATTCCTCGTCGCTTTCAAGCAACTTGTTCCAGAGCATACCGTTACGGTTTTCAAAGGCCTCGTGAGAATGCGGGTAAAGCACTTTCCAGCCGTCTTCCTTCTATTGAACTCGATCAGCGGGCTAGTCCTGGGGACACATGTTGCGGCTTCCCTCGCATGGTTCGGTCTGTTGACGAGCTGGACTTATCTCCGATTCTTCAAGCGGCAACCTGACCTTACTGGCACGTCTACCGACGGACTTGGAATCAAAGGCGATGCAAGCGAGACATTTGCATTCAAGTGCCTCTTTCCTGATGCGATTCAACCTCCGATTGGCTTTGTGTCCGACTTGGTATACTCTGTTCTGGTTTCGTTGAATATTTGCACACCTTTCTCGGCGGAAGAGATCGCCTCCGGGAACCAGCAGGCTCTCGCCCGGGGAGAAGCTGGCCTCCCTAGCCTCCTAAGCAACCACCGAGGCGGACGAAGCATGGCCAAGCGCGAGGAAGCGGAGCGGAGACGTGCGTTAGCTCTCAAGGCCTTGGACCAGAGGCTTCAGGCAGCAGTTGCTTCGCGGCCACAGCCGAGTTCGTCTGCGCCTAGTCAGGCTCAAACCGCCACGCCATCCGTTCCCGGGCAAACGATGTTAGGTGAGACCAGTTACACACCGGATCATGCTTAACAGCGTTGCATTTATTATTTCTGGAGTTTGGTTAATAGGTTCATCTGGATATCGAGGCTAGGGGTGTGGGGAACTTGTCGATCAAGGGCATGTTAAGTTGGACCCGTACCTCTTTGGGTCGTTTCTTCAGTGGTTGTGATATATGTGATATACTATTAGCATTGCATTTCTTGTATGTAGCTATATACCTGATTCTTTTTTTCCCTCTCTTTTGCCTTCGAGTTGATAGTTTACAGGAAATCCATCCAAGCGAATACCCATACAAGCTCAAAAATATCTTTGTACTACGTGCGCACCGCACCCATCCATTTCCAACTGAATCACCTAGAACCACCCTCCCTTGCCCTAACTCGATACTCGAACATCTGATTCGATTCCACGCTATTCTTATCAGTCGCCTTCTGCGCCGCCTCCACACCTGCGGCCGGAACCCGGCATTCAAGCTGCGCCCCGTCGCTCATGACAGAGGGGGCCGGGTACGGGAACGGCATGTAATCCGGCAGTATCCCCAGCTGCTTCAAAACAGTCGCCTGGTCCCAGGTGATATGTTCATGGTAGAGCCTGTCGCCGCGGATGTTCACCACAGCCATGAAGGGGATTCGGAGGGGGAGGTTCGTGGGTGGAAGACCGGGGAGTCTGTCCAACAGTCAATGAAAACTGCTCTCAATTGATTTGGATAGTATTAGAAGAGAAGAGGGGAGGGTGCATACATCCAGTCCACCTCCTTCGTATGCGTGAAACTGAAAATGAACTCATCGACGACGCGGTCAATCCCAATAGTGCGGCTGATGAGCTCGAGATTTGTGTCGTCGGGATTATTGAAGATGAAGTGGTGCCGGTAGAAGTCAGTTAGCTTCTCGCGGCCGATGCCGCCTGTCAACTATATCAAATCTCAGCGACATATAGATTTAACGGAGCCAATGGGGTTCTCACAGTTGGGACATGATTCACATATGGCTCTTGCACCATTGTCGCCATAGTATGTTCAACAGACCGATTCTCAAATTCGTAGTACGTATGTTCGTCCCAGATCTTCTCGAGATCGAAATAAGGCCCTTCCATGCACCCTTTCAGATGCGTCAAGTTACGCGTATGCGAGATTGCCTCAGTGCGGTAGTCGAAGGTTGGCTGGAAGGGGAGTGCGAATGTGCCCTCCACAGCAGAATAGGCATACTGCGTGAGAGCCTTTGATCGTGCGAGTTTATCTCGCGGGTAGTCGCCTGTAATATGGTGGGTTGTTGGCTTTGAGGCCTGTGGGAGTGTCTCTATTTCTGAAGATGAGGCATATACGACGACGGCCTTGATATCTGGGAGGCTAGAAATGGTATCCGCGGCTTTGACATAGGCACTAGCGCTGTATGCGACGAGACCGATGCAGTTTTTCGGCTCGCAGGCTTTGCAGCCATTTATAGCATCTACGGCCTTATGGAAGGCATCCTGGGCGTTACTATCGAGTGTTGAATCTTCGATTTGCACTGTCGTGTAGCTTTCCTCGGCCCATTTGATGAGGGGTGAGGGGACTCCGTGCTCGATCTTGAGATGTGTATCTGCGGGGTAGTCGGGAGTCAAAATAATCATTCCGGGTCCTGTACCGAGGCGTGAGAGGGGCTGGAGGAGGGACAGTCCCTCCGCCGGTTTGATCAAATTAGGTTTCGGGAGGGGAGAGATTGGGGGTAGAGATGACATTGTGGTGGTTGCGTGGTTGTTGTTTGGAGAATGAGGGGATTGAGGGGCTTAGCTTCTAGAAATGTGCTTATCAAGACATCTATATAGATAAGGGCTCTTTCTATGTGCAGATCACGGCCCGCGCGCTATCCAGCTTCTCGTATGATTGTCTATGAGGATATCATTTATCTATTCCCGATTCATAAGAGAATTATCTTGATATCCTTCCTTGCATCCTGCGCCGCAAACGCCTCATCGCCCTCGTCAACGGATACGTCGCGGTAATCGGCGGCTTCAAATCAATCTTCCCCTGACTCACAAGATCAATTGCACCCGCATAACACCCGGGCGTAAACCACACCATCCCTTTGATATTCAGCTCCTTCGCCGTAAGCAGGAACAGCGGGACAGCCCTCAACTGCCTCCTGAGCCCAGCCTGAATACATGTTCCCCCGGCCTTGAGAATGGTAATGGCCACCTGCGCACAGAATTCGACCCCGCTGGCCCCGACGGAGACGTCGACGCTGTGGTCTAGTCTCTAATCCTAGATGACCTTGTAAAGTTCTGCGCAAGAATGAGGGCGTCGACGGACGCGTCACTCTCGGGTGAGAGGATGCCGACATCTGCGCCGTACTTGACGGCGAAATCGAGCCGGGATTGTTCCACGTCAAAGACAATGATCTTTCGGACGCCGTATGCCTTTGCAGCTGCAATCAATAGTAATTCTAAGAGATCAGGCATACAGGAAAGTACAAAATAGCCAAAGTCTTATTTGCGCTCAGCGCTGCTCGTCTCTCCAACTGAACAGCAATCGCAAGAGCCTGGATAGCATCGGCCTCTTCCCAAATCATCTCTCCTGGGATCGGAACAGCCATGTGCGCTGTTGGAGCGAGATATATTACGGATTAACGAAAGATCTAGGGTCAAGATAAAATTATTTGGGTTAGGTAAGATTGGTTGTTGCAGTCTCCATTTATCATCTAGATGCGCATCGGGTCTCGGCCTGGTGAGGTAGGGTTAGATAAAGCGTACATAATGCCTACTCAGATACTATGTAGTCGTCGAGAGAACCCTAACACGGGCCCATTGGCTTCCTCGCAAATAAATCCCTCAATACCCCCCACATCTCTTAGCCCATCCTAGCCGTAATAACGACAATACCTACACCACAGTTGACAAGATCAAAGCCCTGCTTCCACCTCCTCACGGCCCCAACGCAAAATGACCCGCATACTTCCCCACGCCCTCCGCAGCCTTGAGAACCTTCTCAATAGCCTCCTGGACCTCCCCAATGCTTCCATAATCCAACACAACATACCCCATTGAGCTCGTCCAATCATTTGGTCCCACAAAGAGCATATCAACCCCATCTAATGCGGCAATCTCCTCACAGTTCTCCACAGCCGTCCGCGGCTCAGTCTCTACAATGGCCATGAAACGCTCGTTTGCTCTAATAATGTATTCCCACGATGGAATGTCGAATGCTGAATTCGCGAACATCGCTCCCACACCCCTCTTCCCGGCAGGCGAGTATCGGCAACCTGGAACAACGGTCTCTGCCTGCTCCTTCGTTTCGCACATGGGGACATGATCCCATGAGCGCCGGCGTCGAGGGCGTGCTTCACCATCTAGGGCTCAGAGGAGGGGGTGCGCACGATCGGTGAGCAGCCGACCGATGCGACGGTAGCGATTTGTAGGTACATTTCTCGGTCGATGGAGCCCAAGGCCCTGCGCAATTCGCGCCGCTTCCCCTGAAAGTATCCAATTCTGTGAGGGACTTTTCTAGCCGGCTGAGCAGAGGGCCAGGAAAGAAAGATATTGCACCTGCTCTATTAAACCTTCTCCGGTTAATGCGGAGTTCAGTAAAAGTCCCTTCTGGTAGTACCCAATGCCAGGTAAAGACAAAGAGCCAGGTGCACGAGGCAATAGGCTTGAAGCACATGCGCATACCTCAAAGAAGACGGATACAAACGCTCCATCGATTGTATCGTCACGTTCAGCGGTGCTCGGCTGATGATAGCTCCGCATAAAACCTGATTTGTATAGGACCGGGAAGGTATAATGTAACTGGTCAAAATAGATGCCCACCAACATGTCCGATTCATAGCGCGGTGGTCGGCCTAGATCATTCGCTCGTGGTAGGTAAGGAATCTCAGGCCAGATTTGACCTCGGATGAAGAACGGTAGGCTGGCTTCTTCGTCCACAGCCGAAAAGGCGTGTTTAAAGGCATCGCGCGGTGCTTCGTTTGGTATACCACGAGTCTCAGGAGAATGTACGATCCTGGGATGCTGCCGATGTTACCCATCGCGTTAATGATACCGATAGCTGCCGCACGCTTCGCTGGTGGTCGAGAAATTGTACTGCTAATCCAGGCCAGCATGAGGAAGCCAGAAGTATACCCAGTCGTCATCAAAAACATTGAGATGTATCGAGGCGCAGTCGAACGTGTGATCATGGCAAAAGATATATCCGGCAATGCAAGCTAGGGCTGGCCAGAGGTAGTGTAAGAATCGTTCGCCAGTTCGGTCAGCATGCCATGCGTTTAGGAGAGTGATAAGTGCGGCCCAGATCCATGGAAGCGCCGCCAGAAGGAGGGTATTTGTGGTGTTGTATCCGAGAGATTCGGTGATCGTGGGAAAGAAATAGACAAACTGAACATTGTGCAAGGTTAGCAGTGGGGTTAGGCACGAACATGGGACGCTCTGCCGATGAGACAGTACTTACACAAAGACCCATAATGGTAAAATGATATGAAATTCCCAGTAACCAGACCTTGGAATCAGCAAGAGCCTGTTTTAGCCCATCCAAAGAGTTTCTAAAAGTTGCTTTCGTGGCATCTGTATCTGCACTCACAACAAGATTGAGCCTGTGCTGCGCAATCATCTTTTCTCTGCTCGATAGCCAGGATATCGTCGAAGGATAACCAGGTAGATTGAAGGCTGCAATACCTGCGCAGGCAATAGTGATGACACCCTCCAAGATGAATAACCATCGCCAAGCTCGAGTCCCAGTAGTACCCTCCATACGGCTCAGAATTCCTGCCGCTCCTAAGCTTCCAAAGGCCTGGGCAACTAGGTTCCCAACATTTAAAAGCGTCATACGGAGTTGCATTCCCCATATTGTATACCAGCGGGAAAGAAAATAAATTCTTCCTAGGGAAAGGGACGCCTCAGCATGTCCAAGAAAGAAACGGCATACAATGTCCCCTGTGGCATTGTGAGTAGCAGCACTCGCGCATAGGTACCAGCTTAGTCGCCGCAAGATGCTAAGGATCATTTTAGATGGTATTTGAAAGGCGATATATCCGACGAGCAAGCTGGAAATGCAAATCTGGTTTTCGGCGTCGGTAGGGCAAAGGTTTGCCTCGAGACCTTTGAGCTGGGCATGAGCAAAGTTGTTGCGGTCGATGAAGTTGAGAGGAGTTCGCATAGAAATGTGGTTGATCTATACCGGGGACAGGAAGTGTCAGGCACTTTTAACTCCTCTCGAGAGTCTCGGTCGCTAAGAAAGCCAATACCTCTTGGTATCAGTGGTCACCCCTGAATCTCACCCTCCCTGAGGCTGTTCAAAGGCCAGAAGGATTCTTCCCTCCATCATGATACAATTTCTGTGCATGATGCAAGGGCCAGTATCTGATGCCGAAGATAACCAGATGGTGCATAATATCAATGGGAAGCCCCATGACCTGAGCAGAAGCGTGGAACCGTCTTGCCAGCTCACAGCGCACATTACACAGTCCATGCTAGCCGGGTATTCAGCGGCAGTCAGGAAGCACTAAAATCCTTGCGCATTGGTCTCCCTGGCCTCAAATGGCGTCTCAGAGATATGGAAACTTGACATTGACGTCTTTCAACCTCGACAAGCGGCAAGGCTTTGATCGTAGTCAATAATAACTCTTCATCAGTAGATGATGCATTTTGGTCAAGACAGCCCTAATGCCAACTTGTTTCCCGGCGGCCATGAATCCGAAATGCATGTTTTTGATAAACTTGTGAGCTCACTTGTTCTCGAACTAATGAACCAGATGTGCGAATCTAGAGAGATATCACTCACATGTTAATAGATACTAGTGTTTCAACTTGAAGTAATGTAACTGTGCCTAATATGTGGTGAGATCGCCTTCCTATCAGTTTCATGTTGCTGGATCGAAAGCCTCAAGCGAAGAGTTGAATAAAGATAACAAATAAGAAGATACCCTAAAATTACATGACATGGGTTTGAAAGAAATGCTATGCTACAACCATGTGTCCAAAGATACAAGCTTCCATCTAATCAGCATCAAGCAGATAAAGCACAATCTTATGATTGTCTAAGCTTCGCAACCTCTCCTCTCGCTTGTTCAAGCATCTTCTCCTGGTCCTTCTTTGCCTGCCGGATATCCGCTACTCGTTTTCGGTCCGCCACTGCCTTTAGTCGCATCTCCTCCACCTTCTTCAACTCTGCTTGCTCTGCTACTGTCGGAGGCACCTCTTCCGCACCGGTCAGTGCCTTCAGATTGTGCCAGATATCTGTGTAGGTGAGGTTTTTGAGGTTTATAACGGTCGTCTTCTCCGTCCCAGATGGTGCAGGGGCATGCTGATCGGTCACATTGATGGCATTTGCTGACGCGGTTCTGCTGAGGTTCTCTGAGAAGTATATCGTCAAGGTGGCGGGCCCTTCCTGGTCTGTTGTCTGTTTCACGGTCATCGGAATCGCTGGGTTATGGTACTTGAGTCGAGGGAGACAATTCCGCCAGAAATGCCGCGCGCCTTGGTGTCCGCCATAAATCTTCCGCGCATATGTCAGGTGTAGGCGTGTGATTGCTGGGAATTCTTTGGTTGCCGTGGCCGCAGACGGCAAAGTTGCGGCGCCTGTTCCGATGCGGACATCGAGAAGCTGCAATTTCAGGATTGTCAGTATTTGATGTTTGAATTTCCGAAACCCGGGGCGTTTATCGGCCAATTAATTACGAAATTGAGCGATCAAAAAGCAGTAGGTCCCCGCTAGAAAATTACCTTCTAAAATGAAATAACGGTCAGCCACTTGAAGTTCGGAGATGGGGATGAATGAGTATAACATACAGCTTTCAATTTGTGTAGCCGCTTCCACAGGTTCGGCATGATGGGCGGTAAGATTAGTGCGATCAAAAAGCCCCCTGAAAGGAAGATGTTGAGAGAACCGTTCCAGGAAAAGAAGGCCGAATTGAAGGGGTATTATAAAGCACTGGTAACAGACTTGATCTCGTCGCCGATTTTTGGCTTGTCGGCGGAAAGAAACCATCCCGATAGGTGCTCACGTGATGCTACAAGTATTAACAGCAGGCGGTGAGAGTGCTCCACGTCCCACATAATCTTTTCGAGGGCCTTTTGATCAGGCCGAGCCCCGCCGTTTCTATAGTCAATTTCTTGACTCTCCCTGATCTCTCTACGCAATTAGGCTCTTGTTCTGCGGTTTGCCAGAAAGCAAACCACATAGAGAGCCATGGCAGCCGCTGCTGCGTCCGCAGCTGCGCTTGATCCGAACAACAGTTCAAAAAACACGCTCAAGCTTGAAAATGTTCTACCCCTCCTTGAGTCACTGAGACTATGATTTCAAATTATTTTGGCTAATACAACCCTCATAAATACAGACCGAGAAACGAGACACTCTGGTCGCCATCGAGAAGAAATACCAGGCGCAATGGAAGGAAAACAAGGTGTTCGAGGTCGACGCTCCCACCCTATCCGAAGTCCCTGCCGGGGCCATGTCCGCTGCGGAGCTCCGCGAGAAATACCCCAAGTTCTTCGGTACCATGGCATATCCCTACATGAACGGTACCCTACATGCGGGCCACAGTTTCACGGCTAGTAAGGTCGAGTTCATGGCCGCCACTGCCCGTATGGAAGGAAAGAGGGCTTTGTTCCCTCTTGGATTCCACTGCACGGGTATGCCTATCAAGGCTTGCGCCGACAAGCTCACTGACGAGGTTAAGAAGTTTGGAAAGAACTTTGAGGGGTACAAGGATGAGGATGAGAACACCTCCGCCGTCGCCGCTCCTACCCAGGAGGTCAAGGGTGAGCAACAAGAAAAGTTCTCCGGAAAGAAGAGCAAGGCCGCCGCCAAAACTGTGAAAATGAAGTACCAGTTTCAAATCATGCTGGCTATTGGCATCCCTCTTGAGGAGATTCACAAATTTGCCGATGCGCTCTACTGGCTTCAGCACTTCCCTCCCCTTGCCATCCGTGATCTCGACAGCTTGGGTGCCGGTATCGACTGGCGCCGTCAATTCGTCACTACGGATGCTAACCCGTACTACGACGCTTTTGTGCGTTGGCAAATGAACCGTCTTCACGAGCTCGGCAAGATCCAGTACGGTAATCGATACACGGTATATTCTCCCAAGGATGGCCAGCCCTGCATGGACCACGACCGAACTGAGGGTGAGGGTATCGGGCCTCAGGAATACACCGCAATGAAGCTCCGTGTCAAGGAATGGGCTCCTGAAATTGCCGAACTGGTGAAGGGCAAGATTGAGGATGATGCCAAGGTATACTTCGTTCCCGCGACTCTGCGTCCAGAGACCATGTACGGTCAAACCTGCTGCTTCCTCGGTCCCAAGATTGAATACGGAATCTTCAAGGTCAAGGAGAAGGAATACTATATCTGCACTAAGAGGGGTGCTTGGAACATGGCCTTCCAGGGAACCTTCTTCGACAGCGAACACTTCCCCAAGACTCAGGACCAGCTGCCTACCGTTCTTACGGCGCCAGGATCTGCCTTTGTCGGCACGCTTGTCGACGCTCCTCTGTCATTCCATAAAGAGGGTGTGCGGATTCTGCCTATGGAAGGTGTGTCTGCTTCTAAGGGTACGGGTGTTGTCACGTCCGTGCCGTCAGACAGCCCTGATGACTACGCGACCTTATTGGACCTTGCGAAGAAGTCCGAATACTATGGTATCAAGAAAGAATGGGCTGAACTGGAGATTTTCCCTCTCATCGAAACTCCCACTTACGGAAACCTCACCGCACCTGCTCTGGTGAAGCAGCTCAAGATCAACTCCCCCAAGGATGTTAACCAGCTTGCCCAGGCTAAGGAATTGGCATATGGAGAGGCTTTCTACAAGGGCACTATGATTGTTGGAGAGTTCAAGGGCGAGCCTGTGAGCGCCGCCAAGGACAAGATCCGCAAGGCCCTTTATGAGAGTGGAGATGCCTTCCCCTTTGCCGACCCCATGGGCAAGGTTGTCAGTCGTAGCGGAGACGACTGTGTTGTTGCCTACCTTGGACAGTGGTTCTTGAACTATGGTGAGAACGATGCAGAGTGGCAGCAGGAGACTCTTAACCACGTTGCGAACACTCTCAACACGTACGCCAACGAGACTAAGCACGGTTTCGAAAAGAACCTCAGCTGGCTTAACCGCTGGGCGTGTGCCCGAACTTACGGTCTCGGCTCCAAACTCCCATGGGACCAGCAATTCCTTGTTGAAAGTTTGAGTGACAGCACGGTCTACATGGCCTACTATACCATTGCCCACCTTTTGCACAGCGACCGCTACGGTGAGACCACTGGCCCTCTCAATCTCAAAGCGGATCAGATGATCGACGAGGTTTGGGACTACGTTTTCTGCAGGCGCGAAATCAGCGATGAACTCGTCACTAAGAGCGGTATCAGCAAAGATGCTCTCCTAGCACTGCGGAGAGAGTTCGAATATTGGTATCCTTTGGATGCCAGAATCTCTGGAAAGGATTTGATTCAGAACCACTTGACATTCTTCCTTTACATTCACATTGCCCTCTTCCCTCCAGAGTACTGGCCTCGTGGCGTCCGCGCGAACGGACATTTGCTCCTAAACGGCGACAAGATGAGCAAGAGTACAGGAAACTTCCTGACCCTGAAGGACGCCGTTGACAAGTTCGGTGCCGATGCCACTCGAATTGCCTTTGCTGATGCGGGTGATGGAATTGAAGACGCCAACTTTGAGGAGAGCGTCGCCAACAGCAACATTCTGCGTCTCTTCACATTGAGGGAGTGGATTGAGGATGTTATCAAGGACGGGAGCCTGCGTACTGGCCCCGCTGATCACTTCTGGGATAAGGTTTTCGATAACGAGCTGAACACCTTGGTTCGTGAGGCTAAGAAGAACTACCAAGAGTGAGTTTAATATCCTCTGATGGAGGATAATTGTTGCTAACTTGACTGTAGTACAAACTTTAAGCTTGCCCTAAAGTCCAGTTTGTACGACTTTGTCAGCGCCCGTGACGCCTACCGCGAGGCCGCCACGTCCGCTGGTATTGGCATGCACCGTGATGTTGTCCTACGCTATGTCGAGCTCCAAGCTCTCATGATGTCGCCGATTGCTCCTCACTGGTCCGAGTACATCTGGCTCGAAATCCTGAAGAAGGTTCGTCACTGACCTTTACGTAAATCTTGACTTATCTGACGAGTACAGCCCGAAACCATCCACCGCGCCACCTTCCCTGAGGTTCCTGAGTCCTCTCCCGAACTCTCCGCTGCCACCAACTACGTCCGCTCCACCGCCTCAAGCATCCTTTCCGCAGAAGCCACATATGTCAAGAAGCTCTCTAAGGGTAAGGCTGCAGCCTTCGACCCGCGAAAGCCTAAGAAAATCACCATCTACGCGGCCAAGAAGTTCCCGTCATGGCAAGATAAGTATATTGATCTTGTGCGCGAGGCCTTTGACGCCGTCAGCCTCTCAATAAACGACAAGGATCTCAATGCCAAGATCGGCAAACTTGGCGAGATGAAGAAGGCCATGCCTTTCGTACAGGGGCTGAAGAAGCGCCTTGTTCAGAGCAAGGAAGCTCCTGAGATCATCTTTGACCGGAAGCTGCCGTTTGACGAGTTTTCCGTCCTCAAGGAAATGACCGTTAACTTGAAGAAGACCACTGGAGCTAACGAGATCGAGGTCGTTGTCGTCGATGAGGGAGGTAAGACCGGCGAGGTTGTGGGCACTGGTGAGAAGAGAGAGGGGCTCCTGGCTGAGAATGCAGTACCTGGTCAGCCTACATTTAGTTTTGCCAACCTTTGATATATCAGACATGAAATAGATATACAGAATTTAGGGCAATAAAAGACCGTCATGATTGATTATTCATCGTCAGTTCCCTTCTACGCCAAGTATATATCATGATTGATGACGCAGAAAAAATATAGGTGGTAGAGATATAATGCATATTGAAGACGCCCGTCCAAACCGAGAAATGTCCAAACAGCGTCACCACTTCCTCTCCACAAAACCGAGGAAATAGAGCCCGTGACATTACTAGGCCATACTAGCCATATATCGGTAGCACGAAAGCATATCTCGCAGCAGCCCAATAGGAGATTTTAGGAGAAGCACAGAATTGAAACTCGAACGCGGCACGACATCGGCTCCACGCCAGCCCCAGTAGTATGAGGGATGGCATGTCTATACGGGAAAATGACCTCATTGCTATATTTTGCTGTGGTATTGAACCAGCACTCGACGCCAGGAATGTCGGTCGAGCCGTAAGATCCCAACTGCCTGGAAATCATTGGAGCGATCAGTCCGTGGTCGATCTGGTCGATGACGTCAGGGGCGAGGGTACCTAGCAGGGAAGGACAAGAAGATATATAAAGTAGCCGGCACTTGTCTGGGATTTTGCTTTACTAGATCCATCAGACATTAATCCTACATACCATCAAAAACTAAAATCAAAACCTACCTCCCTCTCTTTACCTTGTTCCAACCAAACCTACCCAAACAGCCAAAATGCCCAACAACAACTGGTCCAACGACTCCGACAAGGGCGTAACTGGCGCCGCCAAATTCGTCACATCCACGCTCGGCAATACTGTCGGCGGTGTCTCGAGGACAGTCGGTGGAGTTGCGGGCGCCGCCACCCGAGGCATCGGGGATACCATCAATAGTGCCACTGGAAGTGCTGGAAAGCCTGTCGGGGATGCCTTGGGAAGTACAGGCACCGGGCTCGAGGACGGATTGAACAAAGTGGGCAAGGGAGTTGAGGATGCGGGTCAGTGGAAGTGATTATATCGACGTTATTTAAGTGGTGATATATATTCGGGGTCTTATTTGAGTTGGGGTGATTTGACTTGACGACTTTATGTGTTCAAAATATATTCTTTCGATGAGCCTGCTTTTTTCCATGTATGAGGTTTATTGTAATTACTTGACGGTCTTGACCAGTCTACCCATGTAAGTCAGAAGATATATATATATATATATACTTGCAGGACAAGTAGGTGTCTTACCTCCGTAGACCCTCCCTCAAAACATGCTCATCGTGTGAATAAACCAACCTGAACCAGCCAAGATCCTTACAATGCTCTTCGCCAGGGTGCAAAAAGAGCCCGTTATCGAGCAGTTTTTGCGCAAGGGTGAATTCGCGCTCTTGAGGCTGAAGTGTATTATCGTTGGGCAAGTACGGCGATAGGTCGATATACAGAAAGAAACCGGCATTTCTATGATAAGTCAGCTTATCTTTGGATCTTCTTGGTAAGAGCGGTTCTTACCCTCCCTTAATGTAGCTGATAGCTGCCTCGTCAAGAACCGAGGTCGCTATCCGGTACGAGTACGCGAGATCCCGTCTTGACTTCTCGGTGAACTCGGCTACAAATTCCTCGTCTTGCAGGATTGCCGTGCCTATCGTCTCCACAGCGGACGAGGGGCTGTGGAATCTCCTATCTCACGCCTCGTTAGTACTACTGTGGTTGTTTGAACAAGTTCTTTGAGAACATACACTATGGCTGAGAGAGACCGCCGGAGCTCAGCGTTATGGGAAACTATGAATCCAAGATGAAGACCGCCAGAAGCAAAATCCTGGTCCCATGTTTTAGTTTCTTCTGAAACGTTAAGTCTGATCAAGGAAAATGCCCACCTTGCTGAAACCGTATAGTACATGTACGAGGTTTAAATCAATCAGTTCTGGTGTAGCCAGAGATAGTACTGACGTAAATATGGGTGCGTCTGTATACCCAGAGTCAAAGACACAGAGGGCATAGATCTCATCGCTGATGAGATGGAGCTGGTGTTTATTGCAGAATCTCAGGATCTCAGTGAGTGTTTCCGTAGGATAGCAGCGGCCTAATTCTGTTAGAAGCTCGGACAATGAGAGGAGCATCCAACTAATTCTAAAAGCTTACCGACAGGATTATGCGGATTGACAAGAACCACTGCCCGTATCTTAACACCCCGTGCCTCTGCATCGGCCAGCGCCTGCTCATACTTCTCAATGCAAGCCGGCGAGAATGCCTCATTAGCATCGGTATCCGCATAAACAACCTCAACACCCCCCTGGACACCGTAGTCAAGCTCGAACCGTCCGTAGACAGGCCTACTAACTAGGACGCCGTCGCCAGCTTCGGCGAGAGTAAAGGCGAGCATGTTCCCTGCCGCCGAGCAGCCGTTCGTTTTCACGACCATATCGGGTTCGATGGGCTTGAGAGGCTTCAGGTACTTGTTTAGATGCGATGCTGCGGCTCCGGCGAGAGGGTGCTCAGTCGCCATTGAGCCGTAGCATACTGAATTTGTGTTGAATTTGACCTAGTGATTCCTGTAAGTTCTCTGCTGAGTACGGTGCGGTGGAAAGAGGATACATAGTTTCGAAACTGACATTGTTGTTTATATAATCGGCTATATCGGATCGGACTGGGCCCTAGAACTATGGTCAGATGTGACGATGGCATTAGATTCGGGTTTGCATGTCGGGGGCTTTACATGCTCTGCCATTCCGAAGCAGATGACGCCTTCGGGGTTCGTTTCCTTGTTGTATGTCGGTGCCACAGCGTAGCGCCACGGGATATTAAATGTGTCTGCATTCTTTTTACCACGGGAGGAAAGCATTGTGCTGGGGGGTTGAATTATTATGCTGCTATTATCGAAGTAAACATCGAAAGAATACTCGAGGCACAGGGGGAGCTGAAAGCTAATGAATAACCCAAGTGCGGGGGATGAGGGAGGGACCCTGTGAGCACATTTTTTATCTGCAGCGATGATGAATACATACAATGATCCGCATCACCCCCACCTGGATTTCCGACCTAAGTGTCTACAAGTAGATAGATAAACGTAAATCTCATCACTATATTTTCTATATTGTCTATCGGCGATCGAATGGGAGGACATCCTGTAATACGGTATGCCCACGCAGACAGGACACAGTTAAAATGGTTCTCAAAGCCTCATTCCTATACGTGTGCTGGGCACCAAAGCTGCACCAGCTTAGAGTCCTCAAAATACGCGAACACAGATTTTAGTCAGCTCCCCACTAGAAGTATACCAGTAGGCTTACGTCTTCGAAAGGGTTGGACTGATATGCACTTGTGGGATTCAAGAATAAATCCATCTTAAGAAGCCCTCCCTGTGCCATCGCCGCCGGTTGAACGAGTCGTAGTCCTTGCCGAAGATACCTGGGTTGTGGTGGAATACCCAAGTGTTTACTCCGAGGATATGCCCACAGCAAAGTGCATGGGTCTATGTCCCTTAGATCTATGGCGAGGGATAATGGCAATTCTAGACAACAATAATCGCCTGTGTAAGTAGTCCACCATCAACCTGGACAGCGTCAGTTTCTCGCGGACTCGCTGCAAATGCTTAGGGTTATGTACGGATAAAGAGGTGTTAGTAGAGCTGCGCTTGTGATGTTCCGCCGACAGTATCAGCACTCGCACCAACATTAGCCACGCCAGCAGGGAAAATATTCTCTGGACCCGGCCGATGAGCTGATAGTCATATCCCCTCGAGGTTGGGTCTAGCTGTCATCCTGTAGATAGCCCAGGAAGTCAAGATGACCTCGGAGGACCGACTCTCGCCTAAGCTAGCACCAAAGAACTCAAGATTAGGGTTGCTATGCATTAACATTTGGTACAACACCCTCTAAACCAGCATGGGAATATATACTATTGTACAATTGATTTCATCCAAAACACCCATCGCTATGCTATATAGTAATGTACAAATGCGGTTCAGGAGGCATGGTAGTCGTCGCTCAAAGCTTCCCCTGCGAACCGAGGACTCGTTTCTGATGCGAAATACTCTGGCGTCCACGAGACCCTATTCTGCGTCGATCGTGTTTTTTCTTCTGTTCCATGAGTTGCCAGCACTCAATTGGTTTTCGCGATGCAATGTGCTTTCCATTGGGGGTAAAAACTTCGACTTGGGGGAAGGACGCTGGCGTCTCATCGCCGTCCCCCCTAGGCTTTGAGCGAATTTGAGCTGTTAGCTCCACCCAGCCGCATCCCTCAATCAGGATATCCGCGGACATGACTCTGTATGGTAGGTCGGGGGCTTGCTTCATTCGTTTGTCTCTTATGGCCTGGGCGATAGTGCTCGGAAGATGTGATTTGGTCACGTCCCATTCTAGGCCGAACACACCAGCGGTGGATACTAACTCCCCAGTGCCCTCCTTGACGATGTTTGTTCTGGGATACGGGCGCGATTGTGCCTGCATCTCAACGGCCTTCTCCGTTCTTGTGAGATGGGTTTCAATCGGGACGAAGCAAGCAGCCAGCAGTATAGCGTCGGAATTCACTGGGGTGATTCGAACAAGGCCGCCCCCAAGGAGTAGGGATTGGCCGGGTTTGATGGCATGTCGCTCTGGCTTTTGACGATTGGTCATGATAAGGTCACGCTTATATTCGTCGAGAACAAACTGGGAAAGATCCGGACGATCAAGCCCAGGAAGGTCGATGATTTCACCTCTGCCACCGCCGAATGGGATCCTAATCGGAGAAACTGTCGTACCAGGAAGCGAGGACACGACTGGAAGAACGGGGTAGAGATCCTCCCTTGGTGCAGGTGGAAGGATGCTATCGGGTATAGCGGTCGGCTGGTCGTAGGAGTTTTGTGCTTCTTGCTGTCGGCGCTCAACAAGGTCCATCATTTTCTCAAAGTTCTTTGAATCCTTCGGAAGACATGCTTCGACAAAGCTGCTCTTTCCAACGTTCGCTTTGCCTACAATCCAAAGACCACCACCATGATCGCGCATTTCTTCCTTGACCTTAGTTGTCCACCAACCTCGCTGGGCGCTGATCATATGGATATTCCCCATACGGAAGTCCTCACTTGGGATTCTCAACTTTTCACGAAGGATGGATCGAATATACTCCATTTTTGAATCAGCCAAATCTTTCGTTGGGGCTAGGAGATCCGAGCGCGTTATAATAAACGAGATAGTTGGCAGCTTCCTCCCATGTTTGTATTTATGCATCGCTGCGCGCCGATTGTGTGAGCGCTGTTCCTGAATTGATAGCTCTTCGTATATCCCATCGACGACCGACATGGGAAAGTCTGCCGCGTCGATCACATGGTATATGCGGTTTTCCCTGTGAGGACTTTCATCGAGATATGCTCGAATGGAGTGTATCGTTGGCGAAATCACGGTCACGCCTTCGTTGTGGTGTCGTAGGTTGTGACACCGATCGCAGATCTGTACAGGTTGTTGCGATTTCTCGAGGTATTTACTAATAGTCTCTGTTGCGTTTTCTAGCAAGACCCCGGCGCCTAAACAAATGAAATTATTAGTAGAAGAACGAGACTTTCGGAGCGGGAACACTCACGACCAGGCTTAGGCGTGGCGCCGTCCGTCTTTTCAAGCACTTTAGATATTGTCGCCAAGGCTTCGCCATGCCCTGATTGTTCTTCCTTCTCCGCCTCATCTTGTGCCTGTCGCGTTTGCTTCCTAGTTTTGCTGTAATATCCTGGCTCATTCGGTTCGACTGTCTGCGAGTATGCGCCACAGCCCGGACAGCATAGGGGCAAGATAGACTCGAATCTGTCCGGGAATTTCGTATCAACTGATTCAGTGACAATTATGACTGGTGCCGAATCTGTCGACTGGTTACGCAGTTGCGCTCTCGATAGCGAAGTTCTTGAAGCTAGACCGGAGATATTCCTCGGTCGAGAGTGGATGGGAAAGAATGGTCGGGGCTGATGTCTCGGCAATAGTAATCCCTGCCTGGGCGTAAATACCCTGTGTATAGTACGTCTGAGCGACGCCATCTTTGGAGATGAGTCAAAAGGCAGGAAGAAACGCAGGTTTGCGACACATGGAAACCCGCTCCTCCGCAATGATGGTCCGTGCCACTGTCCGCCAAAAGTTCTTGTGGCAAATCAAGGTCAAGCTCTCAAACAGGGCAAACTTTGTAGGTACGGTACCTACCTAGTAATGGTCTGGTGCGTTACGCAGTACAGTATACGTCACATTAAGAGATGATGGTCCTTGTAATACATGAAGCTAGAAAGACTGCTGGAAAGATGCACCGAGCCTGAAAAAAAAGAAAGAAAAGAGTCATTAAGCGCCGGAGCATAGTACCAATCAAGCATTTGCTTTTCCTTTACCCTTTGGGTCCGCAGTAGCTTCTTCTTCCTCTTCTGAGTCGCTCATAAATTCATCGTCATCGTCAAATCCAATGTACCTCCTCGGTGCTGCAGTCTGAGACGGGCCAGCCGGCGCATCTTTCGTTTCCTCCTCCTCTTCGCTCTCTTCGGATGCAGAGGCCGTTTCCTGGCCACTTCCTTCACTGGCACTTGTACTAGAACCGCCCAGAAGGTGATCCCTGAGGTTATCGGTCCAAACTCCTTCCCTCATAGCCGCCAAAACCGCTTCCCTAGCTTTCTCGTTCATTTCGTCCTTATCTTCCATCCACTGACCGTCGATCTTCAGCTTCCCACCCCCGTTCTTGAGCTCTTCTTGGCGCTTTTCAGCGGCTTCCACAACAGCTTGCCACCTGCGCCGCCGCTCCTCCTTTTCCTTCTTATCCATTTCCGGTTTCACGGCAAGATATTCCGCCAGCGCCTTGGCTTCGTTGACTGTACGGAGACGGCGACCGTCAAGGTTACGGCTGGATCCATTGTCGTCGCCTTGGTTGCGCTTGCGCCGGCTTGACATGCGCCCACCCGCGGCTCGAAGCTGGGACCCGAAACCGCCTTTACCTCCGCACATAGGCACGCTAAGGCGGAGGGGAATAAGGGTGGATGGTGTTGTGGTGTCGCCATATGGTGATATGAGCTCGGAAATGGTTCGTGATGATGGTAGTATTTGTTTGTTACCCGTAGTCGTTAAGACAAGGGACTGAAGCGATACGGAGGGAGGAATATATGAGGAGACTTTCTCGCATAGATCGAATAGAGTAGATGTCGCCGGCAGAGCGAACGAGACTGTAGATGGAAGAGAGAGTCCTGGGAAGGACGAGAGGAGGACGTTCACATGCGACGCGGGCATTTTGATGGTTTTGGGATCCCTGTGGGACTGGCGAAACTAATGTATGGTGACTGATTGTATTGGATCGGCTTGTTTCTGAAAATCGATCTTTCCTGGAGATCTGAGATGAAAGGTTGCGTCAAAAGTCCAGACCCATGTGGTTGGCGATAAGGCAAGCCAAGAACAAGACCAGCATCACCTGATTTACGCAAAGCCACATGACCTTATCTTATCTGCGATTAGGGTCAGAGCCCTACTGCCGCCAAAAAAGGGATCGGCGCACTTTTAACTCGGCAGACCATCGCTCCACTCCCATCACCAATTTCAACCAACCTCTTCGCGTTGTCAGAGCGATTCCCCGAAGAGCACCAGGAACTCGCGACAATGTAAGGACGGCCCTTTAGAAACGGAATTGATTCGAACTCGTTTGCTGATAATTATCCAGGCTTATCCCCAAGGAAGACCGCAAGAAGATCCACGAGTACCTCTTCCGTGGTATGTGAAAGGAACCTGCCCGATTCCTCGTTGGCGGCGATTGTCGAACTGGCTGAAGGAAAATATCTAAAGAGAAAATATTTACTGACGGATGCGATGTGCAGAGGGTGTACTCGTGGCAAAGAAGGACTTCAACCTTCCCAAGCACGGCGACATTGACACCAAGAACCTCTACGTGATCAAGGCCCTCCAGTCCCTGAACTCCCGTGGCTACGTCAAGACCCAGTTCTCGTGGCAATACTACTACTACACCCTCACCCCCGAGGTACGCGCCTGAACCCCAAAGAAAAGAAGAGTCGTCTTTCAAATGGAGTGTTAATGTTATTTTGATTATAGGGTCTTGACTACCTCCGCGAATGGCTCCACCTTCCCGCTGAGGTTGTCCCTGCTACCCACATCAAGCAGCAGCGTTCCCACGCTCCCCCTCGCGGCATGATGGGTGGTGAGGAGCGCGAGCGTCGTCCCCGTCCTCCTCGTGAGGGTGGCTACCGTCGCCGTGAGGAAGGCAAGGAGGGTGCTGCCCCCGGCGAGTTCGCTCCTAGCTTCCGTGGTGGATTCGGCCGTGGCCGTGGCGCTCCCCCTTCTTAAAGTGATGTCGCCCGGTCTTCCAAGGGTCTTCTAAGGTGATGCTAGTGTGGTTTGAGTAGGCTCTGAACGGGAGTCAGAAATTACTACATCTATGCACACCTGATTCAAAAAAGTTCGTGTTTCCTAGATAGGATAATGACATGATCATGAGACAACTACTTTTCGCCTGTGTAAAAGAGTTTTTTTTGTAGTGGTTTACTGGGTTACGCCGAGACGAGTAATGTTCTTAGATTAGCCTGCGCTCACTAAACCCTAACGCTCCTAAATCCTCTGACTGTAGCTAAACACAGTACCATAATTTACATACTTGGACCCGCTTAAGAGTTCTGCGCGCATGGATGCTATAAGATGTTACCGAGGCGAATGAAGCAAAGACAACGAAATATCCAAACATCAAACCACTAAACTCCGAATCGCTGAGAAATGCGCAGGAAAAAACCACCATAGGATAACACAATTGATACAAGCTGACGATGAGACTGCTATGGGGAAGCAGTTGATAAGCACCGGAGGTTATAAAACAATAGGTAGGCATCGATGCTGAGGACTTCGGCTTCATTGACCGGAGTGACTTGGTCGTCATTGAAAAGCATCCACTGCTGATTGTCAGGATGGAAATGATTTAATTAAATAGAATGGTGGGACAAACCTCCTCGCCTTGACGGCAGTAGACATAGTAATGGCCTGCGTCAAGTTTTCCTTTGTGGACAACCGCAGAGGATAAATCATAGATGTATCGAGATTTGTCGACAGCGGTGTCTGGGTTTGTCGTGTAAGGGAGCATATTTATTGATAGGGGAAAGTCTATACGACCTTCAACCTTCTCAGAAACGGCAAGGGTATGTTCAAAGCGCTGCATTTAATGTTAGGAATGTTCTCGGATAACGGGTCAGGGTCTGTGTAACTACCTTCAACTGCATACACAGAATTGCAGGTAATTTTTTGATTTGCAGTTGTTTCGTGGCCTTTTGGGGCGTTCCGCCACACCCATCACAGTTGTAAACGCCTGACATAAGTTTCTCTGGAGACGTAAAGCTTTCTAAACATTCGCTCAGTGTGGAAGTCGTGGAGGAGCCTCCCATAGCTCGTTTCTTCGCCTGCACGTCGAGGCTCAGATCAGCAATTGGATCCTCAGTTTTGGTGACGTTGCCGCATTTATCACATGTCACGCTGCTTCGAAGCTTTCCATAGAATGTTCGGTGGAAGAAACAGTGACATCCTTTTTCGTGTCCCTCACGATGCCCTTCAGCACTCGTGTGTAGCTTATCGACGAGGAACTGGTAGTACTCGTGTGCGTCTTGCTGTTGGTAACCAGCTAATGTCTGATAATGGCGTTAGAGTTGTGCTGCGAAACTAGAAGGGGTTCGTACCGGACTTGCACGCCATGAGGCTAGTAGGAGGTTAAGCGCAGCGAAACCTTCTGGCTTATCAATGCTGTTGAAGTCCGCGAATGCTTCAGCAACGGCACATCCAATGCAATCCGAAATCGTACAATCATGCGGCTGGTGCCCGTTGCCGAGGAAGTATGTATTGAGAATTGGGTCATGCAACATTGTTTGTAAAATGACATTTAAATAGCAGGTCTGACCAAGATTGAACAGGCCTCTGACACCTTGCTTTGCGCAAGGGCGTTTGTTTGCGTTGCTCTTGACGTAGAGTTCGTCTGCGGAGCTATCGCTGAAGCGCCGTCTCTTTGCGACTGCGAAACATTAGCTTCAGAACACGAACTTTATAGCCGGCTACAGACCTTCTAATGAACTTTCAGGAGTCGAGGACCTGGATCTTTCCAGACCATGGTCATATACCAAGTCTTCACAGCCCTGACAAAATAGCGCGCGGCTCCTGGACTCCATGTCTAGAGAGCGGTTAGCAATAGCGTCCGTCAGCGAGGTAGGACAGTTTATTTACAAAACTGATGGCCAGTTTTCTCTGTGTGGGTTCTCCGATCCCCGTTCATAAATGGTTCAGAGCAAGTGACACAAGTATACCTCGGTTTCAAAAGGACAGAGCGCGCGGTCTTGCTCGGGGCATCGCGACGCCCGAGGGAGTTATGCGTCCTGAGAAAAGAGGCCTTGAATTGGCTATTGGCGGGCCCATCTTGCATGAGTATAGTGGCAAGGTGCTCTTTGAGGTATGTTAGTACATCAAGGCCAATAAACACTCAGAGTGTTCATACCGCAGCCAAACTCGGCTTCCGAAAGGAGTGAAACCGACGCCACCGTCGCCATTGTAAGAGCAAATAATATAAGAATGGCAGACAGCCAATTTGTATGAAGCTTCGCTGGTGTATAGTACTATGTACTATACGGCAATGCGACAGGCGAAAGCGGATCGCTTGAGGTTCGAGAGTCGGGGTTGCGAGTGGTGTTGATTAACGTTGAGATTGTTCTGTCCACTGGGCGGATACACAAAGAAGCCATGGGTTAAGACCCTTCACAATGCAGCGTATTTCAGATCTCCATAATATCCTATATGAGACCGGCCTCGAAAATAATAGGACGATTGTTATGAGGCCGCGAAAGGTGGAGGGTGTGAATTGTAGGACCTGATGTGAATGGAGGTGTTCTCCGCAGTCAATCGGCACTCCGCTGTCGGGATCAGAACCGAACACTGTGAAAACAAGGCTGTTAGAAGACTTTCGCAATGGAGAAAATGGTATATTTACCACGAACAGATTGTTATATTGCGATAAGTTTGCGAACCTGGAACTGTATCTCCAAAGGACGACACCAAGCAGGGTGGCTGGAAACTTTTCTTAATTTCAACTGCGGCTCCGAACGATAAGGATTCGGGCCTGCATTTGATCCGAGGATGACGAATAACTATGTATAGTTCATTCTACATTCGATGTCCATGACGCAAGCAAAGTATTCCCTTTTAGACTATAGATTACTCGGTTCGATTCTCAATCTGATTTGGTTTTTGGTGCTTGGCAATACTATGTGTGCCGGGTTTGCATGGAGCATGCAGCGCGCTAGAGTATTTTAACCTCGCTTTGCGAAGCATCCCTCTCTTCTAGAAGCTACCGAAATCAAAGGCCTGATTTCGCTGCAACGAGCTGTTTCCGATGCTCAAATAGCCGCTTGGTGTGCCCTTAAGGGAAGTCCTGGCTGGCGCCCGTTGGCTGATGGGAAGGCCGCGGTATCATATAGTGCCTCATTGAAACCAATCGATCGAAGTACGTGTATGTAGAGCCGGGTATTTGTACCCTGCTCGATCTTATACCAGTCCCGACGCTCATCGTGTGCTCTTGCCTCGAGGTAAAGCGCTTGCGCGGCCACGACTGGATCCCCTGGTTACATAGCGACTAACTGTCGATCCGCGTGTGCTGGATCCTCTGCCGCTTCCACGAGCGCGCCCGGATTTCGGAGTGGGTTTGGAAGAGATCGTGCTCGGAGGGTTCTCAACGAAAGTCGTATCCGTAGTCCTATAATTCGGGCAGCATTAGAAGCACGCATTCAAATTTACAGCTTGAGCGGCTTACATGAATGTCATATCAGCTTCATTGGCCTTCGTTAAGTCATCTTCGCCATCTGTACTCCTGTTAGATAGCCTACGTTTGTAGCGAGCGGGGAACTGTACTTTTTTGGGCTTCAGCCTGTTTCGCCCTTCTGAATGACTCTGCAATTGGCGCCTGGACTTGTCAGCCAGGGCGAACTTCGCTTCGAGAAGTTATTAAGAGGGAAAAGAGTACTTCAGGAAAGTCGACGCAGAATGCGTTCATGTTCAAACCGTAAAGAAAAGCCGCGAAACTCTCGCTGAAACGCGTCAAGCTCTCATGCATGAGCTGCAGGTGCATGAAGTTGGCCTCCAAGTCAGCCATAGAGTCAGCGAGCTCTGCAAACTGTGGCTCGAGGGCATTGATGGCTGGTTGATTATAGCCTGCGCTCCCGATACTGCGGCCATATCCATGCGCTTCACGAACAGAAGATCGAGAGCTTGGCCTTAGTGGAGTCGTGGGTCTCGATGAGGGCCGTGGGCGCGATGATGACCGGGGGATATCCATCATTGAGAATTGTTTTGAAGTCGCGTGTGCTCAAACGGGGACCAGCGGACAGGACCAAAACCGAAGATGATGCGGCTTGGGCCGTTGCGGCTTTCAGAACGTATACGCGATTAAGTGGATAAAATAGCAAGAAGCAGATCGCTGGGATAATGTCGAAGCCTTCGCGACTCAATCTTGTATCGGGCAAAGATTTGGAAAAGTAGCCCCAGCTTTGTTGACGGACCAGACGGCTCCCCGCTTCACGGGCACTAAGAGACTAAAAGTAGAACTGCTGGCCGCCCTGAGCCTTGGCCATGGATACCATGAATGAATGAATGACGCAACAAAGCGTTGGGCCGTTTAGTCGTACAAGATCAAAATCGACTCAGTGGAAGTAAGTCGGACCCTTGTAACAAGACCATTTTTAGGTCCAGCATGATCTTGATGGTGAAAGACCATGGTTGAGGCGGATCTCGATAGGCAGCCAAGTTTACTTAAGACAGACTCGGTTAGTGCTGCTCGGCTCCTCGCGGTTTTACTCTCCATCTCTTGCGCTGAATCGCTTCGTTCCCCCGCATCAATTTCACCCCAGGCTAATTTGGAAACACGTTTTCTCAGGGGTAAGTGGCGTTGATTTTAGACCTTCTGGTTGTTTTAATCGACCCTCTTTCATCTCCCGTACGTCTTTTTTCCTGTCATTCGCTACGAGGGCACATGCATGCCCTTCTCTTGCTGCATCGCCGCCTCTATAGTTCCTCGGCCAAACCGATTCAGTCTGCTTTCTATCTACTAGGGCAGCCTTCTCGACGTTCTATCCCGTCATCCGGCCTCCGTTTCAGTCCTTTTTCGGTGTCCTCTCACCCCCGTACCCCGGCGTTACCCACTTCTCTGATATACCAGGAACCGAGGAAGGCTTCAGCTTTCTGGGCGATCACATTTAGCGTTCTTTTCGTTTGCGGAGGAGTTTGGATAAAGGATAAATACCGCGCTTCCGGAACTAACACCCTTGCGCATTCAACCGATTCCGTTGCACGCGAACCTGAAGACGAGGACGATATCTTTCTTGGTGTACTCGATACCCTCAAAGCCATGCCTATCGAAGCTGCTCCCGGGACCGTGGGAAACCTCACCCCTGACCAACAGGCGAAGCTCCAAGAGTTTTGGATCCTCTTGTTCAAAGTGTTCGGTATTCAATTAGAGGGTATTGAAGAACCTGAAGAACGTGCCCCAAGCCCCGTTCAAGACAAGAAGCCGGTGCCCAAGCGACGGTTCGGCTTCTGGGGAGGGGGCTCTCAAGAAAAGGAAGAGCCTACGACTGCCGACAGCACTGCAACCGGCGTGGCCGGCCTCAGTATCACCGATGGAGACGACAAGTTCGGAACATCGAAAGAGTTCCAAAAAGCGCTGGCCGAAATGAAGCCCGAGGATATCCGAACCGCATTCTGGAGCATGGTTAAGCAGGACAACCCCGACAGTTTGCTCTTGCGCTTTCTGCGTGCTCGAAAATGGGACACGAAGAAAGCCCTCATGATGTTGATTGCAACCATCCGCTGGAGATTGCTTGAGGCAAAGGTTGACGAGGATATCATGGTTCATGGTGAACACCTTGCTCTGGAGCAAGAAAAGAATGGCACTCCGGCTGAGAAAAGAAAAGCGGAGGAGTTTCTGAAACAATTCCGCTTGGGCAAGAGTTTCATTCACGGTGTCGATAAGTCAGGTCGGCCAATCTGTGTCGTTCGTGTCCGTCTACATCGCGCAGGCGACCAGAACACTGATGCTCTGGACCGATTCACAATTTTCACGATTGAATCTGCACGGATGATGTTGGCTCCTCCAGTTGAGACAGCTGTAAGTCCCTGCATACATTTGCCCAGGAGTTCTCTAACAGCACAATAGTGCATCATCTTCGACATGACTGATTTTACACTTGCAAACATGGTATCTATTTTCCACCCTCGCTTATACACTCTGTCCATGAGTACTAATTCCTCTGCAGGACTATCACCCTGTCAAATTCATGATCAAGTGCTTCGAAGCCAATTATCCGGAGTCTTTAGGGGTTGTGCTAATCCACAAAGCCCCTTGGATCTTCTCCAGTCCGTATTCCTCTCTTCTATTCATTCACTGCATGGACTAATAAGATAAAGGCATCTGGAGTATTATTAAGGGATGGCTCGACCCCGTTGTCGCCGCAAAAATTCAATTCACGAAGAACCGCCAAGATTTAGAGGAATTCATTCCTAAAGAGCGCCTCATAAAGGAACTTGAAGGCGATGAGGATTGGGAGTACAAGTATGCCGAGGTCAAGCCTGGCGAGAACGAAACCATGAAGGATACCGCCAAGCGGGATGAACTAGTTGCAGAACGACAGAAGCTTGCCAAGGACGTCCAAGATTCCACCATTGCTTGGATTACCGCCGCTAGGAAGAAGGAGGATGCTGCAACCAAGGAAGCTGCCGATAAGAGAAAGGATCTCATCGAGCGTCTGCGCGTACAATACTGGCAAATGGATCCCTACGTCCGTTGCACCAACTTATACGACAGATGGAACATCGTCCAGGGCGGCGGTAGGGTCAACTTCTACCCTCCCGAGGCCGATTCGACGAAGGAGGTTGAAAAGGTCGGAGCGAGCGAGACGCCCGCTAGTGACGCAACCGAGGTGAAAGCCTAGTGCGCTGGTTGAGGGTTTAATCTCATTGGAATGTCATAGATAGCTATATGATTTGTCCGACTCGTTCAAGCTTCCGCCTGTTTCTCCTGTATATACCGCCTGTACTCGTACTATTACATTGGACATGAAATTTAACAACGATTTAACGCGGAGGACGCGGACTAGGGGTGTTCTTGACAGAGCTAACAGACGTTGACATTGTATACCTATTGCCTAATGCTCCTCTGTTTCAGAATAGGCACATCGGAAATTTCAGATGATGTGTAAACTGCCACTTCACATCTTAGCCTTGACTTCCTCGTACAAAGCCTTGAGCTTGTCCATGTCCGTAGCCTGGGTGGGCCATCCGATACCAAGACCCTCATCATTGTTGGGTTTAGGGATCTAAGCGGAAGCCTCAGTTAGGGATCTTGATGAACACTTGTTCTCGAAAACGTACCATGTGGAAATGAACCTGTAGAAAGCGCAGTCAGTTTCGGAGATCAAGGGACAGCACGGGGGAAAGTACGGCTGCGTGCCACTTACATGATCGACGACCTGGTGAGCTATACGGCCATTGTTCTGGAGAATATTGAAGTCACCGGCATTGGTCGCTTGGGCGATCTTCTTAGCGACGGGCTGTTTTGCTTGTTAGTTCACTCTAATTAAAGATTCATCTAGGGGGTATCGGAAGGATAGCGGGGAAGAGGGTTCGGGTACCCCCAAGGTACCCGGGGAAGCGGTTGCATATAAGGCGTGGCCTGCGTTTTAGGGTTCTCCGCTCATGAACTTCCCCCGTTGACATACCAGAACTTCGGTGAGATAGTCGTCCGGAATGTCGGTGAGCTTTTCGCCGTGGTACTTAGGAATCACTAGCTGTTGGACGATTGATTCTTGGTCAACACGCGATTATTCTGACAGAAAGCGATCGCACGGAATACTAAAGGCTGGGAAACTAGAAAGGTGCCAGTGGTGCCGGCTTCATCTTATGCTGTTCGTCTAGAACCATTCAACCGGCGCGCTCGAGATTCAATGCGGGGTGGAAGACACAAGACACTTTCAGGGAAAGAACACCACTCACCGCGTGCCCACGGCTAAGAGGCTGGATATCAAGAAAAGCAAAGACCTTGTCGCTCTCAAAGAGCTTGAAGGAAGGAATATCGCCTGTTAACACATGTGAGCGTGGAAAGGTCTATTTCAATGATACTTCGATAGGGGTTTTGGGGAAGCTTAGAAGCGCGGAGTAACCTATCCAAATACAATGGTAGGAAGGATAGTCTTACCCTTGATAATCTTGCAGAAGATACAGGAAGCCATTGTGATTGGAATGTGCGACTAGATGGAGTATCAAGCAAAATAGCGCAGAAGCGAAGCTGTGCTGAAGTCATAACATTTGATCCAATGCGGGGTCGTCGGCGGAGTCGGACGTGACTGCCCGTGGTTCCCCTCTTATGGATCCCTCTTGCCCTTACTCGACTAGGCAGGTCGAACCCCAACGCCTGGGGCATCTTGGAGTAATGCGCCCTCATCTCGCGCCCATTATGCCGAATACCGTCTTATCAAGTGCTCCAAATTCCTTGACGTTGCGTCTGATTTGACGACAATTCCGACTTCATGATTAACCCCACCTCGGATATGGAGCTGCCATAGATCGTTGGAGTCGTTGGTACTTCATACCTTATCGCTCCTCTTCTCTAGTGACCTACTCGTATCTGCCCTTATATGTAGGTTAGGGCACCCCGCCAAAGGTCTTTAAGATGGGTGCTACTCTACACTTGAGATCGCTCACTGCGGCTGCGATCAAATCACCGTTACGATCCACTTGCTTCCTCCCAGTACAAACAGCGTCTTTACAAGCACGGCGTCCATTTAGCATCCCTAAAGAACGAGCTATGTTATCGACAGAGCTTACTGAAGCTCAAGTGTCAGCCCTCAGAGCTAACAAGGACCGGCTCGCCCGGGATCTTCATCATACATGTCAATGGGGCGACGGAATCCGATGGGGAGAGTAAGTCGAGAAAGGTCCAATCGTCGTAGTAGAAAGAACTAATAGCTTTCTAGTGGCCATACAGACACGGGAATGCAACGACTTGCTCTTTCAGAGGAGGATAAGCAAGTAAGAGATTGGTTCGTTAAGACAACAAAAGGACTCGGATGCAATGTCACAGTGGACGCGATGGGCAATATTTTTGCTGTCCGGCCTGGGCGTAGAACTGACGTACCTGCGACATTCATTGGGAGCCATCTGGATACTCAGCCCACTGGTGGCCGATATGACGGAATCCTTGGGGTCCTCTCCGGAATTGAGACTCTCAAGACCCTGAATGATATGGGGTTGGAAACTGAGGGTGGTGTTGGTGTGGTCAATTGGACGAAGTAAGGCTAAAGTGATGCTTCAGGGATACAGCTAATCCCTTTACAGCGAAGAAGGTGCCCGTTTCCCAATCAGCATGATCTCATCTGGTGTATGGGCAGAATGTATTCCGCTCGAAAAGGCGCATGCCTTGAAGGAAGTTCCCACAGTCGCATCTCTCCCAACCGCCTCGTCCGCTCCCGAGTCCATGAAGTCAGCACTTGAGAAGATTGACTACCTCGGGAGCGTTCCATGCTCCTACAAGGAGACGCCGATGGCAGCCCACTTTGAGCTGCATATCGAACAGGGTCCCCACCTTATCGCTGCAGGGCAACAAATTGGAGTCGTGACGGCTGTCCAGGCATACCGATGGTTCCGTCTCAACATCTTCGGCAGAGACACTCATACAGGCACAACGGCATTCGAACACCGCGCTGACGCACTATACGCCTTCGCGCGCATGATGGTCCGCGCGCGAGAAGTCGCTGCCTCCCACGGCTGCCTCGCGAGTGTCGGCATCATCGAAGCAAAGCCCGGCAGTGTCAACACTGTCCCCGGCACCGTCAGCTTTTCTCTCGACATTCGCGGTCCCAAGACTGAGCTTGTCCAAGTCGTCGAAACCGAGCTCCGCAAGGACTTTGACGCGATCGCTGCCGACGAAGGTAAAGGGATCGGCAAGCCTTGTCGGGTAGAGTGGACTCTGGACTTTGACTCACCTGCCGTCAACTTCCATCCTGATTGCATCGAGTGTGTGCAGCAATCTGCGGAGGCAGTTGCCTCCGATGCCGGCGTTGCAGACCCTAGGACGCTTGTTCGCACTATCATGAGTGGTGCTGGACATGACAGTGTTTTTGCCTCTAAGAGGGTCCCGACGAGTATGATCTTTGTCCCCTGTAAGGATGGACTTAGCCATCACCCTGAGGAGTTCTGTTCAGCGGACGATTGCGCGAGAGGGACGTCTGTAATCCTGCAGGCTATTATTCGGTATGACAGGAAACGGTTCTCAACATAGTTGCCTAATCACAATGAGGAATATCCTTGCGTACAAATTCTTCACGTACTTAAGTTAAAATGCGAGTGTCTACGTAGATCATTCAGGGCAGGCTTCGACCGAGAGCCGAATATCGCGGTTCCCCAAATGCCCATGTATTTAGCGCACCGCGCGACCGAGTGAAAGTCAAGACGAATAAAGATGGAAAAAGAAATCCCTCATTCAAATCTCATAAGAAATTTAAGATCCTGAGGCTCGACATAACACCCATGATGAAATTGTCAATTGTCAACACCGACGACGTACAACGTCCGCGCCATATATTTCGAACCCCATAATTTTTTCTTCTCTAGTTCTCATATAATTCCATCATCGTGTCCGTGGTCCATGATCCGTGCTCCTCCCAAAATCACCCATGCCATATTTTAACGCTTTATCTCGCCCCGTCGGAAGTCAAAAAAGGTCTCTTCAAGCATATCGGGAACGTAGTCGACTGACAGAAACCGGGTTTGAGGTCTCACTTATTCAGCATGGGTTGGATTGGGTTGATCGGTGTCGGGGAAAAAAAAGGCGCGAGCGCGGAATGGAAACGTAGCGGGATGGAATCGTCATGACGGGAGTAGGTTGGAGAGTAATTTATCGGTACTGTTGACGGATTTGTGGTTAGTCCATGCATTCCTTCCCCATAGAATCCATTCTATAGCACAATGCCGGAAAAGCCATACCTTGTAGAAACCAATGTCGGAGGCCTTCTCACGGAAGCACTGACGGCAGATATCCATCTAAAACCCAAAATAAAAGCACTGGTCAGCCAATCTATCCCATCGACCACACTGATCCTTCACATATTTCAAGCTTCGCATTTCTGAGGGTAGGGAATCGGTTCACATACACCGTACTTGCGGATCAGACCAGCGCGGTGGGAGCAGACACGGCTATCGATTTTGTTAGTACCAATCCCATCTACCCTTCCAATAAATCCCCAAATGCTGAATCACATATCCCAACCAGCATAAACCGTAGATAGGGTAAAACACACCATTGACGGGAACCCTTGCCGTACTTGCGAGGACGGCTGTACCACACGGACTCGTGAGTCATCTTGAATATGAGGCGATGAAGAAAAAGGACCTGAAAAGGGTGAGGTTGGCGTGGGTTTTCGTTGTCGTCGACGTCGCTGGCGTTGAGGGAGCGGAACGGAGCAATTCAAAAGTGGTTTGCGATTGTGGGCTTCTGTGTGTTGATGACTCAGCAGCCTGCGGGTTGCTGGAGCCGCCCTCGCTTGAAGCAAACTAGGCTATTTCGGGCCAAGATAAAAAAAAATGTCATGTGACCGGGTTAGAGCTGCGGCCTTTCGGGGATTAGTGCACCCACCACGAAGTATACTCTTAGGTCAAGCTCTGCTTGTGAGCATGATCTGGACTTTAATTGCCTCTGCAAAGCCCTTACCATACCTACTATGAGGCATTGTGGGCTCTACAGGGCGGACTGTTCTATGACTACCCTACTGGCTCTCAGATGGGTGCTCAAGGTGCCAGGGCACTCAAGTTCATGGTTCGCCAGTAGAGCTCCTTAAGAGGCTCGGCGGCATTCTTATGTCGAGGAAGCCTCAAGACCTAGGCTTACACAATATGTATGCTTGATTTGGATGTACCAGGGTGTGCAAAGCTACCTCGGTATTAACTACCCGCCAACCAACGCAGTCATTCGTCACTTCGACTCAACCAATTATATCAAATCTCACTATATCAACCATCGGAACATTCATCATCAACATAAGGAGCGTCATATGGCATAAAAAAAAAGGTCCTAGCTTATAGCAAGTCATATCGCATATGACGCTTCGACATGCAGCCAGGCCTGAAGAAATCAACGGTATAAGGGGTATATAGTACTCTTTCCAAAACTATGCAAGGTTTTTTTTTCCCTTTTTCAGTTTTCGAGATTGCGTTTTATTCGTGACAGCGCCCATTTCTTTCTGTTCGCCTAGCCTGTCGTCGCTATAGGCAGGGGGTATGCCACCTCGGGAGTTGTCGTGAAGACGTAAGGTAATTATCATTATTCAGAGGATTGTCGTTTAAGCCGGAAATCTGAAGGGCGCAAGCTTTGGACGAGCCTCACGCTTGACGGCCCAGGCTTTGACTGCGATTATGAGGATTTCGCACGCCATGATGAACGCTGTGAGCCCCAGTGAAACGGTGAAGGTGAACATTGCATCGAGCTCGTAGTAAACGATGGATTCGACGACGTTGCGAGACTAAATTTCTCGTTAGCCAAGATCCTTGGGAAGGTTCAAAATGGGCTACTTACGCTCAACATGAAAAGCAGGCCTCCGGAGATGAGGCAGAAGGACGCGATGATTTCAGTTGGTGGGCGAGAGGGCAGGTACGAGGTTGGAGGCTTCAGGTATAGGAGAACATAGGTCATGCCGCGAGCCAGCGCAAAGCCAACCAGCATGTTACCCCATTGCTTGTGAATCATGGAGGATGTCATGCTGGTCTGATGGTGGGATCCCATCATCATACCCAAGAGAAGGATTACCAGCGCAGGCATAGGGTTGAGCGACACTCCCTGCGTATCAGGGGTGTCCCAGACCTGTTCGGAAGACCCATGCGCTTCAATGTGAGGCGGACCACGGAGGATGGTGCTATTCAGCCAAGTCTTTACACGCTTCGACTCGAATAGCATGCCGCACAACCCTCCACCTAGGAACAAAATGGCGATAGACACGTGTTCGAAATCAGTCGCAGTCCACGCCTTACCCCAGCCGTTGAGGTGCTCGAGGAAAACGTTGCTCACTCCGTAGCTGAAAATCACAGCTGACTCGGTGTATTCGCCAGTAGCGATTTTGGCCTTCCAGCCAACAACCTCTCGTGGCGGCTTAACGTTCCATGCCCAACCGAGATCCGCCCAGCAGCCCATCACTCGTCCCAAGGTGAGCAGTCCATACCAGAAGAAGATGCCGCCTTTGATGAAATGCGCCAGACCGTTGAAGATTTCTCGTTCTCTCTGCTAGACCGTTAGTGATGAGTCCGGCTATAGGATGGGTCCTTACAAAGATGCCTCCATATGTCACTGCGCCGGTAGCGATAGCAATGAAACCGTATTGCAGAATCAACCGATCAATCACGTTGTAGACAAAGCTAAGATATCGCAGGGCGCGACCAGAAACCAGATTAGGTACACGGTTAGCGAGGAAGCGGTCGAGGACGGCGCTGTGCAGGAATCCCCGGGACTGAGGGGGCTCCGGAGCTTCTTCCTCGGGCTTCTCGAAGCCATCGTACTCGTCGGATGGAGATGCACATGACGGGGAGCTCGGGCGGCTATGGAGGGAAGCCGAGTTGCACTCGGTGCCCTGGCCGCTGTCTCTCGACCAGCGATACTCATGGCGGATGCCAGCGGGGTAAGTGGGAGTTTCCGCCATCTCATCGGTGGACAATGGGAGGAACTGTGCATGTTCATAGCCACTGCTTTTCTCGCCTCTACCAGCGTAGGCAAATACCAGTGCCATGGTTACCTGTGCAGCGATTATCCAGGTTCCGATCCATCCGATCTTGTGGTGGGCGTTGTTCTCATAGAGATCGGGGGTCTGACTGTTGTAGACGATTCCGACGACTAAACCAACGGCGTTCACCACGAGAAAGATGAACTGCGACAGAAGGGCCAGGCGAGACCGCGCGATGCTCAACATAATAGCTGGGGTTGGTCAATATGCATTGCGCACCCTCAGGGAGTCAAGGAAGGTGTCATGAGAGAAGGACATACCTGTCGGTAACACAAAACACCATGCGACAACCATGAGCGCAATGTGTGCGACAATCCAACCAGTGTGCTTTTCGTATGCAAAGTAACTCATTGGCGAGCTGTCGTTTGCGTCTGTTGGGGCGTGCTCGTGCGAGGAGGACATGCCCATATCCATGTCCATGTTCATATCCATTTCATGATCATCGCCGTGCGCAAGGGCACTCGCGATCGAGGCCAAAAAGAGAGCCGCCAGTGCGGCGCGAGATGCGCGTTGCAGCATGAGGTGCGGTGTTTATCTATACAATGGAGCGAAAGGGCGGAAAGCGATAATTAAAGCTGGTTCGGTATATATGGAGCTATCAATGGCCGAGCGCAAGCTCGAGCAGCCGACCCTAGCCCGAAAGTACGGTGTATGCAGCTGTTGGAGAGCTTGGGGTGAGGGGAAAATTGCAGCCTCCGTCGTCACTACTCGGAGTCGCGCGATAGGGCTGAAGGGCAGTGGTTTGAGCTATACAGCACCTGGGAGCGGGAGAGGAAGGGATACCAGCCTGCGGAGCAGATGGAGGGGAAATGAGAACAGGGCCAGGCAGGGTCAAGCCGGTCTTTTATTCATTTTTTTTTTCCGTTGGCGAGCTGTTGTACTTCGGAGGCAGCGGGGATACCATCATGGATTCAGAGGCCGTGGAAACAAGCCAGGACTCCAGCAGCAAGTACTAGTCATCCAGAGCCCCGTGTGCCGAAAGTGGAGATTTGCAGCCCTGGCGCTAACACTAATTTTTTGCTTTTCTTTATAATTTTTTTCTTTTTCTACGCGATACCCGGGTGTCGACTCCGTCCCTTGTACGTTTTCCCGCCCTCTCTGTTGTCCTTTCAGCCCGATGCCATCCCAGTAATGAGTCTTGAAACTGCTCGCCGTGAACCGAACAGCTGGGTATCGCATAAGCTGTCTGCTAGTGTAACAAGCGAATGATGTCATCATCGAGCGTCATACGACAGTCTATTCCGAGGTTTGGGGTACAAGGCCTGGGCCTTGTTGTCACGTTGATTCAAGGTAGCCTAAAGTCCTTAAGATACTACGACTGGAATTCTTAAGTCTGAATCAGCGTTCGGACAAGGATCGGGTAGTCGGAGTAATCGGAACAACTTGTGGAGGACTTGAAGGTTGTCACTTGTGACCTCATTCTCCACTCTCAAAATAATAATACAGCAAATTTTGTCGCTTTCATCCCTGCGAGCTTAACAACCGCCTATTAAGAAACGTGGCTGGGCTTTACCTTCGCAAGCGAGCGCGCTGCGCAAGCCTCCAGGATTCCAGTCGCTGCCTCGCAAAGCCTAGGGCCTTATTGACCAGTTTCATGATAAAGATCACTAGCGGTGTCCACGGCTGTCCACTAGCTTCGGCCCCCGATCTTAGCTTGGCAGCCCGTGTTTATGATTTTGATATGACTAGTATCACAGTCGGATTCTCGGGTTCATTTATTCAAAGTCCGAAAACAAAGTCCAATATGCTGTCGCACTGACATTACAATCTATCGCTGTTTTTACGCAACTTTTGCGGAGTATACATATCTCGTAGGGCTGCTGGGGAACGGCTAGGTATCGGACACGGCCCGAGAGTGACACTGGCAAGGATAAAAAGAAACTTCTGCGTTTTGTACGGGCATCAGGATTGATGGTCGACAATTGACATGCCACACAGAAATGGAAGTATGGGCTGACCATATGCTTATTGTTGCCGAGATTATGGTCAAGCGCCGCAATGCCGCATCTCGCAGTCGCAATCGTCCCCTTCCCCCACATATCAACTCATGAGCAGGATCCTCATACTCCGCAAAAGGGCATCTATCTACAGATCCTCAGCTTAGACAGCATCACCTCACCCTGTTATCATCGACATCTTCAGAAAAGTTACACAGTGCAACGAGAACTACTACAACCCTTGCGAAGAAGAAGAAGAGCCAGCCCCACTAGCCTCTCCCTCCTCCTCCCAGCCCTGTGCCTGTTTTTCCTCCATCTGACAACCCAACGGGCGATCCTGCTCTTGGCATGGCTAGCGTCTTTCTGCCCTCCAACATCCGCGCTCTTCCGGAGCTCGAACTCCTACCCACCTCTTATTCGCACGCACCTGCATGCCAACCCTAACAATAATGATTCATTATAGCTTCATCATTGGGTATTGTCTTGCTGACCAACTGATCCCGTCCCGTCCATGGTGGTATGAGTCATCGGTACCGGACGGATAACTTCTCCATCCTGGTCGACTCTGCCCTTGTTGCGTTGTTGCTCTAGTATACACAACTCGCTGTGCATAGGCTCAACTCTCGTGGCTTCAGCGTAGCCTGAAAAAGCAATGAGCGGCTTCTCACCCCGCATCTGATCATCCGCAACACTTTGCCCATACTGCATGTACGTATGCGTATAAGAACGTTGCTGCCTCGACTCTCGCAAGTCGTTGATCAAGCGAGCCACAGTCAACCTTGACAGTCCGCTGACATATCGTCCATCGTCAGCGCTTCCGACGCTGATTGGTAAACCTGTATATGGGGCTTGAATTGATAATATCAGCGCAGTGCTTAAGGGCGGGCGCGAGCTATCTAGAAGTCATCAGGTCATTTGAACACCTGGTGGGACCTAGTCGCCGACTCATCCAACCAATACTTTTGCCCGCGGTGACCGTCTTGAATGTGATGCCGTGTGCCGGAGACTTTTCTTGCCAGGGCATGGATCTGTTGTACGGTACATGTGCAGGTGCCCGAAGTCTTGCAGACCGCATTGTGTCGATACAGAGTAGGCAGCAGTGAATACTATGCTGCGCATGTGCCTTGTCCATGGATTCAAATGTCCCCAAGCCTTCGCAGGGCATCGCTATTATGGCAAGACAAAATCAGCAGAACGCTCCGACTTTCTATATAAGGTAACTCGCCTCAGCAGCGAAGCTCGGAAATCCGGCACACCTAGGAGCCAACTCGATTAATAATGCGAAAGTAATCTCCGAGGCCACCAAAGCACGAAGGATGTGAAACCCGGCATCAAATCAGAAATTGTCCCTAAGCCCGTGAACTAATTGGCGGGTGATCCCGCCTTTGATTTAAAATGTCCAAGCTCAAGCTCGCCTGCTCAAGCCCCTCCAGGTCTCATCGGATTCTCGGGGTTTCGGATACGAACGGACAATATCAGGAACTAATTTATGAAGATATTGTGAGAGAAGGTTAGTTTGACTTCATAGCTAAATTTCAAGTTTTCGAATCAATTTTGCTTCTCGTCGCTGGAAAGCACTTAGTTATCTACCCCGCTCCACCTAAGCTCAGCCTGGAGTACATCTTGTCCTATGTATACTACACCTTGTATAAGCGCTCCCCACTTAATCCCAACTCTTGCTTACCTGCAGAATCTGTGCTAAGGTAGTTGTGACAAAGGGTCTTTATCCTCTTTGGTCGAATCGAACTCTAGTATTGATACATATCTCCGTGGAAGTTGAGTGTTAGGGTTGTCATCCCAATTGTTATCTTTCTCTCATTAGGCTAACCATCCTTCTATGTGCCCCGAAGACTTTGGGCACGATGGCTCTCGGTATCTGAGTCTCATCCCCCATGTGATCAAAAACTAAACAAGAGCTATGCATACAAGCTTCCATATAAAGCTCTACTCCGTAGACAGGGATCGCTTTTATGATCTTCCTCCTGCAGTGCAGCGTACACGAAGTCTCGAAGTCTCTATACCTCTTAGAACTTGGCGCAATGTCACCAGCGACCATAACTGAATTCCACCTGGCGGGAACAACGCAAGTCCAATTTATGTGTCGAACTTGGCATCTATGAACCAACGCATCTGCATCTTGTTGGGTTATCGCAACTCTTATGGTGATCGTTTTGTCCATTGTCTGAGCTTAACAGAGAGTAACAATAGGCTTGCAAGAAAACAAATCTACCATGTTCCGAAGATCCATGGAATTGTACAAGGATAAGTAATTGGGATCGTAGTCTAATCTTGAATAAGCATTTTGAACTCCTTTGGAGCACGGTGAAAGGCTTTGTTTGCTTTGGCTTGTTATTGCTGCAAGGCAGAGCCGAGGCTTGCCCTTATAGTCTAGAGCCTCTACATCGGACAATGACCTCATGGATACGTAGGGAAGGATCAATAAACGCACCTTCGTGGAGGTATAATTTGGCCTGCTGGGATCAAACTCTGCACGGTACGGTATCGGATGTCTCAACCGTACGTACCATGGCCCAGCCTTTGCTATTTAAATGATCACTAAACCCGGATACAAACGGCTAGCCTACGGGGTCAGCCCGGGCTGAGTAGATCCAGCAGTCGCTTATGCAGGTGATTATGGATTGCTTAGTACGACTAGATATTGGTATGGTTGATGAAAGGTGTGCTTAACGCGACAGATCTATGGCGAGCCCCGGCTACGCCGTAGCTTTAAGTTGATAAGCACATCGATGGAATTCAAACACAAAGCTTCCTTGCTGAGCTTATTTTGAGTCATGAAATAGTCTTCATAGATAAATAGCCAAGCCCATATGTATATATCCAGCAGCGGGGCGGGAGGGGTTTGCCTGGGTACTAGTGCTAGGGTTACATCCCATCTGGATGGCCGCTCGTATCGGAGTATTCAAGACACAAGCTTCGGGTTGGCTTTGTCGGCATCCGTGGGTGCTCTTCGTGGTGTCTTATGCTGTTCTTGTTGTCCTGCTGCCTGTCATACAGTACGTCCTGCAAACATTAAACTAGCGAGCATCGGAGCGAGATCCGATCCGCTGAGACGGAGCCAAGAATTTGCGCCACTCATTGTATGTATGTATGAATGCATGGTTAATTCACATTCGTATCGAATCGGCTATCGGATCTCTGCAACTAGCAACGGCAACTTCGGCAAATACCAGCCGGTCCTCAAATGGGTTTATTGCACACTACAAAAATCGGTGATCGAGAGCTTCTCTGTGCCTTGCATTGGGCAGCGCAAGCAGTTTCCATGGTTGATTGTGTTGTTGGGTTTGTTTACCTTTCGGGAACTTTCGCATAAGCCTTAGGAGTGTATGGGCAAAAGATCTTTAAAGAATCCTTCTCTGACGAAAGCATCATTCACGAGCGGCACATGGAAGTGGTTCTGGTGGAAACGAAGGAGGGGCAAGCGGAAGTGGGGAGGCGATCCCATCTTTTTCGCCGCCATATAAGTCCTCCTCACTGCCCCTCGCCGGTCCCCCTCATCTTCTTCAGATTCGAGGCTTCTATCCCTTTCCCCGTTCCAGCTCCCCTCAATTAACCCTCAAAATGGCCTCTAACCCCCCTGGAGCTTGCTGCGCCTCTGGTTTCAAGCACGAAGGCACCCCAGTCGGCGAGACAAAGAGCATCGGAGGAAGTCGGTTTGCCCCATCCTTTCTCCAACCCGCCGGAAACTTTGTGCCGTGCTAACAGCCTACCTCTTTCCAGCCGAGACTTACATTGTCTACCCCAAGGACAACCAGACCCCCGAGAAGGCCGTTCTCATTCTGAGCGACATTTTCGGTATCTACGTGAACGCTCAGCTCCTTGCCGATGAATTCGCAGCCAACGGATATGTCGCTGTTATCCCCGATCTTTTCCATGGCGACCCTATCAAGCTCAGCGATATGGAGAGTGGAAAGGCCGACCTCCCCGCATGGCTCCCTAACCACCAGCCCGCGGTTGTCGACCCCGTTGTCGAGGCTACCATCAAGTACCTGAGACAGGACGTTGGTGTCAAGCGCATTGGTGCTGTTGGTTACTGCTTCGGTGGCAAGGTGCGTTTTTATTCTTTCCATAGTGAGATTCGCGCCACTTCTCGTTTCGTCTCCTAATAAGTCGCCATTCAGTACGTCTGCCGCTTCCTGAAGCCCGGCAAGGTCGATGTCGGATATACCGCCCACCCCTCTTTCGTCACCGAGGAGGAGCTTGCCGCCATCGCTGGTCCCCTATCCATCTGCGCCGCCGGTAAGTCAATCAGCTATTTGTGTCCCGAACAATGCTAATAAGTTCAAAGAAATTGACAACATCTTCACAACGGCTCTCCGCCACAAGTCTGAGGGGATCCTGATCAAGACTGAAAACCCTTGGCAGATCAACTTATACAGCGGTGTCACTCACGGCTTCGCTGTCCGCGCTGACTTGAGCAACAAGCACCACAAGTTCGCCAAGGAGCAGGCCTTCGCCCAGGCTGTGACCTGGTTCAACCAGTACCTGTAAACTTAGCGTATACCAAAACTTTGGAATATGTGTAAATGTGGGTATATATACTTCATATCAATGGAATAATCTTGATACCCATGTCCCTCCATTACCTTGGGGATTCTTACTCGAGAACTCCTAGATAGGGTTTGTCATTGTGTTTTCCAGATGGTCATTTCAAAATAGGCGGTCGTCGCCCAAATGGGAGTTGGGCAAGCAATATCACTTCCGTGGGCGGACAGCTGTAAAGGTATTGTCCAGTCGTCAAACTACAAAATGGAGCATATATCAATCGCTCCTTCCCATGAGGGATTTTACAAGGTTGATCGCTAGCACAGTAAACACGTTTTGCAAGGTAGATCATGTCGTCTGCCGCAAAAGTTCGTTGCAGATTGCGCTCAATTCCTTTGGTGCACGGCCTGGGGAATTACTGCGCTCGATCTTAATCCTCCGCTCCGCCAATGAAGGCCACAAGCGGGAAAGGACAGGCAGTTTGCGAAATACCGTCGCTCACTCAGCGGTTTTCGGTTGAGGCTGCCGAGCTACAGCTCTGTATTCGGTCGGCATACCGAGGCGGTTGATCCCAATCCAGGTCTTTCGAACTTCGCATCGTTACTGATCAACAGACTGTCAAACTGTCAAACTATAGGCACCAACTCTAATCCTTTGGGGAAAAGGCTCGGTTATTGGCCATTAATCTCCGACTGGATCCAATATCGCCGTTATTGTCATGGTGGAGGTTACTTAGAGAATGCAAGCAGTGTTAAAGAAACCGAAGAGTGTTGCGACCAGCGCTCATCGCGTGGTGCTTACTAGCCAGCATCATACCTAGATAGTGACGATCAGAAAAGGGATGTGCGAGGTACACATAGCCGATCCTTAGATTGACAGGATATGCAATGGGTGATAAAAAGGCGAGAGATCACGCGACTGAAATAGTACTTCAGTCTTCAATTGTCAAATTGATCTCGTGAGGTCCACGGTTCTCCGGCTCATACCGTTTTTTTGGAGTTTTCAAAACCGGACATGAGACGGCCAATAATTCAATTAGATGTGGTTTCCTGGATGTACAGGAAAAGAAAGGTGATCTTATCAGCAGAGGGATCGGCCTGGAAGTATAGTTGGCAGATGTAAGCCCGCTCCGTGAGCTGAAAAACCAGGGCGGTCCGCGATTGAACAGTGGAACGTAGGTCAAGAGAACTAGATAATTATCGTTCTGATAAAACAGATAGCTAGTTCATGGTACAATATTGCTTCAATAGTTGCCTATTCAGAGGATCGTCGACGCACTCCTTGAGGCGCTCACCACGAGGACCATCGAGGTGGGTAGGTGGTGGGTTGGCCACTTGGTTTCTTCGACAGTTGCTCATCAAAGCGTCCATTAAGGCGGTGATTTGTGCATGCCCTGATGTTCTGTATATGGGTGCGGGTTGAAAGTTTCTCTCCAAGCCTTGTGTTTGCTGGGGACTCGAGTGATATACAACATTAGTCTTGACACACGTGACCCGGGGGATTGGCAGCCTGGAAAAAAAGACCCACCAAAAGAGGATCAGGACTCAGGAACGAAGAGTGTTCGCTGTTCTCACATTATTCGAGCTGGAGAAGCACTCGCACCGTGCTTCCGCCCGTCTTTACTTCCGATCCCTACTCTTATCCCGTCGGTTTTCCCGCGCAGATCTTTTGCCTCCTTTCCTTTCCTTGAGGTTGATCTGCTGCCCGCATCGCGACTCGTTCCTGGCACGGATTCGCCGCGTTTGTCGCGCGAATTGCTGGCCTCAAGCTTTGCCAACAAACCTGATTGTCACGCCAATCCGTGTTACTTACATCGCAAAAGAATTATACGGCGCGCACGACTTTGTTCGAACTCCATTGTACCTTTGATAATTCGGATTTGCGTGTCCTTTCGTTCGCCGAATATCTGTCCTCACGATGGCATCTCCAGCTGCATTGCCTCCCTTACCATTCAACCCTTCGAGGGTCCGCTCATATCTACTTCGATTACCGTTGTTTACTCGATTGGTGGTTCTGGTCATAATCCTGTTTTGGCTGCTCGAACTGCAGACGGTTTGGAGCGTTGTGCAATGGGGATCCTTAATTCCGGATGAGATTGGGCTCAGTACTAGTACGGATTTTGGCTCCTTACGAATTGAAGGCGTCTTGCTGACGCGCCTCCAGTGTATCGCCTCAACACCTACCCGGTGATTCACACAGGGTTTTTCCATACCTTTATCAACCTATTGGCCGCAACACCTCTCATTGAGCGTTTCGAAGCCGAGCATGGAACATTGACTGCCATCGCTTTGTTCACAGGACGTGAGTTTCCCCAAGTACCAGCACATGGAGAACAGTTAATGCTAACATCTTATTTCCAGCACTTTCCACACTACCGGCGGCCATCTACCTGGTGATTGAGAAGTTTATTCTGCATAGCAACACTGCCGTGGCTGGTGCAAGGTGAGTCCTCCAAACGTTCGATTTATGATTCGTGGTCTAACATCATATGGAAGCGTTTGGGCGTTTCTTCTTTTGGGCTCCGAATCGATCAGGACCTTCAAGTCCAACCCCTACTTTAGGTACGTCTCATTGGCAGCTAGAATCAGTCCATGCACTGACTTTATCTCAGCCTCGGGAACTATAAAATTCCTACATGGGCTTCTCCCTTATTTGCATGCGTTCTTGTCTGGATTCTAGTACCCAACACTAGTTTCCTTGGGCATCTCTGTTCAGTACTCATTGGTTATCTTCGTACGTATCCATTCGCCAGCACCCATCAAATAGCACTAACCCTTTGTCATTAGTCGGCCTTGGGTACCTCAAGTTTTTCGTCCCACCGGAAAAGATTTTGAGGTGGATTGAAGGAAAGTTGAACCTCTTAGGGCGGCTGCCCCATTATGTGTCTGTGGATCAAAAGACATACGGCCGGTACGGAGTCCTTCCAACTGCCGGTGCCCCTGGAGGTGAACGGGGAACGCCGATGAGCTTCCTCGGAGCTTCGCCGCAACGCCTCGGACCGTGATCTGCACATATTTTGGAAATTCTCACTTCTTGTGTATATCTAACTATAAATACTGCATGATATAATTAGCTGTAAACTATGCGGAGAACTTAATGTATAGATTGATGACGATGATTACATTTTGCGCTTATCCAGCTGAGCTGGTCTTTAGCGGCCTCCCTAAATTTCCATGTGGAGAGCCGATCAACTCGACCTTCAACTTCACCTTCCCCATGGACTGGAGCCCGTGAAGGCCTAAGTTCCATGGCGTTAAAATGTGAGTGACCTTACATATGAGACTCCGCCTGCTACGAGACTGCTCTAGCTATTCCATTCCCCGCTTTTCGACCTCAATCGCTCGCTCCTCTCACCCGGAATGTCGCAAAGGACACCTTAGAGCTTCACATCAAGGAACAAAGCTAACAGAAGACAACACGGCAGCTGCAATCCGCAACTTGCGGAATAACCCTCAACTTTTATTTGTCCGATTGCCGTACTTTCTATCCTTTCTCTGTATCGTTGCCGGCGTTGTCTGGCTGTTTCTCCTACCCCTCGACGACTACTCCCGCAAGAACTACATCTCGGAGAACGCGCTTTTGCCCGGCCAGGTCCACGCGTATTTCTCAGGCAGTGAACAACATATATTTCGCGGATATAAGAAGGAGTTAGAAGGATTGTTGGAAAATGATGGCGGAGGGATAGGGCAGAAGAATGATGAACGGACGCCAGTGTATGTTTTGAATCCCGACCTTCGGTCTGTCGTGAAATTATTCTGCGGCACGGGCTAACCATGTCATCCCGCCTAGGATATCGGATAAGATTCAGTCAATTCTGGGAGCTGCTGGACTGAAGGTTGCAACGCAAAGCTATGAGTATACTTCCTCGGGCATCACGCACCAGGGAGAGAACATCTATGCCATTATTCAGGCGCCGCGTGGAGATGCGACGGAAGCAATCGTGCTTGTTGCGGCTTGGAAGACTATTGATGGCGAGCTGAACCTAAATGGAGTCACCCTCGCGCTGACGCTAGCGAGGTACTTCAAGCGTGAGTTGTTGAAATGCATGGAATACCTCCGCGTCGCTGACGAATGATGTTTAGGCTGGTCTTTGTGGTCAAAGGATATCATTTTCGTTCTGCCTCCTGATAGCAAGACGGGTACCCAGGCTTGGATTGACGCGTATCATGATATGCAGCCGTCTACTGTGCAGCCTCTGCCTCTGAAGAGTGGCGCCTTGCAGGGAGGCCTGGTGTTTGAGTATCCCTTTGAGCACCGATTTGAGAATATTCACATCGTCTACGATGGTGTAAATGGCCAGCTTCCCAACTTGGACCTTTTCAACACAGCTGTGTCGATTGCCGGTGGCCAAATGGGAATCGGAACGCGGTTGCAGGAGATGTGGGAGCACAATGGAAGCTATGAGAAGCGACTGAAGACTATGCTTAGAGGAATGGTCAAGCAGGGCTTTGGATACGCCACCGGAGCGCATAGCAGCTTCATGCCGTATCATATTGACGCTATCACGCTCCAGACTCAGGGTAATGGATGGCAAGACGAAATGGCGCTGGGTCGCACGGTGGAGGGTCTCACTCGAAGCTTGAACAATCTGTTGGAACACCTGCACCAAAGCTTCTTCTTCTACCTTCTCATGCAGACCCATCGTTTCGTCAGTATAGGCACTTATCTTCCGAGTGCGATGCTGATTGCAGGCAACTTTACCATCATGGCCATCGCCTTGTGGCTACGGACTGGTTATTCCCAAGGTCCTTCGAGTGCTATCGCAGCCACTCAGGACGAAAAGACCAGTGCAAAGGCAACACCCATCTCCGAAGACAAAGTTGCGTCGCCGACGCAAGGGACGACAACCAAAGCCGTGGAGCGTCAACTCGCTCTTCCGCTTACACTTGTCGTTGGTCTGCACCTACTAGGTCTGATTCCATTGTACATCTTTAATAACATCTCTCACGAAGTGAGTTTTCAACCCAATGTCTTGCCCGCCATAGGACCACTAACATCTGCACAGAATTACACGCTCGCGACCTATATAACAATCCTTACAAACGCATTTCTCCCACTCCTCCTGGCCGCTATTCTCTCTCGGTACTCGATCACAACACAACAAACCCACCTGATTAAATCCCTCTCTCTCCTCCTTCTCGGCCTCTTCCTCTCAACCCTCGCAACCCTGAACTTCTCCCTCTCCTTCATGATTGGCCTCTTATGTGCCCCGCTCTCCTTTGTGCATCACATCTCCGCCAAAACAGCGACTGTGCTCCGTTACGCCTTCTCAATCACAGGTCTTGTGTTCTTGAACATCTTGTCACCGCCTGTTGTTCTGCTGGCAGGTTGCGCGTATTTCGGTGTTTCAGTTGAGACGGTGCTCACTGAGGCAGCGTTTGGATGGGATGTTTGGGGCATGTGGACGCAGGTTGTTGTTTGGTGTGTTTGGTGGCCAGCTTGGGTTGTTGGAGGGGCTCTAGTTGGGGTCTCATTGTTCTAGATGACTAGATATGGCGGCCTGTTCTCAAATTCTACGGCTTTGTGGGCATGCCCTAAGGGGTTGCATTTAATTAGGTTGTAATTTAGGCTACTGGGGCGGACTTAGCTGAATGCCCGGATTATATAATAGGGATCTCAATAAATGTGATCATCTGCATGCGTTTCAATTGAGGATTCTAGAGCAGTCGGAGAAATATGCCGGAAGCCTCTTTTATGGACCCGCATACGCTAAGATTGGATAGACTAACTTCCTCTATGCAGCCCACACATCCTTCCCTACACCCTCTATCCAGTGTCCCAGCTGGTTGACACCAGCATCCCAGTCCTTCAGCCTATTCCGCATGCCTTCAATCTGTTTCATATCCAGGACCTTTGGCTGCACCCAGTTGATTTGTGCAACCTGTGCAACCTGGTCAATAGCGCCCTTCAGTAGGCCCAGCGAAAGGGCCTTCATGACCAGGTGTTCGATTTCTTCTGGCTTCACCTTTGTCTCGGCGGCAATAGATGCGAAGGTTAAATTGCGGTCGTGAGGCGGGCGGCGGAAGACCATTTCTGTCAAAGCAGACAGGGAAATCTTCTGGTATAAAAAGAAGCGGTGTTGCTCGAGTAGTTGGTTCTTGGAGATGTTGCCCGCGAGGACATCGTATGCGGTCAAGTCGCCACGGTTGAAGGCAAAAAGGAGGTCGCGGAGCCAGCTGTGTGGCGTTTCGGTGAGAGAGTCCAGGATAGGGTGCAGGAGAAGTTCACCGAAGTTGTAGATGGAGTCCGAAACAAGGGCGGCGACGCTGAGGTTGTAGGCGCGGTGCCCGCGCTCGGACTCGGAAAGATCCTCAATGTTGATGCAAGCGAGGTAGAGGAGAGCATTTTTGTAGAAAGATGCGAATTCTTGTTTGGCCTGTATGGTCCTTAGCTTAGTCTCTGGAGACGGTCGGGGACAAATTGTACATACGTGGTAATAGTCAGCGTTGACTTTGTAGAAGGAAGCATGCACGACATTTTCCACCGAGTCAAATGAATCCAACACCTTCTGGCACGTCTCCAGGTCCTTCTGCGCTCCATCCAAGTTTTGTAGCCGTTGCTTGACATTGGCGAGTTCCGCTAGGGCGTAGATGTAGGCTTCTTGTGAGTCTGGCTTGTCCACCTTAGCTGCGAGTGATGTGAGGAAGGAGAGTCGTTCTTTGTCATCTGCCAAAGCCAAGAACCGTTAGCAAATCTCGCCTCTTTTGCACGACTGCCCGCCATACCTGCGCACTCTGTTGACGCCATCAACCCCAACGAGACGAACTGCAGTTGGTTGATCTTATCGGCGAAGCTAAGGACAAAGGTTTTGAATATCGGTAACCGCTGAGGTGCACTCTCTGGTAGACGGAAAAATTCGACCAAGGCATTGGTCAGCTGATGCCACAGCTTTCGCTCCCAGTAGTCTTCGAAGCTCAGGAACGAAGCCTGACATTGTTCCGGAGCTTGTTGCAGCTGGTCGGCGAGGAAATCGGAGATCTTTTGATTCTCCATGCTGACCGTACAAGGGGGTAAGCTGCGATAAGACGTGGGGTAGAGAATTAGGAGGATATGGATATGGTAGAGTGACTAGATGAAATAATGAGAGCTGTTCTGAAGACCTAGCCTAGAGAGATCTGGCTGATGATGGAAGCTCAAGCGGCTGTCGTACATACATATGGGGTAAGCGGTGTCTCTGCGCCGCCGTACCCGGAAGCCCTTTAGAGCCTCAAGCCTCAGGCAGTTATCCTCTATTCAACAAAGCCCTTCAAGAAACTCAAGAATGTCACAAAAGGCTCAAAAAAAAGGTGCCTTAAACTAGAGTTTCCGGTTTGAATCTTCCGAATGTCACAAGTGTTTAATTGTGAAGGCTCAACTCATTACATGTTAATCACTACCTCTCTAGCTTGAGTATCTCAGTACCATAGCTCATTTTTGCCCTCGTGCCACGAAGATGGTCTTATGAAACGTGTTTCCATCTTTTGTGAACTCCAGCGGCTCTTCAATGACCTGATACTTGAAACCGTTACCAAAACCTGCATTTACATACATCTTTTGCATCTCCTCGGCACTGAACCCGTGTTTCGAGATTGTTTGGACGACCTCGCCCATTTGGTGCAAACCATGGTCACGATGATGCTCTGGGACGAGATCCACGATCATCATCACTCCACCCTTCTTCAATCTTTCTCCAAGGCACTTCAGAGCTTCCTCGGGGTGCTCGAAGTGATGGAGGGCCATGCTGACTACCACGATGTCGAAGTCAAAGTATTCGGACCCGGAGACTTCAGCAGGCGATGAGTTCTCGAGCAAGTTGGCTTTAATTCCGGTCATTTTATCTGAAATACCGGCTTCGCGCACGTTCTTGTTGAACTCGTCAATCATGCCATCGGAGATGTCCATGCCCACCCCGCGGCTCACAAACGGTGCCAATGCCTAACACCGGATTAGTCTATCAACACTCACTTCATGGACTGACTTGGGCGACACAGCCACTTACTATAGAAATATGTCCAGGCCCGCAAGCATATTCTAGCAACTTAAGAGTCTTGCCCTTTCCTGCCTCGGTATCGGCCCAAACATCGCTAACCCAGGTGCGCTGGGTTTGAGCGACTTTGACCAGTGTTTCTATCCCTTTTCTGAAATCAGTCTTGTAGGTACGAGACTGTTTCCTAGGCGCTTGTGAGACATGAACTCCGTGCCGCTGCTTGCAGATGACTTACTCGAACACCTGGCGGTTCTTCTCTGCGAAATTGCTGGTCATTTTTGCTGAGTAGAGGCAATGCTTATGGTTCTGTTTCAAACTAAGTCAATAATTGACCAAGGAGGCTCGATAGTTTGATGAGTTGCAGAGAAGAATTGAAGAATTACGAGAAGAACGGATGAATCGCTGCCTTTTATCACTGTTTGACCCCCATTCTCGTTGTCGGAGAGATATCGGAGACTTCCATAGACAGCACACCCACTCTCTGGCGCCCAATGATGGCCAGAACCCAACCACGAGTCACTAGGTCAGGTCTCAGCCAGTCTACTCAATTATATTGACTCTTGCCTCAGTATTTCTCAAAGTAAAAGGGCATCTCAAGGCACAATTCCTCCATCTTGAACTCACGTGACTTTACAGCAAGCCCTAGGTTTTACCTGTGCTGGACAACTCAAGCGGCTTCGACCACTAACAGGTTGTGAGAGCATAGCTGCCAAATAATCTAGCCAGTGAATCAGGCTGTTTCTCAGTAGGCTTATTGGATCGGATAGACGGTCAATCGGGCCCGAGGAATATTCAGAAGTCGGCATTGTAGGCTCTATGGTCTCTCATATCATAGGTCGAACCTCTCTCCAGGCAATTGGCTTAAGTGATCTTTGAGTATGCCCTTAACCATGCTCATAAATAGTAGATACCTAAAGCGCTCGACTGAGTGCCGCCTGCTTGACAATTTTGCTGATTATTTAGCGGCCTCAGGCACCAATATTGCTCTCGAGGAGCCATGAGCCAATCACGGCTCAGTAATAGTCATACATCACAAAATTATGCTCACTTTTTCGAGTCACGAACTGCGGCCAGTCAATAGCAGGTGCACCCTCAAAATAAACCTCTTAAGTCTTTATCAAAGAGTGATATCGGCTTGTTTTCTGTCAATTTTGGTAAAACTCATTCCAGGTTGCTGTCCGAATCAGGACTAGCGCCTTGGTCCCGTGCCAGCAGATTGCAGTTCGGCGATGAACGACTTTCGATCTCATCTACGACCTCTCGCTGAGCTTCGCGCCCTCGTTCTCCCCGCTCTCGACTGCTGCTGTACAGATCCTCCACAAATTCAATTCTGAATGCCGGCTTAGCTGACAACTCAATAGAGACCATGCAGAAGTGCCGGGCCGTCAATCCCGTCCTGGGGTCCAGGGCGTTTGTCCCCACCCCCCGTGTCCAGTTCCAAGTGCAGCGCCGCAATCTTCAAGATGTCACAATTACCAGGACAGGAAAGCCCCTCCTGAAGGTTCAGGGTGGACGGTATGTGCTCAATGGCGTCTGGGTGCAATTGACGGTGCTAACGAGCTTCGTCATAGATCATCTCTTGGAGGTATTTTACCTAGGCTTTTCGCTCGCCGCCTGCCCCCATGAACGCCGGATACTAATGCGAACCCTGGCTAGGACATACTGCGACCGTCTTTGGCGCCACAGGTTTCTTGGGTCGTTATATTGTCAACAAACTCGGTAGGCCCGACCCTTGGTGTGACCGGGGCCTATAAGTTGACGACTTCCAGCTACACAGGGATGCACGGTGGTTGTTCCCTATCGTGAGGAGATGGCCAAGCGCCATCTCAAGGTCACCGGTGATCTTGGACGAGTCGTTTTCATTGTACGAAGTACCAAAGCAGCTGAACTGCCCTATCTACACTAACGCAACCGCTGTCAGGAATACGATTTGCGCAACACGCAGTCCATCGAGGAGAGTGTCCGACACTCCGATGTCGTCTACAATCTTGTCGGCCGCGAATACCCTACCAAGTCCGTTGACGAATAACTCACGCTGAAGCTTTGCTGATGGTGGCCCAGGAACTTCTCATACACCGACGTACATGTCGACGGCACCGAGCGCATCGCCGAGGCAGCTGCCAAGTACGACGTTGACCGATTCATTCATGTATCTTCCTACAACGCTAACAAGAACTCCCCTTCCGAATACTTCGCTACCAAGGTCAGCTTACTCGGTGCTTTTCGCTACAATCGATGACTGATTTATTGCAGGGATGGGGTGAGGAAGTGGTACGCTCTATCTACCCCGAGACCACAATTGTCCGACCCGCTCCTATGTTTGGTTTCGAGGATAGACTCCTGCACAAGCTTGCCAGTGCGACCAACCTGTTCACGTCGAACCACCTCCAGCAACGTTCTTGGCCCGTTCACGTAAGTCGTGTTCATGAATGGCTATGGGTAAATAGCTGACACCCACTAGGTCATTAACGTCGGTGCTGCCCTCGAGCGCATGCTGCACGATGACACTACAGCCGGCCAGACATTCGAGCTTTACGGCCCCAAGAACTACTCTCCTGCTGAGATTGCCGAATTCGTTGACCGTGAAATTGTCAAGCGTCGCCGCCACATCAATGTCCCCAAGCGCGTCCTAAAGCCTGCCGCTCACCTTCTCAACAAGTACCTCTGGTGGCCTACTCTAAGCGCCGACGAGGTGGAGCGCGAATTCATTAATCAGGAGATCGACGAGACGGCAAAGACATTCAAGGACCTCGGAATTGAGCCTGATGAGCTGTCCAATCTCACCTTCCACTACCTGGTAAGCGCGACCTGTTATACATTGTTTTAGTTGAGAGCTAACTCCCCTACAGAAAGGCTACCGAAGCGCCTCCTACTATGACTTGCCCCCAGCTACAGAACGGGAGCGAGCGGAGGAGAAGAAGTACGTCCACGTACTCGACGACCAGTAGTCTTGTTCTTTTAGTGTACATAACCATACTAGACGCATTGATTTCATTTGTTCACAATAAGCGTAGCCTCAGAATTTTTCCCTCAAACAGCTGGTCTAACGTGCTGTACCTCATCGATTTAGGCCGCCGTGGACATCCCCGCTCCGTTCCGCAGTAACCCACAGGCATCACCATCAACCAAATAGACACAATAACTACACCGCGGGAGACACCTGGAAAGATTCAACCGATACCGTATTGGACCGACGATTCCAGAAATGACAAACCAGTCCCGTTCACCGATCCTCCTCCTCAAAACAAAATCGTCCCCGCACGACGGCTACGACGAATTCTTCTCGGAGCAAAACTACACCCCAACCTTCGTGCCCGTGCTTTCGCACAACTTTCACAATGAGAACCTAGCGCAAATAAAAGAGCTCTTCGAGTCCGGACATCTAAATCCGGGGCCTGAACGAAGATATGGCGGGCTAATCTTTACCTCCCAGCGCGCTGTTGAAGCGTTTGCGGATATGCTCGCTGGTGTTGATCGTGCGTTTCTTCCCACCCTATACAAGAGGACAAAAAGCAGCTTGCTGATTGATCATTATATATGCTATACAGACTCCCTCACGGCATCCGCCTCCCGTGCCCTCCCTCTCTACACCGTCGGCCCCGCAACAGCCCGCTCCCTAACAACTCTCCGAAATACGCACCTCCCCCACGCTACAATCCACGGTGCGGACACCGGAAACGGGGAGAATCTCGCAACTTTCATCTTAGACCACTACAATAGCCTTTTTCCCTTCTCCTCAGACCCTGCTACTGCATCCGAAAATAAGGCAGATGGGCGGAAACCACCCCTCCTCTTCCTTGTCGGCGAGACACGGCGAGATATCATACCCCGCACACTCATGGGAGATTCTACGTCTTTGTCTCGGCGGATAGACGTTGAGGAAGTGGTAGTATATGAAACGGGTGTTGTGGCTGGGTTTGAGGGTGAATTTGAGGAGATTCTTGCGAAATATAACAATCCTGCGGGGGTGGTCTGGGTTGTTGTGTTTTCGCCGACGGGGTGTGATGCTATGGTGAGAGTTCTGAGGCGCACAGCAGTTAGCAAGCAGGAAGGGGAAGGGAGGGGGGTGTTTGTGGCGACGATTGGGCCTACGACAAGGGATCATTTGGTCAAGGACTGTGGATTTCAGCCAGATGTTTGTGCGGCGAAGCCGTCGCCGGAGGGAGTTGGGGAGGGGATTGTGAATTTCACGAAGAGCTTGGTTGGTTAACAGTGCTGAGGTCGTTGCTTAATGGTGCGGCAGTGGTTCAGTTGTACTATATACCCAGGATAGTGTTTGGTACATGTATGAATAAAGTATAGCTCAAGATTGTAGCTTCATTACCTATTTCACTTAAATGGTCTGGAATGACATGACATAAACAAGAAAGATATAGCTGAATTAATCCACAGAACTAGGTACAACAACCCTAGACATTTCTATGCAAATATGGTATGTGCAATTCCGCTTCGGTATCACTGCGCTCGCTGTTCTCGAACTTCGTTTCCAACAACCGTGGATCTCTACCGCATAATTTCCTCGTAGATCAGGACTGGATAAAGTTAGTAAGAAGCACTAAAATAAGGCGGGTTCGACTGACCCTTCAACTGTTCTTTGCTAAGAGCATCCTTGTTTTTATCGAAGTCAAAAAAGCCTTCCGGGATCGGAGGGGCCGTTGGCTCATCATCGGGATCATGGTATGGTTCCAGGTAAGGATGACGCAGCGCCTCTTCCACGGTGATTCGCTTCGTTGGGTTGAACGCTAGTAGTTTCTCCAACAGGTCTAATGCCAGGTCATTGCTCTTCGGGAACAGAGCCTTGAAAGGAATTTTCTTCTTGAATGGGAGAGATCGGATATACTCCCGAGCCCGTCGGGATTTGATTCCATAGTAATCTTCCATCGTGGGCGTCCCAAGCACGTCCAAAATTAGCGTCAATTGGTGGTGATCTGCGATTACACATTAGTCTCCTGCATTCAATCGGAAATACTAGGTGCAAACACACAATCCTTTCCAGGGAATAGGGGCTTGCCGCTCAGCATCTCTGCAAGAATACAGCCAACACTCCACACATCAATCGCTTTCGTGTATTCTTTGAATGTCAACATGATTTCGGGGGCACGGTACCAGCGTGTCGCCACGTATTCCGTCATGAAGCCGGAGTTATCATCAGTCGACGCAGCAGACCGAGCTAGGCCAAAGTCGCAGACCTTGAGGTCACAGTTGGCATTTAGGAGAAGATTTGAGGGCTTGAGGTCACGGTGTAGAACGTTCGCAGAGTGCATGGCTTTCAGTGCACGCAAGGTCTGATAAATAAAGTATTGGCAATGGTCATCTGACAGATCCTGAGTACGGATGACACGATGCATGTCTGTTTCCATCAGTTCCTATTCCCCGCGTTAGTCATATCTTTATCTCGAGTCCTATAGCACAGAATCTACCTGGATGAGATAAACTTCGTTGAAGCTCTCGTAGTTTCGGGGCCTTTGGATATCCAGGATAGAGATAATGTTCTCATGATTGAAGTACCGAAGCAGCTTCATCTCTCGTAGCGTTCGTAGGCAAAACATTGAATGGTCGAATGGAGTGATCTTTTTGATAGCGACTTTCTGTCCAGACGGTTTGTGAATGGCAGAGCAGACAACACCGTAGGCGCCTTCACCAATGACATCTTGGATCTCGTACTGATCGGAGACGTTGAAGGAAATCTTCCTTGAACCTCCCTGGGGAGGGGCTTGTTGCACCATAATCGCGGATTCTGGGGTACGGTGTCAGCTCCGCTATAACTCTCACTTAACGACCATCAAGGTGACAATGTTATTAAGCCACGGAGCCGACGAAATATCAACACAGTGTGCCTAGGGGTCAACGCATCCAAGCCAGTAGCTCGGTTGCATATCATGCAGGTACACACCACAGCGCATAACGGTCTCACGTAGCAACTTAACAGGAGAGTATAGAATGCGCTTACAATCGGAGTAGCCTGTCGATGATTTCAGGTTATGCGAGGAGGAGCCGCGAACGATCCGTTCTCAGTCTGCGCGACGAGCCGTAGGATGACGGGACGATAGTTGAATGCGGGGTATGGCCCGTGCCGGCTGCTATCGCTCAAGTCGCAGACTGCTAGCTAGACGTCGCGGAGCAGAACAGAATTATCGAGACCGGAGATAATTGCAAATACAAATCGATCTGCAAGCGAGCCAGAGAACGTCAGATCAGAATGATGATGACGTTGAAAGTTTCGCGCACAACAAGTGTTCCATCCAAGGTCGACGGGATCAATTCACCGTCACCATCATGATCGTACACGGAAAACAGGCAAATTAAATGTTGATGTTGGTGACAGGAAACAAGTCTAGTGCTGCGGCGAGAAAAAGGAGAGGCTCACCAAGGTGCTAGAACCTGATCTGTCGTCGTTTGGGTCGATGTTTCACAACTCAAGTTCTATTTTTATTTGTCTTTGTTGATGTTTGTTCCGACGGGCGCAACTCTGGGAAAATCTTCTCGAAAAGGAACGTTAGAACATGCACAGCTGGCAGAAATGAGCTTGGTTATCCCGATGCGGAGGAGCAGAGACCAAGGACGGACAAGCAGAAACGGAAGTGAGGTTAATAAAAAGCGTGGACCACGCGTCGATCAGCTAAGTGGGGTGGGCAAGTGAGCTGAAACGAGGGGAACACACTCCAGGAATCAATGGGTAAATATGGGCAATTTGGAGAGAGACGAGAACGAACCTTGGTTGTCAACGAGAGAGGGGCAGAAGACAACCGTAAATTGGAAACTGGAATCTTTGGAAACTCTGGGTCAGGAACCATAAAACCGAAGAGTCCAGATTGACCAGTGTTTCAACAGGCCCACAGTCAGACAACTTCGCTGGTCGCAGGGAGAAGATGTCGAGGAGGGGCAGAGGGCAGCACTGCCATCGTCCATCCCTGATCCTTGAAACTGGCGCTACTGTTGGCGCTCCAATTGATCACAGCGTCTAGTCCATCACACTGGCCCATCGGCATCAAATCACATCTTCACCTATCCCAGCCTCTTCCCCCCCGCTGTCTTTTCTCAGTCGTGATTTGCCTCCTCCATCCAGGCTAAGCTGTGATCGAAAGTCTACGCTGCATGATCAGCACAGACAAGTCTACTTCGGACTGAAATATATGGCGTTTCCATCAACGAGGCTGGCTTGGCTGCTATAGAATTGTGATACAGTAAACCGGGCAAGCGGCAAATCAAAGAGAATTAGAACCGTGGTCCCACGTTTATTATTGTGATTCTCGTAATAATCGACCAAAACATTCAAGGAAGCTATCATTACTGGACGACCTGTCGCGGTTCGATCTTGTCAGTCTAACCTTTCAAGTACGACTTTGCAGGCTACGATGACGGCAGAAAAATAACACACGAGAAAGAAATCGAAGAAAAAAGGGTCTCAAACCTTTTCCCGTAGTGAGCCCATCCATTGCACCAGACTCACACCTTGGTCGGCTCTGTCTTCCACCAGCATCGTCTGTGCCCACAAACGCAGCCCAGGCTCCCCGTCCTCCTTGACAACATACAAGTGTGGGACCACAATACTGCCAGCCCCCTTTGACCGATGATCCCGGCTCTTCTCAACCACTGCCCGAACACGTCCGTTGAAATCATTATCAAGTTCGGGCACATTCTGCTTGCCAACCCGAAGCTGCGACCTGTCGGCTATGCCGAAGACGTCAAGGACGAGCTGAGGTACCGCGTCGCGCCCAACCCATAAGAATTGGGTCTGACCGTCATCGATAAGGTAGAGACCATATGGAACTATCCGCTCGGATGACAAATTGATCGGGGGAGGCAGGACGATCTCGCCGGTTTGTTCGTCGGGCAACCCGGCGTTGTCGGGCATGTCATGAAGGGAATACATTTTCGGGTAGATATATTGAATGAGAAGGGGGAGGGGAAGGGTGGATAGTAGGCAGAGGGCCGCAGACCTCATGTCAGTCGGTATTTGCGCGGATTTCCGTAGACCAAGCTGCGATTCATCATCAATCAAAGGAAAAACAGGTTTCAAGATGGAATAAATAACTCACATTCTTGATCAGTGCAAGGAAAAGAACAGGTAGACCCCTCAAATTAGCAGGGAACTGAAGGCCACCACCACCAACGCTTCCACCTGCAAGTTCCTTGCGATAGGTCGAGAGTAGCTCCACAGCCTTCGCCTGGAGAGCTTCTCTGGCTTGTTCAAGACCGCTTCCAAGAGTCCGTTCGACAGCCTTGTGGCTGAAGAAAGTAGCGATAGCTTGTTGATCTGCTGAAGCATAGACGTCCGCCAGGTTCTGTGTGGTGGGCAATGCCAGAGTCAAGACCCGAATTCTGCGCTCGCCATTGCAGGTTGTGTGGAGAACTGCAGTCTGCAGGCAGACAACGGGTTTGGTGACAGTCTCATCAATCGCAACCTCAACGACATATGCCTGGTCGCGTGGGAAGGCCGGGAACGCGCAAAGATCGGAGCTGCGGTTGAAGAAGTTGCCGTAGAATGTGCTCATGCGCAGCCCAGTAGTAGCACGGACTCGGAGCACAGCCTCGAGTCCGATCTCCGACGACAAATAATCGGAGAACTCGCGCGCAAATTTGATTGCATCTTCACCACGTGCAGCATTCCATCCGGGATAAAAGTAGGTCTGGCCACCGGTATACCTTGGCAAGTTACTGAGGGAGGCCACATCTTGATACTGAGAAGAAAATAGGAACATGTCCACGGACACTTGTGCCTTAGAGCATTCGACGGCAAAGCTCTTGTAGAAGCTGTTTGCAGTTTGAAGGAGAGTGTTCTCCTTGCTTGTCCCCAAAACCTTCTTATCCTCTCTCATGCTCAAGGTGCCATGGCCGACATTGGGCAAAGACGAGGTAAGGACTGACATCTTTCCTCCGACATGAGAGATTAGCTTGTATCCAGCGCGCAGAGCAGAGCCCATTGCACAGCCATTGTTCTGGGTATTTTGGAACATTTCCTGCAGCTTGTCGAGGAATACCTCGATGTTTTCGCGACACTCACTCAGGGTCACTAACAGATCTCCAGGAATTGGAAGGAATGGTTCATCGAGGTCGCTAACAACCAACATTCGGGGATCAGAAACCTCTGAACCATCTCGTGGAATGCTGAAGTAATGAAGACTTGAGTCAACGGCGATGAATCCAAGTCTTGTCCGTCGGTCAGCATTGGGGATCCGGTCTAGGCTTTCCTTAATGCATCGAGCACTGGTGGCCAGAAGGCCATTCGTAACGGACGCATAGCTCACATCGATGAGGAAAAGGTAGACAAGCGGCTGCGGAGGCCGCACCATGTATTCCTGTGGGGCAACAAATTCCACCACGGCGTGGTTGAGATCCGGCCTTAAAGCTCGGTCCGCAGGCTTCTGAAGAGTTGTATCCCAATCAAAGGCTTGTGGTACATCGTTTGTCAAGTTACACATGTTACAGCGCCAGCGATGTCCGTGGTCGAGGAACGTCACAAAGGGGTTGATGTAGGATCGACACCGTCGACAACGTGAAATGACTTGGTCTGGGATGACGGGGATGGGGTCTTCCGCATCATGGAGGGCAGCATAGGGCTGGATCACAAGAGCGAATGGGAGCTTCGACTTCTTCAATAGCGAATGAGTTGTCGGGACGGCATTTAACGTCGAGCGCACGTATTTGGAAGGGCAGTTTGCATAGGGGGACGGATAAACACTAGTCTACAGCAGGTCAGCGTAATAATCGGTAGACCCGAGGGCGTTCCAGGCACATACCTGGGGGGGTAATACGATCGGGGGTGGTGGATAGTCTAGTTCCGCGACATTGAATGGCTGAGTGAGCAGATCCGTTGGGTAGAGCTGGTTGAGGGGAACTGCTCGGGGGGGCTGCGGAGCTTGAGGAGCCGCTTGGGGTGGCATAAGGTGAGGGTCGGTCACGCCCATAGCACCGAATTGCTGGGTCAATTGGGCGACGCCTGGGGCAGCTGGCGGAGCATATCCTTGAGCCAGCTGGGTTGGATCCGCTCCATACACAGGTTGTTGTGGCTGAGGGTAAGCTCCATAGGTACCGCCCGCTGGTGGTTGTCCTCCCAGGGCAGCATTGGCACCAGAACCAAACTCAAAAGCCTCACCAGCATACGCTCGCTTCTTCTTTCCACCAGCGTAGCCTTGCGGAGGAGGCGGGGGAGCTTCTCCGGTTTGCTCGACCGGCGCTCCATAACCGGCGGGTTGTTGGCCGTACCCTTCCTGGGGAGGGTAGCCCCCTTGTGGAGATGCCATCAAGACGTTGTATTTCTTTCAATTACGTATTGGCTCTTTGATATCGGAGTCCCGTTCAACGGCGGAGGAGAGGGCGGATGGAATTTAGGTCGGATAACTCGCACAAGCTCGCTCTATCGGAGAAGTCAATAATTCGGTCAAGGTAGGCGGGAGGGGAATTGCATACTGACAACCGAGGGACGCAAGCGCATAAAAAAGTAATCGTAATGGAGATTGAGAAGAGGCGCAAGCGACGGCGCACAGAAAGAAGCAACCCAGGAAATTGAATGTGGGAGCGGAAGGTCGCTTTCAGTCGACGTCAAGCGATGAGATGCAGGTTGGAGGTCGCCTCGAATCGTTGGTTACGGTGGCCTTTGCGGCCTGCGCCAATCAGGTTGCCCCGCAGCTTAACCGACTTGCCAGATGCCAACCCCAGCCTCGAGCCTAAGTTGATAGATTCGCTGGGTTTTCTATTCTGCCAGTAGACATTATTCTGGTCTATAACCGGTGCCCATTCATGGCTCACCTTGTTGTTCCACTTGTGGGGGTGATATCATCGGACAGTGCACGTAGATAGCCAGATATATTTCCACCCACCCTAAGCTCCTTGTCAAATGACAAAAAACAGCAAACGAGGACACTCACTGAGTGACCTCTATCATATACAAAATAGCTAATCAAAGAATGGTATTAGCTTCGAAGTCAAAGTTCAAGTGATTGTTGTAAGCGGGCGCCATAGGGAGAACCTCTGCTTAAAACCCCATACTTCGGACAGGAGAGGTTGCCCTGCCAACGCCCAATGCAGCTTCTCGCACGACAACGCAAATGCCTCTTTGCCTTTCTCCTCCGATCCACCAATTCAACGTCTGGGTGCTTGCTCGCTTGGTTGAATCTGCGGGCTCTCCCACATTTCATTCCTTTTCCTTGTGGTTTCTGCATTTTTGGGACTGTTTGCTGCTGCTTTAAGATTTGAGTGATCAACGGATTTTGCCAACGTTCTTGTCTCTCGGACTTAGTGTTTCGTATAATTTGCGACAGACGGATATTTACTCACTGCCCAACACATCAATGATCCGACGATAGATCCACGAGGCTCAGGTTTATAGGAATACACGAGGCTTGTGTGACACTGCCGTTCGTCACTCTCCTGTTGAGTTTCGAGCACAATGAGTGTCAGGGTTGTCGCAAGAGTGAGGCCGTTGCTAAAGACAGAGAGAGATATCGATGTTATACTTCACACTGGCTCCAAGCAGGGGAAGGCGGATAGGAAGACCATCCAAGAGACCTCGAAATTAGCTGCGCTAAGGGATCGAGATACCCTTGTGCGGATTCCGAACCCGAAAAACGAGAGCGAAGAATACTCCTTCCAATTCAATGCCGTTTACGATGCGGAGGCGTCCCAACAGGAGCTCTTCGAGGCAGAGGGTTCGTGTTGTGCCATCTGACCTAGGATGCATGGTATACTAACCGGGTTGGTAGTGTCGCCGACGATTAAACATCTCTTCAACGGCTTTGATGTGACTTTATTTGCCTATGGAGTCACCGGAACTGGGAAAACACATACTATGCGGGGCGGTAAAAGCCTCGCTGAGAGAGGTGTAATCCCCCGTCTCTTGAGCGGCGTGTATAGGCGGAGTCGAAAGATTGAAAAGGATAGCAATGGCGAAACCTCAGTCAACGTCTCATTAAGCTACTATGAGATATATAATGACAAAGTCTTCGACCTGTTTGAGCCCCCGGAGAAGAGAACAATTGCTGGACTTCCGTTAAGGGACAACGGCGGGAAGACGGTAGTTGTAGGCTTGACGGAGAAGCCATGCTATTCATTAAAAGAGTTTGAGACCCTTTATGATCAAGCCAACGTCAATAGATCTACCTCCGCCACCAAGGTTTGCAGCCCTTTCCCAAATTACTAGCAATTTGCTGATCAACAACAGCTCAATGCACATTCATCGCGCTCTCATGCTATTCTGTGCGTAAACGTTGCGATCACCACTGGTGACAAGACGCGTATTAGCACTGCATCTGCTATCGACCTTGCCGGCTCAGAGGACAATCGCCGGACGGATAACGACAAGGAGCGGATGGTAGAGTCGGCGAGCATCAACAAGAGCCTTTTCGTGTTGGCCCAGTGCGTGGAAGCCATCACAAAAAAACACCAAAGGATACCCTATAGAGAGTCAAAAATGACTAGGATTTTGTCTTTAGGCCAAAACAACGGTCTGACAGTCATGATCCTGAACCTTGCCCCTGTCAGGTCATACCACCTAGATACGATAAGCTCTCTCAACTTTGCAAACCGTACCAAAAAAATTGAGCTGCGCGAGGTGGAGAATGAGCCGATCTTCAAAGGACCCCCAAGACCTACGGCACGCCCATCTATCACGGCCATGCGGCAGCCGCTCCGGCCGCTAACAGCGTCTGTGAATGTCAACCTTACTGCCGCTGCCAACAAGGACCCAGCTAAAGCTGGTGACGCCAAACCAGTCAAGGCATTTAATGTCTACGCGGACAAGAGAAATTCAGCTCAATTTAAGAAGCCCGAGCCCACTAGTCGCCCTTCCTTGAGCACTGATCAGTCCGGAGCGCGGACTTCGAAAGCTAGCCGACTTGCGCAACCGACAAGCCATTTTCAAAAACAGCAAGGGGATATTTCTGCGAAAATCGAGGAACTTGTCGAGAAGAAAGTTGAAGAGATACTCGCAGTCCGCGCAGTGAGCGAGAAGTCACGGCAAACGCAGGTTCGAGAGCTAAACGAGCAAGTTCAACGGCGTCTCGAGCTCCTGGAGCAACGGATCGAGGGATCTGAGGATTCAAGAGCTGAGGGTCTTTCGTACCTACTAATGGCAAAACAGCACCAAGGGCGTGGCGAAGATATCTCCGCGCTGAAGATGTACCAACTAGCGCTTCCATTCTTTCCACAAAATGAGAAGCTAGCCACAAAAATAGCGACTCTCAAGCTGCGCATTCAGAACCGGGGTCGCCAGACAGTTGAAGCGACTAGCACGCCGGCCCCAGAGCCAAAGAAAGGCCTGGGAAGTATGCTCTCGCTACCTTCGAGACCGGTCAACAAACGGTCTTCTGAAGTTCTTGACGCCGACTATGAGGACTACGTCTCCGAAGTAGCGAGTTCAGACGACGACTTTGAGGAGACAGCCCGTATCCAGCGTATGAAGCGCAGGAAAACCAAGCAAGCTGCCTCTCTAGATATAAACATGGACTCAGCAGAAGATGACGGCTCAGCCCCTTCCCCGCGAACCATCCATCTACTCTCTATAATAAACTCTCGCGATGTGAGCCAAATTAAGCTCTTGAAAGGCGTCGGTGTGAAGAAGGCTGAGGCGATCGTGGACTGCCTTTGCGATATGGACCAGAACTCCAAGGGTCACGAAGCCGAGACACAATTCCGCATCAACAGCCTCGCGGAATTGAGCAAGTTGAAAGGCGTTGGTGCGAAGAGCGTTCAGAGCATGCGTAACGGTGTTTTGGTATAGACGGAAAATATTTCCATTTGTGATTGCAGTATTTGCATTCTTGGAGGCTGACGTGCGACGGCGGCATTGTCTTGGTCTTCTGGCTTTGGTTTTGTTTGACAATCCCCTTATGTTACGGTGTTCCTCCCCCCTTATTTTTGCTTTGATTTACTTGCATTCCATCATTCTGCAACTGCATGGTAAGGGCTGCATTTGCTTTATATGCACTCGTGGGTCTGTCATGTTGAAGCGAAGGCGTTGTGGCGCTTATACTGGTCATAGTCGAACTATATGCATGACTAAGGAATCTTCTTATCATCCTCGCGAAGAGTAGGGACTCGGAGTAGTCAAAAATGAGCCATGTGTGGTGAAATACTACACCTTGACACGAAGTCCCCACCCGCCCTGGGGAACAACCCCTCTCGCCAGAACATAGAAAACTACCCCAACACCCATCGTCGCTGCACAAAACAACTCAACCCCCAAATAACTCCCACTCAACGGCTCTGGCAAGAGTGCCCCAGCAATTGGCGTTCCCGTTAAAGCCGCAAATGCCCCAATAGCAAAATATGTCCCACTGCGCACGCCGATTTCCCGGATATCCGATATCTGTGCTATGAGGGCGGGCGCTAGAGAGACGGCAGAGCCGCCGCTGAAGCCGTATAGAACTGTGAATGTTATTGCAGTGGCGTTGGTGCGGGAGGGAAGCCATAGGGCAAGGACGAGAATTATTGAGACTATTGTGGTGAGAATCATTGTGTTGAATCGACCAATGTGGTCAGCTATATAAGGGGGAATGATGCGGCCAAAGACGCTACGACGTAAACGTATGGTTAGAATTGGGTATAGGGAAATCTAGCTGGACGGCGATGACTGACCTTCCGGCGTTAAGGATGGCGAGTAGGTAGGAAGCTAAGTAGGTCGACATGCCGTACCGCTGAGCCTGAGTGGGTATGAAAGCGAACGGGAGAAAGAGTCCCCAGTATAGGAAGAAAGTGCCTGCGCTGGTGAGAATGAACGGAACTTCGCGGAAGGGGCGGAAGAAGTCAGCTGGATGGCACATCGGCGTCTTTCTCCTGTGTTCCAGTCTCGAGCGGATGGTAATATTGGAGACAACAAGGAGAAAAAGACTTGTAAACGCACAAATGCGCATGGCCCATCCGAAGTCTAGAGTCGGGATTGTGCGCGTCAACATGATTGGGAAAACGATTCCACCAAAGCCGGAACCAGCAACTGTGATACCAAGGGCGAGCGCACGGCGACGTCGGAACCAGGTGCTAACGGAGTTCAAGCTGCCATGAAAGAGGGCACTTGCACCGATTGGACTGCAGATACCCTGTGCGAGGAGGAACTGGTAGTATTGAGAGGAGATCGAGGTCATCATCAACCCAAATACATGGAAGAAGGTGCCTATTAAGAGGATCCATTTAGGACCGAAATTATCGAAGAGCACCCCGACAAAAGGGCCCTAACGGGTACATAAAGTTAGCATGTTGATAAATACGCTGGAATAGTAGACAAACCCCGAAGAACATCAGAAAATACTCCAATGAAGTGATCCATGTGATCGTACTCGTGTCGATGTCCCTTAGCTGGTGAGTTTTATAATAGTCAATAAAGACTCCAATACCTATACCCAGTTGTTCAGTCAAAACGAGTTATGTACTAATACTGCCCCGGCCATGTGAACTTACAGCTGATCCAACCAAAGCTGACAAACATGCCGCAAAAGGCACCGGCAACAGTACACCAAGCCCGAAGCCCTCCATCTGGAGGAACATCTGGCTGAGGACCAGTTGGGACGGATGCCTCGCGAGATTGAGTCTTGATCTCAAGTTTTTCTTGATTATTGTAGCCATCGCCGTGGGCAATGGCGCCTGTATCGACGCGAGAGTCACTTTGCTCTTCAGGCTTTCCGTCCGTATGTGGTTGTATCTCAATGCTGTCGTTTGGGATGCGAGCAGGCGTGTGGGACGAGCCCTCCACGTTCACGGTGTCACTGCTTGATGAGTTTTGCATGATGGATGTGTAGCAAATTGATGACCGCGGCTAGTTGATGAGGGGGTGCCGCCGAATTAGATATCGGAGGCCGAGTCAAATGGAAGATGTATGGCTAATCATAGGTGCTCCATTGCTCGCATGACAGAGAGCGAAAGCGGCTGTTTGTTTGGCCTAGCAACCAGGTGCATGCTGTTCAGGCATGACATTCCTCACCACAAAAGCTGATTCGATGAGGAACCTTGGAAGCGAAGCAAGGGTTGGAATTTTGACCGGTGTGGACGGAGCTTTGAGAAAACAAACTTTTGTCAAACACACCCACATGGGTTTCAAGCTCGTAGAGTCTGATTTGGCGGTTAAGGCGTCGATCGTGCTTTCTGTAGTCGTAGGGTTTTTGGTAGGCTGATCCATTCACACCATGATCCATGTCTCAGCAGGGGATCCAGTGCTCCGGGCCATAGAACTCTATGGATTGAGGGCCGTAATCCAAACCTGTAGTAAGTGTGTCCTGTTTCTAAGTCTTCCTGTTCGTTAGCCCAAGCATTCTGAATTAGCAAATATGGACGGGCAAAAATAGTCATCAGGTAAACAAATCGAAATTGGTTGACCAAGCCGCCATAGGGCTTATATGAAATGTCTATAGTACATTGATCCTGCAATGAGTGAAATACAAAATGGGCACTAGAGCGGCAGGCCTTGGCTTAGCTCGATTGCCCTGGATTCTCAAAAATCACCTTTCCCTCTTTTGTCAGAACGGCGATTTTTTGACTGACGCCTTGAATTTCAGTTTCGATCTCCTCGATCGTCCTGGAGCCGAGTACTTTCTTCACAGCAGATTCTTCCGCATCAGGGGCTTGATGCTTTCCCGCGGGAAGGATTGTCAGCCCTCGGGGTGCGCTAGCGAGTTCGTTGACTTCGTGAGTTGTGAGAACCTCGTTAATACGAGCGCCTCGGGATTGTAGTAGAATAGTCGAAGGCCCATCAAATTGCAGGAATAATCTGTCTCCCCAGATGGTCATTCGAGACCATGTGCGGAGTTGATGGAAGACTTTCATAGCCGCCTTCCACGTATCTGTTTCCGACATGGCTTGAATGAATTTTGTGTTCTGGAGGAGAGTGGGAAGGCTTTTGAGGCCAGGGACCTGGAATTTTAGAGTTGTTGACTTGAAGCGGTACGGGCGAGGGGGGTTAGAGCTCATGGCGTAGGCCACAACATTGCTATATAGCCTTCAGTAAATGCGAGTATTGTAACCGTCGAGCTCAAACATACCTAGGATGGACAATGTATTGTTCTCCGGCCTTCAATTCGACCGAGTAGAGTTGACCGCTTCCCACGAGCGCTAATAGGCCTCTACCAGTGACCTTGGAGCTACCCCAGTGGGTCACGCTCTGCATAAATTAGCCGCATCCAGCCACTGTCCGTCGGGGATACGAACTAGATTTGGGTTTATCTTGGGTCGAATAGTTAACGATCGACCGGTCCATGCCAGCAAGGCACGTCGTTGAGCCACCATCCAATCCACAGAGCCATTCAGGTGAACAACCGTAAACGAGGTAACCGGAGATCGGGTCGAGATCAACGCAGTGACGGGGCTAGCGGAGGATATCTACAAGGTGTCAACAGATATACTGAGCCCCTAGGACTGACGGAACGAGCCGAACCTTCTGATATAAAAATGGTATGCCGACGGGCGCTCGCCGAAAAGGCTCCAGAACGCTCAATGTTGAAATCACCTAAACCATCATTCTTGTTAGATAACGCCGAGCCGGAGACACGCCGTAGCAACCATCATACATTGTCTGCTTTCCCACTCAGTCCCACCAAGGTTCCTCGCCGTGTATAGAGATTCTGTGATGCCGAAAGAGAAACAGACAGTAACGAATACGGGGCTCCGACGACATCGAATCGCGCATCTGCGAACATCAGCAGAGAACAGGTGAAGTTGGGGGATTTTTACGTACCGGCAGACTCGGCAGAGCTAGGAGTATCGACAATGGGCAGGTGGCTCCCATTGATGGCCGCTGGTCGCTCTGCGGGCGTAGAACGGATCTGCACGTATCTTGCTTGCGCTCCGTGAAGCAATGACGCACCTTGTCGCGTTCGGCGTGGAAGGACCCTAGTCCATGTGAGAGTCCTGACGCCTCGCCTCAAGGGTTGAGCCATCGTCTTTCTCGGGGGGAACTACCCAGGTAAAGAGGGTGGGAAGCGAGCGACTTGGAAGAATGTGTATTCTTGCAGAGCTCTTACTGGTCCTCCGCGGTTTTCCTTGATTGCCCGGATTTGAGCTTCCCGATCGGGAAAAGCGTTCTGACTGGGCTTGGCATCGGTCTTTCTGTAGAGCTGTATATCTCCTCGCTTACGCACTCAGATGGAGTATACTAACTCTACAAGTGCACGAGTATAACTTATCACATTACCACTGAAGATAGTACGCGAGCGGCCGTCTTTGCGCGCCATGGATAACGGTATAACTTATTTCTGCCTGGTAAATCAGGTTGTCCGGAAAAACCCGGTCCCGAGATTTTAGGATCCGCAACTTTTTCAGAGCAGACATGAAGCGGTGATACTAGAACCCCGAGTCCTTCTTTTCCCGCTCCCTATACTCACCATAGTGTGACATATTTTGCTATATACTTTAGTATCCGGCATTGAATACAACCTTGTCTTTCCCGAATCATGGTGGAATCATCAACTCCGGCGGGTTCGGGGCAACCATCTGGAGCCGCGAACAGCGCGCCCAAACCGCAAAATCCAGTTTTCAAAATGATGGGTAAGATTGATTACACTTTGAAGCAATGAGGGGAAGGACTGCGCTCACAATTATGGCTAGGGCTGCCTAATATCCGCTTCAAACTTCCCTCCCGCAACTGGATGATTTTTCTCAGTGTCACTGGATCTTTTACCGCAGCTGTGATTTATGACAGGAGAGAAAAGCGTCGCGCACAGAAAAAGTGGTGCGATCTAGTCGCGCATTTATCAAAAGAATCACTCCCGATTGAAGAGACAAGACGCAAATTGACGGTCTTTCTGGCTGCGCCTCCGGGTGACGGGCTCCGGTCTGCCCGCGAGCACTTCAAGGAATACGTTAAGCCGATTCTGGTGGCGGCCGCGCTGGATTACAATGTTATCGAGGGTCGGAGAGAAGGCGATGTTAGGGCTGCGTTTGCGGAACAAATTCGCAAGGAAAGACGTCGAGCTGGCGAGCCCAGCACCGTCGTCGAGGAGTCAACAGCCGAGGAAATCGTTTATCAAGCGAGGAAGAGTATCGGTGTGAGGGATGAGCCTGGCCCAAAGGGAGATCTCGTTATTGGTCGTCATACCTGGAAGGAGTATATTCGTGGTTTGCATGAGGGTTGGCTTGGTCCTGTTGATCCTCCACAAGCTCAGAGCGAGGAACCTGTTGTGAATGAGGTTCCCGAGGTGCCTGCTCTAGAAGCTGCGGACTCAACACTGGTGTCGGAGCTGGTGGAGGAGAAGAAGGAAGAAGAGAAGAAAGAGGAGGAAAAGAAACCCGTCAAACCAACAGGGCCTACTCCCGCCTATATATTCCCCGCCGACTATTCTTCACAGTCTCTCCCACCGTCCATTCCCCAGTCTCTCGATGGCTCCAACCCCATCGAATTCCCACATATTCTCGGGTTCTTGAACACTCCTATTAGACTCTACAGATACCTTAACCAGCGACATGTTGCCGAGTCCGTTGGTCGGGATGTCGCGGCTCTCGTTCTCGCTTCCTACGCCCGTCCCTATGCCGACGGTGCGTCATTCGGTTCAGACCCGGATTTCAACTCCACCGACCCCAATGTCGTCCCAGTTCCGCCCTCCCCTGATAGCTCGCTAGACGGCACATCATTAATCGGAAACTACGAACAGCAATCCCAACTCGAGATCGAAGAGAAGGACTGGCACAAGTCCGTCCACAAGAAGGACGAGGCGAACCCAGACAAGGAGCGAGAATGGCTGGACGACATTGCCTTAGATCACCGCATCGCTAGTCGTATGCGTCGGTACGTCCTGTCACCCGAGGAAGAGGTCCGCGCACAGCGCATCAATCAAGGAGTCGAGTACATAATTGGCGAGGAACGACCCCCACACGTTCCTTTCTGGCAACGGATGTGGATCAAGTATGGCTACGGGGAAGACCCAGAGTTTACCAAGAGGAAACCCATCCTCGGTAACTTAGACGGTGAGGACGGCGCATAGAGCCATTTCAATGCCACTTAATGTTGGTTATTAGCAGGTTGGAAGGTTTCAAATATAGATAGATATTGGCTGGATCCAGGTAGAGAGGATAAACAGGGCTGTACCAAAACTCCTATACACTGTACAATAGTTAATGGATATTTCGTTCTTATGATCTCGTATGCAAGATAGCAAATCCTCTTTCAAGTCATGAGTGCTGGCAGGTAGGGTATTATTTCATACACGCTAGAAATCATGGACATATGATATATTCCATATAAGTTCTCACAGCAAAAGAGAGAGATTTTGGAGGTTTGTGAAGGATTTTTTTGCGTTCCTCAACGACCCTGCGATGGAAGTTAGTTTAATACGTGTAACAAGACTCTCAACCTCTAGCGTGATAGCCAAAGACAAATGTATTTTACACGTAAGGTCAAACATACCAGATCAAACCTAGCTTGTTATACCTAGGTATCAGGGTAGATGGTGCTAAGCCCGAAACCTGTGCCTTCAGTTAAAGCCCTCCGGGCTCGAATCAAAATTGTAGCCAGTATACTGAACGTCTGGGAACGCCATGATTGCGGGTCCCTCGGGAATATAAGTTCCAATAGAGGTCGTATAGCTAGCAGCAGGACTCAAGGATTGCTCTCGAGCGGGTGATGATATTTTCCGGAAGTCCTGCAACAGACTGTGGAGTTTCCATTTTCGAACCCCGTGACTGAGAAGATTGTCCACTTGGTTCAGACTCTCAGCCGCCCGATCATGAAATTGCAAATAGTCTTCACATTCCAGTAACGGTGGGCTAGGGCAGTCGTCTGGGACCTGGGGTATGGCCGGAATAAAGCTCACAAGGAGGTCGAAATCCTGGGTGACGATATTGATGAGCCTCCGGCTGATTTGGTAGACGCGCTGAATATCTAGGAAAGTTATAGCGGGCAGCCAAGTCCGATTCTGAAGAATTTGATGAAGCTCGCGTATGTAATCAATACATCGGTTGAATATAAGTAGTTTCGTATAGTTGCAGGGCGGAATATGGCGAGTTGAAGGCGATAGGATAATAACGGTAGTGTAAAGATGCTCCAAGCGGTAAAGTGCAGGGTGAGATATGGGTGCGTTACTGGGTATAGTACTGAACCACTCGCTAGCTTGTGAGGCTAGCACCCAAGTTGATGCTGGAGTTTTGAATGAGGATGCGAGCTCAGCGAAATACTTCCTTTGGTAAGCCTCTGACAATAGGCGCCTAATTCTGGCAATGTTCCAGGCTGGCTCTAAGCTGCGAGAAAAAATATGGCTATACTCTGCTGCTGACGAATATGACGGTAAAGCAACGTTTGCAGAATCATCTGAGAATGAAAATGTTCGGTCCAAAGCAGTACTCATTGCCCTAAGTGGTTGGTTAGTGTAACCTGTCACAGAAAAATCGCAACGGCCAGAGTGAGTACCTGTCTAAAGAGTAAAGGCAATGGAAAACACGGCGCCTAAGATCTTGTTGCTCGGCCGATGGTATGGATTCCGAATGATGGTCTTGGTGCAATCCCAAGTCAACAAGTACTCTAGCTGCCATACCTATAAGATACCATGCTCGAAAATGGGTGGGATCAGCGAGGGAGTATTGAGCCAGAAGCATGATTGCCTGAATCCCGAGCACGGTTCCTGGAAGGAGAACATCTTCTGCGTACTGCAAGGCATCTGATACAAGGGACAGAGCCCTTTGGTGATTCCCGTCATTAGAGGCATTAGACATAGAGGCATAGGCAATGGCTAGCACCATTCGCAAAATCCAATTATCAAACGGCCTAGCGAAATGCGCCCCATTCTGATACACCGAGTCAACAGAGGCCCAGAAGGCTGTTTCAAGAAAGAATGGCAGCTGGGTGAAAAAGGTATCAAAATAGTGTTGAGCGAGGGGAGTGATCTCAGATCGAGATGGTAGTGGTTGTGGGGACGACCTCGGAATCTGTTCACCGAGGGAAACAGATAATAAGAGGTTGGCAAAGGATGTGTTCGACGTAATGCCTTGAAAGTCCCTTGAAGTGGCACTAACAGACCTGCGCCAGAGTCAGCAAAACACAAATCGTAGTAGAAAGACAACTGACAGATAGCCAAAATCCCCAACAAGGTCGTCTATGTTTGACACCTCTTGACGATGTGCCTGGGAGATACACCCGGTCGACGACGATGATGTTATTGAGCTTTCGTGAATGACCCCTCCTTCACCTCCAACCAGCAATGCTTTACGCTGGCGAAGCTCCGCTGTTCTCTTCTCGAGCCGTTCACAGTACGCTTCCAGAGAGCCAACGTAGCTTCTCTCTTTCCCCCGGGGGAATTCATCGCTACTTGAGCATGTATCTGTTTTTCCTGCTCTCTCGCAAGCGGAGCAAGCGGGAAGTTTCCCGTCACACTTTATTTTAGCTGTTCGACACCTTGAGCATGCAGCGACTGGCCGACTGACTTTGAGCAGTGGTCTGTCTAGGAATGAAGAATCGGACATCCTGCTCGTACATGTTCCCTGTAGAGTGATAGAGGATCTGTTGAAGGCCCACACCTATGGGACTTTATTATCGTCGCACGACCGTGTAGCCTTGTCGTTTAAGGCATCAGCAGGCTGAGCGGGTAACGCTTTGGGTTGGGACGCAGGAAACCTCAGGGGAACTCTTAGTACAGAGGAACTGGAGCTCAGAGCAATATGCCGGCGTCAAAATAAGAAGCATTGATCCACTCACCACTTGACAATTAGAACCAGTCAGTGTGGCTCTTCAAAATGCTGGAACAAAACAAAATGGTGGAGGATAGGGCGGTTGGGTTAAAAAAAAAAATAGAGGCTGAAGGATCAAAGAGCAGAGGCGCTATCAAAACCTAGTCGGATAGAATTCAGGTCCCATGGCCAGAAAATGAGTGGTATGAATAATGTTTGAGAGTGGCAATCGGCCGGGTCTTCAGGGGGCTATAAGCTAATTCGAGCTGTAGGCGATGGCACAATGCGAGCTTTAATCACAGCTCAAGTACTAGATCAAGGCCAAGCCTCGGAAGGGGATGGAGGCTCACCTCTAGCACATATATCAAGAGACATTACCGATATAAAACCGGATTTGATTGAGGATGATAATTTGGGAAACTTAGGCCATGCAGTGCATGGAGTTAATCTGGATTCTGGACCGAACTGTAGGGGAGCGACCAAAGCTGCCCCGCGGATATCAGTCCCGCGCTAGGCTAGATACAGGTGTCACGAGTATCTCGCCCAAGGTTTGCTCCGATCTGACACGTGATAGGTCGTCCTTGTCGGCAAAAACAAAAAAGAACAAGTTACACAGCCACCCTTGCCGCGCTAACTGGCTGGAGGGAGAGACTTGACTTGACTCAAGCCAAATGCACTGAGACACCACGCCCATTTCTTCCAAAGGTGCCAGGGCAGAGCGTAGGGCCAATTTGGGCTCGAACAATGACGGAAATCTTACAGTCTCCCCCTTCACCCCGCCACCCCGCTCCCAAAGATTGCAAGAAGAAGCCCGGACCATCATTTGGCAGTGCGCAGACAAGCCGCACTTAGTTGAGGCAAAGTAACGCAAACCCTTTGACCTGAGCTGCAAAAATGAGCATCGCTTTGCGCCCTGTAATTCCTTTGGAGCAAAAAGCCTCGATGATTACGTAGGCTATCGTGTCGCAAAACTTCATTGGGCTGCGCTTGGCCTTTTTAAGGCTCCCTTTTGGCGTCACTTAAAAGCGGCCTCAGGGAAGTCTCTGTGTCTCCATAAGCCATAATAATCCGGTAGAAGGGTTCTGGATCCGCTTCTCAGGCTCTACACTCTTGGATTATTGATTCAAGTTCAAGCCTTGACCACCCCTCTCTGCTCTTTGTCTTTGATCCCCAACCGAGTCCCCTAGCGGTCCCGTGTCGATCGAAACGGCGACTAAGTGGGCCCAGGCCATAAGGCCAGCAACCTCGTGCCTTGTCGCGACAACCCCCCCAATTGCCTTGAGCCGCCCGCTGAAGCCGATAACACAAAGCAGAGCTTATTCCGATGTCGTGAATCCGACCGTACGTGTCAACCGCAATCTCTTCCAGCTACTACCACTCCCGTTGCGCAGTCTTGTTCTCTTCAAGCGAATATGACTATGTCGAGATCGCAACTTATTCCGGTGTTCGATTTGTTTCACGCAGTCGCGAGAGCTTGATGGCCTGACCCCGAATCATCCATTTATAGCCCACGAAGAGAGCAAAGTACCAAGACCCAAAGGACTGTATGGAATGGTGGAGAATTCTGTCGCCCGCGTTCCCACAACGACCTCACAGCTTCCTGGCATATTGGACATTGTAGCCTCGTAAACAACCATGGCGTCTCAACCTGAGCCGTCGACTCAACAGCCACCATTCGCAAATCCATGGAATGATTTCCCATCTAGGGCATCTGATCAGTCTAGCCCGAACTTCGATGGCCGAATTGCGCACACGTTGGCAGCATGTACTAGGTGTAGACAGGTATGCCATTCGTCCTGCATCATAACTCGCCGTCGGCGGCTTTCTTCCCCTGATTGGGTTGCGCATACTAATAGCTCATGTAGCGCAAGTCCCGGTGCGATCCCGGAATCCCCAAGTGCGGCCCATGCGATCGCAGCAATGCAAACTGCTCGTATTACGACTCCACTCGAAAGCGTATCATATCGAGGACATATATAGTTCAGCTTCGGGATCAGGCCCGCAGGCTAGAAAGAGAACTGGAAGAGGTGGAGAAGGACTTCCAGCAAGCTGCCGACGCAGACCTGATTGTGCGTGGAGCCGGCCGAATTCGGTTTAAAGAGCACGATGAGGCTAGGTATCTGGGGCCGTCCAGTGGCATCGCAATCACGCGTTTGGTCATGGAAATGGCTAAACAGAATACTTCTTCGAAGAGTATCAAGGATGTCGTTCCAGAGTCAACGGCACAGAAAATTAAGGATGCATTTACGCAAGAGAGCGGGAAACCAACGTCCAAAGTATATCCCATGATTAGCTCCATTGCGCAGCCAAATCTGCCTCTTAAGCATGTGACATATCGCCTTATCGATGTCTTTACTGTCAAGGGTATCATGACCCTTCCCTTTGCCTCCGATGTTCAGTTGCTGACTTACCCTTTAGCACAAGCTATGCTTCCAACCTTGCATATTCCCACTTTCCGCCAGGAAGTGGAGGAAGTGTTCAACGGATCTAACGACCCTTGTCAGAACTTCCAACTAAGAATGGTTGTTGCCATAAGTATGCAGAAAATGAGCACTGAGTACGCAGGCTTAGCAGACAGCTACTATCTCGCTGCATTACCATACCTTGAAGCCTCTTTGAAACGAATGGACCTCAAATCATTACAGTGTCTGGTGCTGATAGGCCAATATTCCCTATTGACCCCGACAAGAACCGCTGCTTACTGGGTTGTCGGAATGGCAGTCAAACTGTGCCAAGACCTTGGGCTCACTGAGGAAGCGACAATAACGCAATCTCGTACCGGGAAGCAGCTGGACCCCTTGGAAGTAGACATGCGGAGGAGGCTTTTTTGGATCGTCACGTCGATGGACTTCGGCCTCTCACATAGCCTTGGACGTCCGAGCTGTTACTCCGTCAGCCATGACCATATCAATGTCAACTTTTTCGAGCAAGTGGACGATAAGTACATTACTCGAGAAGGAATACACCCTGATGCCAAACCAATCCTACCAAAGTGTATCGCGATACACTTCTTCAAAATGCGCTTGTTGCAGCTCGAAATACGGCGAAAACTCTACTTGAATAAACGGGAGAGCCCCGTCGACGACCATGACCCGTGGTTCGCATATATACTCAATAAATGTGATCAATGGGTATCCTCATGTCCCAAGCACGACAGTGGTAGTGGCTTGAGCGAGAAATGGTAAGGAACCACGTGCTTGCGGATTCGAATTTCGTTTAATACCCATCGTACAGGTTCAGAGGTCGTTTGCATACCATGATTATCTTCATGTACCGACCATCTCCTCAGATACCAGAGCCGTCACTTTACGCGGCGCAGAGATGTTTTGAGGCAGCCGTATCCAATGTCCATATGCACAGGGAGCAGATAGCTACCGGCTCCGTCGACCTAACCTGGATTTTCACTCAATCGCTTTTCATGGCCTTGAATACGATCCTATGGTCTCTTTCCTATCCCGAGATCAGGAAGGATCATGACTTGAAAGAGGTCCAGAGTAGTCTTGCGGTTGCATTAGAGGGAATCCTGCTGGCTGCAGAGAGATGGCCTGGGGTAAGATCAGCGGGCATGCTCTATGAAAATCTGATTGCCGCGTGCCTCAGAGCATACAGCACGGAAGAATCATTTGTCGTACACTCTCCTTCGAACCCGTCTAGCCACCCGACCCCGGCATCCTCTCAAGATGTCCAAACACCACCGTCAATGGCAAGCCCTGCCAGCACTACAGCCTCCACTCACTCACAGAATATTCTAGCCGGCAGTTCTTCCGTCGCCGATACTGCATCAGCTGGTACTTTCTCTAGAGGCCCATCAGCCGACCCAACCTTTCCCTACTTACCAGTGACGACCTCCCTACCTATTCCTAGCGACCCAGTGAAGGCTCCAGTGCCTGATCCATGGGACCCCAACGTACCCCCACATGTCACATCTAATACACAACCTACGTTAGAATTGGGCTTACCCGACGATCCACTGGCATCCAGGGCAGATATAAATTTTGACCCTTCCGCGCCATACAACTCACTCCCTTCAGTTGTTCCAGGATTGCCAGGATGGGACCCTAATTTTTCGCTTTCTTCTACTGCGCCCGGCCCACTACCTTATTCCGACGCAACTGTTGATCCAATAAATTGGATCAACTCTTTCAGTGACCAGTATTCCCAGTATTTTGGTGGAGATTACCCCGTGAATTCGTGGAGGGGAAGAACATTGAGTCAACAAGAACAACTGGAATTGATGGATTCACTTGCAGACCATATTCCAGATGTTACCACCCAGCTAGCGATGCAAACAGCGACAGCATACTACCAGTCATGAATAGAGATGACGCTGGGTGATACTATTGTCTTTGGATTGTATGTATTATGTTCTACCAGTTCTCAATGAAGTCAAGTTTAGACATTGACTACACAATCTACCCTAGAAATGTAGTATTAATAGATTCAATGACAGGCTTCGCTCTACTAGTACCATCAGGGCGCCCGATATGAGTGGCAAACAGAAGTCCAATGCGAATATTATACTACGAACCGATCAGTACTACAACTTGAACGTTATAGATCCGCTCCAACTTGGAGTAACTACTAGTAGATTAGTAAAGGCCATGAATAGCAATACGGTAATTTACGGAGTACAGGCGAGCCCAACGCTTCAGCAGCGAACTGAAAGGGGCGCTTATCACGTGTTCCCGGCCTCTTGCCGTCATCCAACTTGAACATCTCTTTCAAGTCCCAGGCCTGTTTCACCCCATGAGCGCAGATCAAAGGGCCATCGGTTTCTTTACCCTCACCAACCCGTTAAATACCAACTCTCCGCTCTTTCGCCTTTCTTCGTCGTACCATCGCATCACCGACAACTCTGCTGGTCTTCAGGGTGGTTTCATTGGCATGTGTGACTTCTAGGACGCTCGTTTTAACGTCGCTTGAGCGAACTTCGACCGGCTGCCCCCTCTTCTCCTCTCGTCTGAGTTCGCCGCAATCCACCCCGGTGTTGGAAGATTTTCGATTGAGATCTTCTCCTAGGGCTATAGGATACGGCTGCTCAGGCTTTCGACGCCACTATACCGACCCTCCATTTAGAACCTCCCATGTCCGATCGCACTTCCTCGGCAGCATTGCAAGCAGGACCTCCTTCACCGTCGTCTCCTGCCCCCTTCTCTTACCACAAAGACAGTATACAACAGACCCCATCCTCCGATCAGATTCCACAGACCCCGACATCGCCTCCGTTGATGTCGGTAAGCGCTCCGAACAATGCCTCCAATTTCGCATCCTCGCGAGCAGTACTGAGCCAGGCGACGACGTCACAACCTGCCAGTCTCTCCTCTCCGCCATCATCTGCTCCCATGTCTACTCAAAACTCTCAACAGCCGACAGTAGGCGTGACAAATTCATTTCCAACTCCAGCCAGCAGCGTTGACCCCGATCACATTGATAAGTCCTTTGGAACTGGAATATCAGAACCACCGGTGTCCTCTACGGCAGGCGCCAGTGCGGCTGCCGCTCAACAGTCAGACTACAGACGGACAGATCATGACAGAAATTTTGGAACCGCGCAAACAGGAACGGGAGTTCGCGATTTCGCCGACATGAACACCAACGCTCACAACTCAGACGCCATGGATGTCGATACAGAGGTTTCGAGACAGACTAACTCCAGTTGGCCCAGCCTAGACTCTTTGCAGAAAGACTTCTCGTCAGCCTTTCACCTTTGCAAAAGCTGTAAGAGCTCCCCAGTACCCTCTGCGGTTTCTGCCCCTTGAGCATACCACTTAGCTCTTCCATCTCTGCTTGGGTTGAAACATTGTTAACACTTTCATCCTCTGGACTTTACAGCCCATATTGCGACTGGACCAGACCCAACAATTGACCTTATCTCGCTGTATGGTCTTGGACCCGTAGCAAGATCGGTTGCGAGGAATGACCCTATCACTGGAGAGAAAATCAATCGACTGCGGAAGTCGTACGAGGGCAAACTCAAAGGATTAGGACTTGCCGGAAGAAACAAACCTGTGAAACACGATCCTGCTACCCCCGGTGGGCTCAGGCAGATGACAATGTGGCCCGAGGAAGAATGGCAAAACCAGAAAGTATTTGGCAAGGAGATCAAAGTGGCTGATATGGATTCGGCTTTTCAAAATCTTCAGATGAAGGCCATGAAAATGGAGCTGGGCACGGTACCGAACAATGACTACTGGGAGGATGTGCTAGGTCACGACAAGCCATCAAAACATGCAAATGCGGGAGAGGCTATCAAAAAGGCGGCTGCTCCCACAAATCCTGGACGACCCATTGGCCAATCCCACGGAACGCCCACGGTGGCGGACGCGGAACGGAGCCGTCCTAGTCGAGGTCGCAAGAGGCATTACGATGATAATAGCTTTGTCGGATACGGCGAGGGTTATGCGGATGACGATGATGATACTGCTTTCTATTCAAACAGCGAAGGAACGGGGAAGAAAAAGCGGAAGAAGGTATGCATGTTTCTTATATTTGGCTAAATGGTGCTGATCCCTCGCCTACAGGATCACGTCTCGAAAATTTCCACTCCTCTTCCTGACAGAGGGGGTAGTTATGGAGTCGGGATGTTTGGAATTGGGGCTAGATGAGCAGTTGACATGAGGATTCTTGCGAGCTTGGGAACAGAAACCCCCACGTTTCTCTTTCCAGATATGTTTTTCTTCTACTATGGCAGCGCATAGCCGCGTTACAGATCCACCGCAGGGGCCGATTTCACCCTCGCGCGTGTTGAACGGATGATCTACAGTACTCCACGGCAATTGTTTGGCCGTTGGTTTTCGACTTGTTCTCAGTACATTTTTGCATCACGGTGCTGGATATACCCGGCTTACTCAATCGGACGGCGTTCGGGGTTGCTTTGATATGCGGGAAAAGGTTTTTTTTTTGGTACTCTCTCCCTCTTTGAAGGGAAGAAATATTGAATGCGGTAATGGCAATGTCTATTTCCCCTTCATCGCGTTATTTGATCTTGAAGCTGAAGGTCGGATTTTTGCTTGATTATTTTTCTGTTGTCTCAACGCATTATGACAGCGAGGGACATCTATCCAAAGCTGCGTAGCAGCAGCCAGTACAAAGCTTAGTACTAGTACATAGAAATCGAAGAGATCTCTATCATCCAGTTTACATACGCCGATTAGCTGCTCAATTCCATTTTCCTTAGGAAAGTAAAGCGGGGCCGCCTTCCTGGGCCCAATCGCAACCACTACATATAATCATTGTATCCCCGCCATCTGCTTCAAAGCACTTTCAATCACTCCTACAGTTGACTTCCCAGGTCAGCACACTCTACCTAGATACGTTCCCGCCGCCCAGTCTCACAACCACTGAGTTACAACCACCAAAATGGCAAAAGCCTTCGACAAAGCCCTCTCCCTTATCGACGCCGCGCACAGCCTTGACCCTAAAAAAGTCACACAACCCAACACCGGGGAAGAACTCCCCTATGAACTCCTCTACGCCAACAAAATGACAAAATACCTTTCACTCCGCTCCCCTTCCGCCTCTGATAGCCTCCGCCTCGCCGTCCGCGCCCAGCACCTCAAGCGCTGGGAGGTGCCGCGCGCCGAATTCCCGGTGACAAAGATAGGGTATCATTCATGGCGAACGCATCTTGCGCGACGGCAAGCAGACATTGTCGCAGGGATGTGTGTCGAGGCTGGGTACGATGCGGAGTTTGCGGAGAGGGTTGCAGCGCTTGTTAGGAAGGAAGGGTTGAGAGGGGGAGAGGACGAGGAGGTGCAGGTTCTTGAAGATGTGGCGTGCTTGGTGTTTTTGGAGGATCAGCTGGAGGAGTTTCAGAGTGGTTATGCGGAGGAGAAGGTCATTGGGATTTTGCAGCGAACTTGGGTGAAGATGAGCGAAAGGGGGAGGGAGTTGGCGCTCGGGATGGAGTTAAAGGAGAAGAGTAGGGAGTTGGTCAAGAGGGCACTTGCTGAGGCTTAGACTCTTATTCCTTTTATTCTGCGGTCCTTGCATTGTCTGGGTAGTCCACGTTGCTTCGGTTGTTGGTATACTTGAAGGGATATCGATATCGATATCATAACATTTTTGGTTCGTTACTATTATACAGATATGGACGGGCCCAGTCCAGGGTATGATGGCCGAGAAGAGGGGCTATGACTCCCCGTTAATCAACCTCACCAAACCAATCGCCGCACCTGCAGCAACACCTCCGACAACAACCATCTGAAGACCTCCTCTAATTCCAGCTAAGATATTTTCTCTCCCCACCCAGCCTCGAACAACACCGGTCTTTATGTACCCGAAGACAAGCAACGTGACCGCCATTACCGCCACGCTGCAGTACAACGCAACAAGCACCTGGTTCACAATGAAGTATGGAATGAGAGGAATGAAGCCGCCAATGAAGTATCCCAGCGCGAGCGTGATCGCGGAAGTCCAAGCTTGGTTGCAGTCGGGCTCGGACTCCTTATGATGAAAGTGGATGAGGAATTCACGAAGACGATCGGGAGAAGCATGGAGTGAGGCGTTAATGGGAGCAATTGCGTCGTCAGGCACGCCGTGGGCGGCGAAGATGCCGTAGACTATGGCTGCTGTTTCGGAGGGGGAGGAGCTGATGAGTTCTGTGGTCTCACGGACAGTAGCTTGGTATGATTCTCTGATCGATATTAGATATGGCTCATGATTATACGTTATGGTTGAACGTACGCTTCACTCTTTGCGCCGACATATCCACCTAGTCCCATGGAGATTGCGCCTGCCGCCAGCTCTGCTAACCCACCCAAAACGACAACTTTTGTGTTTCCGAGCGCTGAGAGACCTGCACTCAGAGCGAAGGGAACTGTGAGGCCATCTGACAGGCCGAGGATAGCATCGGAGACGATTCGAGGGTTGATGCGTGATCGCGTGCTGCTACTGGTGCTCTCGACGTCGTAGTTGGAGGATGGTGAAGGGGAGCGAAATGTGCTATAGGATCTTGATTGACGGTCTTCAATGCCATGGTCCATGCTGCCATTGCTGTTCGTGATGGTATCTGAGTCGTCGTCTTCGTCTGTGGCTAGGAGTGGTTTTCCTATAGCTTGTTAGCTTATTTCCTTGTACTGTACACTAGGAGGGTTTGGGGTTAACGAACTGTAGCTTTGTTGTGAGGATTTGGCATGCCTCTCCGGAAACAGCCGTTGCTTGAGGAAAAGAAGAGCCATGTTGGTTTGAGGATCTCTTTTCGTGGATCCCTTTTTCGCGTTTAAATGCTTGGGAATTTGTTTTGCGGCGGCGATATAGTAGAACCGTCCAGATGAGGAAGCAAATAAAGCCCGTTCCAGACTCCTGACGTCACCAATATCGAGAACAATTCGCGATCGGCGATTAACGAAAGCTGCAGTTGGTTCGGAGGAAGAAAAAATTGAAGACGATTGTAGAAATTTAATCAAGCAATGGAGCCGCAGAAAATAAGATATTTATCCTCACCTCCTGCCCTAACTCCGAGCGCAGGAACTGCAAGTTTGACGTTTTCTTTTTCTTCTTCTGCTTCTCGCCGCTCGCTGAGTTCCACTCGTTGACCAATCACCATCACGACAATTGTAATCACAGCGATCTGTTCCAACATTTGCAGCACAAAGGTAAGGCCCATGGCAGATCTAAATCGAAATGATTGGCTATGTTGCTAGTTGATTACGATCAGCTGTTCTCTCAATGGCTCGAGCTCGTTGATCTGAGATTTTCGGTGTTTTGCCATTGTCTCCGACGCCTCGCTCGGGCTCGGAGATCACTGTAGAGTGCTCGAGCGGAACTAGTAATTAGTTAGTTATACCGACCCCTTGGTAATGCTGATACCTTTCGGGGCCAGAGATGGTGAATTGAGGACCGTCCGGAGCGTGGAACATATCCCGAGCTTACTTCGTACAATATCACTAACCATATCCGTCGGGCAGGCGGAAGACAAATAGTATCCTCACGGAACAAAATGGGAATCTGAACTCAAGTCGCGTTGCGCAACACACAGGCTGTGGTACGCTGCATAGTTAGGTTATGTATCCACGAGCGACGCAACGAGAGGCAACGAGAGTTCCGGACATGCATCGGACAAGATCCAATCGCTTCGTCTTACGTTGACATGTCGTAGCAAAGACATTCACAGAGGAGAGCACTATTGATCCTAATTAGGTGCTTAGTGACCCGGCTGACGAGGCAGTTATCGGGGTTATCTCCTGTTTAGCCAGCAGGAGGCCAGAAGCTATTCAGGTGGCCAACCACTGGGAGTGGTGAAGCCCTCAATGAGGTGTTTTATGGGGTGTTGAAAAGACGCTGTATGAGACGCTTGCTGGCAGTAGTACGAGTTTGTTCTTTAGATCTCCAGTGCGAAAAATGTGCCCAATATTGCAGAGCACCAAGCTCGGATGCCAGTTCCACATGGGCAATATCACCACCACAGTTCACACAGCCTGACGCCCCATCATCTGGTCGTCGAACGCCTCTCTCGGCAACTCAATCATCCATGAATATCAGAGGACCGGTCACCCAGGGTGTATCCGGGCAACTTGGGCTGTGCAGAGTTGCCGCGCGACACCAGGTAGCAGGCCGTTCAAGGCCGCTCAAGGCCGCTGAAGTTCTGAACAAGCACCTGGCAGAATATTTGATGTTCCTCCCAGGACGGCGCACGGGCCACAGCCACTCTCAATTAACCAATAACAGCCACCCATTGCTACCTATCGGTGCTACTTAGTTCAAGTAAAAGATATCCCTTCGCCTTCGGGCATTTGGTCAATTTGAAACGATACAGAGAAGATTAGCATGGCCCCTGCACTAAGGATGACACGCTCAATCAAAGAGAAGCTACCAGTTTTTTTTTTTCACACTTACCGACCTCATATAAGAGGTGCGGCGTTTTGAGGTAAACTCCACCATATCGAGACGTGATTTCGAGCCTATTTAGGCAGCGGTTCGAACCACGCTGTCGTCGGTGCTATCTTTTTTGCCCTTCAGCGAAGACGATACCAGGCGTAAGCACAACAAAAGGGACCCGGATCGCTTAATCAATTCCTCATCTTCGTTTACAGTAAAAAAAAGGGTGCATCAAGCCATAATTTATTTACATAAGTATCATCTCCCTATCAAGTTTTCATCCACGCGTGATATCTGCGTTTAAGCGCCACCTTCCCTCTTGGCGTATTCCTCCTCCATGCGCTCCTCGTAAAGTCGATCGGCCTCTTCCTTGCTCAGCGGCTGGCCTTGATCGTTCACAGCCGTTGGGAAGTTTGTGCCTGCGAAGCTTGTGGTCGTAGCATGGCTGTTGCTGCCAGTGGTTGCGGTGGCACTCTGAGCGGCCTGCTGGGTGTCATTTGTGTTGGCTTGACCGTTGGTCTGCTCGTTGTAGATTGGGATGGGCATCTTGGATGGATCCGGTGGATAGTGTTCGATTGTAGGCGGGTAACCGGGGGTATAGATAATATTATTGAGGCGAAACGGACAAGCTTGCTTTATATTTGAGCGGCAAGGCTGAGTTTACGTCACTGACAAACGGGAAATGCCCGCTCTTTCAACGCCAAGTCAGGTGATATATTTTTCTGTGGCGATTCAACCATTTACTAGTGGAAACTCATGCAAATCGTCTTCTAATGACCCATTCCGCAGATCTAAGGCGAAAATAGAAAAGACCAGATGCATATATGTCATTCTAGAAGTTACCACATTATGCAACTGGTCGCGTAAACCGGAGTATACCCCACAGTCTATACATCACAACAATTAGAAATGCTGCTATCTAGCCATTCAACACAACACCTCCGTTCGGGTGTAAACTCTGTCCTGAGATGTAACTGCTGTCCTGACTAGCAAGGAAGACGAAGCAGGTTGCGATCTCGCTTGGCTGACCTGGGCGACCCATCGGCACGCCGCTGAATTGCTCAATCGCTTTCGTGTTCATGGTTGCTGGAATCAGAGGGGTCCAAACTGCCACAATGTTAGCGTTCCTGACCAAAATCGCCGGATGATTCCATTGGCCATACCTGGTCCCGGACACACAGCGTTCACGCGGATACCCTTGCTACACTGCTGGTTTGACAAGCCTCGCGTAAAGGCAACAATGGCACCCTTCGTTGATGTATAGTCGAGGAGATCGGGCCGGCCGATGTATGGGTTGACAGAAGCACAGTTGATGATTGATGAGCCAGACTTCAAGTGAGGAAGGGCGTATTTGGATAGGTAGAAGACGGGGTGGATATTGGTGTCGAAGGTGCTTTCCCACTGCGATCTAGAGTTCAAATTTTAGAACAAAAACACCTCTCTAGAACTGAGAAAGGTATCGCCACGCACTCATCTAAGTCTTTAATATCGTCAATCATAGCCTGCGTCCCGGCATTGTTCACGAGGATATCAATCCCTCCCAGGGTCTTCAGTGCCGTTTCGATGACCTTCTTGCAGTTCTCCTTGGTGCGCAGATCAACAGCCAAAATATAACACTTCTGTCCAATATCTTCTACTCTCCTCTTCGTCTCCTGCGCATCCTTCTCCTCCTCCGGTAGATATACAATCAAACTGGAGGCACCCTCCATCGCATACAGAATGGCAATGGCACGCCCGATCCCAGAGTCACCGCCGGTGATGATGGCTCTCTTTCCCTTCAGCTTGTCCGCAGCTTTGTATGTCTGGTATCCTTGGTCTTCGGATGGGACTTTGGATGATGTGGGTTTGGGCTCCTCCATCTGAGACTGGAGGCCGGGCTTCTTCTGCTGTTGGACGGGGACTTCATGGCCTGTTTCGATACAAGTTAGAGAGTATGCGACAGTGGAAGTTCCGTGTGTTCGTACCGGACTGGAATTGCGACTCGGCGCCACGTTGGGGTTTGTGCGTCTCAGGTTCCATTATGATTAAATTTCATAAGTATTTCAATTTTGGTTCCAAGGGACCACCAGTAAATGGGCGGGCTTTCAAGTATAGAGGGATCTGCAAGCTTTAAAAGAGGGTACGAAGTAAAAGTAACCTGAACCGACGCGCACTGGTTATAGGCCAGGCTGTTTTGGTCGTCAGTATGACGTCTAATCCTCAACGCTTGTTGATGAAGTCAGCCATCATGTCAACCACTGCTGCGCAGTGTATTCCTGGCTTTTGCCATCTTTTCTTGGCCTGGAAGCATTGAAGAGGAATCCGGAGATTTTGATGTGTTGGTGCTAGCATTGCTCTTAAGAAACGCACAGAATAGACCTTCCTGAGGCTGACTTATGACGTTCACTGCCACAGCTCGACACTGAACTTGGACTTCATGTCTTCACTGGGCATGACAGAATGGCTTGATAATGATTAAGCTTGACCACCAGAGCGACAATGCCATTTATATCGCCATTAATTTTACCATTATTGACATGACGGGGGACCTTTACTCCACTGATAAGGACAGTTGGCGACACAAATCTGAAAGTAGAATATATTAAACAATTCAATTCTTACGTTCAACCAGCGCATCTACAACATGCAAGGTTGCCAGAGTTGACCGTAACTATAGGAGAAACAAACCTCTTCTCCACCCGCGGGTACATGTCCCGCGATCTGATGAAAAGGAAAGTCTCTCGATGAGAGGAAAGTGCCAAAGAATACGCCGATCAATGACCCGAAAGCCATTGAACAAACTGTTCCGCCGCGATGTGCAATGCAGGGACCAATCTGTAATAGAGGCCGTCTTGAGCGCCCCGATATTTCAGCAAGGTAAGTATGAAGAAGAAAAGAAGAAAAGGTTGAAAAGAGTTCCGGGAAGGCGAAGATTAAATACTGCCAGTGGGGCACAATATCTGGCGCTAGTGGCAAGCGAGACTACTACGGTCTGTGATTGGCTCTCTTTTCAGAAGCGCGGCATTTGACTTTCAAGCCCGACTTGGAACTCGCAGTTCCAAGTTTAGTGTGACCCCCAAGTTTACACCTGCCGGCTGCAGCTGCATGGAAGTTGATGGGAGTACTTATGTAAGGGACAATAGTAGCAGAAATCTTACGGCAAGTATAGTTCCTCTGAGGGTTTGATACATATTCTTCTACTACTATTAAACAGCCCTTGCGGCGACAAGAACTACTGATTATTATGGGCGAGCGCCGTCCGCACACCCCCAAATACGCCGAGAGGTATAGAGCTGTACGGAATGCAATGAAAATTGATGGCAATAAAGCCAATCAGTGTCTATGATGAGTCGCCGCCGCTGAGAGCTAGACACGCGTCTACCGCTAGGCCGACCCTAGGAATCAAAAGATGTTAGTCGTATTATGGTCTTTTAGGCTTGTCGGAGTCCGTTAGTCTTACCTTCCCTCTTTCATCTTGACCACATCATCAATTACGTCACGGTCGAGGTTGGGAAACATATTTGAAAGCGTTTCAACGACGTTGTTATGCTCTGCGCTTTGTATCCGTCGAGCTTCGGCATCCTCGGCACTAGCCTGTCTGGCAGCAGCATCCTGGGCATCGAGCGCCCGCAATGGCGAGGGCTGTGCTCCACGAGAGCGGGATCGTTCGCCGGATCGCCGATCTTCACCACTGGCCCGAGGTGGTTGATATACGTTTGGAGTTAGTCGCCGTGAAATCCCAGGGTGCTGTGCTGAGGAAGGTTGAGCGGGCTTTTCTGATTGCGGGTCAGATTCATCCGAGAAGATCCTTCCTATGGTAGACAAAGGTTTTTGAATTGTTCGCAATAACCCGGATACAGGAGCATTGTCATCCTCACGAGACTGTGAGGCGTCCCTTCGCGCAGGGTTGCGTGGTATATCACCAGATTTTCGGGACGGACCCGGTGCGCTGTCAGTAGATGCTCTTGGCTCTGAGGCCTCAGATGCACGATGCTGTTCAGCAATTGCAGAAACGGCAGCCTCAACGTGTCGTTCAAACTCTTCATCACTCACAGTGAGGCTTGTCCGGTCCAGTGTTTCAACAAATTGTATTGCTCCGGACTGAGACGAAGTTTGTCAGCTTAGTTTATTGGGGCTGTTTCCATAATCGATACTCACCAGGGATGATAGGTAATAACCCGCTTCCCCTCCGAGCTTCTCCTGGTTACGAAATCGGAGAATGTACTGTATGTTGGATACCAAATGCTCGGGGTTGGCTTGTAGAACAACGTAAATCAAGAGAGGCACGAAGGAATCCGCTGATGTATCTGATTTCTTCGCATTCCGAAGTAAGCCTTCCGTAAAATAGATTAGCTGTGGACAGTACAGTGGCTAGAGAGAGACTTACCAAATATAACTTTGCAGCAGTTTAGGATACAGATGACTTTGTCACGAGGTGCTCGATACCCGTTAAGCTTCAACAATTCTACAGAAAGTCAGTAATAACTATGCTGGACTTGTGATATTGACTCACCCTGTTGAGCAAGGGTCAAGAATCGACGACCTTGCGAGCTCACTGGCGCAATATCGAGGTGTTCCTCCTTGACCCAGCTGTAAATCCGCATCTTCTGCGCTAGAACCTCATCCCGCTCGACATCTTCCTGATGTTGCCCCCTTCTCCAGGGTCCATGTAGTCTTTCCATCTCGCGTCGCTTGCTTCTACTCGCACTCCGCGGAATTGAAGGGGGGCCAGGAATAGCAGGTGAGAACGTCTGGGAATATAGCCGATTCATCACGAGTTTCTCCATGCCTTCTTTGGCGTTATCAAATTCACTGTCTGACACATCTCGCCATACCTCACAGATGGCCATCTTATTGGTAATAAAAGCTAGAAAGTCGCTGATAATTTTGACTTGCTCATGAACCATCCACTGTCGCTTCCCAAATTCGTGTAAGAATGAACGCAGAAACTTGGCGACAGGGTCGGCAGTGCGGTGTCGTAACTGTTCAAGGAAACGGTGAAAGTCGAATGGTTGATCAGGTTCGGGCTCGGGGGGCGGGGGAATGGTGGAAGTCGAGGAACGTCGAGTCAATGTAAACTCCTCGGCAGTGGAGTTTCTATGGATGTTATTAGCAATGGACGCGGGCTGCTTCTCGAGAGAAGGCTGAGCTCCCGCCACGGCCTTGGTGGGTTGCTGGATGATCCCCTTGGCCATTCCGTGATCTAAGCTGGATTTTCTCGGCGGGAAATGGCCTTGACCTCCGAGAAACTGCTCAGCGAGCTCCATTCGAGGTGACATGATTTGCTCCTCAGTCCCGTCGTGAGTGGCTCCCGCAAACTGCCCCATGATGGTTTGGATCTCTGGCTGAGAGTCTTCATCTTTAGTGCGCCCCTTACCATTATCTGGCTTCTTCGCATCGTTACTTGGCACATCTGGCAGCTCTTTCTCTGTCCACTCGGTAGTACTGGTACGGCTGACATATGACTCGTCTTTTTCTGGAGGAGGTGGTGGAGTTGCGCTTGTGTCCGATGCAGGTGCCTGCTCTGTTTTGTCGTTCGATATCGAGAGGGCTCCTATCTGCTCTGAGGGAGCGGCTTCTTGGGTAGAAGTAGTCGGAGGATCCATGGCGGGGGGCATATCGGGCAGCGCTTGTGTTGTTTCTTCTGAAGTACACCGAGTCCCTTCTTTTATTTCCTTTAACGCAACGCTTCCAGTCTCATGTGCCTGGATTGAGGACTCATTCTGCAACTGCACTGTTGCTGATTCGGGGCCAGCCGACGTCACTTGCCGCTCAGCCTTATCCCCGTCATTGGGCTTCTCTGATCGAGTCTCCCCTAACGCGTTGGGAGTCGAGTGGCCCGGGGCACCTGAAGCGGACATAAGATATTTGCATTAATCGGTGGAGAAAACGCGAAACGGAGTCGTCGGCGAGGTTACGCTTAAGCAGCGGTATGGATCATGTTGCGGGGAAACTATTTCGGACAAACTCTCGCAGGCTCGGGCCTGTTCGCAGCGCTATATGGAAACGGCGGGGTTCGTATTCGATTAATATAGACTGCACAGGTCTATGGCGTCCACAAACTGTTCAAGTCGAGTCTGCGTCAAGAATGGCGCTGTTGAAAGACCAATTGCTGAGACTCCATCATCATCAGAATCGGGGGGCGGGATCATTGTTCCCCCGACGTCCGGCCTGTTTGGTCAAAATTATCGAGCTTCACTCACGGTTCCTCCCTTTTTTCCCAAGCCGCTGCGATTTGGTCCGTTCAGGAGCCAGGGGTACGGCAGCATGTGCGGAATCTTTTTCTCGTTGACTGCGGCCGAGAACCCTGTGCTTCTTGACAAAAACCTTCGCTATCTGTTGACTAAACGAGGGCCAGATGAGGGCTCATACAGCGTTGGGGTGAGGGGCGCGAGGCTCAATCTGTTCAACCATGAGGGCAGTGCCCGAATATGGTTATCTTTTGCAAGCACTGTTTTGTCTATGAGAGGGGACGATGTTGTTCGCCAGCCACTGACCGATAGCGGCAAAACTGGGTCTATACTTGCCTGGAACGGAGACGCTTGGAAGATCGCTGGCCAGCCTTTCCCAGAAAAGAACGACACAGAGGTTGTCTTCAATCATCTACTGCAAGCCACTACACAGGATTACCTTTCCGAGGACTATGATGGAGCTCCTGACTCCACACAACGCGTAACGGAAGCTATCAGCAAAATTACCGGGCCCTTTGCCTTTGTCTTCTACGACGCCGTCAATTTCAAATTATACTTTGGGAGGGACTGTCTTGGAAGACGATCACTGCTCTGGGGCCTCGATGATACTGGTAGTCTCAAGATCTGTAGCCTCTGCGATGGCTCTTCGCCTTCTTCATATTTCCAGGAGGTGGAGGCGGACGGTATATACATGGTCGAATTTGAAGATGACCAGGACGCGGCGCTGAGAACAAGTTCGGCCGACGAACCCATTCGGTTCGATGTTAGGAACATACAGAGAATACCGTGGAGTCACGAGGCTTTACCAACATACCATATGGTACGACTTCCTACATAGCTAAAGTGTCAAGAGTACTGATTAGGCCTACAGTTAAGTCCCATTCCTCCAATGAACAAGTCAACGCCGGAAGAAACACCCCAACCACTAACTACTACATCGTCTATTCTCAGGGAGTTGGAACACAGACTCCGGCAGTCGCTCGCACTGAGAATCCAGAACGTCCGGCCGCCGCCATTTGCGGGAGATACCCATGTGAAGGTCGCTGTACTCTTCTCCGGCGGCCTGGACTGCACTCTACTGGCAAGGCTCGCGCACGATATCCTACCTGCCGGGGAGTCTATTGACCTGCTCAACGTCGCATTTGAGAATCCCCGAGTCGTGGCCGCTGCGGCTAAGGGGTCAGAGTTGTCGTCTACTTCTGCGTACGAAAGCTGCCCCGACCGTCTTACCGGACGAGCAGCTTTTGCAGAACTGCGTCGCGTCTGTCCAACTCGCAACTGGCGCTTTGTTGCGATTGATATTCCGTATGTCGTGACTGTGTCACACCGCGACACTATCAAGCGCTTGATGCGGCCGCACAATACTGAGATGGATCTCTCCATCGCGTGTGCATTGTATTTCGCTGCTCGCGGCCAGGGCATGGCGACTGAGAGCCAGCGCGCAGATGCGAAGCCATACCGGTACAAAACTCCTGCGCGAGTGCTCCTTTCCGGTCTTGGAGCCGACGAGCTATTCGCAGGCTACGCAAGACATGGCGTGGCATTTGCGCGCAGTGGCTTCGAAGGCCTCATTAACGAAATTGACCTTGACGTTAGCCGACTGGGAAAGCGCAACCTCGGCCGCGACAACCGCGTAATCGCACACTGGGGCCGCGAAGCGCGCTTTCCGTTCCTAGACGAGGATTTCGTCGCCTGGGTAGTGCAGACGCCGGTGTGGGAGAAATGCGGCTTCGGTGTACCGGAATGTCCACCGGTAGATACTGGCATCGACCCCGAAAAGAAGGCACTTCGCCTCCTAGCTCTCAATATGGGCCTAGCAAGCGTCGCCCGCGAGAAGAAACGAGCCATTCAGTTCGGATCAAGGACAGCGAAGATGGAAAAGGGAAAGACCAAGGGAACAGATGCTTTGAACTGACTCCGTTGAATAGTCCAGTTTCAACCCCCCTCCACCCACCCTACTCCACATCCCCTGGATGTATTTTATGACATCTGTCAGAATGTGGACAGCGATGATGACACACTCGGATCAGATACTTCTGAGACCGGCCCTTCAATCTCCTCTCGTCTACATCAGTCTGCGAGTGGACGAGCTCATTCATCTGTCCTTCTCGAGGCCGATAGTTACTGCAACCGCCTCTTCTGAGAGCGCTGGTACTTCCTATCGGGGTTCGCAAGGCAGAAGAGTGAGGTTGGATCAAGCGCGTGAAGGACTAGATGGGCCTGAGGATGCGAAGAGGCTTTACCTTCCCACGGGTTACGGCAGGTCTATGAGGTGCGTTAGAAAGGCAAGTCTGAGCTGTTCCAATCTGATAATAGTTTCGACTCAAGAAACCCCGAGTGTATGATGTCCATGTACATAACCGAGTAGTACAAAATATATAGCAATGGGTTATGGATGCTTTGTATCCAACTACCAAGCAAGATCTATTTCGAGTCAGTCACTTGATACCCTTGAATGTTCCCGGGGAATGTACCTGCACTGTAGGGGTCAACATGTCGACCAGTCTGAACAACCACTCCGTAGTTGTGCTAGGTGAGGGAGTCCCTAGAAAGAGCCATACATAGCTGGAGGGGCAAGCAGTCGACTGTTCTAGGCCGAGGCCAATGACACCTGCCATGCCGGAGATAGTAATGGGAAGTGTAGAGTGTGGACACCGGGTGCTTGGTCCCAAGACTAGCACGTCATGAGGCTCATGAGGCTCTTTCGATGTGGCATGCTGTTGGCAGATCCACTGAGCCACTGATGCGGCAGGATGGGTTGCACCGGGCGCACTGCATATGCTTATTTGCATGCTCTCGATTCGCTGAGATCGCTGCGGCATTGCAGAGCGCCAAAGGATTTGTTGGAAATTCGGATGGCACGAAAAGTGCATGGTGTACTAGATACCAGACACTATGAAGATCTTGGGTATCAACCTTGTGGTTCCTTTTTCCAGCCTGGCTACGAAGTTACTAAGTTTACCAGTTACGCAACGGACAAGATCCACGAGAAAATGATGAGCGAGTGACAGTTTGATTAACTGAGAAGCAATTTGAGACAAATTATTAAGCAAGTAACAGATTAAGCAAAACAAGGGCCACGAGTCAATCCCTTTTGCGGGAGACATCAGAACCGGCCAAAAGAAGAAAAACATTAATAAAAACAAGGCAGGAACCATGAACTCATGGACCTAATTGAGCTTTTGTCCGTCGGAAGTGCAATACCAGGTGTCATATAATGTGACAGACTTGAGTACTTCCGACACTCAGGACGAGAGGCTCTACGCCCCCATCCACAACATATCCCACAAGACTGTCGAAATAACAGGAAATAACAGCATCATAAAACACAAGACACAATCATCAGAGGGCACATAGTCATAACTGCTGGAAACACTTTTGGTTTGGATTTAGCAACCTCGGCTCTGGGCCATGGTCTTCCAATACTCGGCGGAACGCTTCGCATCTGCGAGCTCCTGCTGGAGATCCTGAATACGGCGCTCCATATCTTCTTGTCGTTCGAGTTTCTTCGCACGAGACTTACGGGCAGCCTCGGTGTTTCGAGCACGCTTCACTGCAGCGGGGTCCCTCTCATCATACTTGATAGGGGAGAGAGGCTTGCGCTGGCGTGCATTGACGCCAGCGACAGTGGAGTGTTTAGTTGCAGATCCGCGAACAACAGGAGAGCGAGCAGGAGACGAGACAGATTCAACGGCAGGCGAAGCAGAAGGCTCAGGCTTAACTTCTTGGCTCAAAGAAGCCGCAATTTCCAAGACCGCGGGATCGAAAGACATGGGCAATTCTTCCGGGAAAAGTGATCCCCAATGCTCATGACCTGCGCCGAGATCCATGCCTTCGAACAGAGGAGAAGTGTCCTCGCTCCAAGATGGGGACTCAAGCTGGGGTGTGCTAAGATCAGTGCATGAGGCAGACGGAGGTGCCGAGCTGTCCATCATCAAGTCCTTGGGAGAGACTGTGCCCGAAGGCACAGCTCCATCCTTGGATGCCACGAAGCCCGTGGGAATCAAGTGGGGCGAGAACATAGCGGCGTCGGCGAAAGAGAACTCGTCGCCAAGCTGATCAGTAGGCAAGTTGAAGAGGTCTGAAGTACACGTGTTAGAAAAGCGATAAACGTGCTCAACCCATTGAGATCGACACTCACCTTGAGCCATATTGGGGGTAGACAAGTTGCGACGGTGGTTGACTAGGTGCATGTACTGGTTTTGAGTAGGCGAGTTTGTGGTGCTGTTATTGAAAAGGGGAACAGGTGGACGATAATTAACAGTGGTTGTTGAATTCGGAGCCGCAGGAGCAGAATTCGTAGCTGCGAACCAACGCAGAAGGTGCTTCTGGTTGGAGGGACTAGACCGAAGAGTAGTAGACAGAGGATGCCCGGCAGACTGTGGAACAAGTCTGTTCAACCGAGAAACCTGAACTGGGGAGCTTGCAAACTGCTGCTGCAAGTTGACAGAGTGACGACGCAAAGGCTGTCCGGGATGGACGTTGGATCGTTGATAGGCGGCGTATTGTCTAGGGGCAGTACTCAGGTGTGCTGAGGCGCGCAAGTCCCTGGGTTGAGGCTGGGGATAGAGCACAAAGTCCTCTTGCGGAGAGCTCGAACTGTTGCTGACGATCGGGTTGTTGTTGTTGTTGGAATCCGGATTCTGAGCCAAGGGCTGCTGGGGCGGGGGCGTAGGAGGCCATGTTTGCTGATGGTTATCCGTGGTGAACGACTGAAAGTCGAACGTGGTGAGAGTGTTGGGGAAAGAACTTGAGCTACGCGAAGCGAGGCTGAAGTTCAGAGGTCCTGGGACAGGAGACTCTGAAGTGGTGGTAATAATGGAGGGGGGAGTTGAAAACGTAGTCCTTTGCGGATCTATGATGTCTGTCTCTGCTGAGAAAGACGAGCTGCTAGCGGGGGGGGCGCTTAACAGTCCATTTTGAAATGGACTATAACGAGAAGACTGTTTAGACTGAGATAATATGGTGACTGAGATAACAATGAACTAGGTGGTTGCGTTGTGGGGTGAAAGCTGTGTTGGATGAAAGATCAGGGAGGATAAAGAGAAAAGAGAGAGAGAAGAAAAAGAGAAAACGACCCAGGCAGCGACAGAGTTCAGGGTTTAATAATGTGCGCTGAGTGTTCTTTCCCTTGCCTCTGCACCAATCAAAGGCGCCTGAGTTTTGCCCCACTGCGCTGATTTAAAAGGGTTTAGTTTAGATTTTGTGTGAGTCACAGCGCTATTCTGACATTCAATTGGGCAAGCACGCCGTCGTAGAGTCCCACTCTGACCCCCAGGCACTCAAAAATCACGCTCGATCCCGTCCTCTGTGTCCTTTTGATGACAAACTCTCGCTGCCTGCCTCTGCCTGGGGCTCGTACTCGGCTCAACTTCTTGACGTCTTTCCTGCAATTGACCAACCAGAGTTCCATGTCAGATACTCCCGAGCAGTCAACAATCTCACAGCCTCCTCAGGCTCCCACGGAATGGTTCTCCGTTGCAGCAAGGGTGAGACACGAGGAGGCTCAGCCCCAATCACCCTCTCCACGCAACTTCTCCAAATGAACTAGACCATTATGGCGCTGCTTGAGAAGGCCACTTTCAAGGTTGCAGGCGACACTGCCTTGGAAAAGCGTCCTATGAAAACTCCCCAACTCCAGAAACGAAACAGACAGGGGGAAAAAGTCCATTCTCAGCCGGCTTGTGAATGTGTGGAGATCACTTGCCCGTTTAGTACCCCGCCATGTTCCGTTGGCGTCGCCGAAGGGCGTGCAAGTGCATACCAAAGTTCAATGATCGAGTCCACAGTCGGAGACTTCCGCCGTCAAGCAACGAGTGTTCATCTGACTTGTGACGGAAATTTGTGTTGCGCCAATTGCCTCGGATTGATTGGACGTGGCTCCTGAAGATTGAATTTTCAGTTCTCAATCATCTGGAATGTCGGATTGATGAGCACTCCGTAGATACCTCGAGTTGCCATCTCTCTCGGTACATATATATAATAAGAGCCTGCTTTCTCATGGCTTTATCAAAATCATAGTCAATTGTATGGCGACGCCAGGAAGGATTTAATCTATTATATCGCACCTGTTTTTCCTTTGTGGGCGTTTTTAGTATGCTTCCTCATCCACGTGATATGTCAGTTCAAGCACTAGGTACCCCCAGGCCAACCGCACGGATGGTTAGGCAGAGTTCATGCATCAGATTGTTCCTGGGATTTAATCATTTGGCTATGTCCAGCAACATGTTTTACCGGGTCTAAAGATATCCATACCTGTCTTGTAGACAGACGGCTTTGTTCGGAAGACATCGCTCGAAAGTATTTCGACTGCTTAACTAGTTGCTTGGTCACTCACTTGGTCGCTCACTTATAACACGCTTGAGCGCTTGCTTATTGTCTTGGATTGTTAATCGCATGAGATACAGTCTTTGTTGCTGGCTACATTAGTGCCTGTTTTATTAGTTCAGTAGGCCATGAGCCATCCTGCCAATTCACAAGACTAGCCTACAGAGTTATTACGAGTTAAATATGAGGGCCACCTTATAGGTGGGTGGAGTACAAAGGGGGCATCCGAGGCCCTGAGAAATTCAAACACGCACTACCAGCATTAACCCCAGCGTCCCCATGGAATTGCGAGATAGCTACCTCAATCGGCTCGCTGGTGAGGTCAGCATCTTCACCCCAGGTTCCACTAATCCGCGGCCAGCGAGGCTCCGTTGCAACATCCAATTGAGGTTGGAGAGCAGTGCAGAAACCAATAGAAAGGTGCATTCCGCGCTTAATTGTAGCGAATGCTTTGACTAGGTTGGCATCATGCCGGACAGCAATCTCCAGGATCCTAGGCTACTGTGAGAAGGTGCTTGCCATGAAGCCAGTATTAACATTCACTGTGGAATGATGTTTAGGGTCAAAAAGTATCTTGACGGAAATACCAAAAAGGGTTTCGAAGGCCCGTTCTGGACGCAGTTGATGAGCTCGGCAAGGTTTTTGGTGTTAGGGGATGTCGCCAACCAAGCTGACGTAGGATATACATTTGCCGTCCAGTACAGCCCCGGTGCTGCTGCAGACTCATTCGGGGTCACCGTTGTCGAAGGTGCCATTGGGGGCCCTGATAGAGTTGCATCTGGAACATCTGGCCAGCTTTCCCTTCGAGCGTCATGCGGCTGACGGGGTCTTCGACCCTCTTATCCATGGAGTACGATGAGTTTTTGTCGATGGGAAGTGTCCGTGCCTCACTGTGACTGCTCAGTCCAGCACGTTGAATAAGGGTAGGATAATAGGGCTGATAGGCCTCTGAGCGCCCGAGTGATGTTAATTCGCGCATGACTTTTCTGTCCATTCTCATATTCTGTCCTCAAGCATTCACGTGGTGTAACTGCATCAGAAGACTCCAAATTTCCCGCACCGTACCTGCCAAGCTCTTTCCATTCCTGCATTTCAGTTCGGCGTTTTTAAGCGGACATTGCGCAAGCCCCGCCCAGGAGGGAAAGGACTCGCTAGGGCTTCAATCGCACAAGCCACTCATCTCCCAGTGATGTTGCCAGACATCCCTCGACACACCTGCATCCGCGATACATATGACGTGTAAGAGTCAGACACAGGCTACAAGTAGATACTTGAACGATGACCATAATGACGTCGAAATGGGAGCAAGTTGATGGTCTATCGTGCAACCGAGGAGCAAAACTTACCAGTCAACTGTCCTCCCTCCACCCACCCCCGCGCATCTCAGGCCCTTGTACTCTGGGGGTGCTCGTCTGGGGTGCAGTCGCTGAATTTCAGGATACATAAGTCAAGGGCCTGACCCCTCAAAGACACACAGTTAGGCCATGCACGTGGTATGGAAGCAAGCTATCATCATTTGTGTATGCGAAGAACCTCCTTTTAAGTTGGGGTGTGATCTAGCAAGCTTGACACGAGGCGGGTGTTAAGGGAACGATATGTAGCTCTTAACTACATAATCAGCGTGGTGAGCAGAATCAAGCTGCATTGGGTAGCCGGGATCTGGCTTTAACCCGGTATACTGAAGTAGTTCATTTCCAGATATTTCTTTCCTTAATGATCAACACACCCAACCTAGATTACTCAGCATCGGAAAATATTCCCATGAGGCTTCGGGAGCCGGCACGCTGGAGCCTGGAGCCTCGGACGACGAAGCCAGTTCAGTCGCAACTTGTCTTTTAGAGATCAACCACTCCCTAGCCCCGTATGACATTCGGGGACACTCTACAGAGTACGGAGTATACTGTCCGGATATAATACTATAAACAGTGCATTGATTCTATTAGATATTACTAAGTTGTGCCAATCGACAGAAACCACCATGTTAAAACACACGGTCAATGATGGGGTCAATTTGAGTGGAGTCGGAGATCCAAAGGAAACAGATTCACAAGCCATCCAACGGGCAAATAAACTACCCTTCCTTCACCGGGTATCAAGACGGGCGTATCAACAGGACACGGCAATCAACCCACAAAAAACACAGCAATAACAGCAAATGGTATCAATCTAGTTGGACGGTGCAGAGCGTGACCTCACAGACAAAAAGGGGGTATCCCTGAGAGGTCGGATATCATAAACGAGTGAACTGTGGCACCTGATGTTACAAACACCATGGTGCACACTGAAAATCGACCGTCAAAGCAGAGGGTATCATTGACGCTCCAACCCAAGTAGCCAGCCCCCCGAAAGACGGGGCGAAGACGACGAGAGGAGTGACAGTGGCGACATTAAGCTAGAGAAATCTCGGTGCTTCGAGTACCGACTAAACATAGTGCGAGAAACATTTTTTGTTCGTTTTCGTTTTCTTTGTCCTTTTTCATCTCAAAAGGGTGGGTATTAATCATTGAGCAGCAGTATCGGAAAACACAAAGCGCTGGTCCCACCAATTCTCGAATTCGACTGGCCTTTGCGGAGTTCATGCGGCAGCCGGAACAGGAGTGGAGGTTGAGGCAACGATGGGCTTGGCCTCCTCAGTAGCAGGAGCGTCAGCGGGCTTGGAGCTCTCCTCAGCGGGAGTGGCCTCAGCAACGGCCTCGGCATTGTCAGCCTTAGTCTCAGGCTCCTTGGTCTCGGGCTCCTTGGTCTCGGGCTTCACAGCCTTGCTGGGCTTGCGGAAAAGGCCACCAAGCTTGTTGCCCTTGGGCTTGGCCTCAGTCTCAGCGGTCTCGGTGTCAGAGTCACCCTTCTTCTTGCCGAAGGCGAAGAAGGAGGTACGGCGCTTTTCCTTGGTGGCGGTAGCGGGAGACTCGGCGGCAGGGGATTCAGGAGCCGCCTCCTTAGCAGCCTCGACCTCGGGAGCAGTAGTCACGCTCTCAGGCTCAATGGGCTTGGCAGCCTCCTCGACGGGGTTGTCAAGCTGAGGAGCAGTGCTGGCAACAGCAGTGGTCTCGGTAGGAGCAGCAGCCTCCTTCTCGGTCTTCTCGTGGGAAGGGCTGGTGACCTTTTGGAAGAAGTTACCGAAGATGGAGGTGCGTTTACTCTTGGCGGGAGCGACGGGCTCAGCCTCCTCCTTCTTTTCCTCTTCCTTCTTCTCCTCGGCCTCAGCAGGAGCAGCAGCGGCGACAACGGGAGTCTCAGTAGCAGGGGTCTCGACAGCAGAGGCGGCCTCGGCGGCAGGAGCCTCGGCGGCTGGGGTCTCAGCAGCGGGTTGAGTTTCCTCGGCCTTGGCCTCCTTCTTCTCTTCGACCTCCTCCTTCTTGCCGAGCAGAGTTCCAAAAATGGACGTCCTCTTGCGGGAGCGAGAACGGCTCTTGGCGTCCTTGTCCTTGGTCTCCTCAACAGGAGCAGCAGCAGCAGGGGTCTCCTCCTCCTTCTTGGCCTCTTCCTCCTTAGCGTCCTCCTTGGGCTCAGCCTTCTTGGGGGCCTCAACGAGGACGGGCTTGGTCAGCTTCTCAAGCTCAGCCTTGTAGGACTCGCTGGAGGTGATGGTCTCCTTCTCGGCCTTGGCCTCGGTGGATTTAGCCTCGAGGGCGGCAATCCAGCTGTCGCGCTCGGCGGTGTTGGAAGCCTGGAAAGTGTGCTTGTGGCCGCTCAACTTGAACTGGAACTCATTGGAGCCCTCCTTGGTGATATCAGAAATATCCGCCTTATCGTATGTTAGTCTGCATCGCCGCACCAAATAGTCTATTTAAATACTTACTAGGCTGATTATTCCGGCGGGGGTAGCCTTGTCCTCAGCGCGCTTGGTCAAGAACAGAAGACCCTTGCCGGTCTGGCTAGCCCAGGCGACGATGGGGTTGGCGACAGCAGGCTTCTCGTTAGCACGGTAGACAGAGAGCTGCTTGGCCTCGACGGCCTCGTCGTTAAAGTAGAAGAAGCGCTTGGCGAAGCGGAGACTCCTTGTGAAGGGTTTCTGTTAGCATTTCGCCATATTTCGCAGGCATCACAGCATCTTACTTGACAAGTCCAGGAGCCTTGTAGCCAAGGGTGCCCTCAGAGGCGGGGGTCACTTCCTTAGCCTCTTCTTTAGCCTCCTCAGCCGGGGTGTCGGCCTTTGTCTCCTCAGTCGCAGCTGCGGGGGTCTCAGCAGCGGTTTCCTTGGGGGTGGCTTCAGCAGCAGGCGCTTCAGCGGCAGGAGTCTCTGTGGCAGCAGCCTCAGCAGCAGGGGCAGCGGGGGTTTCGATGGCAGCGGCGGGAGCAACCACGGGGGTCTCCTCGACGGGCTTCTGAGTCTCAGACATGGTGTTGATGGTAAATTAGAGAAGTAATTATAAGAGGGTATAGATGAGATTAAACAAGTCGTAGAGAAGCAGAAGGAAGCTTCGTAAATAGAGGTCACGTCGAGCTGGGTATCTCAAAGGGGGGTATCTCAACAGAAAGAAACAGGAGCAACCTCAGCGCAAGGCTAGAAGAGCTCGGGTATCACAACGAAGGGTATAAAGGTGGATTGGGGGAATCTGGTCGCAGGAATGGGATGAAGAAGAGAAAGAGAAGAAGGGAAGAAGAGGAGAGAAGAGGGAAGAAAAAGCAGGAGGCAGAGAGAGCAGGGGCTGGCAAAAGGAGCCAAAGGCACGAAAGGAGGGTCCCCGAAGACTCAGTCGTCAAAGGAGGGTGGGCAGGTCGCCCAATCAGGAAAGGAGCTGCAGGGCGGCGCTACTATAACAACACTAAAAGAAGGAGTTTTTCTGGTTAATTTGGGCTTTTATGGAGGCCCAGGAACCTAAACATGCGCGCCTCTGGTCACTGGCACCGAGTCTCAGGCCTGAAACTCGGAGTGGTTGGGCTCACGGCGCACAGAGCGAAAGGAACGAGCTTGGGCACTGGATTGGATGAGTCGCAGGCAAAAGAGTGCAAAAAAATTTGTGTAGACAAACTTTTTGTTGTAGTAGTGTTTCTCGGGCTAGCGCCAGCAGGTAGCTTGAGTCTTGACCCCCCAACCCAGCCTGAGCTCCTAGCCTCCTAGACTACCGGCCATGCAGCTTAACGGTCTCGTTCTGGCCCTTAATTACCTAATTTCACCTCCCGAGCTCCAGGACTCGCGCTCAACCAATATGAAACTGCTGCAAATTGAGGAATCTGGGTTGAATAAAACGATCGGAAGCTGAAGGACGATAAAAGCACCTCATCAGGACATCTGGCGACCCTGACACGAGTTGATAGGAATGTTGAGAGAGTCAGGTGCTCCGTGGTCGAGTGGATCCAGCCACGGATTTCGGTTGGGATCCATCCTTCATCCCTGTTCCACGATCAGTGCTTTCAGTCCATCTCGACACCGACAAACTCTGATTTTGACGGTTATTCTGTATTTTGCTTGTCTCCAGACATTCAACCTTGCTGTCTAACTTGTAGGAGTTTACTGCTATTCTACCCGTAGTACTTCTTTCAAATAGAGTCATTTGTGGCATGACCCGTTTGACAGCAATAAACCGCGAAAGTTTGCGAGTCGCATGGCGCCCATGGTTCCAGAGATTCTAGTTCGCACCAACCACAATAGGCAGTTAGCTTTGTTCCTTGGAACTTGCGACGAAAGCCAGGAGAAAGCCATCGCGACAATCGCTGAATTATTAGATAATCTGGCGTATCATGAGCTAAATCAGCTCCAGGGACTATGAACCGTGAGCGACTCCCTCGTCCACGCGACTCGAAACACCCCATGACTGCCAGCAGGCCTGTCATTCGGCCAACCAGCTGGCAAAGACCCCCTCCATGAGCACCTGTCTGTCCATGTCGTTATTCTCTCAAACAGCGCAAACTCATGACCCCTCAGATATTGCACGGTCGTAGTATACCCAAATTCAGAGTCATCACAGCCCCACATTTGCAGATTATCACAGCCCTACAATAATCATCACATCACCTGAGCTGGGACGCCTTCTGGGCCCTTTGCCTCGACTGTTCTGCAGAGACATGAGCAAGATGATTCAAGACCCGTCATCATAACCGCATTGTCTGGTCATCTCCTGTCCGGCTCAACTCGAAACCTCCAAATAGTGCAATGTTTCGGATCCACCCCCTTTTCACCGTCTCGTTTCCCATCTCTCAATGGCGATGACCGCCAACCAATCAAACCCTCGTCGATCTGATGATCCTCTTTGAGCCGTCTCCCAATGTCCATCAGTTCCCGAGTCTCGTTCTCTTGCTCGACGATTCTCTCACCGTCGGAAATTATCGCTCCTCGTCCGCCGCCTCTCCCAGACTCTCCTCATCATCCTTTTAGCAACTCATGCTCACTCCAGCAAGGCCCACACTTCGGAGACAGTCGAGGCCCCGTGCTGCGCGCGCACAAAGTCCTGTACTCCGCAGTCTGCACGGTGTTTACGGAGTACAGAACCACAACCGTCTCCCGCCCATCCATCTTTCATCTCACGTTGATAACCGTTTCCTCTCGGCAGATGACTACGAACTGCGGGGGACAAATGTAAACCTCAAAGAACAGCAGTTCCTTGCACAATCGCGGAATTCAAAACCGGACTCTGACCGCTGAATTTCTCGTCCAGACGGCACATATCCTGAACACCCCCCTGGCCTCTTGCAAGGATCGTCATGACAGGTGCAGGACAAGACTCGTATCACTTAATCCGAGCCCTCTCTCTCCACTCGCCGGCTGGCCTCCTGCAGCCCCGTCGCCTGCAGCTCCGCATCATGGGTGATGCGTCAGTTAACCCCTCACTCGTCTCATCCTCCACGACACACCAGTGGTCATCACCAATTCCGCCCATCTTCCCTGGTTAATTAACCTAATTTCCTCTGTCGGCATTGCCAGGCACAGCCATAACAACCACCGGCGTTGCTCATTTCAACAAACTGCCGAACCAACCCCAAAATCGCAAAAATGCTAAGTTCCCCAAATTAATCAATGTGCGCTAGCCAGGTTAAGAACAGCACTATTAATCACCATCAATAATCCTAAACGGACCTCATGCATGATCTCCAAGGCAGATGTACGAGCAAATCGCGAATACGGCGCAGCCTATCCTCTGATCCTTGTCGAGTGCACGCACCAACCTAACAAGGCAGATAGGCACGCCGCCCCATCACGCAGAAGGCTGCCCGCGGCGCGCCCTCGATCCTTATCAATCAACCTTGCGGGCAGGTGGCGGCAGACTTGCGCCTCGCGTCATACGTAGGAACGTAGCAGCCTTTCACTCTGGAATCTTTTCGAGCCACCTTCAGATAGTCCACTTAACCCCTCTTCTTTGCGCAACCCCGATCCTGTTATTGAGACTAGCACTGGTTGCCACAGCAGTCATGTTATACTGCATCAAAATCTCACGATGCTATTGCCTCTTCAGCAGGGTAACTAATAACGTACGGTCGCGGTGACCTTTTTTCGATTCGCCTTTAATTTAAGTTCCTATAGTTTGTCCATAACTCGGTTAACTAGCGGTTCCGCTGTGTTGTAACTTACTTGCGCCCCAAACTAGGTTCAATATTTGGACAACCCGAGTGACCGTACTGACTAGATATCTGGGATATCAAGTTTCCGAAAACTCAAGTATGCGCGGTTTTGGTTCGAGTAACAATTGACTTGGTGATTTGCATCGTCTTATGGTTAAATAAGGCGGATCCAGAACTACCTCCTAGGGCTATGAAAAAGGGCCGGACCTTTTAATCAGGGGCTTTACAACAGAATGTTGAAGTTCAACGACAATAAAAACAATATGCTGACTACCACTGATGTGTCTGTACATCATAAAGAACTGAACCGGAAACAAAAGCCCGCAATATGCTAAATTATGCCGCCATCGTAAGAACGTAACTAGGACTAGGTCAGTAGCTGCCAACGATACAGTAAAGAGAAACAGTGGAGTACTCACGAAGTAATGCTGTCCATCCGTTCCGATGTCAACTTCAGACTAACCGTTAACAGTTCACGCGCAACATCCGGCTCTCGTTCCCGAAACGCCTTCCACTTTTCCGCGTTAAGACTCCACGTCACGCAATCCTGTTCAGCCTTGACCGTCGCCGTCCGCCGCGTCTCGCTGAAAAACGGCAGCTCTCCGCAGGGACGTCCAGCGACAATCAGTTCAAAGTACCGGCCTTGGGGTAACTCGTACTCTGCACGGAGCATTCCTGACTCGAGGAGGTAGAACGCGTTGGGGACATCACCCTCTTGGAAGAGGGTAGTGCCTGTAGGATAGGTCTCGCGAACGAAATAAGGGCATGCTGGAAACCAAAAGTCTTCGTTCTGCGAGGTGAGTCCTTGAAAGGTCTGGAGAAGTAGGGGTAGCGGTTGGCGCATGGCGGACCAGGCCGCAGGGATGATGACCGCTGTTTCGTCTTCGCTGAGTGTCGTCGTAGCCGCTCGTTGAAGATACTGATGGCGAGGGGAGCCCACGATTCCCTCTGCTAACCCGGGGTGGTGCTGAGATACGGGTACATCCAGGCTATGCGAGGTGGACGTCCTCTGTAGCAAGGCTTCCCGGTGACTATAAAAGACATTGAGATAATCATTCTCACAATACTCCAGTGCCGAATTCAGGTCTTCAAACAGTCGAACACCGAGCTCCGCCTCGAATAGACCCACATTCTGAAGGCTTTTCCCGACATCCCCTTCGACGTCAAGACCAGAAATGGTCATTTGCACATTCCGTTTCTTTAAAATACGGTTGATGCGAGTGAACGCCTCCGCCGCTGAAAAGTCGATACCATACACCCGAGAGAGGTCCAAGATGATGAACCTTATCGGGAGCCGGCTGAATGCGTCCTCCTCAATGAGTCCTCGCATAGTATTCTCGACGTCCACAATTGTTCCAAAGAACAAATAGCCACCGAGTTTGAGGATTAGCGTTTGCCGTCCGGCCTCTTTGAGGTAACGGTGTTGAATTGGGGGCCTGCGCACGGTTGAACCAGCAATTTTGCCGGAGTAAGTTGCGCGAATGGCCGATTTCCGTGATGTTTGGACGACAAAGCTCAAACAGGCAAGGATGATACCGACGAGGATACCGGTTACAAAATCCCAAACACCCATAGTTGCGACAATTATGACAACCTACAACGTTAGACAGCGTCAAGTGGACACGGTAGAAAAGGCCTACCGTCAAGTATTCGTGTCGATGTAGCTTCCCCCACGTATCTACAAGGGCCTCCTCCATCAACTCAATTCCCAGCAGAAAAATCAGAGCTCCGACAACCATGACGGGAATGAAGCCAACAATCACAGGGCCAACCAGCATGATGCCCGCAGTAGCGCCCGCAAGCATTACACCGGCGAGGCGGGAATTACCACCACTGTCGATGAAAAGCAAGCTGTTAGTATATACAAGGTAATTCTAGTGATTGATCAGCGAAGACTTTCTACCAAAACCGGCCTGTAACCATACCTGGATACTACCTGCAAACCCAGAAAGCGCGTTTGTGACCCCGTGAGCTATTAACTCGCGGTCGACATTTAGATTATCTTCACCAGTCGAGATGCCTAGAGCTGGAACATTGATGGGAACATGGAGGATTCCGAAAAACGTGAGCGCGAACATTGCGGGAATGGTATCGACAAATGCAGACCAATCAACAGCAGAGAAATCTGGGAACGTTAGATCACGAAGCTTGATGCAAAGCGTCCGACTTACCATAAAGGGTATAGAAATGGTACCACGGGTTAGAAGATGAAGGAGCATCAAACACCCAACCACTGTTCCGCAAGGATGTCATGGGTATATGGGCGATGAACTTGATGACATAGAACATCAATGCAACAGCAATGAAATAAGCACCAACAAGAAAGTTAGATCGGACGAAACGCTTAAGAACGAGAAGGCCAATTGCGAGGGACAAAGGTGTTATCCAAAGGGGCACAGTGCTAAGTGTGAAAAGCGTCTGCAATGTTGGGATATTGAACTCGAAAGACCCAGGTAGCCGGGCTGATACCTCGAGGCCTGTCAGGATCAGGAAAAATCCAACCCCGCCAATGCAACCAATAAGGATATGTCGAGGGAAAAATCCAATGAGCGAGCCGATTTTGCAACTTCCCATCAAGAAGAAAACCAGGCCTGTGAGGACAGAGCTGACCGAATAGGCTAGGATCGTAGTGGCAATGACAGATTTAGGATTATCCTTGCCAACGCGGTTTAGTATTGTGAATGCCATCTGATGGAAAAAAGGAACGACTTCAATCATCTCACTTCCGATTCCGCCGCGGAATATTGAGCCTCCACATGAGAACACCAGCTGAGCAATAATGGTGCTCACGTAGAACATGGAGATCCCATCCGATCCTAGCTCGGAAAATATCGGCTCACCCAAGGGAAACAGAATCATGCCGTAAGATAGAGCATCTAGTATGTTCAATAGAAGTCCAAGGAAGACTGAGGGCAACAGACTGAGAGGATGGATAATGCCTTGTCGCCATACGGACCGGCCATCCCATGCCTTTGAATGCGCAATAATTTTGAACGTTGTCGAAAGCTTCGAAAGAGCTCTTGGAAGAGCTCTCGGCATTTCTTTCGGTGTATGTACCTGGCGTTCCACATCACTAGCTATCCCATAGCTCCTGGATGGTCCCGAAGATGACGGCTTGGTCAGCAAAGAAGTTCGCTCCGTGGTGGTGTCTTCTTCTTCTTCTTCTTCTTCTTCTGTATCGACAGAGGCGGAAGGCCTAACCACTGTATGTCCATCTGATCCAGTCGAATTAAAGGCATCCTCTCTCCAATCCTGTCTGAGGCTAGACGACGGGTCACGAATCATTGCTGTTAGCACCGATGAACCGGGCGAGGGTCCCGTAGACCCGTACCCTGTTCCATCTATTCTCTGGGAAAAGCCCGAAAAATGGCCGGGAGATGACGCCGCCTCAGAATCGCTAGTGTTGCCCATAGGTCGGAAAATGTCCATAGCTGGCGGGAGATCTCTCGATTCCCGGGATAGAGCGAACGAAGCTAATTCGGCAGTCTGCTCTCGGAGGCCATGAGAGGAGTAGTGTGCTGGATCTAGATACTCAAGTCAGTAAACACAGAACCTGGCAACTGGGGGGGAAGCTCTCTTCTACCAGAAACATTATGAAACGAGCGGTGATAGAAAGACCGACTCGGTGTTCTATAGCTTGCCCCGCCAGTAACTACAGGCTCCGTTCCCAACGTGCGAGGAAAGCTACTTGGCTCAGCGAGGGCGTCAAGAGTATCCGGAGCGATATGCTCAGCTGAAATTGGTCGATAGAGGGAGGCCCGCGAGTCCTGGCGGTGTCGACGGCCTAGAACCCCCATCGTGGGCGAGATACAAACAGACAGTCCGCTATATGGATGTTGATTCGCAATCCACTCTAGAGATTAGCCCTGCAGGCTTCAGATTCCTTCAGGTGCGGATGCTGGCCAGAGGCTGGCGATGACGCAAGACTTCGTTATGGCCACAGCGACAGTGGTCATCGTTTTGCGGGTTAAGAGACGAGCCAGGGAAGACGTCCACGCGACGACATGAGAGGGGAGAATGATCGGGGACAATTCGTGCGGGCACCGACGAGACGATGACTGTGTGCCCGGTCGTTCCAACCTTTAGGCGGGTTGCTGGTTCTTATCGATGAATTGACTAAAAAGTCTTATCATGGGAGGGTTCTGGATTCTGGCGGGGCCCACTTGGTTCCGCTCTGGCTGGCAGATAGGAACAAGAAGGCATTCCTGGCGCAGTAATTACTCAAGTCTCAAGGACTTTGGGTGACAAGATAGCAATAGCGGAATTAGTGTTGGTGTTAGGGATTGGAGCTATTGTAGAGCTTGACGAGGTTATTGTTACGCATTCGGAGATCAGCCGATGCGGTGCAGAAATAACGTCGCACTTGCTTTTGCTGCATTGACACCTCCACTCGGAAGCAGCTAAGAGCTCAGGAACACTTAGTCATGGAAATTAACTCCAATTTTTCTTAGGTAAATACTCTATCTGAATACCACCTCATTATTAGATTGGGAGTCTATCCTCGCATCGCAGATCGGGTATCACAAAAGCAAATAAGCGCCCCTCATTCCAATTCAAATTCAAACGCACCCACGCAAACCATGAGCATTGAACTGCATCAACTCAAACGCTCCAGAAATCCCTGAGCAATCAGCCGTTCCACATCGCCATGTCGCACATACAGCTGACTATTTTTTGTCAAGTTGATGACCCTGCACACATTAGCCCAGCCCAGCCCCAGGCTCATTCCCAACCACCGAATAAAGCAGCATAACTCGCACATGCGGAGAAAAGTGAAGATAAGCAAAGAGAAACATACCCATACTCGGTTTGAATCTCCCCCGCATCCTTCAAGACCCGCACATCAATAAATAAATCCTTCGGCGGCTCTAGACTCCCCGTAAGATCGATGTCTGTCCATTGGCCCTTGTACGTAGCAAGCATATCGCTGTATTGGCGGAAATACTCCTCCTCCTCAGGACTCAGCGAGCTCTGATTCCCCGCCTGCGAGCTCTGGACACTATACCCGCCTTCTTCAGCCCCCGTTCCGCCCGCCACTGATGGCGCCTGCTGCTCTAATACATCGATGCCCTTCCAACATAGCTCTTCCAGTTTCTCTGTGCGGACGCGATGGTAGGCGAGCAAGCACCGCTTGTTGCGGCGGATGCAGAGGTGATCGACTAGCAGTGCACATGCGACAGCGGGCTCTTGTGATGGGTTGAAAACACCTTCGAAAGGGGCAAGGAGTTGAGCGACGTCGCGGTCTAGGTCGCGGACTTCGCGGGCGACAGTGCGGACGAGTTCCGTTTGGTAAGGAGGGAGGTGGGCAAGCGATTGGGTACGTTTGGCGTGTTGTACCTGGAGCAAAGTTAGCATAGTACGTGGAATAAATGCTGCAACCAGTCATACAAGTTTGTTGCCTAATTCTCCGTACATGATGAGAGCGGAGGCCAGTGGCCGAAATCCTGAAGGCGCGTCCGGGGAGCTGCGTTTATGTAGTGATAAGAAGGCTTCTGGGAAGAAGAACTTGGCAATCGCGGATTATTTCGAAAATGCTGATGACGAGGGCGTATGTTCCGTCTCTATAAGAAAATATAATTAGTGATTGTAGAGAAGCGATGAGAGCGTTGAACGAGTCTGGTCCACTTCCCTATCTCGGTCGGGACGCTGCTTTAACGCGATCCACGTGATGTACATAGTGAGGTGCAACTCTCTCTTGAGTTTTGAATTTCTCTCTCTCTCCTGCACCATTCTTTCATAGCGTGCATGTTCTCTACTGGCTCCAACATGGTATCTCTGGAGGATATAACAACGTCGTTAGCAATGCGAAGCTGCCTGTGGGCGCTTCTCATGACAACTCCCTATGCCGGATTTATGACCCTAGATACCTACCTAGACTCCACCCAAACGGTTGGCTGCAACTGGATATTGGCATTGACTAAGACGAATCTTGGTAGATGAATTGGTCTAACGCAGGTGATTCATGAGGTCTAGTCTAACTAAAGATGGATGTTTACCGTGATCCAAAATACAATTCTATGAGTTCAACCCTGACAGTTACCAACACAATACGATGTTTAACGGTCAACAGATTTCCTCCCGAATGCAAGTGCAAGGGCGACGGGTAGAGGTAAAGAAAGCAAACACATATAACAAATTCAAAAGTACAAAATCCATAGGAAAAGCTCCTTCAATCGCGAGACAAATACCACCCTCGCTACCCCGTCTTTGCTAGATTCTCGCGCCGCGGGACACCGGGTCCCGATGCCTTCCAAGCAGAGTCACCAAGGCAAGCGGAATAAAGCAGAGCGCCGACGCACATCTCTTCGTCAGGTGGCGCCAATCGGCTCATCACTCTTTGTCATCATAATCACAAGAACTCAAGGAGATGAGGTTTGGAAATCAATATCCGATTGAATCAGTGAAAAGGGAATCAAAGTCATTGCCAGCAGTGTCAAAGCTGTTTCCTTGGCTGGAATCCCATGCCCAGCGGCCATCCATTCCTGACTGGGAGGACTGTGCACCAATAAAAGAAGCTGGGCTAGGTTCCGTAGCGACGGGAACATAGCTGTTTTGGCCAGGAGACTCCTGCCAGAGGGTGTAGTGTGAGTTACCATAGAGCTGACCAGTCTCTTGATTTGACGGAGCACCAGAATACTCTAAGAGCTGGGGGTCGAGTTGACCTGCCAGTTGCGTCTGCGGCTGGAGGAGATCATGGTGGGCTGCGCCGGGCAGGCCAGACAGGGTGGTTGATGGGTACTGCATTTCGTCCAAGTCCACCTTACCTATCCGTGCATGTACATCCTCCACATTGTATGCCAACAGGGCTGGGTTGGCCGTTGGCTGAACATACTGTGAGGGCTCTGAGGTGAACATCGCTCCTGAAAAAGATGACCGGCTCGGGTCGCTTGTTGGCCATGAGGAGGGGAAGTACCCGTTGGCTGGCAAGCCATGGTCCATCGTGTCAAATGGAGTTGAGCGGCTGCTGTCCCAGCCATTGCTGTCCATCCCGGGCGTGCTGCGACCAGGGGTGCTGCGGCAAGGTGTTCCCCGGTAGTCATGGAAAGAACGGTCTTCCGAGCCTGACCGTTTCTTTTTGTCCTTTGCGGGGGTAAATTTGTAGCCGGGATGTGCTCGCAGATGGTTTTGCTTCTCAATGCTCGCCAGTCGGATATACTTTGCCTTGACCTCCACCGACTCGCGGGCCCAACTGTCGCCTGTCACTTCGGAAACGACTTGGTGGTTATTTTGTGCGAACCACTGTTTGGTCCGTTCTTGATACGCTGATCGGTATAACATGAAAGAGTTCATAGGCCTGGCAACCTTACCGCCCTTCTCAGCAACCTCCATGTGGCGTTTTTCGATCGAACGGTGCACGTGCTCCTCCATATCCTTGAGAGGAATATCAGTCATATGCTTTGTGATCTCGCTTAGAGGGCCGGGCAAAGTGGCTCGCGGCTCCCTATCCTTGCCCTTCTTTGCCTTACGTCGTTGACGAGGCGATTTCTGTAGTCTGTCCTTTGGGAATGTGGCTCTCCGTGATGGCGATCCCCAATGCGTTGTGCTGGAGCCAAGGGTACCAGGCTCGTCAGCTGGCGGTGTACTGACCTGGAGGCTGTTTGGAAGCATCTGCTCTTGCATCAGTCATGACTGAGTCACGCTTGATGAGAGGCGAGGTTAGACAAGAGACTTACCGGATGCAAGGACACGTTCTGAGAATATTCACTGGTAGGGCCGTACTGCATAGTCTGGACGCTCTTGTTAGCTTTCTTGATCCTCAGGGTACCAGAGGGTTATATGTCGCTTACACTCACCATTGAAAGCGAACTCTGTGAGCCAAGGGAGATGTCGTTGGCTTGCCTGGGGGCTCCATAAGACCCCTGACTTCCATAAGTTGAATGGTACATGCCAGACGGCTCCTGGGAGGCTTCGGAGCCAGCGTATCCGCTTGGTGACTGAGGTGGTGATGGCGGGGGGGCACGGACTAATCTAGCGGTGCCTGCTGTCATGGTGTATGTTGGTATATGAGGTTGTAGCGGTTGATGCTATTTCCAGTTGACTTTCTTCGTCCGGAACAGCTAAGCTTGAGGGGGGTGGAAGATAAAGCCGGGACAAGCTCGTCAAACAGCGAAGAGGGCAAGATATCCAGGCGAACTGAAAGGCAAAGTTGTATGCCGCCTCTGCTTGCGGACGATGCGCATTTAATCCCCTTTAACTAGGTTCTTAGATGCGAATGTAACAATCCGGAACCAGCTCGGAAAGCAAGTGAGACACGCAGGTTTGCATTCAAGTGGTAGTCGAGACAAAAAGACCCAGCGCGCAGACGATATTGGACAGAGAGAGCTGGTGCTTGACTCTGAATCAAAGCAAGCAGCGGAAGAAGTAAAGAGAAAAAGAGAAGAAGAAGAGCAAGATCAAGTGATAGATGAATAGAAGGAGCAGGATAAAGAGCTCTTGGAGGAAAAGTGGGACAGTAGCTTTAAGACAATGACCAAATGGAGATGAAGAACAGAGTCTATCAAGAGCAGGCAACGGGAGCAAGCAGAGAATTGGAGCTGGGGTTGTGATGGATGAGTGGGAAGAAGAGTAAAGCAGGTGGATAGGAGCAGGTTTTTAAGGATGATTCTGTTCGCTCTCTGGAACCACAACTCATCCAATGACTAGCACGGCTGAGATTCTTCTGTGATCAGAGAATTCGCATTTCGAGACTGGGGCGGCGCTGTTTTTCAGTCCAGAACGGTGACGCTTGTGTGTGACAGGCATCCAGAGTCTCGGGAATCCATACAAGGCCTGCTTTTTCTTTTCGCGCTATCCTGTTCCCCCTGCCCGTACTAGCCTGCGTCAGATTTTGTTGATCTGGTTTATTTTTTTCTAAAAGGCTTTCGATTATTTTTAAACTTCTTTCTTCCTTTTTTCATTTTCCCTTTTTATGATTGGGTCGATGCGCCATCATTTGTCTGGCGCAGCCTCTACAAAATAGCTCCATCAGATACACCGTCGTTTCCAAAGTGACCCTGTCAGGGACCCTTCTTTGTGCCAGATAGGTTCATCCAGTATAGAAGAATTGTGGCAGGCCTTCCAGACTTCTTGATTATTTGGGGCGAACCACGAGGTCTTCCAGATCCGGACAGGGCAACATCAACCCCAAACCGACCGGGGTACACTTCTATTCTCGATCCTCGAAGGTAGTGCGTGAGTACAGGAGTCTCTCTATAAGGTGCTAATTATACCTCCCACTCATCAGGGCTATGATGGCTAGATTTGGCGACACTTTACCGCTGCGAGGCTGGACTGTTGGACCATTTTGTGTGTATGCTTCGGAGATTACTGGACGATGTCCCTGAAGGAGACACTTGCAGGCGCGCGAAAAGAGCTAGGTGGTCGACCTGTCAACAGGGTCAACAGGCGCAGGCAAAGAAATTAGAGATCTAGAACGAATGGGGAGCCAAGAAGGTCAATGTTGGGCTTAAATGACGATAATATTCTCAGCCTTCCGCGATCCCCGTACATAGATGGGCAAGCCAGGGACATATATTCCATGGGCGATTAACTTTCAAGATTGCTCGCCCTTTTAGGACCGGGAAAAGAGCCTTTAGATCTGGTGATTGTAACACTGGGACATGTTTGCCCAGTCTTTTCTCTTTTCTCCGCATTTGTCAACGATGAGTGCATGGGTTATGCGAGCGGATCCAATCTTTCCGTTCTCCGTATGGAGAAAAAACATAACGGAATTTCGGGTGCGGGATGATCATACCCACTTCGACGACTACTAACCCTCTAGTCCGTAGTACTACTATCAATCCTTACGATGTACCCGGATAAAGCTTGGGCTACCAAGCCTCGATGAGAAAAAATTAAGAGGAGAAGAAAGAAATGGTGAGATAGATTTTATAGATAGCTGAGTTGGCGTGCTCAACCTCCGAATTCATATATACAGAATGGCTAGCTGAGACGATATCGTGATTCGTCATACAGCTGGAAATACCAATACAAGGAGATGAAGGTGGTTCATGGTTCGGGTACAAGCAGATCGTGTTTGATTGGCGACTGTTCGGTGGGAGAGCCAAACGCCTGAGATGTGGATGGGTTGCCCATCACTCGCTACCAAATACCCTTCAGGGTGATCATGCTGAGGTTTGGACCCACGAGCTTCTTCAACCCTCCCGATTGCCTCTGATATTCAAAGGATGGATGAGTCGTCTGCCAGGTGGATGAGGGATTGAGATATGACGGGACCTACCCGTCGTACCCTGGGTGGGCCGCGCAAGAGAGCTGTGGAGGAGTGACCCGTGCCTAGCCTAGGTTAGTCTGCGATTCTCAAGAGCTAGTAATTGACGGCCATTGGCCCATAAACCGGCCGGAATGTCATCTCCGGTCGCGCTTTCGCCCACAGCTGGTCCATGTCGAGCAGATCATCAACGAGGTAGCTACGTACATAGGGACACTTCCCCGTTTTCTCTCCTGTGCCCCGTACCACCGATTCCAGAGAGTTCAGACTCTAGCAAGCAGACCGCCTCCGAACATACCGGAATCGGAAGATAGGAGTCAGCCGCTTAGGATCGTGTTCGACTGCCTGTCATTTGGAAATAAAAATTTGATCAACCTTGCATCACTAGAGTGCATTACTATCCCGACATGCCTCCCTCCCAACCAAGATAGCGACCTCAATACTATGCACTCCTCCAGAATCTAACGGTTTTAAAAACTACGATTTGGCCGACGAGCCATGTCATATCTACAACTACTGTCTACGCAGTTACACGATGCGGGGCCAAATCAGTCTCCGCAGCTTGTAACACCAGATAAAGTTGCGCTTCCCCTCTTCTTCCATAGAAGCTATCCTGAGGGACTCGACAATACCTCGTCAGCTTGTCTGATTTTCAGCCCATCTACTTTACTGCTACCTCGGGTCCCGAACGGCTTCGAGGCTTTCGAAACCCTTGTCGGGCACTTTTCAACCCGCGTTTCCAGACGACCTAGGTCCGGGGTGGATAGTACCTTTCACTTTGGGGCGGCAGCGATCCATGAAAACGAATCTCGCCTCTCATGATTTGGGGGCTGTTAGTTCCAACGCCAATGGTTGCGCGATGTCTCCGCTGTGTACCTGTGCAGGATCTACGATGAACTCAAGTTCCCTCGAGAAACTAGCTTAGCCGACCAGCCCTAGAAGTTTGCACTACATAGGATTTGCTGGGTGTGGCAGGCTGTGACAGACGACCTGCATGACCTCCAGAGGGGGCCTTGGCGGCGAAGGATCCGAGGCCAGCTTGGGTTGCTTATCTCTTTTCATCCTTCCCTCGTTCCCACAGCCTACAGGGCCACAATCCTCCGCATCGTGTCATGATTAGCCTAAACCCCTCGTGGCATGGTCGCGCTTCTTCGCTCCCCTTCCCTTGGATACTTTTGCATCACGTGAAGGCTTTGAAGGCTGTGCTTCATTGGGACATCAATCTTTCTGGCAGGGTTTAAGTGTTCAGGCCTCAAGGAAATCCGGGCCTTGATTCTCTTCTCAGTAGATTGGTGGCGAGATCTCAGCTAGTGGTACCGGGGTTGTTTTTCTTCCCTTCTCCTCAGTTTCCTCAATCACTCCTGCCGTTGGTTAACTGATTGCCCTCGAGCTGACCTGCAGCTTTATGTAGCAGCATGTACCACCTACAGAACCGTTTCCTCTCCCAACGTACGCCGCCATTGGACCCAGGGCCAGAAACTACGAATGTGGCGGACGCGGAAACTTTTGCCTGGGGACACAGCATGAACCAAATAGGAAGGGTCGAACAGATAACAGAAGAACCCCGATGCGGTTGGACGAGATGGTACCGATGTCAGCTATTGCGTGTCAGTTTTATCCGCAATCCTTCGAGTCGGTGTATCTTGCTACCAGAATCATCTGCATGTGTCTTCAGCCTCCGCGCCGTCTAACTTTACTCTCCACTTTTAGACTCGAGTTGATCCTCCTTGGAAGCCTCGTTCATTGTCCTTGCACTTCCCGAGACGGTAAATCAATGAGGTTTTGGCGTTCATGCACGGTGCCCGGCCCATGATCTACGGCGCTGCGGCTGTCAAGTGGATGCAATAACCGTTTTCGATGGGGTTGGATGGCGTACGCAGGAACCAAGGCCAAGGGGCTCCGCCACCGGCTTTCTTTGTTCTCCAGTTTACCATCGCTCTCTCAGGAATGAATCTGGAAGGTAAATGGAAGGGCTCATTTTCTGCTCTGAACCAATGGCTCGACAATCTATTAGCCACTTCGTGCTCGTGAACTCTATTTTTTTTTAGATTGTCGCTCTCGCAATTCACTTAGAGAGTATGTTCTTGGGGTCAATCTCTGGCGACTTTCCGGGGCACGAAGATGAGCACGCCAACTGACGATAACATTATATAGAAATGGAGCTTCGCAAATGCTTTACCAGACACAATACAAGCCCGTTCCTCTTTTAGTTCACTCCAGAGACGCGCGAAGTATACAACCCTGAGTAGTCAATGAGTGTTATTTATCTCAGTTTGTATGGACTGTGCCGCAATCTGGGCTGAGAGCAGATGTTGGTTCAATCTTCCAAACTGTTCCAGAAACTGTTTAGGGTTGTCGATCAACTTCAAAGGATGCACCTTTCTGAATCCGGTATCATCTTATAACTTACAAACCCGCAAGCCTCGAGAAATGAGTCTTCTGGTATCTGGATAGCCTGCTGACAGCGCCAGGGCGGCGACCGTTCCAAACTTATCCATCGGAATTCAGAGTCCTGACCCTGATCACGGCTTCAGGAGTTCTCTTGTCTGTTTCAAGAATCGAAACATGAAACAGGGCACTTGGCTCAGATGTCTAAGAATACACATATTCTCTGCTTCCTTTGTCTACCCCAGAGTCTTGCCCGTGGTTGACTGCTGCGCCCCCGGCTACCTCGATGTGCCCTTTTCAGTTACTCGAGAAGGCGCTTTTTTTAGTAGTAAAGGGAATTGTTTCTTCTCCATTTCACACTATGAAACTCTCTTCTGAACATTGAAACACCAACAGATGAGAGAGGCATTGACCGGATGCCACAGCTCGTCAAAGTTAGAAGCGCCATCTTGGCCCCTGCCTCTAGCCAGAAACGGCAAACAATGAAATCGCCAAGAGGCTGCCAGAAACTCTCCGAACTCTTGATTTCCGTTCGGAACCCGAATTTCAGAGGGCGGCATCACACAAACTGCCCTGCCCAAGCTCAGCTGAGCATGAGTCACGTGGAGTCCCTAATGACCCCCTTGCAAGACTGCAAGCAAGAAGGAGCTCAATCCTGGCTCTGGCGTCAATGCCCTCGAGATCCTTATCGAGATCTGGTGAGAAGGGTCCTTACCGAATCCGGGTATGCGAGTCCGAGCAAGCCCAACTTCAGATCTTTGCGCTGACCGTGTTCTCATCTATCGCGCTCCCCTCCCCCCCCCCAACCCAGCCAAGGGATCTCTAACGCACAAGATGTGGCCCCGAAAGATTGAAAGTGCAGGCCAACTTGACAGCGAGCGAGTACTGTCACGTCATGTCAGGCGCTCAGTTTCGCCATCCTCCATCGACCCAAATTGTTGAGGTAAGGCAACTCGATTCCGCAGTCACTTGTCCATCACCAACCCGAAGCTGGTGAAGGGAAATCTACTATTGGTTCCAATAGAGCTGCCAGATCTGCAAACGGGGAGGGGAGCCTCTTGACAAGACGAATACCGTAAATCCCGCCTCTGGGTTGGATATCTGACTCGGTAGAAGCATATTTTGGCATGAACTTGGCATGAATTAGGCATGGAAGCAGGGATTAAGGCAGCTCAAGTCGCACAGATTCTGCTGAGACGTTGCATTCAACTTACTACAGCGATTCACATGAGATGGTGAGGCCCTTTCTCATTGGCGCCGGCGGCCACTACACTGTTCACCCGTTTGTCCTGACTACAAGCATCTCCTCAACTATCGACTAGCGCTCCTGTAGTTGGGCACCCGCAGAAATCGCTTGCGACGTTTCTATATTCAACGAACGAGGTCTGAGCAGAATAGAGAATATGACACAACGTCGATCCAGAAACTTCGCATGGTTCGAGGAGATTTTAGGCTACGGCCATAGCTCATAAATCATCAATGTCATTCGATGGCTGCAAGGTCTGAAGATCGTGCGGAAAACGGGGGAGTCTAGCGGGTTAGCGGCCACTTAATTGGGCCTAGTCTGGGAAGGAGAGAATCATTCCGGACATAAGCACTCGATGTCCGACAAAAGGTGGAGAGAACTATAACTCTGCAGTTTTTGAAAGCCATCAACGCCTCGAAGGTTATATGATAGGATGAGACCGCCGAGTCATAAACACTAGTTGACCCTGTCGGGCCACGATCTATCTATCGAGATGAGAAGGAATACTAGTGGACTCAGCACGATAGGAAGAGCTTTCCCCATGTGGCATACGCAGTTCTCACCACCGTCATGACATTTCTCTTGGCTGGTTACACATATCCAATGCTTCACAGCGCCTGTCGATCCGCCATCACCCGGCGGCCAGCCGGCTCGAAGCGTCGAAGATGCCTTTCAGGAGATTTGTGGCGCCGTTCTCGGACGCACTTTCTTCTCTCATTGCGCACGGTCCCCGCCTCCCGCCATCGCTCTCCTAGTACGGAGTTGTCAAATAAAGTTGAATAGGGCATGTGCCGGTGGAAAGACCCGACAGCCCGGTAAGCACCTTAACTGGCTCCTTGGCTCGTGCATGCCGAAGACGAGAGTGGATGCCATCAGCACTCGATCGCTCGAGGAGCAGAGCTGGCAGAGTCAGGCATTACTACGTTACCTAAATGGTTAACAGTCAAGCGGCCGCTCATGAGATGGATGTCAAATTTTCGTTTTACAAGGCCCAATTTCCCTGGATCAACTGATTGTGTTTTGAAGATCCGGATCGTCGCGGATCTGGAGCAACGGAGATCCGAGGCAGAATCTCCCGCCATTTCCATCACAATCTCGATTCAAATTTTCGAGTCCTCGGCCGCAAGACTGGGTCAGAAATGGAAAATCTTGTCAAATAAACGGGTGAGATTAGTGATGGTGCAGTGCCAGCGTGGACTCGTCAATAATGCTGCGGCTGGACTCTGTCTGGAGTCGTTGAGTTTATGTGACAGCTGTGACAGCCTTGCGCTAGGGGGGAAATTGTCCTCGGTCACTGGTTACTATTGGCCAGGCGAGTTGAGCTGTTGGTTTCTCGCATTTGTCTGTTGGACCCTGACGGCCCAACACTGGCCGCCCGACAGTGACATGGCCTTTGAGCTCCCTTTGCAAAGACCATCAAGGCGATTGTTATGCAACTTGGGCATTCTCCCTACCCCCACGCAGCCATCTCGGTAACATGGAAGGGATGACAAGCTCGACGAGGAGCAAACTCATCAATGATCTGCTTGGAAGCCAATTTCTTGTCGTCCTTTCTTTTCATCTCAATCCAGAATCCGAATAGTCGGAAAAACCAAGAAAATTCAAATGAAGCTTATGGTACTTTCTGCACACTTTTCGTAAGAAGAAGGACAAGTACTTTCTACAGGTCGACTGATCGTCGACAAGGAGGGATCTAGTTCCAATCTCCATTTCCGTCTCTCGAGCGTCTCAAAAAAACGGCGCATCAAACCCAAATGAGTGACGGAACCGCGAGCCAAGAGAGAAACTACAAATTGCGGGCGCTTGAATCTTAGAAGTCAACTGTGATAGAGTCATGTTAGTCGGTTAGTAAGTTAGTATGCGAGTGATGAGGGGCTTTGGTCAGCGGCGCGGAGCAACTCAAGGACGGAGACGGGATTCCGGTCCCGTCTCAGTGGCTGTCACTGACCGATATGAGCCAGTACCCCGATATCTAGCTGTCACCGACCACAGATCATTGGTGGTTCTTCCCTCGGGCCTTGGATGAGGAATGGACGTCTAACCAAGATGACTACTTGACACCAATAGACTCTACAGTCTAGATCGAGTCGGGGTGATTCTCCGGTGGGGGGTACTTTTGACTGTTTGCCCAAGACGGCCATGATGTGCGGGCGCTCTAGGAGGGAATTATGGAAAGAAGTCTGGCTGATATTATTTGACAGTTCAACTGTCGGGGGAGCTCTGGACTCTAGATCGAAAGGGGTGCGCTTGATAGTGTGGTGGCCTCAACTTTGAAGACCGAAGACTCACACTTGACAAGCAAGCCGGCATTGACAACCCCAATTGTCACAAGCATGCAAAGCGCAATTAGCTCCGGGATTGTCTCTGCGTTGTATTTGTGCATCGACACACATATCCGCCGCTTGTTTTCATGCATGCACGGTTTGAGCACTGCCCTTGACTGCTTACCCCTCATCAAGGACCATACTACAGAGCCAAAAGCTGTCCTTGCGGAGGAGTCTACGAGGGCATATCCCTACTCAGCAGGACAAACAACCATCCTATCTCCGAGAGGCTGTAACTCGAATTTCAGTTACCTCCCCGCTGTGCCATAGCGAGCATCGTGTATTCCAGATACAGTGGACACTGCACGCCTCTCCAGCTAAAGGTCTAACAGCTGCTTGTTTGCTGCCCCTGAACCCCACGCCTCAGCTCCTCGTCCAACGAACGACTGTAAGTCCTAAATCTAGTACTTTCGTCTCAGCCTGCGGCTACCAGCCAACTCACAGAAAGTGATTGTTTGCTCCACAGACTAGACAGAGACATTGTCTGGGGCTAGCTCTTCCTCCATATTCTTTTTTCCAACTTCCCTAAATCACTTGTCTCGGGGCCTACTGGCGGCTCATGCAGGGGCTTTTTTTTTTTGGTGACACTAGTCGACATCTCTCGCTCTTCTCTGGGTGGTTCATGCCTGAGAGTTCTACCTTATCTCTCGGGCCTTGCGCGCTGACAGGAGAGAAAGAGTGGCCGACGGAAAGGGGGGGGGGGGAGCGCGGACCCGGCTTGAGCTGCATGCTCCCGGTCGCACGGGCAGACGACATGGATCCCACAAGCTAAGATTCCCAGGATGAAGCGAAGGGGGAAGAACTTCCTTTTGCCAACATAACTTTGCTTAATGCTATCTGGTTATCTAAGGACGTTGGAGTATATGAGAAGGAACGCAATCGAATTTCCCACGGAAACTGCAAGTCCGATAGTATGTACCCCGTAAACCAGTCTCCTAACATCGAGGGTCTATAGGGCCCACCGAGACGGTGGTGGCAAATCCCCAGCACAGACCAGGCAAACCGCCAGAAACCCCGTGTATGCGATCCACACCCTGCACCCATACATCCTGCAACCCGGGGTAAAGAGAGCCAAAAATTTGGCAACAAGAAAAGGGACAAGCACTCAGCCCAGCCAGACTAGACCAGCAAACCTGTTGCACATGCATGTGCGAGAAGCCTGAACCTCAAAAATTGAAATACTGTAACCCTCTATAACCCCCTACGGCCCAAATTGAAATATATAAGCACTTCTGTCTGGGACTATGGTTTTGCTTTTTACCCCCCGGGGGACGTCCACTCCTTTGCACTCACTCCACAGTGGTGAGATAAGCCAGAGATGCACACTGCATTGTTCGTTTTGGGGTATTGTGCTGACTATTGCTCTGTACAGAGTTTGCTCTTTATGAAACTCTAAAGGGGTACTAGATAATGCGATTATGCGATGTTTGCTCTTGGATGCCTGGTAGCCTGCCGCTGTACGGTATACCACTGCGCATAATGTTCGCGCGGGGGCATACTCTTTATACTGGGATTGGAGTGGTAAGGACGAGGACTGCGGTGGCTGGGCCGGGATTATATGACCGACTGACTAAGGAGGAAGGTTGTATAACCCGTCCAAGTTCGGACGATAGGGGGATTGTGTTGGGAGATTGTGTTGGGATACAACTGGATATAGGCGAGATATTCTCATCAGAGATGGCTACTCGAGGTCTTGATGGGTATGTAATTTATGTATGCAAACCATATAATAAAGTACCTATGTAAGCACAACCCCAGTAAACGCCTGCCACCTTTAACTTGTATTGTGTGTAGTATGCATGCATGCGGTCCAGTCCAGTTCACTCCTATCCAGGTCAATCCAACCAATTCCACCCAGTCCTGTTGGTACACTCATTTAAGAGGAAGAAGAAGAAAAAAAGCGTAGCGATCTATAATAAGTACGTACGTAAGCAATGAAGGGGGAAAAAAGGGAAGAAAAAAGTAGAACGCCCGTCCAAAAAAATGATACAATATGTGTTGTTGCTGACTGTTGACTCCCGGCGGCGAGACAAGCCCTAAACTCAAATGGCGCGTGGGGTTGTGTTTTATCGCAGGTCGTTCAATTAGCCTGCTGGGAGTTAATTGAGCGCTAGGCGGTGCTGAAGTCGATCCTCGATCCGTTCCCAAGTCGACAGAATCACCGATTCGTTGCTGATAATATTTCCACAATCCACACACCGCGGTTTGAGCAAGCACAGACCGCGCGGCGCGGATGGAGACCCACTCTCCATCTAGTCTTCGCCTAGGGTTGGAAAAAAATTAAAGATATCGCGAGGTTATTACCAGCCGATGAAGGAGAACTAATGCATGTCGCTGCTCCAATCGATCAGGAGTCAGGTACCAAGTACCGGGCACGTCAATTATGAATGTTGAGCACCACCAGAGCCCGGCTGTGCAGACGGCTCAGGTTTTGGTACTAAAGGTGATGGTTCAAGAGGCGGGATACGGTTGATAGATGGGGAAGCCATCGACTGGGCATTAGCGTTAACAGCGAAGTGGTTATGTAACCCCATCGCATTCTCTCTCTGTCTGCGCTCCTCCTGTTCCGGAGTCATGCATTTCACTGGTGGCGGAATCGGCGCGTCAGGCGAGCTTCTTCCCATTAATTTAGGGCTTGGCTGGAGTCTTTGTACAGGAGGTAGAATTGGGGCACCTGCCATACCTCCCGTTGTCATCGGTCGTGGAGACTGTTTGGTTGGGCTCAGTCCAGATAGTAATGCAGGTTGACCGTTGTATGGAGAGGAACCCCGTTTGGCGGTGGGAGTTGCAGTAAAGGATACGTTGCCACTGTGAGCCGAAGAGAATGACCGGTGGTTTCCCGTGTTGGGGCGTGGAGTTTGATTCAGTCTATAAGGTGTCCAGGGGGTGGGGCCGTCGGACGAAACCATGGGTGGGAAGCCGGCAAGAGGGCCAACGTCACGATTACCTTGGGTTGGCGACATCGAGGGTCTATTTTGGATTGGTGATGGGAGGGTAGGGCTGTAGTTAGAGTGTGAAGACGAAGGTCTTTGTGTGCCAAAAGAAGGGGCGGAAGGAAGCGGGCCATGGCCGTTGGGAGGAAAATGGTGGGTCGGTGGCAGTTTCGGAGCCTGCTCCTGAGAGTAGGCAAGGCCGTTCGTGCTCTTTGACGGTGAAAAAGGAGCGCGAGAAGGGCTGAAAGTGCTGATATGCGATGATTGCGGTCGGCGCTCGGGGGAAGAAGGAAATGGTATAGCATGGGTGGAGGTTTGGGCCTGCGGCAAAGAAGGGTGTGATGCTTGATGTTTTGACAGCGACCCGTTGGCTACCGTCGACACAGGATTTGGATGTTCTTTAGTCGTGGACAAGGTCCTCACAACAGTGGGTGTCCCATCAGGCCCGTGAGGCCCGCGAGCCTCGACACTCGCGTTAGACGTTGGGGAAGTGCCGACCTTGAACTTGAGAGGCGGTAATTTGGGGAGTTTCGCTTCTTCCTCGCGGCGCTTGCAGTCATTACAAACGAAATGAAAATCCTCGCGCTCTGCATCCTCGGCTTTGATTCCAAGGCACTGGCTATGCTGCCACACGTTGCACTTCTCACATGCAACACTGTGTTTGCCATCATCCTACCCTAGGTTAGAAGGGACGACATGTGTTTTGATACCTTGATTTGACTCACCAGGTTTTCTCCGTGAACATGGCAGCCCGAACAGTCAAAGATCCACTCGTCTTCTTGTGAGAGATCCTCCAGATTCTTCCGCTGCTTCTCAAGTTCCGCTTTAAGCTGCCGTTCGGAAATCCTGCTTTCACCTCTCTCAAGCTTCTGCTGCTCTTCCTCGATTCTTTGCAGCTCAGCTTCTTGCAGCACACGCTTCCTCTCCCGGTCCTTGATGCGCTGCTCCCGGGTCATGATACGTGAGTGCCTTTCATTCTCCATCTTCTTCAGCCTTTCCTCCTCCTTGCGGGCCGCCGCTAACTCTTCCTCTCGTTTCTGTGATGCCTCGATAGCCTCCCGCTCTTGACGATCTTTCTCCGACTTTTGCGCAAGGCGACTTGACCTCTTCGCACCAGCAAGAAGCTGAAGGTTGAAGAGTTCCTTTTCGCGTTTGACCTTTTGCCGTTCCTGAGAGGCTTCTTCCTGTTCGATAATCGGCAGTACCTGCTCCTCGATCCTATCCCTAAGAATCTTCTCATCCGCATCTCTCGTACTTCGTATCGAGTCTAGGAAATTCCGATAGTCATCGAGCGTAATAGCAAGACATTCCCACTTCATCTCACTGAAAGGGTCCGCAATCTCCTCAATTGGCTCAGTGTTATCTTCGTCCGAATCCTCTTCGTAATCGTGGCCCGTAACCTTTCTTCGCTTCGATGCTCTCACAGCTCGCGCGCTTCTCTTCTTGGATTTGGATTTGGATTTGGATTTGGCGGGCTTCGGAGGAGGGAGCGGAGGATCAGTGCGACGATAAAGTCTGTTGTCATCCAAAATATAGTAGTAACGCCCTTGGCGGTCGTATCCAACCTCTTCGATGCGCTTGACACTGGGTTAGTAACCGCTAGAGAGGATACGGAGCTCACGAATACTCACCCATTGTGTTTGATCATTCTCTCTCTGCTCTGGCATCTTATCACGAATCCGATCGGGATTCCAAAATGTCCAGGTGGTCAACTGATGTAGGATGCGCAGCTTCAGAAAGACATCGAAATCCAAAAACTTGTTCGGCCTCTCGTCATGACCGAAGGGATTAGGGATGTGGGGAGCTTTCGCATTGTACTGTCGTCGCGTATACTCATCAAAGTTATCATATCTAAAGTCGTTCAAGCAATTCATAAGCTTCGGCGCGTCAGAAAACGGCATATCCAACGTACGTGAGTCCGCGATGCGACGAAACCCATTTCAAAAGGCAAAGGCCAATCTCCAGCAACTTTTCTGAAGGACCAGGTTTAAGACATTCATTTTCAAGATCCTAGAAGAAAAAAAGGAAGGAAAAACACATTAGCCCCGCGACCCTTAAAAACCCAGTAGTAGTGCACCTCTAAACAGCGAAAGGGAATTCACGTACTTCAATCCCAAAATCCTCATCAATTTTCATGAGTTTTCCAAATATGGCGATATACTGCATAAGATTTGCAAACTCCCAGCAGTTTCGAAGCTGTGTCAGCAAGCCAGGCTCCTCTTGTGGCTGCTCTGGAGGAGCGTTCGCCTCGGAGCGGCTGCGCTTTCGCGATACCATGCCTTAAAAAAAGGCGCCGGAGCGCAGGGGCAAAAATCAGTCCAAATGAGGATTTTGACGAGGTGCTAGCGAGAAAATAATGGAAATATTATGATGGGAAACGGAGATATAGCGGGAGTCACGAGCTATATTTGTGAATGCAGGAAAATATTGCCTTGAAGGTGGGTGTGTTCAAACGTGAAGGCGACAGGATGAGATCACAGAATCTCCAGGAGCGCGTCGAGATCCGCATGTCACCTGACCTCCGATAAGGCTGGGTTTTTTTCAATTTCAAGACATAGATTTGGTTGCTCTTGAGACGCAAATTAAGATAATAATGCAATTATTGACGACTAAAAATCAGTAGCTCCAGTCAACTAGCAAACAATAAATAGATCTTGGTATCTCGCATCAAGAGGGTCTACCTCGCCCATCGAAGAGCAGGAAAGATCATAGAAGACAAAGAAACAGAGAAACACAGCGCCGTCCATATCGATATCCAGGCCACCAAACAGCCGCGCACCCTGATGACCGAAATAAAAGTAGATGAACAGGGGAATAAGGGATATACCGAGCAGAAAGCAAAACCCTCGTGGCCCACGGACAAGAAACCAACCCCAAATATGCTTGATGAACACCATCGATTTATCTCTTCACATATATCGTCGCCCCATTGTTTCCGTCAAATCCAGTTCTCTTTGGTTTTTTTTTTTTGTCTTTTCTCTTTTTCGTTGTTGTATGCCATCCCACAGATTGCGCCTTATAACCGATTTTCGCCAGAGCCAGTCCCATGCAAGTCGTAAGTGTATCAGAATATACCAAAGAAATTGAACATAATCAATGCTTTTCAACTTTTTACATAGTGACACCCGGTGCGCCGTCGGAGACGTTGTCAGAGAGGTTGATGAGGAGCTGGGCCAGACAACGTTTGGTGGCCGCGTCATCGCGAAGGACCGATGAGAAGGTGGCATCTCTGAGGGGTTCAGGAAGGCATTGGCGCAGGGCCTCACGAGCACGGCTATTATCACTTAATCTATCAAAAGGGTCAGACACGGTCCGGGCTGGCAATGACGACAGGCGCAAAACATACCGGAGGAAGCAGCGTACGACATGTTTCAGAAGCCTCACAGTCTGTTGTTCCACCAACTGTGTTACCATATTACTCAATACAGTGCCAACAGCATAGAACCTCTCGTAAGTTGCACATATATAGGCTAAGCCGATATCATCCAGCAAAATTTTCTGCACAATGAATATTGCAACAGTCTTGCTCAACTCTGAGCCCGTTTCCATGATACGAAGACAAAGAGGGATGATCTCGGTGGTGAGGAGGAAGTTTATGACATCGGACGAATCGTTCTTGACCAAGGCTCCAATTACGCCAAGAGAGGTAAGACGGAGGTATTCGAAGGGCCGGGATTTCGAGGTCGTATTCAGAAAGGGATAAAGAAAGAGGGGAATGTGTGCTATTCGCGAGACGGCACCAATCAGTGAAGAGAACCAAGGTTTACAATGAAAAGCGGTTACATACCATTCAGAAAGAGAGTGCGGGTTTCATTGTGAGAGGCAACGCACTGTAGAAGGGCGAGTGCATTACAAACTCGATTTGAAGCCGCGGCGGTGAGTTGTGAAGGATTCAGCAGGGGGTATACAGAGATTATCTCTTGCAGTAGAGCGGTCATGACACCTGTTCGACGAAGCGACAAGTTAGTCGAGTCTCCGAGTCGGTCGGGGGGTGGGCCTGGGTGATAAGCCTTACCGAACGAGTGCCAAATAACGAGAGCCAGCTCGGGCACCTGTTCCCTCTTCTTGCTGAGTTCCATGAGGGCAGTCTCTCTGCGATTCGCATCAAGGAGCTCTGCGACCCAGATGAAAACCTTACGGTTCTCGTCGCTCACTCCACCTTCCATCATTGACATCCCGCTCGACAGCGTGCTATCCCCTCCGATGGATCCGTTGCCTACCCCTTGAGTAGGATTGCTTGCTGCAGCATTGCTGGCCATAGCGATGCGGTTGTAGTGCTGTTGTTGAGCCGCAGCCGCGGCAGCCGCGGCGGCCTGGACCTGGGCATGTTGTTGAGCGACTAGCGAAGAATGCTGCTGAGCCTGGTGCGGATGGTGCTGAGCTTGATGCTGCTGCTGCTGCTGCTGTTGATGTTGTAGCCAAGCGGCATCAGCTTGAGGATACTGATGCTGATGGGAAAAAACGTGCTGAGATTGCGTTTGGAGCATGGCGGGCCGAGTTGAATCCTCAGGAGCGTATTTCCAACTGCCCTGACCGACCGGAAAATTTGAACTGACGGTAGGGAGGGCTGAACGAAAGTAGGTGCGGTCAAAGAAGCGAGACAAACAGAAGATTCATTGATCTATATCTCGGGGCCGGTTGCGAATGGTGAATGAGGAGCAAGCACTCGGAGTGAGTGGGAGGAAGCGATTGAATTGGAGGTGAAACCGTGATCGAGGCGAACGAGGTTCGGGCTCCGGGAGGCGGGGAGACGCAGGTTCCGACCGGGGCTTGAAACCTGACTCAGACTGCCCAGCGCCCACTCACCTTTGACGCCTGAGGAAAGCTGAGGAAGCTAGGGCCGTCTGAAGGATTCGAGAGCTTCTCTAGCCTTGATTTGCGTCTATCGGCATCATTCGTGAGAAGTCACTAACTAGATCCTACTTCCATTGCCGCCGGATGGCGTTGCACGTTACACTAAAGAACGCACGGATTACTTTCCAAGCAGGTGCATGCCCATTCTAGCTTTCGATGCTAAGTACTTCGTACATGCACCTCTCCCTTGCCAGCTGCGTCCGAGAGACGCTCTGCTGGCTCACTGTGACTGCATCTTTGGCCGTCTGATATCAGAGCAAGGTTTGCTGATGTGAGTGATATCGCATTTTGATTGATTAAATTGTTCTTGTCGGTATTCAGGGTCTCATCTCATATTTACATTCAGACAGAATATATAGCAGCACCATATGCGGCAAAAAGAAATACATCTGAAACATCAAAATCATTGCTCATCATAATACAGGAATTTTCCATCAAGAGAAGAACCTTTGTAAAGGGAGATGCATACAGCCACGCAGGCCGTCCCGCGGGCCGCCCCGCGTGTACATCATCAAAAAAATCACAAGAAAAGCATCAAGTCATGTTCGGAAAATCTCATGAAGTCATGCCGTTTAGCTCACGGTCTATTCGTACGTCGTCAGGAATGCGCTCGGGACCTAGATCGACCTGATCGCCTGCTTCGTCTCGTCCGTCGGTCTGAGCTTTCGCTAGCTACAAGACTGTTAGCGGGATTCGTTCTATATCAGGGAGGAGAGCTGCGCATACTTGTGCTGGTGTAATAACTATAGTAACTTGGGTAAGTGTAGTCGCTCTTTTCGTCCTGATCCTTCTTCCTTCTCAGGCCGAGGCATAGCGTAATCGCGCCGATGATTATCCCGATGGTCGCGAGACTGCTGAACCACGATTTCTTTTCGCCCTCGGGTGCAGGTCCAGATGGTCGAGTGCCGAACCAGGTGCGCCCTGGCCTATGTGTGTGGTGCGAGTGGTGATCTTCCACGTACGTCTCTTCTGTCCTCCTTCGCTTTCCGATGCCCAAACAGGCGAGGATGCTGTTCAGGATCCCGCGAGCGCACAGGCAGAGGCAGAGGAGGAATAGCAGGAAGACACCAGCTAGTGTTCCAATCACGATACCCGCAATTGCGCCGCCGCTTAGACCCCCATCATCGTCCGGTGCATCGACCCCATATGCCGGCGAACCGTCGGTAGTAACCGGAGCATCGAAACCTTGGGTGGCTGTTGCAGTCTCGGTAACGGTGCTCGAGTCCGTTGGCCGAACCGGAGGGTTGGCCCCAGTCTCGGTGGCCCAGATCGAGGTTGTGGCGCCCAAAACACATTGGTTGTCCTTGCAGACATACGCAGCACTGCAGCAATCGCTGCCACACTGGGTCTCACCAAGATCAGCCTGGCAGCTGTCACTCGTCGGGCTCGCGACCCAGCTGCTCCAGACAGAGGTAAGCGTTTGGACATCGGATTCAGTCACGACGTATGTGCTGCTATAGTATTCCCAGGAACCGCTTCCGCTGCTTGAACCACTGCTCCCTCCAGATTGGCAAACCGCCTGGTTGTTATCATTTGTAATGCATGTTTCGTCCGAGGCGCAGCAGAGTTGACTGTAGTAGCCACAGGGATTGTCACAACGCTTCTCTAATTCTAGACCAGTGCCTTCAACGCCCAACGGAGTGGCATAGGAGAGCTCGCTTTGACTCAGTAATGTCAGGATCGACACCGCTGACTGTAGTATTCGCGAGGCATGCATGGTTAATGTGACAGCAATTCACAAATCGTCAATCGTTCAGTTCGACGCAATCGAGGATGTTTTGACAGCCGCAATTGTTAGCCTCAGCTCAGAGAATGCGCAGGGTTAGAAAACCCGCCGTAAGTTGACCACGATCAACAGACCGAGGACGGCGACTCCCCACGACAAATGGCTGGAATGTAAAAATCGATGAAGGAAAGGGGAAAGGATACGGAGTACGAAAGAGATAGTCGGAAAGGAGGAGAAGAGAATGAAAGTTGAGAGGGGAGCCGGAGCTGTTGTGACACTGACTGACCGATTCCCCCAGCCTCCCCATGCAAGCGAGGAAATATACAAGCCCAACCACCGGATTTCTGAGACAAAGGCCACCACTCGGCCTAACAACCAACAGCACCTTAATTTGGAAATTCAAAAGGCTGGTGGATTTTCCTTCCACTCTTTTCGTAATTTTATTCCTCCACTCTTATGATGATTAGGAGCTGAGAGGCCTCCTCGAAGCCCCTCCATAGATACCGGCCGTCCCCGCATCTCGCCGTGTCTCTTTTTAACCTAGTTGCGGGCTTAATGCTGGTCATTATAACCGTCACAATGAAATCAACGGAGGTCTGCTCTAGTTTCACGCAATCAGGTTGGTCTTCGTCGTCACGAGGGGAACTTTGGGCACTTCTTCATTATTGGACTAGTCCGATGGATGGCTCTCTCAGGTACTACTCTGTACCTTCGCGCTCGTTATCAGGTACTGACGGCCTCGGGCTAATCAGGCATTGAGGGACCCCACTGACATGTCACTCATTTTCCTCGCCCTTTATATGACTGGCTGGCCTCATGGGGACCTCATGGACAGCGTATCAATCTGGTTCATTGTTCTGCAGGGCTTTCAGGCTTGACGATCGAGCGGTGTGCATGAGCAAATGTCGGTGGCATGCCGCTTCCCTGCATCCCTCCGTCAGAGTTTCCTGTACACGTTGTAAAGGATAGGTACAGTATAGAAGTCTCGTAAACTTTACTAGGTGTCTTCCCAGCGCACCTCTTATGTGAATAACCGGTCTAGATCTCTCTATACGAGGACAGCCTCTACCTTGCTTGGTAGGCGTACGAGCAGGTGCTTTGCAATAGGTTTCGTGAGCCGTTTGGTGTAGATGCTTGAGGAGACTCTTAACCAGCCCACGAGGAGCCGAATATTCATAATAGAATTGAGGTCTAGGTAGAGCAGAGGAAGGTAACTCACAATACTTAAACAAAAGGAGGCGTAACTTGACTAAAGATACATTTGCAGTATAGAACATCACTCATTCAGTCATTTCATATATCCGTCCAGTAGGTAGATGGCGGGCATCAGAATATACAAGCATTTCCCAAAATCCATAGTGCACTTTCTACTTCATCAGATGAAGAACCCAGCAACGCCGACAAGTAGACCAACAACGATATCGTGCAGACTGGAAGTCCGCCTACACCCTGCGCCATCTGACCCGCCTTCATAATTCCCGCAAACTCCCAAATTGAGGCCGTGGCAGGCTGACTGTCTCAGACTCGAGCACGTCTCCGCCGCACCTCCCGAGCCACCAGTCTGAGTAAAGTCGGCACCACCTCCGGTCACTGTGACGCCGTACCCTCCCCCAAGGTAGGTAATACACTGCGTGTAGTCGCTCTCACACCGGTCATAGTACGACGAGCACTGATCCGCATCTGAGAACGAAGTCGGGACATACACAAACGGATAGGCACCCGACATCGTCGACCCGGTAACCTCAGGCCCATCGTCCCCGGTCGGTGTCGCTTCTGACGTAGAAGGGAACTGATACCCTCCAGAGCTTCCCCCGGTGAGTGTACCGGTACAGCTTGCGCTGCTCGGGCAACATGCGACGTGGTCAGCCTCGTCGCTGGTGCATCTCGCATCTGTTCGGCAGCAAACGCCCGTATCGCCGCATGCGTCGTACCCGCCCGGGCAGTTGCCGTCGCGCTTTAAGAGTTCCAGGATATCATATGCTATTCTATTCGACTGGGGACTTGCGGTGATCGGGTGTGCAAATGGGATGGTCTCCATCGATAGGACGCTCGAGGCGAGGAATGTGGCCGCCATCCATACCGGCGTCTTCATCTCGGGCTAGGGCTTCTGTCTGCCCGTTCTATCCCAAACAATCGATCGGTATTATCTCTCTTTTTAAAATATAGCCTATATCTCGAGGTTTCTCTGTCTCCGACAGACCGAGAAATTCGCTCGTTAAGTAGCGATGATCGGGCGGAATGGCGGGCAATCAACAAACTTCTAGAAGCGGCAAGGACTGTTAGAGATTCTGGTACTCAGAGGAAGGTGACAACTCACGATTGTGACTCAGATGCGCTGTACACTGGCAGATCAATTCGCCTAGATGGTGACGAACTTTAGTACTTCAAGAATTAGGAAGAGAAATCAGCAACAGACCCTGATCGGACACCAGAAGTGTGGGTTAATTGTGTGCGCAGTGTGCCTGCGCCCAGAACTTAGTACGGACTGTGCTGGCAACGCAATATCCCCACCTAGCAACCAGCCATCCATGTGGGTGTGTGCCTATTGGCAGGCCGGGCCGGCGCCTTGGGCAGGCTATTTTAATTTCCTTCAGGCTCTAATTTTATGACTTGGACCAGACCCTAATTATCCATTTACTGTATGAGGAGGTTGGGACTTTTGGGGCCCCAAACTCTGGGCGAGGAACAATCAACGCATGAGTTGCGGAGTCAGTCCACTATGACGAAACCACATTGATGCCGTCGCGGCAAACAACCTTAACAATGGCCTTTCGCAAGAAACTCGAAAACTTATTCAATCAGAGCTCTATGTAGTATGGCTTGAGATACGTACCGGAAAATCAACAACTGCAGAACATGTGACCACAGCCTGACTGCCATGCTGACGTTCTGACACCCTCTGGCAAATCGAACACTTTTCAGGTCTGCTACTGTTTCAAAGGTCGGAAAACCTAGCTATTGACCGGCGCTCTTCAGTTGTGTATTCTTCATGGATCTCCCTATTGTGGATTTCTCGTCGTGGTCGGCCTCTGAGGATGAAGCGTCTCACCGGCGCGTTGCACAAGAGCTCGTGAATGCATGTCAGCAGGTCGGGTTCGTCCGCATCATTAACCACACATTGCCAGAAGCAACACTTGACGAGGCGTTCGATTGGACGAAACGACTCTTCGCGCTTCCGGAAGATGAGAAAATGAAAGCGCCCCATCCAGAGGGTTGGACAGTTCATCGCGGATATTCATGGCCAGGGTTGGAGAAAGTAACCCAAGTCAAGAGCACGGCAGAATATGAGGAAGCAAGGGACGTATTAAGAGAAGTTCCTGATGTCAAGGTGCGTGGTTATCTGCTCCTTAGACAATATACGTTTGCCTATCCAAGCTTAAAACGTCCTTGGCTTATAAGGGTCCAGGAAGTCTACGATATCGGCAGTGATAAATGCGCTACCCAGCCAAATCAATGGCTTCCCGATAGCTCTCTACCCGGGTTTCGAGCTTTCATGACCCAATTCTACTGGGACTGTGACCGAGTCGGCAGGGATATCCTTCGGGCCATTGCCTTAGGGCTAGATTTGGAGGATATTGACCATCTGACGAGAAAACATGGCGGAAACGACAACCAGCTCCGCCTGTTACACTATTTGCCCGTTCCAGCGGAGGACCTGGAAAATGAGCGAGTAAGTCGCTGCGCAGCGCACACGGACTGGAGCTCGATCACCATGCTCTTCCAAGATGACTGTGGTGGCTTAGAGGTCGAGGACATTTCGCGCCCGGCTATATTTGTACCAGCCGCCCCGGTGAAGAACAGCATAATCATGAATGTTGGAGACCTGCTGCAGAGATGGAGTAACGGTTTGTATCAGCCTCTCGCAGATTTTATCACTGTATCCTTGGTAACATCTTGCAGATCGACTTCGTTCTACAAGCCATCGAGTCGGCTTACCAGCACTTCCAGATCGATTTGTAGGTCTGAGCCGAATGACTCGCGAGCGATACTCAATCCCATACTTCATGTCGCCAGATGATGACTCTGTGATTGAGTGTATACCATCGTGCATGAGTGAAGAAGAGCCAGCAAAGTACGAGCCTATAACACGCGCAAACTATAACAAGATGAGAGCGGCTATGATGTATTAATCAGATATTTCGAGCGTGGCTGTCACTTCTGCTACCTATTGGGGCACTCCGACACAGATAAACCGCTAGTGGGGCACGGTGTCGATATGAACTGATTCAAGTGGAATATCTTTCTTGGAGCGTTTTTGATCCTTCCTTGAGACTTGATTCGATGTATCAGGAAGGCACGATCAGTAAATCTCGGGTCGATCGTCCCTTCCTGTTTTATTTAAGGGAGGCACATGGCAGGGTCGCTCCTTCCTCGTGGGCCAGCTGGGTATAAAGAGGAAGGAACGGTCGGGCGCTGTGCTGTTCGCTCCTTCCTATTCTATGTTGTACTTCTAGAAAGTACATTTTCTAGTTGTACCTCCCCCGACAATAAACAGAAGGAACGACTCGTATCCGAGACAATCGCTCGTTCCTATGCCGCTTCTTGAGGATATGGTATTGCTTCTAGAGATCTGCGGACATTTACCGTGCGCCCGGAGAGCAGCCAGTCTAGCAACTACCTACCCACGTGAAATAGTCGGTAGAATGCCAGTAATGTGCTAGTAATGTCTCGTCATCTACTCTAGGGTGTCAGCCATATTACGCGGATACATCCTAGTGCTGCTCAGCCCTAGGCCCTTCTCCAGCAGGTTATAAGTATTCTTATGCCTGAGGCAGAAACATTTAAATCCGATAGTGTGGGGACAAGGGCTTCTGTCGCCGACTCGCCGCAATGCAGCAAGGACGATTCAAGTCGCGAAAGAGCCAACCGCAGATTCAATCATCGGATCTATCCACTGCCTGGGTATAACGAGCAACGAGTTTGGGTTTTCTAGCTTTCTGATTTACAACCGTCCGTCTCCACATCACACAGTCCGCCTCGTTCGTCACAACCCCTCCTTCGCATCCAAAATGTCTATCCCCAATGAAGCTCTTCAGAAGGTAAGCATCGCGATCGGCTAGTTGAAAAACCCTGGCTTATGGATTGCCTTTCTATTCTAGCTCCTCCAAGAGATCGAATCCCGCGTCATCTCCTCGCAACAACAGATCGGCGTCACAAAGGCCCAGATGACAACGAAACAGCGCGATATCCGCATGCTTGAGCTCACATCAAAGGAGATTGGATCTCTCCCCGGTGATACAAAAGTTTACGAGGGTGTTGGTCGGATGTAAGTAGTTTGTCCTGCCTTGGCCGTGCAGCACAATGGCGCCGACGGCCCAAAAAAAATTACCATGAATAGAACGCTAATACACCTCTGTCTATACAGGTTCGTCGCGGTCCCCAGAACGACAGTCGACAAGCGGATATCCACCGAGAGCACGGAGTTGAAGTCTGAGATTGAGGGTCTGGAAAAGAGGATGAACTACCTCGAGATGACGTTTAAGAATAGTCGGGAGAATCTGGAACAGATCTTGAAGTCGGGCAGGGCGTGATTAATATGGCTTTTCGGCCTGATGGGACTGAGAGCATTGCGTATGTGTGTTATACTATATATTTATGAATTGTACGGCTGGTTTGTTCAATTCGATAACTTTGGTCTAATAGATGGTCTGGCGTATAGGTTGAGAGGATCATTGGCCTGAGCATTTTCAGGTGTATCACATGTCGTTGGGATTGTTTTTTTTTTGGTTCCCCCGGTCAACGGTCTGAAATGACCAGAGAGCCTGAATTTCGTCACCGGCCCACGTCTTGAACCTAGAACTAGTATGAAGCTTTCCATGGTATAGCTACAAACCAGATATACCTGCCTTCTAGGAAATTAAGGCAGCTACTCGATCATCAACATCCAAGACTATGGAGTGGGAGATTTTAGTAGTTGAGTGAACGAATATATATATATATGTTGTACCTAGAGAGGGCAGTGGCTTTGCCTCGAATGTGGCTGAGTACCCGGGGGGAGCTCGATGCATATGGGTAATCACACAGATGTCACAGCTGGGCTGAACGATTACGAGTTGGCATAGGGTAGAATTAGCGGGTGTGAAGCCGCAGCTCTTAGCCAACAAGCAACGTCGCAAGCCAAGCCGCAGCCACAGGTACAAGGTCCGGTGACAAGAGGGACAGTTCTGATACGTTAGGACAAGCAGAGAGGCTCAGAGAAATCTTAATAGTATGCATTGATATTAATATCGCAGCCGGCTTGTGGCAGGGCGATACGCCAATTTCCAAAGTCCCACTGACCTCAGCGGCTCAGCCTTGTTCACGGACTTTGAGAAAAAAAAACAAAGATTCAGCGAAATTTGGTTCTGGTCTCACGAAATACATACCCAAGTCCCCAGCGTTGTCAGGCATGCATCGGACCGGAGTCTGGCCTGGGCCCTGTCAATTATTTCTTCTGCCTGAATTGAGTATCTAATTGGTGGTGCCCTGGAATCAGAATGACATCTGCTCGTCTCCAACATGAATGATGGAATCTTTGGCTCGTGCGGGATTAACCGCTCAGTTCCCTGGTCCCCCGTCGCTGGGGAAGGAACTTGGAACGAATCGAGCATTGGGATTAGATATTTGGGAATAGAATGGAAGCAGAGCCCAGCCACTTGCATAATGTCCAAGAAATGTTGCAACGGTCGGTGACGGTCGTCATTTAGATGATCAGCCGCCCAATGATCCAATGATGCCAAATCCCCCACCCCAGCTGAGCCGCCCGCCATACACTCAAGAGGAGGGGCGGTTTTCTGCGCGTCCGCTTCCATCTCTTCTTCCTCTTTTTTCTCTTCTTTCTTTCGCCTGCATTGTTCTCATCCCTTCATCTCGTTTTATCCTTTCCGGCTTTCGTCCATCTGGTTGGTGCCTGGGCTTTCGGCCTGTGTTGCCCCTCTTTTACACACTTCAGCCTCCACCACTAAGAGATATCTTATCAAGCCCTTCCCTGACTCACTTCCTTACCTTGCATTAGCCTTCGTATTCCTTCTCTCCGCGAAGCGAATCCTTCTTTTTTCTTCCCCGAGACCTATATATCGTGAGACTATCTTCTCGATATGGGTAGACAACGCCGTTACTCGTACTCCGAATCTGAGACCGATTACTCGGAGTCCGACCTCTCTATGATGGAGGTTCCCCGCAGACAGCATCACAGGAGGCGCTCCATCTCCCGCACCCGCTTCAGCCCCAGCTACAGCAACACCTACCTGAGCCCAAACACCGTGCACGAAGACGTCCGCATTCACCGCTCTGCCTCGACAGGCGCTCGGCGCACTCGCGAAGAGCGCGATCGGCGAGAACGTGAGCGGGAGCATCGTGAACGTGACCATCGTGAACGTGACCGTGAACGTGACCGCGAGCGTGACCACCGCGATCGCGTGGAACGTGACCGTGTCCAGCCCACCGCCGTCATTGTCGACATTAAGAACGACTCCCGGAACACGAGCTCTAACCAGAAACGTAAGCAGCACCGGGAATCATCTACCAATCATCAGGAAGACAACCAATATCTGGATATATATGATTCAGAGGACGAAACCGTCCTGCGGCGTCAGCAGCAACACCGTCGGCCTCGTGCCAGTACCAGTGTATCCCGATCCCGGGATCCCTCGCCCGCCCTCCAGCCGGCTCGGGACTATGACCTTGTCATAGACCAGCGATTGCTCGAGAAGAATGACCAGAAACAGGACCTAGAGATCCTCCAGCAGCAGCGAGACATTAAGCGTCTTGAGCGTGAATTAGCGCGCCATCGTGAACATGGAGAGCAGCATCATGAGGTCCGCCTTCTAAGGGAAGAGGAGGAGCGGTATGAGGACGACATCAGTGACCGGCTACGGCGACTTCAAAGATACGAGGAGTCTGAGCGTCTAGAGGACGAAAAGCGCAAGGCCGAACGCCGCTATAGGCTCCAGAGACTTGAGCAGGCGGAGAAGGAGGCCGCTGAACAAGAGGAGGTTCGCCAGAAACTCAAACATGAAAGACTCAAAGAGCTTCAGCGAAAGATCGAGGAAGAGGAGGAGCGTGAGAAGCTCAAGAAAGAGATTAAAGATGAGGAAGCTCGGCTTGCCCTTGCCGAAGCCGAGAGGAAAGCCAAGGAGGCTGCTATGAAGCACGCTGCCGTCGAGGAGTGGAAGCTCGTCGAGGAGCGCCGGAGAATCGCTGAGCGTGAAGCGGCTGCCAGACGCGACAAAGAGTTTAGGGAGCGCCTGAGGCTAGAATTCGGTTACACTGAGCAAGAGATTGAAGACATCGTCAACAAGAAGCACAAGAAGGAGAAGAAGGAAGAGAAGAAAGAGGAGAAAAAGGAAGAGAAGAAGGACGAGAAGAAGGAGAAAAAGGAGGAGAAGAAAAAGGAAGAGGAAAGGGAGAGAGACGACCGCAAGGCTACCTGGATCAAGGTATGCAGGGCCTACCAACCTCATTTTCAACCATCACCCACGCTGACATCGCTATAGGTCCATCGCAAGCATCTCCTTCCCGATACACTAATTGCCTACCAGTTACCTTGGGCCTGGGATGAAGTAAGTCCTTTCACTCCGGAAGAACCGCGGATGGCACTAACCAGCCGTAGCTCGACGGCAACTACATAATCATCAAGACGTGGATCAGCGAAGAGCTCCAGGAGGAGCTCTTTTCCCACACTCGCCGCCTACGTGAGGGCAAGCTCGTCACCCAGACATCCAGCACCTTGACCGAACTCAAGGTGAATGACAGGAAGAAGGACAAAATGTATCTTGTGCGGAAGAAGAGCCCCAACCGGCGGTCATGGATCTTTACCTGATCCTGACTTGAAACTGGTGGCTTCGTGAAATATTTTCTTCTACTCATTATCTTCTCTTCTGCTTTAGTTTTCGGCTCATCGATTGCAATTTATTCCCCACTTCGCCGCTCGCTCGCCCGCTTCGTCTACAACTGATATACGGCTCTGAGTGTTCGTGTTTATACTTGTCTGTCTTGCCCTGAGTTGTGATTTCCTTGTTATGAAACACTATATATGAAATGTTCATGAGTGAAATGATCTATGATGATGTTTTGTTTTCCCAATCCGAGTCCACCTCCCTAGCGTTTCGACAGCTCAAAAAATACATATTACACATTAGGGTAGATTGAGCACCACCAATCAAATCCCCATCTCAGTCTTCGCCCACCGCGTCTCAGCGCGGAGGATAAGCTCCTCGTACACTGTCCACGCAAGCGCGGAACTTAGCGCCTTTCTCCCGATTCGCAGCCCTAACCCGCCAAAGAGGCTCCGAACGCCGTCTTCATGGATCATCAGCCGCACAGCCCGCATCATGTTGCCGTACTTCTGTGGCATAAGCTGTAACCGAGTCTTAACGGCATCAAACGGATTCGTGATTGCGGTTGCAAGTCCCGCTGCCAACGCGCCAGATACGAAATTGATAGAGGACGAAGACGAGGATTTCAGGCGCTGATCCGGGTCCGAGGATTGCAAAGCCATCGCAGACGAAAGGCGGCGCTTTAATTGCTCGTAAATGAGGACGTAGAGACCTGCATACGGAGCATCCCGAGCAGCCGTCGCGCCGAAACCAGAGAACAGACCCCTGATTCCCTCTGTACGGACAATATCCCTCCCGGCTCCGTAGAGACTCCGATAAGCGTAGTAGTCGGACTCATATCGAACTTTTAAAACAGTAACGGGCATCATTACGAACCCCGCAGCGACCCGCGCTGCGGCACCTGTGGCTAGGTTGGCTGAGTTCGAGAGTTTGGGAAGGGCGGAGGAGGATGAGGAAGACGAGGAGGCGGTCTGGGCATTTGCGAGGGCAGACGGTGTATGTGTTTGTGCGAGGCCTTGACGCAGAGCGTTGAGGGATGTGAAGTACAGAGCGGAGCCGAAGCCCGTGCGGAGAGCGGAGGGGAGAGTCCCGCGCCATAAGCTGCGGATTGGGTTTGGCGAAGCGAGTATTGTCTTGACGGTTGAGAGGAGAGAAGCGCTGTGGTGGGACTGTTGAACGCGGGTTTTGAGAAGGTCTGCGGGTTGGAGGAGAATTGACGATGTGAGGCCCGAGAGGAGACCGGCACCGAAGTGAAAGGTTGTTTTTGACGCTGGATTGAGGTTAAACAGAGAAGTTCATGCAAGCCAGATTTTCAATGTGCTTACATTTTGAGATGGTTTTCACCGGCGGAGATGCGTATGCCGTCGCATTGTTCGACATATCTGCGGTACCTCCTCCGGAAAAGACTTGGAAGTCACACCGTCGGACAAGCGTAGGAGTTTTTGCTCGAGACGTTGGACAATATGGCGTGCACCGTTGAGCTAAGGAGGGCTCGATTGCATATCACATCCAATTGTGGAGAGAGAAAGGCACTGGGGAGGGTGTGAGGATATCTGCGGTGATTTTTGTATGACCGTTGTATTTTTTCCGACGTTGATGAAGTCATCCACGGCCTGGTAGCCTGGTCGCTAATTGGCCGCCGTCTCCAGCCGTAGGGACGCATGTGTCTCTCGTAAGATTTATAAATACACTAGTATCGGTATGGTAATTATTCCCCACTCCGCTAGACAACTGGACGACTCGACTTCTCTCAAAATGGCAGGAGCCTCACCTGAGGGATCCAGATATCAGGACGGTGAGCTTGAGTAATAGATACTTTACGCGAGAGGCCATAGCTGAGAGCTAGTACAGCTTCTCCTAGTATATCAATGCATACTATATCTGCGAGTCTATGGCGTGTCCGGAACCTGCGGAGGTGGATTCGAGCCAATCGGCAGCCGAGCAAGTCGTGCTTGCTGCATTCGGATCAGTGATTTGTTCTACGTCAGTGCAGATGAACCTGAGCTTGACAAAATGGTACCTGCTGGTTCCGACCAAATGTTCCTAAGGCTGTTGCTGCCTCTTACAATCTTGCGACCTAACGCACCCACCCTGACCATGGTTTCCTTCCTGTGATCTGCCCCTCTCATCCCTCTCTTCCTTCTGACTGCGCCCTTTCTGCTAGGTGTGGCGCCATCTTTCCTGATTGCCCGACAAGAGGTGCCTGATCGGATGCTTGCGGAGAGTTTACCTGGACAAAATGCCTTTGTTACCCCATATTCCATACCCGCCTGCTAAGGACGGTTACTGGGAACCAGTTACTTCCACCTTGAATTGGTGTGAAGAGGTGTGTGATCCGTGTTTTGCCTGTCGCTGGTGCCTGGAGATTGATCGTTATCGTTCATTAGGATTACTATGCGACAAAATACTCCGCCGAAATTGTCAATACCTTGACGAATCTCCTGTTCATGCTACTGGGGGTTAAAGGAATCCTGAGCTGTCGGCGCAATGGACACGATACGATCTTCGAGGTCGCCTACTATGGTTATCTTCTGGTTGGAACAGGCAGCTTCCTGTTCCATTCTACTCTGAAATGTGAGCGGTCTCCTCGGCTTGGAGAAATTGAAAATTAACCGGTCTCCTTTCCAGATCCAATGCAGCTAGTTGACGAACTGTCCATGATATATACGACCTGCCTGATGTGCTATGCTTCCTTCTCCTACTCAAAACCCACCGGGTATCGTATTTCTCTCGCAGTCTCTCTCACGGCTCTTGCTGTGTTCATCACCCTCTATTACCACTACCTCCAGAACCCAGTGTTCCATCAGAACGCGTACGCTCTTTTAACGGCTGTCGTGCTCCTGCGGAGCATGTACACCATGGAGGTTAAACTCCGCCCGTCCTGGAGACGCTCAACCGAGGAGGACCGATTCATACGGGAAAAGGAAGGTTTCCCTGTGCTTTCTAAAGAGCAACAGCACTATGAGAATGTCCGCGACCTGAAAACGCTAAAGACGATGTGGTTCATGGTCGGGCTAGGGTTAAGCGTGTTTCTAGGGGGTTTCGGGATCTGGAACCTTGACAATCATTTTTGCAGTACGATACGCGTGTGGCGTCGGGAGCTGGGACTCCCGTGGGGTATATTGCTCGAGGGCCATGGCTGGTGGTACGTTTGAAAACTGCATACGACCACTATATTTCTCGGCACCTGGCTAACTTGGCTTGACCCCAGGCACTTAATGACCGGTTCCGGCGCATACCTATATATTGTCTGGGGCATTTGGCTGCGCCACTGCCTTAACAAGCGACAGGAGGAATATTATTTGTGGTGGCCACATTTTTGGAATATTCCCGAGATCGTGCGGATTCCGACCACAACGAATGGGTCGGCGAAAAAGTCAAATTGAGATTCTCTGGATAAAGGCCCTTGACCTACTTTATATCTAACTCGTATCGATACCTCTGTAAGTGACGCATTCTTATGGCTTGAGCTATATTGTTATTGCCCTTTCATATCCTGGGGTTTTTTTTCTCTCCCGAACGGTTCATCTTCCAATAGACCTTTCTGAGTTGGTAGATCGGCATCGATATCACATAGAAGAAAAGACGAGGAACGAAGGTCATAGAAATAAAACTCCCCTCGCTGAGGCCTCATATATGTAGTAACTCTTATGTCTAGTAGTATATACAAGTGCCAAGACCTGAACTATATACAGACTGTATTGAATAACTATACAAGTATAGAGGTCCTGAGTCAGCTAAGAACCAAGGGTTACGAGGATTACAGTTTGGGCTTCGAAGCCTTTTTATTTGGTCGCACAGGAACTGGGACATGTGCCTTCCACCGGTGATCGATGGTAAGTTTCTCGACCTTCGATTTGGTGCTCCATTGATCCCGGAACAGCTGTTCTTCTTGTTTCCATCGCTTCAACTCCCCCCCTAAGAAGCTGCTCGCTTCCTCAGCGGATTGGATTGGCGCTTCCTGGGCAACGAGATGCCCGATATCTCTGAGGGTTACACTTCGGACACGGCCGGCCGCAGCTCCACCACTACCGCCGAGGCCTGTCCCTGTGCTAGAGATCTTATCTGCAATCATGGTTGGGGTGGACATGTCTGATGTCTCACCGAATATATACAGCACACTAGGGCGAAGGTGCGGTAGTTGTGCGAAGATGCGTGAGGGCTCGGGGCGGTAAAAGGGCCATGAGCCAAGATGGTCCGGGTCGAGATCAGGATGGGTTACTTTGTTAACCGGAACAGCGAATCCAGGGGGCCCATCGTAATTTGGTCGGGAGAATGTGAAGACTTCTTGATGAAGAGTTGTTGAGAGAGTCACGGGTTTGTCCTCGGCGGGTTTCGAGGACGATTCGTTCAGTGGGTAGATGGCGGTGGGAAGATCTCGCAGACCATACTGCAGCCAGCGCTCTAGCACACGGGGGTCCCAGGCTTGGTAGAATGGGTTCTTTTTGAAGGACTCTGCAGCGGCCTTTCGCGACGGCCATTGATCACGACGGTATGTTGAGAGCTGCGTCGTTTTGGAAATGACTAGTTTCTGCTTCCCTAGGTCGGTAGGATCAAGTTGTGTGGTTTGTCTTTGGATAACTGGGTCGAGTAGGACGAGGGAGTGGAGAAGGCGGGGGTGCATGATGCTCAATTGGACACTAGAGGGGAGGTACGTTAGATCACCCCTTGCTTCATGTGGGCTGAGACGAACAGATGCGCTCCTCCCATACTATGTCCGACACCGATAATAGGGCGCGGCATTTCCTTGCGCTTCACATTCACGAGATGGAGGAGATCGCGCGGGTGATCAAACCAGCTGGCTAGCCACCCTATTAGTGTATCCTACTGTATAAGAGTGATAAGACAAAGGTTGGAGGCCACTCACGGTCATTTCCTAAAAGATCTTCGTTTATGGTACCGCTCTGTCCCTGATGCGCGACATCCGTCATCCAAATACTGCGGATTCGGAAGCCATTGGCTTTTGACCGAGTATGAATTTCCTCCCAAAGAGGTTCATAGAGCTCCTATCCAGATGCTCGTTAACAACTCTGGTACTCACACGGGAAAAGCAGCCGAGTTCCATTCAATTCGGCGAAAAAGCATACCTTTGGGAAGCCATTCGCGTGGGCGGCAAGTATAGTGACGTCCCCAGGCAGCGGATTAGGGTTATCTAAAGGGATGTATTGTTTCACACCCAAGTTCAGAATATCTTCTTGTTCATGTGCTGTGGCCCCAGGATATTCCCGAATATGCTGTGACTGGACCACATGTTCGACGACACGAAAGGGACCGAGTGTTGACATGGCGAAGTGCGCTGGGGAGTCTTTTCAGATTCAGCCGAAGTTCCAGCCATCCCAGAGCTGGGCCCCAGATATTTATGAAGGAATGGGGGATTGACCCCGCATCCGCATGGGGTACGAGACGATCGGGACTGTCTAAGCTCCCTGTTGCCGACGTAAGGTGGGTTCACCAATTGGGCCGAGGTTCACCAAGTGCCCTTTGATGAGGAACCCTGACGGCCATTGGAACATCGAGTTTTCCCGCCGGTCACAGGGTGACCGGAATAAGCATGGAATAATTAATCCTTTGAAGAGCGGCCATGTCTTGGCCTAAACCTGGTCGAGGGTTGTTTGGGGACTTGAGCAAGATGCATGGCACGTGACTTGGCGTCGGCTCGTCGCGTTCCTGAGGCGAAAGGCATCGCGTCGCATCGCAGAACACCATCTCGAGCGCAACACTCAAGTTCCATGCAATATTATCGTCGGGCTCTCCTAATCTCAGCTCACATTTATATCGTCCTATCTCTTCTCACGTGAATCTTTCATCAAATATTTCGGCACCCCTCAGCTAAAGGTGTTTTCCCTTAATAATGGGGCACCAGGACCAAAACTTTCAACTCTTCGACCAGTGCAGGGTCTGCATAGTGTGCTCGAAAGACCTTAGCCTAGATACTGCACAGCAGGTACGTACTAGTCCAAGGTATTTAGAGTCTTAACTCTAACTAACCGCCTCTGGTCTGGTATTGTAGCTCGCATCGACGCTTGAGGATAATGGCGGCGACCCCGTTGTCTACAAATCGCCCGCGGATTTCCCCGATCTAGCGCAATTCAGCCATATTATGTCCACTACGATCGACTTCCCTGAATTTGAAGCTGCCAACGACGCCTTGATTCCCGTGGTCAAACCTCAATGGATGCAGGCATCGTTGTCCAAAAGGAAGCTAGCCAACCCCCGTCAATATAGTCCGGATCCTAGACTGTTCCTGAACGATGTGATAGTCACTTGCGGCGATATTCCAGAGGGTGACAAGGATGCAATTATTGGCGGTGTTTTAGCGAAAGGCGGTCTTTACAACCCTAGGGTCACCCAGATGTGTACTCATCTTGTTGATCTGACTATCAGTTCCGATAAAGCTCAACTCGTTAGAGAGAGAAATCTTCCAGTCAAAATTGTTCTTCCACATTGGTAGGGTTCTTGTTTTCCATCCAGTGTCCTAAACGTTAACTCGGTTATTCAAGGTTCGATGACTGCTTGAAACTTGGACGACGAATTGATGAACGCCCATACATGCTTCCTGATCCAGAAATCCTTCAAGCAGCCCCAGACCGTCCAGTTCGATCGACAGAAAACCGCGACATAATCGGAGCGTCTACCCCGGAGCCCTCTACGCTACCGACTCCCATGACCTCACCAGTCAAGCGTCTGAACGTATTTCATGGAAAAATCATCATACTCTCTTCAGATTTAGGAATTGGCTCGCATCTCCAGAAAACCATTACCAGCTTGATCAAGGAGGGTGGTGGTGATGTAACATCCGAGGTTTCAAAGGCAACTACTTTGATCTGCCGGTACAGAGAAGGATTCGCCTACCGCATGGCTTCGAGATTGAACAAAGATGTAGGAAATTTGTCCTGGCTTTATCATCTTATGACATATAACACCTGGACCTCACCATATCGACGTCTCCTACACTATCCAGTCCCGCGAACTCCGATTCCTGGATTTGAAAAATACAAGATAAGCTTGTCAAACTACGTTGGCGAGGCAAGAGCGTATCTTGAAAATCTGATATCAGCAACAGGTGCAGAATGCACGAAAACCTTAAGACAGCAAAACACGCATCTAGTGACTGCCCATGATAGCAGTGAGAAATGTGCTGCGGCGAGGGACTGGGGCCTAGAGGTGGTCAATCATTTGTGGCTTGAGGAGTGTTACGCAAAATGGAAAAAGCTACCCATCACTGATCCTAGGTACACCCATTTTCCTCGGCGCACTAACCTAGGCGAGGTCGTGGGTCAAACTCGGTTGGATAGGTCTTCTCTCGAGGCTCTCTTTTTCCCTTCAGAAGAGACGCCTGAAGCCCCTGCTGTTCCAAGGAAGGCAATGCAGCACAAAGACCAAAATGCGGCGGCCACAAAGGCTTTGAAAACGACGGAAGCCGACGATACTACGGTTTCAGATACGACGAATGCCACGCCTAGAGCTGGGAAGTCTAGGAAAACGACTCTCCAAACCCCTGCCCGTTCTCGTCTCGCGCCAGATGACAAAGAAAACGAGACACCATCCTCTACTAGTAGTCGCAAATCCAAAGAAGCAGCGACAGCCAGGCTGCATGAGATTGCGCCTGACATTGCCCTGTACGAGAAGGAGAAAAAGCGTGTCGGTGGTGTGATTTACGGTGGCCGAAGAGTCAATGATGAGGACCGAGTGATCCTCAATGGTAAAAAGAAACGGCCGTCGATGGAAGCACAGACTGAGAGTGATGAGGATGATACTGCTGAGGCCAAGAGGCAGAAGAAGTCGAAGCCTTCTATCACAATCCATCTTCTCATAACTGGCTACCAAAGGTGGGTAGGCAATATGAAGAAAGAAGATGCTGATAAGGTGTGTCATATAGCATGTATTTCTTGACTCGGATGAAGGACTAACACTCTCCAGCGTCAACTTCGTGACCTTGGGATCATGGTCGTTCAAGATGCGCGAAGATGCTCTCATCTAGCTGCCCCGTCCGTCTTACGCACGCCGAAATTTGTTAACGCGCTAGCATACGGCCCGGTGATTGTCCAAGTTGAATATATCGAACAGTGTCTAAAGACGAACGAGCTTCTAAACCCTAACGACTTCCTCCTAAACGATAAAGACGCCGAAAAACGACTCGGCATGACATTAGAACAGTCAAAGATCAATGCAAAAAAGAACAAAAACAAGCTCCTCCAAGGATATCATGTCTATTGCGTTGAGACCATCCGCGGAGGGTTTGATGCTTTCAAGTCCATTGTCGACGCAAATGGAGGAGAATGTAATCTTTTCCGCGGACGCGTCTCATACCAATCAAAACGCGAGGAGAGTGATGACGAGAGCGACGATGACGGCCACTCAAACCGAAAGGAAATTTATCTGCTCAGCAGCGTTGCCACTGAGCATCAGAAGCTATGGCCGCGTTTCCGGCAGCTGGTTCATAACATGGGTAAGACCCCGCGGATTGTCCGGGTCGATTGGCTTCTCGACATGGCAATGTCTCAAGAATTGCGCGATGCCGTGGAGTATGAGCTCAACGAGGAGATGGTGGAACAGTCTGAAGAGTGAGTTGGTGAATTGGTACTGTTTCGAGTTGCTTCACTTACGATGCCTGCATGTGTGGCCTTGGTTTGATTTGCCTTGAGTTGTTGCTCATCCCTTATTTTGCATGCGCACAGCCAGCGATTGGTGCCAATGGATCATAAGGCTCGTTTGGTCGGGCCTTAGAAGAATTTCACACCCTCTTGTCCTTCACTGCCGAAGACTTGCGCTTTGCCTTGCTTGACCAGGACGTTCAAAGACTTGAACATCACCTCAGCGTCCATTCCATGCCATTCTATTTCAGTTAGCGACATAACAATCTGATGCCTTATGAACTGGCATACCTTGCGATACAGTCGCCTCCCCTTCCAGCAACTCATAAACTGTAAGAACCACATTCTTCTGCCCCGTATTATCAACCTAGACGCCTGTCAGCAACCCACTCACCTCGATCCTCATTAGAAATCAATATGAAACTACGCACCCACTCCGCAATAACCCCCGCCCACTCCTCGGGCCTCCTCCACCAGATCCACGCAGCTCCTTTATTCCCACCATCAATCCATTCTGCCCTTCTTCCTCCGCCTCCCTCCTCATCCCCCTTACTCATCCAATCTAGCACGATCCGCGCATCCTTCAAACTCAGTTGCCTGTGGAGCTTGGCGTTCCGAAAGAGCGGAGACTCCATCACGTCAACGAGCGTGATCTTGAATATCCGGTAGTAGCGGCACCAAGATTGGATCAGGTTCGACCATCTCTTAAGCTGTACGGTGTGGGTGTTGCTGTTCGGTTGAAGGCTGAAGAAAGGTGGGAATCCATATCGAAGGGGAAAGGTGAAGGAAGTGGTGGCTATTGAGGTCTGATATAGAGTGCTGGTCATTTTTTGTGAGGCTGTAGCCTGATTTGTATGCACGAGGGGGAAGTGTGTTGTAGGGGAGGAGCCCGAGTAGAGGGTTGAGGATTGTAATTGCGATTGCGGGGAAGTCAAGCCGCAGCAAGAGCTCCGCTCCGCCTGCCGTCGACTTTCCGCTATGAAAAAAATTCCCGCTCCGACGCAACACTGTTCAATTCCCCAATTTCTCAAACAAACCTAACAAGCATCGCATTTCTTTCAGAAAATACGCAATGGGTGCCCCCGCAAAGCGCCAAAAGCGCGAAGAATTCCGCAAAAAGGTCGCTGCTGCCACGGCTGAACCCTCAGGCGATGGATCGGCTTCCCCGGCGGGCTCAGTGCTTCACCTGCCGCAGAAGAAGTACTATAGACAGCGCGCCCATGCTAACCCCTTCTCGGATCACCTGCTGGAATAGTACGTTATTTTGTCCTCTTCTCGCTTTCTGGCATCGTGCTAACGGTATATCGAATTGCTATAGCCCGCTCACCCCAAGACACATGGACTGGAGCACACATTTTCCGGCTTACGTGAACCCTGACGCTACGCAGACGAACGCATCCGGTGCTCGGAAACTGCTGAAGGATGTTGAGGTCGTTGATATTGGCTGTGGATTTGGTGGATTGCTTGTTGGGCTTGCGCCGGTTCTTCCTGATACGCTTATGGTTGGTGAGTAATGCCCTCTTTCCGACATGGTTACCAACGAAGAATGTATGGGTATAGAAACTGACTGAATCTGAAACAGGTATGGAAATCCGCGTCAAAGTAGCCGAATACCTCACAAACCGTATCCACGCCCTCCGCTACCAACAACAACATCTCCTCCAGCAATCGCAAGTCTCAACCCCCTCCTCCTCGACACCAGCACCCGCTCCAGAACCAATCCAACCCCCAACAGACCCTTCAGAAAGCGCCTCCGAAACTCCCGAAACAACCTTCCCCACAACTATAATCCCCGGTGGCTACAACAACATCACCGCACTGCGCGCCAACACAATGAAATTCTTCCCGAATTTCTTCGCGCGCGCCCAACTCTCCAAGATCTTTATTTGCTTCCCGGATCCGCATTTCAAGGCGCGCAAGCACAAGGCGCGGATTGTCTCGGAGACACTGAATGCTGAATATGCGTATGCGCTGAAGCCTGGCGGGTTATTGTATACGATCACCGATGTGGAGGAGTATAATTCCTGGATTTTGAGACATTTTGGGCTACAAAATGCGGAAGAAGGAGACAAAAGTGCGGACGATGAGCATGCGGAAGGGGGTGTAAAGGACCTATTTGAACGGTTAACACAAGAAGAGTTGGGTCGGGACGAGTGTGTAAAGGTGATGATGGATTCGACGGAGGAAGGAAAGAAGGTGTCGAGGAATAAGGGAAATAAATATGTGGCTGTTTTCAGGCGAAAGGAGGATCCGGAGTGGCCCCTCTGACATAATTAGTGGTTAGAAGTATGTAGTTATATACTGGGATAATCAAAGCGTATTTTGAACTCAGTGATGATTATATCAATTTATCAATCTCCTTACAACTTATCATTCTGACTCAAGATAACCTAAAGGGGACCGCCAAACTCATTAAATCATGATGCCCGCTGTCGATGCAAAATAAAAGGCGTAACTGCGTAAATCCGAGAATATGATCATGGGATGAAGACAATAGTGAGCATGTATCCGGTCTAGAAACTTTCTGAGCCACCCCAGGTAGGAATGTCAATCGTAAAAACATTGTCGTTGCATGCTAATGGCCGAGTCTTGAGATCAGGTACGAGGCGAAGACTTGAGCCGTATGCCTTCGCATCGTTCACACACAGCAAGCTGAACCGGCCCTCCGATGATGCGGCCTTTGGCGGTTCGTCGAGGCTCGCCTTCGCGGACAAAGTACCGACCCTCAGGGCCAAATCCGTCGCCGCATTCATGGCAGACAAAACAGCTGTCATGCCATTTGCCGCCAACTGCACTGATGACAACGTCATCAAGGACGGGCCTTTTGCAGCCCGAGCACGATGGAGCAGTCCGACGCGAGTGACAGTTCAGACACCATGCAAAACCATCCTTCTCGATGAAGGGGGTGTCGGAGTTGAAAGGCTGCAATTGAAACATTAGTCAGGGCTTACACGAGCGATGAAGAGAACATACGTCACCGCATTCGGCGCAGAAAAAATGGCCAACATGCCATTCAGCTCCACATGCTATCACGACTTCTCCTTCAATAGGTGTTTTGCAGCTTTTGCACCTCGGGCTGAATAGCTCATGGAAGTCAAGGTGACAGTAGAACCTTGGTACATAGTCCTCTTCACCAGCTGAAGGATCCGCTAGTCGCTCATTTCGCTTTGCTTCAGGCTCCTGGTAGAAAGCAACACATTCCAGCGGGGTTTGACAGTGATGGCAGGTAAAGCACTCAGTATGGAAGCGCGTCCCAGCGGCGGTAACAACTTTACCGGCAATCGGCAGCGAGCAGGATTCGCATGTTGCAGTTGGCACACCGGCGCGGGAGTAGGTTGACATCCACCGATCTTGTGACGGCATGAACCTTCTAAACCCAGAGCTGGATCGTCGGCGTTCTTTTGTGTCCTTTGGCGGCTTTGGGGTTTGTTTAGCCTTTTGAGGCGAAGGCGTCATTTCGGCAATCGTAGGCTCTTTTTCATCTGGTAAGTTGATGACTGGTATAGAGGGTGGCTCCGAGACTTCAATAGCTGGCGGCGAGGGAGCAGAATGAGTCACTTGAATCTCTGGCATTTCTTTAACTGCAGGTCTTTGGGCCTCTGTAGGTTTCCAAGTCGAATCGAAGCTCACTATGGGTCGCCCAGTGCGGTCACTTACAGCAGTAGGCATCGGTAGCTTTGAACTGCGGTCCGACCTCTTCTTGCTAGTCGCTGCTCGGATCTCATCGCTGCGGATTTCAAGCCCATCCTTGGTCCGGACTGGTTCTTCGTTGACTTGCAATGGCTCAGTTGAGGGAGGCGAAGGCAATGCATTTGTCTTGTACTCTGGGTTCCTTGACTGGGTAGGTGGGTTCTTATGAATCTCGAAGCGAGACAGTTTGTCCACAAACGGGATGCTGCCAAATCGACCTGGTAGAGGCCGAGATCCTTGGGGTAGTGCATTGCGCGGTTTCGATCGAAGTGCCGAAGAATCAGACCTTGAAAACATGGAGCGTTCACCATCACCGTTCGGATCCAGAGTGTGCGGCTCCTCGTAAATTTGATCTTTAGGGTTTCTAAAGATGCCTTTGGACGCGTCATTGTTCACTTTCTCAAGACCCAGGCCGTAGTTACCATCCGTTTGCTCTGATTCCCGCGGTAGCGAGAAGTTGACCTTGAGGTTTTTCTTTGGTATCCCGCTCCTTCTGAGGACAAGACTCTCATCACCCAAGCCAGTATTCTCTGTTTCCGCCTCCGCACAACCTTTTCCCGATTGACCTCTAAATGAGAGACGATAACTATTCCGCCATGAACTTCTGGATTCACTGCGTCCTTCTGGCGACTTGTTCCGTTCGTCGGGAGAGCTCTGCTGCATGTCCATGTCCATGTCCGGGTTGCGGTACGGTGCATAAGGGTTCTTGAAGGGCACCCCAGGGTTTTGATGCATCCAAACAAGTTCTGTAGCCTCGTCTTGCGCATCGGTATGAATTCGAATCTCGTCTTGGATGTCCATCTCCTGTAATGCATTTCGCAGCGACTTCGCTTCCTCCTTTTCTATCCGTCGTTGGGGGCTCTCGCGATATGCTTGGGAGCTCGAAGGGATTCGAGTAAAAGCCCGAGTTGGCGATACAGTTTTCCTGACGGGAACATATTTAGGCTCCTGAACCAAAGGTCGCCCGGTTGAGCTCCCATAAGCGCTTCCGACAGAGCTCCGGAAAGAGACCGGGCGGTGATTCGAGAGTGAGCTTGCCGCGCGAGGACGTTCAGCTTCGGAAGGTGGTGCAGCCGAAGGTGCTCTACCATGTCCATAAATCGACATTGCAGAGGTTGCTCGAGGTGGAAGATCGTCACGGGGTTTGGAGGGTGAGTCCGTTCTGCCTGGTAGAGGTCGTGAGCCGCCGGGGCGCGTCGGTCGATTGGTTCGCAAGTCTTTCAGATAACTCGCTGCATAGCCATAGATTAATATGAGGACCAAGAAACGAGGTCAAATTAAAGCCACGGGGTTACACAGTCAACAATGTCAAGAGCTCGCCGGAGAATGCCAAGACTCAGCCAACAATGCGGACTCACCGATCTGATCGTTCGACATGTAGGAGGGGCCGGGCGGAGTGACCTTCCGCTGAGGATCTCTGGTCTTGTTTTGAGGAAGAGGTGATCGGTGGAGCATTTTGACGGGCGATCAATCTCTTTATATATTATATCATACGGTGGATAGGTGTGAAACGAGGAATGTATCAGTGACTGAGCTCCGTTCTGTCGCTTGGGCAGTATGATGATTGCCGCGTGCAAGGGCCAATGAGCGCCCAGCAGGTGGCTGGGAGGGAAGAGAATGGAAGGCAATTGTGGATTGAAAGGCGAACGAGCGTGGGTCCGTTTTAGTCGGTGAGAAGACGCTTCTGTAGGGAATTGGAAACGAAAGGAAGCTGGATATCAATGATAAGGAACGAGGAATAATCGAGGCGCGACTGATCCAGGACCTCGGCGCTGGAGGTAAACAGGATAATCGGGGTTCCTAGGGCGATCGGAGCGGAAGCTATGGCCAACAGCCTGTGGACATTGGCCAGGCACAAGTGGCCTGCTGACTCAGCATGTTTTTGGCTTGCAGGAACAACAGCCACCAACCAACCGAAGTCAAAACTCACATTAATCATCATGACAACTTGGGGCTGTACGGAGTAGTTCTTCTGCGACTTGGCGTATATGCTGCTCAAGTGGCAGGTCGCAGGCAGCATACTGTTTCTTACACTGACTTGTAGATCCTCCGTATCGTGCCCAACTTCGAGTTGCTGCCAGATATGTACTACTTGGTGTGCATGAACTCCACTTGGTGGGGCATCCATAAATCTATAATCTGTCGCGTCGCGTTGTTGGTGACTATCTCCTTGGTAGATCGATCGACCTACATAGTTTATATGATAAATGGTTATGTTCAAGCCCAACCAAGGAGAGCTAAGAGAATGACCGCTCAGCACTATTACTTCCGCTTCTACTAGTACGGCCGGTCATGTAATAAATAACAATGCAGTCATCGCAAATATGAGTCACATGGGCGGGGCTTGTTTAAAGCAACAAAGAAAAGTTCATTCTATGCAACTACTGTATCCCAGGGACTTCCACTCTTGAGCAGGGAAATTGTCAGACCAAGGGATATGGTAGTTTTCCTACTGCCATGGCTGCTCCGGTCATCTTTCAGTTATGTGTCGCCTCTGCCTTCAATGGCCTTACGAAGCAAGAAAAGCTCTATGCGCACTGGATGGCTAAGTATGATTGGCTTATGGAGGTCTTGGGAATAGCTTGCACCACTAACTCCTAACTGTGTCTGTTAGAGCCGCATGGAGAGGCACACGGATCATCCTGCGACAAGTCTCCCCTGAGGCCAATGGAATCTTCGATCTTATTATTGCCTTGTATCGTTCCTGCAAGGGCGATTGGGAACAGCTTGCAGCAACTGCCAATGTTAGCCCAGAGGAGCTTCAGCAGTTCCTTGACTACGCCGCTTTATTTCTGTCGAATATTGGGAACTACTTTGTGGGCGAACGAAGCATTCTCTGTGATTATCATACAAACACTAACTGTACTCCTTTAGGGGTCTGGGGACCAGAAGTTCGTGCCGGAAATCTCAAAAGAAGCACTCGCCAGACTGGCTTCAGGCCATCATCGAGCTAAAATGCTCCTTGACCATGTTTTGGAGGGTATGTATCAACAGCCTCCAATGAGTCTTGGGCCACGTGGCCCTCTTACCCAAACGTCGTATTATCTCGGAGACGACTGCCTAGACTCCCCCGAGGAGATCTCTTCCATAGCCGCTCTGATGGAAAATCTTTCCACCCATCCCGAGAATACTCGATTACAAAGATACCAGACCGCAGGGGTTGACTGCTACGACATCTTGCAAGCATCAGTCGATGAAAGCACCGTGATCCTCAACAGTACCAGTATACCACCGCTGGGCAACAAACAGCTTCGGCTAGTACGAGGCGACCACAAAGATGAGCTTGAGCAGATATGTAAGTGCTTACGACGAGCCAGCAAGTACACATCAAATCCCGCGCAGCAGCAGGTTTTGCAACAGACCATGGATAGCTTTCTACTCGGGGACCTAGAGCTTTACAGGGAAGCGCAGAAGATATGGGTCACTGACAAATCTCCGTCGGTGGAAACAATCCTTGGATTTGTTGAACCTTATCGAGACCCGTTGGGTGTACGTGCTGAGTTCGAAGGGATAGTCGGGATACCCGAGCCTTCAGAGACTGAACTGTTGGAGAAGCTTGCAAGTGTAGCAGAGACATTTGTCTATAAGCTTCCATGGGTCACGGGGGGTATCACTAGCATTGAAAAAGGGCCCTTTGAAAAAGATATATTTGATCCTCCTGGCTTCTCAAGCGTTCAGAGTAAATACCTTCTTATGTCAGCAGACGGGAAAATTGCTAACAACCTATACAGGTCTAGCATACTGCTCAAGCAACATATTCCCAGGAATCAACTTGCCAAATGTGGGTAATTAAATCACCGCACTCGGGTAAAACTGACCTGTGGAACCAGTATAACGACATACGGCAAGAGATAGGGTATAAAAACATCCTCTTCTCTAACCGCATGTTAGCCGAAAGAATCCGCGCCAGAGGCCTACATCTTGTAGCTGAACAGGAGCAAGAAAAATATCAAAACCACCGCTTCCATTCTTACTATATTTGGGTTGTTCTTCATGAGATACTGGGTCATGGTACTGGAAAATTCCTCGTGGAAGTTTCAGAGGATAATTACAACTTCGACCCGGTCAACCCACCACTGAACCCTCTCACCGGACTTTCAGTTGACTGTTGGTATCGCGCTGGGCAAACGTGGACGGGAGTATTTGGTGACCTGGCGACGACAGTTGATGAGTGCAGAGCCGAGCTCGTAGGTGCGTATTTGATTGATGAGAGGGATATACTCTCTCTGTTTGGGTATACCGAGAATAGCGTGGTCAAACCGGAGGATTGTAACTTTGTCCGTCTCCAGCGACTTTGTATACATGCTGACGTGCTATGTCAGTGATCTATAATATGTACCTTCAGTTGGGGGTGGACGGAATCCGGGGATTAGCAAATTATGATCCTATCACAAAGGTAAGAGAGTCTAACCTCACGCATGAGTCGAATCGTGACTTACAAAGTTTGCAATGTAAAGAAATGGGGACAAGCTCATAGCCGAGTGAGTTATTTTTTCCTTACCTCTGTTTCCCATGCTAGAGGTAAACTTGCTTATTCTGCACAGGCTCACTACACCATATTTCGCCATCTCCTTCGGGACAGTGACGGCCTATATACCGTTCAGTGTGACCCCCATACCCATAGGTTAACAGTAGAGGTCGACCGAGGAAATATCCTCCGAAAGGGTAAGCCTTCCCTGGGCAGAATGTTATTGATGCTGCATATATACCGCTGTACAGCGGATGTCTCCAAGTGCAGGGAATTCTACGAGGACCTTTCACAAGTTAGTGAAGAAGCGTTGCGATGGCGGAACGTGGTGCTCTACCATGAAGAGCCCCCTTTGGCCTTTTGCCATGCGAATACTTTTCTTTTCCATGATGATGTCGAGTTGAGGGAATATGAGCCTACAGCCAAAGGACTTATTCAGAGCTGGGCTGACAGAGAACTGTTATAGCGATAGTATACAAAAGATATACGAAGCATAATCATGTCGGTCTCGGTCATCGAAGCGAGCCAAGCGAGAACTTTCCCCAACTTGGGGATCTTAAGCTAGGCGATGTCCACCAATGACCATCTCGTATCCTCGAATCTCCAATTTGTCTCGTCCCATGGATTCGTGGAAACTTCCGCTGCGGCACACTCCGCACGGTCTTTTGTTCCTCAACCGGCTAATGTGCCGGCTTGTCTTGGTCATAATTATCGTAGAAGAGGAGTCGGGCTCAGAGCCGAGATGGGTTTGGGGTAGCCTTGTGATTAGCTTCTATATTTTTTTTTCGAGCAATCCATGACACATCTTCGTTCTTCTCCCCGGATTTCTCCCCAACTCATTCCCCTCAGGCTTTTTTTTTTTGCCCAAACTCTTCGCTCAGGAGTATTGAGACCTGTCGATGTTTTATCTACAGATAAGAATATTCTGGACATCAGGGAGTACTTGGGCGCCTTCGATTATCCTTATACATGCCTGAACTGGCAATCAACTTCAGCTTTCTTCTCTACTCCCTCTAATTCGCTAGCCATCGCAGATGACAGACAATACTCCAGTCGATATAATCCATTCCCGAGATCATGACGGTGACATAGCACCAGAGGATTCCTCCAAGAAAGAGCACCGCAACAGCGTAGAGCGCACACCAGCTACCGTCCAGCACGACAGGCTTGGAGATGATGTACCCCCAGACGGTGGATATGGCTGGGTCTGCGTGGCCAGTGTCTTCTGGATTAATGCGCATACATGGGGAATCAATAGCGTTAGTTCATTCTCTATAACCGACAGCCACCAGCAGGTGTGCTAACCTGTATTGAAGAGTTACGGCGTCTTTCTTGCGCACTATCTCACCAACGATGTATTCCCCAACACGTCGCCACTCATGTATGCCTTTACCGGCGGCTTGAGTATATCTTGTGCTCTTCTTATTGCGCCATTGGCCACCTATCTTATTCATCTGTTTGGAACTCGTGCAGTCTTAAATCTGGGTGTGTTCTTCGAAACGCTTAGCCTGATAGGATCCTCCTTTGTCACGCAGAGATGGCAGTTATTCCTTAGCCAGGGCGTATGCTTTGGGTTTGGCATGGGCTTCCTTTTCGTCGGTAGCGTGGGTATCACACCGCAATGGTTTTCTCGTCGACGAGGCCTCGCCATGGGAATCAACGCTGCTGGATCAGGTCTCGGCGGAATGATGTACTCGCTCGCAGTGGGAGCAATCATTCCCCGACTAGGGCTAAGCTGGGCATTCCGGATACTAGGAATTTTAGCCTGCGTTGTGAACCTAGTATGCGCAAATCTACTTAGAGACCGTAACAAGGCCGTCGGAAGCCGCTACAAAGCATTTCATTTACCCCTACTCAAACGGCCCGAATTCCTCCTCTTCCTCGGCTGGGGTGTCTTAACCATGCTCGGCTACGTCGCTATCCTGTTCAGCTTATCCAACTTCGCCACCTCAGTTGGCCTCTCTCCGCACCAGAGCAGTATCATCAGCGCCTTACTCAATCTGGGCCAGGGCCTTGGCCGCCCCTTCGTGGGCATGTTTAGCGACAAACTCGGCCGCATCAACATCGCGACCTTCCTGACGTTCCTCTGTGGAGTCTTCTGTCTGCTCATCTGGACTTTTGCCCGTAGTATGGGCCTCGTCTCCTTCTTCGCAGTCCTCGTCGGTACAGTCGCGGGTACATACTGGGCGACTGTAGCCCCCGTGCTAGCTGAAATTATTGACCTAAGGGATCTCCCCGGCGGCCTGAGTATTACCTGGATTGTCCTCGTCCCGCCGACAACCGTTGCGGAGCCCATTGCGCTGCTGTTACGGAACAACAGATCCGAGGACCACGTCTATCTACATGTCCAGATCTTCACGGGACTCATGTACATTGCAGCTGCGGTGTGTTTGTGGCTCGTGCGCGGTTGGAAGGTAGGGGATAATATTCGAGTCAAGCAGGAGATGGCCGCGGCGGCGGCTACGAGAAGCGAGGAGAAGGAAATAGGTCTTGTGCAGAAAAGAGAGAGGGCTGGTATTAGTGACAGCGGCGTACATTGTTCGCCGGTACCTACTACGACAGCACTGTGGTATCCGCATGCTCTGCTTCGCAGCATGGTAGCTGCTAGAAAGGTCTGATCATGAGATATGTATATAGACCAGTATTCCCAAGCCTACATTGATTATAGTTACAAGTATTGGTTTTCGAGTCATCATTCCTGACGCCGTATCATAAACAGACGCAATCCTTTCTATTTCAGATCGCTTCCTATTTCCCACTGAGAATCAAAATCCTCACTCTCCTCTTTCCGACCCCACGTCCAGCCTCCTCCTTTACTGAGCTAACATTAACCCTAACTCTCTGGAATAGCTCTACACCCATTGCGCGATCACTCGATTCGTGTCCCTTCTCCGTAACCTTGAGAGTATACTCCTCGGGATCAAAGTCGCTTTCGCGGCGGGTCACAAGGTCCCGTCGTTCCGCAACAGAACGTTTCCTCGAGTCACCAGGGAGCACAAAGTCCTCCAATCGGACGACGCCTTCAATTCCAAATCGTGGGACAAAGACGACGACTCCATTTTCAAAGACGCGCATGACGTAGCCATCTTCTTCGATACCCGAGTCGACACCATCAGCGGCGAGTTTCTCGCCACGCGCTTTAAGGGCCTGTCCTACGTAGTACTCGATGCTGGCACGTCCGGCGTATTGCGCATTGCGGTGGCGGTAGTTGATGTTGCGGCAGATATCCTCGAGGCGGTTGCGAGTGATAGAGCCCTCGATTGTAGCGCGGCCATCTTCACCTTCGTAGTTGATTGCGGCAGAGAGCTGGCGGTGGACGAGCAGATCTGCATAGCGACGAATCGGGGATGTGAAGTGAGTGTAGATCGGAGAGGCAAGTCCGTAGTGGCGGAACTCTGACTCAGCATGGGCGCCGGCGCAGAAGTACTCAGCCGATGTCATGCACCGGGTTGCGAGAATACGGACAAGGGTGTTGAAGAAAGGGTTTTCGGAATCAGTGCAACGGTCGAGGGAGTTGGCTAGGGCGCCGGAGCTGGAGACGTCAAGGCGCATGTCACGTTTTTTGGTGAGTTGGTTGATGAGTTCTTCAAAGTTTTGGGGAGGGGGTGTGGCGTGACGACGGAGCATGGCGGTTTGGGGAAAGGTGCTATAAATTTTAGCAGCAACGGTGATGTTCGCGTGAAGCATGAACTCTTCCACTAGACTGTTTGTTGCAAGCATTGCCTTGGTTTTGACGTCTGCAAGTGGGTCGCCGACCTCGTCGTTATCTGCTTCGATGCGGACTTCTGGAGAAGCCAGGTTTAGGGCTCCAGCGTCCATACGCTTCTGGCGTAAGATCTTTGAGAGCTGGAGAAGTGTGCGCATGCTTTGAGTCAGGTCGTCCGTCTTCGACGGGTCGTCGATGCGCAGCTGAGCCTGTTCGTAGCTGAAGGCTTCACGGGACCGAATCACAGACTTGGTAAAGTCGGAAGAAAGGACCTCCCCGTTTGGAGTCATCTCCCATAGAACCGAGAAAGCATAACGCTCAACATAGGGTTTAAGCGAACATAGATCTGTACCAAGGAGATGAGGAAGCATGTCGATACGCTTGTCAACCAAATAAACGGTCGTTCCACGGATACTAGCCTCGAGATCCATTGCGTTATTCGGTTTGACGAAATGGGAGACGTCTGCGATGTGGACACCAACTTCAAAGTTACCATTCGGCAGCGGACGTGCGTGGAGAGCGTCATCAATATCCTGACAGCCTGGAGGATCAATACTGCAGATAAGTAGATCCCGAAGATCTCTGCGCCCATTCCACCCTTTATCATCCTTGCTTACTGGTACGCGCCAATCATGACCTTCCTTCGGAAGGCAGTCCAGCACAGACTTAGGGAATGGCTTGTATTGCACATCCCATTCAAGCAGCAACGCTTCCGTTTCCGCTCCCTTTGTTTCTAACTCTCCTAGAGAGCGGATGAAGTGCCCAGTCGGGTACCGAGAATCTCGGTTCCAAGTATCAATCGTTACCAAAATCCTCTGGCCTAACAAATCTGCAGCTTGTCGTGTCCGAACTCTAATCTTGGGAACCTTTTTGTCCATCGGGAGGACGAAGACATTTTGCTGGCGCCTGCCGGTGGCCTGAGAGCCAGTAGAACTAGAATCAACGGTTCCGACATATTGTCGCCAGTTTCGCTTGACGATGCCAACAACTTTAGCTGTCGGTTGTGGCCGCCCCTCTAGATTCTTACCATGGGCTTGCCGTACCTCCTCCTGGAGGGCTCTTTGCTCTCTCTCGGTCACAACGGCTTCGTTATCTTCAGCATCCGGATTATCATTTTTGGTGACGATTTCCTCTTCAACAAGTTTGGTCGACGGTGATTTCCACTGGTCCTTAGGTAGTACTTCAATGACAACCACATCTCCAGAAATAGCTCGGTTGCTGTTATGTCGGCCCATGATAATAAGAGGCCTATCAAATGCTGCAACTTTGATAGAGCCTTCTAGATAGTTGTAAGGCGAGACATTGAAAACTCCTTGGTGTAAGTTTCCGGCCCTCAAACCTGTCATCATCTTCGACATTGAGTAGTATTCCGGATAGAATAGCTCGCCGCTTGTTTCCTTTGCGTGTCTTGCTTCTCTAGATTCGTTGATCATATCAAGCAATTTATCCGCGTCTTCCAGTCCGCTGACATATTTTTCCAGGGATAACGCCGTCACATCCTCCTCCTTTGCTTTGCGCAAATTCTCCTTGTCGTCCGTAATGACCACGATTGTCGGTATAGACTTCTCCTTCTTGTTCTTCGTCACTACGCGCAGATGCTCCGTGTACCATTTCGCTACTGTTCTGACGGCGCGGTCATTTCTATCATTGATCGACTCATCTTGTCCCCGCTTGACGTGCGTCTCAAGACGAAACTCGTTGAAGAAAAGGTAGAAACGCTTCTCGTCAGTCTTGATCAGGGCGAGGAGGCGGTTGTAGAGGGGTAGCGACTGGTTCTTCAGCTCTTCGAGAACGGTCTGTAAAATAATGACATCGTAGAATGCCCCGGTATGCTCAAACAGATCCATGCCATTCAGAAGCGCATTTGTGTCAGGGACAATATAATGGCCGCGAGGGAAGGCCGTTGTGCCTGCGGGCTGCTCCGATAGAACGAAAGGCGCAACTAGAGAAACGCAGCATTAGCAATCGATTCTCAGAACGGAGGATAACTAAATTTCTTACTGTTCCCATTTGCATCTTCTGGAGCAACTGCTGGACATATCGTGCATAATCTCGACGAGCAAGGAATGTCTTGCCGCAGGTACAGCTCGCGCACAATTTTCTGAACCTTGCCGCTCTTCGTCGACCGGACGAAGACTTTGCTGGTGACATTTGCGGAGTGCGGGTCCGAAGAAAAATCTCGCCTCAGACTCTTCATGTTGCTCTGATACAGACCCGAGTTTTCCGGGCTCAAGTATCTTTAGACCGAGCTGGGATGCAGTGGTTGTGAGGGTTGTTGGTGCAGTCGGCGATCTGATAATAATTCCGCAGTTGAAAGACGCTGTTCCGAATCGGGCAGTCACTACATAATCGCCCTCGACGACGTAATTGTACTCCCCTCTTCGATCGATTTACTTCACAGAGCAAGTTACTGATCTGAGATTGACCATGGTTCTTGCTGTAGGTCTAGTCATCAATCACCTGCTCTTAGAATTTACTTAGTATACGAGCAAGTATATTAACCTTCAATAGGCTGTGGGGCAGCTATGCTCAACAAGTTCAATCGCTCACAACTTGGGTCAATGTCGAATTCTGGTGAAAAAGGCAGCCGAAGCTGGAGCAAAGGTACTTCCTTTATATATTTATTCTGCCTGAGGTTATCTTTCTAATCAAATCCGGGTCACTCAGGCATTGTTCCTTCCAGAGGCAGCGGACTATATCGGGTCATCTCCGGCAGAAACGATATCGCTCGCTCGCCCAGTAGAGGAAAGCGAATTCGTTCTAGGTCTTCAGAGCCAAGCTCGAGATGCGAAACTGCATATTAATGTTGGCATTCATGAGCCAGCCTCGAATGGCAAAGTCAAGAATACTCTTATCTGGATTGATGACAAGGGTGACATCACCCAACGTTACCAGAAGGTCCATCTATTTGATGTTGATATCAAGGGAGGTCCAGTATTGAAAGAAAGCGCGTGGGTTGTCCTTACCACAGAGCTCCATGGTTGACCTACTTATCCATAATAGGAGCGTTGAGAAAGGAATGGAAATACACCCCCCGTTTGACACAGTACTTGGACGTGTTGGCTTATCCATATGCTTTGATGTAAGTACCAGCCGCCTGATTCCCCTAGAGACCATGGGAATCACTAAATATGTACGCTACAGCTACGCTTCCCCGAGATTAGCCTGGCTCTGAAACGCCAGAACGCTCAGATCATCACGTATCCATCAGCGTTCACCGTCCCGACAGGCAGAGCGCATTGGGAAATCCTTCTACGCGCGCGGGCCATTGAAACACAGTCTTATGTGATAGCTGCCGCTCAGACAGGGCCCCATAATGAGAAAAGACGAAGCTACGGTCATTCCATGGTTGTCGACCCATGGGGAGAGGTGATCGCAAAGCTTGGTGACGAGTACGAGGAGCCGCAAGTCGCGATTGCGGACATTGATCTAGACCTCCTGGCCAAAGTCAGAAGGGAGATGCCCTTACTAAGAAGAACCGATATATATCCCGAGATATAAACGCAGTACTGACAATAGAAGATAAGCATTCATCATATCTGAATTAGACAGGCATCCCTAGTATTGGGGACCTGCCCTACACTTCTTGCTCGTTGTAAAGTGACATGAAGTCATTCAAAGAGAGAAGTCTATAAATATAAGTCTTTTCTCTTCCCTTTTCGTAGCTCTGTAAAGCAAAGTGTGAGGAATAGTGGTTCATGATACAGTACTTCAGGATGCGCGCAGACAACAAGAGAAATGGAAAAAGAAGGACACAAGACAACCAACACCATCTAAATCCGGGGAAACGCGTCCTCACCGATATAGGTGCGGCCACTCGACCGAGATTGTTTTTTCTGCTCACTCTATGTACAATGTACAGCGAAAACCGGGCGATGACACATTTCACTTGCGCTGGGGGTCCTCCAGGATGCCTTCAGCTTCCAGTCTCCGTCGGGCCTCTTCCAGAGCCCATGTTTGTATCCTGTCAAGCATGTCAGTTAGATATTCCGCAGGTGACTCTAGAAAGCCAAAGAAATCATAGCTAAAACGTGAGGGAAGCGAAAAGGGCGCACGTACGAGGTGTCTGGTTTAAAGACATATGCAACTCCAGCGACGAGCAGACTTCCAATGAATCCGTAGTACCAAATGTTCTCCCAGCCTTCCTTCACGTACTTCTGACCTGGCTTAACGCCGAAAAGGTACCCAGTCGGAGGATCGTAGTGATCGCCATGGTCGGCGGCGCGGAGGTTGCTTCGCGTGGAGAATCCCTGGATGTTCTGAGGGCTACTCCGAATGCAGCGAGCGCGGAGGCATTGTGACAGCGGGCGAGCAGACATATTGAATTATGAGACTTGCTTCGAGCTTGATAACAGATCGAGATAGGCGGTGGCGGTTAACGACCCCTGTCGAATAGAGGGCGGCGAGCTCGCGGAGAACGGCGAGTCAAGAGAAAGGACTTTTGCGACGAGTGGTGAGAGGAGAGGAGCCAATTGAGGAACCCCCGTGATAGACTGGGTCGTTCGGGGCGCAAATGGAGACTGGGTCGAGGGTAGAGGGGTGACGAGATGTGCCGGTGGACGATGTTGAGAAGCCGCAAAAGGCCGATGGAGCCAAGAAACTAGTCCAAATCGGGGGCTCTAAGAATGTGCCGGCCACCTTTCTTCCTGACGGCTCAGGCCACCACAACGCTACATTAATGCCTGAGGCCTGAACAAAGCCACAACGCGTCGGCGCGTCCGAATTAAGGAATCACCGCGCCAACCCAGGGCGTTGCAATGGGCTGTTTTGGCCTTGTTATCCGCTCCCCATTTTGAGCCGATGAATGAAGGCTTTCTCAATTCTCTCTGACAAACAAACCAGTACAGTGCCGTTGTTATTACTGCTCATTATCTCGCATATCGCACGGTGTTTCCTCATTATACAGGCCCCTACTCGAAATGCCCTGATGCTATCTGTGTGCGGGGAATCAGCATCATTATGTACCCTGTGTATAGAGAACCACGACCGATCCCGGCTTCCTCCGCAACTCGCTCGAAATTAAACACATTTCGATATCACAACAATGACGAGAATGGCACGGAAGTATCACCAGTGAAGACTGGCCCGCCGAAAGCTCTGGCAAATAAAGAGAATCAAACCTCTTGGCTGAATGGGGTGGGAGAACAAACCGAACCAGAGTCAGTATCCGAACAACGGCTGCAGGAATTATCAGAGACGAACGCCGCCAAAGACTGCCCACAGACGCCTGGAAATAGGCTGCCTCTAGCAGATCTTATCGGCAACGCAGAAGATGCTTTCAGCCGGGCTCCTGTCGGACAGGCCTTTACGCCTGAAGACTACGTTATCTGGCAGCATGCCCCACCTAGTTCAAACCCAAGCACACAGACGCCAGCAACGCAAAGCAAGAAACGCCACCATAGCCCCTCTCCGAACAGCTCTCCTTTGGCAGGTTCCAAAGGAGCGCAGAAGGGGACGTTTGATCTCCAGTCCTTCCAGGCCGTACTCAAAACGCCACAGAACGATCTTGCAGCAGATTTATGGAATAACTATGTTGCCAAAACGACCACAAATGTCACTGATCTTCAGCAACCACGCTTTGCGAATCTTTTATCATCCTCTCCACATACACCCAGATCAGCTAGGTCAGGCCCAGATTCCTCAGGGCTGAGGCGGTCCAACAGTTGTAATGCTGAGTGGCCTAGCTCCAAGGCGAAGAGGAGGAAGATTGACGGAGAAACCCAACCAACAGGCCGTGCTATCTTTTCACGGACCCGGAGCAACATAATGGTTCCAAAAGACCTCAAAGCATCCAATTTCAGCTCTCTTGTCAAAGAGATGGAGAAGAGCTTGAAGAGAGCACCTCTTAAACAACCAGATCCTCCTAAGGCCGCCTCCACGGTACCCATGAATGCACGACAAAGTCAATCAGCATCACCGCTGGAAGCTAACCCAGCTAACCCAGCTAACCCGGCAGACGGGAAGCCGAACCTGGTTGACGACCATGTTGATGCCCCTTGTCCTCCACCAAGCAAGAAGACGATTCAGGGAACCTCTTCGGATTTCGGTGACGATGACCTGGACGATGATTTTCTTGAACTTGCAGAGGCTTCAATGGATCCGTTCGTTGAGACTGCTCAACCAGATACTGCTTCGCAACGACCGGAAATGGAACACCGGCATGGTCTGCCTTTGGGCAAGGGCGGGCCTGCTTTCAACAGTACGAATTATGAATCATCCTCGGATGTGAATGAACTTATACCCACCAAGAATGATGCTGCGTTTGACGATGAGTTTGACGACGATTTTGACGGATTTTCGGACAATATAGACGAGATTCTTGCTGGATGTGACGAAACGCCGAGCAACAAGCTCTCCAGGGCCATCCAGCAACCGCAGCGACTGGAGCACCGGCTTCCTCGCAATAATATGCGAGAACCGCCGGCAGTTCCAGATACATCACACAATGAAGCCAATGAAGAGTATATAGCTTCTAGCGATGAGTTTGGTGATGATGACTTCGACCTGGACTGCTTTGACCAACAGATACCACAAACAGGTGAAGATGGCCCAGATACTGTTCGTCATTCTTAGTGAACATAATTAGTTCTTTGCTAAGTATATTATAAATAGAACTCTAGAGGCCGCAAAACTATCAAGCGGTACTTGATTGTTGATATTGCTGAATCTACTTATATTACCCAGAGAGGACGCCTACAGCCAGAAAAGGTTTGCTATACATCCTCTGAAAGCTTACCAACATAAACTAACTTCGTAACCAGGTTCTTTCAGTACAAGATGAGATCACAAAACGTAAGAAGGTCATCGTGCTCCGGGAATCCTGGTTCGATAGCCCATGCGACAAGGATTCCTATATACACCTAATCGGCGACTTCGATGCGTCAGGTCACTGTGTTGTCAATGATGCTCACAATATGATCATAATCCACCCTGATCATCTTATATCCGCAACAGTCATAGCGGACTCAATCAGCTGTCAGCGGCGCGCTGTGCTTCAGGACCGCATCAAAAGGAGCTCTGACATTGGGAAGCCGCAGGTCTTCGGGAACATATTTCATGAACTTTTCCAGGAGGCTATGAAGCTCAATACGTGGGACACAGCATCACTAAGAGCACTTATCGAAGACGTTGCAGCCAGACATGTGGAGGAGCTATACTTGATTCACATGAGCATCAATGAGGCAGTTGACCATGTGATGGGCAGAATTCCCGGTATACAGCATTGGGCAGATTTATTTCTTCGACAGAGGCCAACTGTAAGTGCAACTAATCAGTCTTATTAACACGCATCAGGCTCATCGAAAATAGGCACAGTCGCTTGTCGAGGACCGAAACAGCTCAAAAATGAAATTAAGCGTCAACAAACTCCTGGAGGTGGAAGAACACATATGGTCGCCAATGTATGGATTGAAAGGCAATATTGATGCTACCGTTCAAGTTGCCTGTGACCAGGGACAGGGTGAACAAAACCTCGTTGTGCCTCTTGAACTCAAAACCGGCAACAAAGAGACAAATCAAGCACATCGAGCGCAGACGGCACTATATACTCTGCTTCTTTCTGACCGTTACGGTAAGCTTGAACTTTGGCATTCGTTTGTATGAAGTTTCACTAATATTACCGTTTTATCAGACGTTGAAGTTACATTCGGACTCCTATACTATCTGGAGACGTCAAAAATCTTCCGCATACGAGGCATCCGGCACGAATTACTCCATATGATACAGGAACGCAATCGAGTAGCTGGATTTGTACGTGACAGGACACAATTGCCACCCATGATCAAAAGGCCTTCAATGTGCAAGAACTGCTATTCAAAGACGTCTTGTTTCATTTACCACAAGCTTGCAGATGACGGCGACGGCGAAACGAGCGGGCTTGGTGATGAGTTTGAGCAAGCAATGGAACATTTGACGCCCGTCCATCGTGATTTCTTCAGGAAATGGGACGATCTCCTGACCAAAGAAGAACAAAGTATGATGAGATTTAAGAGGGAACTCTGGACTTTGCTCAGTAGCGAACGAGAGGCCTTGGGCCGGTGCTTTGGCAACATCGTTATCGAACCGGGAACAGCCAGCGAAGACAGGGATGGAACAAAGATCAATCGATACCGGTATACTTTCGTTAAGAAACAGCATTCGCCCTCGTTCTCATTCGCTGAATCACAGATTACCATTGGAGAACCGATAGTCGTCTCAGATGAGAAAGGACACTTTGCTCTGGCGAATGGGTATGTTGTGCAAGTTAGTCCTCGACGCATTACCGTCACTGTAGACAGACGGCTTCACAACGCACGAACTAAAGCCAGGGGCTTTGACCATAAAATGAACCAATCGTTCAGAGGAATCATGGAAATCACTGACGGTAGCGCACCATCGACCGCATTTCCCACGGAGCCTGAAGAAGAGATTCTATATCGACTAGACAAAGACGAGTTCAGTAATGGAATGGCCATTGTCCGAAGCAATCTCATCGCCATGATGGAGAAAGACCTGTTTCAGGCAAGGCAGCTCAGGAAGCTAATTGTTGAAGGGCAACCGCCGGCATTCAAAACTTCAGCCCCTCAACTGACCTGTTTAGACAAAGCTGGACTTAATGTGGATCAAAAACTGGCAATTAACAAGGTGATGAGCGCACAAGACTATGCGCTCGTACTGGGAATGCCAGGGACCGGGAAGACAACCACCATTGCCCATATCATCCGTGCTCTTGTCGCCCAAGGGAAGAGCGTTCTCTTAACCTCATATACTCACACCGCTGTCGACAATATCCTACTAAAAATTCGGGATGACAATATGCGCATTCTGCGCATTGGAGCAGCTGCGAAGGTGCATCCTGACGTTCATCAGTTTGCTGAACTTGCCGCGTCCCCAAAGAAAACTATAGAAGAGCTAAGGTCTGCATATGAGGATTCTCAAGTTGTTGCAACAACATGCCTCGGGGTCGGCCACAATATCTTCAACCAGCGTATCTTTGATTATTGCATTGTCGACGAAGCTTCTCAGATAACGCTTCCAGTGTGCCTTGGGCCTATTCGCATGGCAAAAACTTTTATCCTCGTGGGAGACCACTATCAACTTCCGCCCCTAGTCCAAAACAAAGAAGCTCAAACAGGCGGCCTCGATGTCAGTCTGTTCAAGCTTCTTTCAGATGCGCAGCCTGATTCGGTGGTAAACCTAGAACATCAGTATCGTATGTGCCAAGATATCATGCTGCTTTCAAACACACTTATTTACTCCGGCCGTCTGAAGTGTGGTACTCCCGAGGTCGCAGCAAGCGCCCTGAAAATACCCAACATTGGTGCTCTCAAGCAGCACCACCTCAACGATTTTTCTCAATCTAGTCGAAGCCGCCAGCTCTGCTTGGGAACAGGGCAGGGCCGATGCTGGCTTCGTGACCTGGTTGATCCCTCAGTTCGAACATATCTCGTCAATACAGACATGCTCGCAACACCTGCCCGTGATGTCACGAATGGCTCACGCATAGTGAACCCCGCCGAAGCAATTCTATGCACTCAACTCGTTGAAGTTTTTATCTCATGTGGCATTTCCGCCCGAAGCATTGGTGTCATCACATTCTACCGCAGTCAACTCTCTCTGCTCAAACAAAACCTCCGCCACCACCTCCCTGACCTTGAGATGCACACGGCCGATAAATTCCAGGGCCGAGACAAAGAGATCATCATCCTAAGCTGCGTTCGGAGCAACGAGGAAAACTATGTCGGCGATTTACTCAGCGACTGGCGACGCGTCAACGTCGCCTTCACGAGAGCACGCACTAAGCTTCTCGTCGTGGGTAGCATGGGAACCCTCCGCAACGGCAACGAGCTACTAGGGAAGTATGTGAAATTGGTCCAACAACGAGGTTGGGTATACGACTTGCCAAGGAACGCAGTGGAGAATCACATCTTTGATGATATTCCTGTATCGACCTACGACCGGATTACACCTAGCCCAAAGAAGAGCCCGGTCACCAAGAAACTTCCTCGCAAGCCATTGAGCCCCGTCCAAGAACGAAGAACCTCGACCGGAGGACTAAGGAAACCCGTGAAGAAAGGGATGAAGTTACTAAGCGGACAGAAGGTCCTCGGAAACAGACCTGTTCTACAAGATGTGGTTAATGATCTTTTTGGATGATTACCTTCTGTTTGCTTTATTTTGAATTTCGTCATTTGGCTGAGTACGGCGTTTTTGGTGTATATTTACAGCCATGTCTAGGCTTGTTCTTCAGGTGTTGGTTCGGCTCTACGATTAGGGTTTTTGGATGATATCCTTGGCGTATTGGGAAGCAACATGTCGCATCATTAGGTAGCTTATGTTGTGACTACATGATTATCTAGGTTAAGTGCAACAGGCATAGCATTATAGCGAAGAAAATGGAATGAGATGAACCCTCAACAGCCATCCCCGTTTCGGCATATATGTTCCTTCTCTAGCACTTCTCTCCTCATCGGCAGTTGATCAGCGATATACTGCTAAGTTGAAAAAATGACCTAGAGGTCGCTACACAGATGATGAAAAGTAGACTTAATTTGACGATTGTCTTCTCCAAAATGAAACGCGGTTTGTTTTACAAAACCGAAGCACCAACAAACTCCCAGCAGATGAATTGACGAGTATCTTTCGCCATGACGTTCTCACCATCCGAAGTACTACCTTCAGCACTCGAAAATCTGGATGGTGGTAACGCCATAATTGAGTACCCATCCTTGCCTTCTATAGCATTTCTCCCTAGCGCACTGGCTGAAAGGGCAAACCAAGTCTGCGGGCCAGCAATTCGTGGCGCGGTTTCGCGACTGGAATGGTTTAGCGGGTTAGCTTCTTTCTATGAACGGGTTAGCGAGACAACATACAAGATTGTAATAAATAACTGCATAATCCATTTCTGTGGGATGAATCCGTGCCACCTCAACGTGACGAGGTTTGAGCCTTGAGTTTCGCCTATTCCTGGTGCCTCGTAGCGGCACAGGTACGAGTCGAGTTCATCGTCTCTAGACACTCTTTGTGACCCGAGAGACACCATAGATAGCCACTCGGAGATTTCACCACAAAGATCCCTCAAGTCTGGCGTGGAAGCTCCCTCTGTGACTTTCAGGTCGGAGAATGATGGAGTATAGACATTCTCATGGATTGTGCAAACCGGCTCGCAGGATATAATTTCAGGGTTATTCCCCTTGAGAGACAGGTCATCTAACCTGACTTAGAACTAGAAATGCCTGGTCAAAGATGAATCATGCCTACCTGCTGATACACCGGCTGATTCTGCCTCGAGGTCGAAGAACAGCCATGTGACAGGTTGGCTCAGGACATTCTTGAATGCCCACTCTATTCTTTGAAATCCCTTTTTACCATGTAGCATCGACGGTAGTCGTAGGTTAATTTCGATAACTTCACCGTCTATTAGCATGTATGCTTATAGACGGTATATATAGGCGAAAACATACGGTATCTTTCCTTTGCATGTTTCTTCCCACCAGTGCAGACGGGCTTTCCTTCGAGTCCGGTTCTTTCGAAACCTTCCTTCCCAAGCTCTAGTCTCAAAATACCTGTCTAAGTCAGGTAGAGTATCCCATAGAGCAACGCTTACGTATTATGAAAAGAGGACCTACCATCTCTGAGGGTGTAGACATTATCCAGACCAGATCGTCCCTCAGATATCATGAGTATGTTTCCTAGAAGAATATTAGGGACCAATTTTTGGAAGAACATTGCGAACCTCAAAGGTTGCTTGGACAAGACGCGTACCGGCCTTTATATAGGTGTTGAAGAAGTCTCGCTCAAACAAAGAGGATAAAGCCATAGAAAGGCGAGCATAGCTGAGGTTCTGCAGTTTTGAGTCTAATGAGCTCTCAATTGTTGTGTAGACGTCTCTTGGCAGAGTGACTTCGGCCTGCGTTCAGTTAGCTTGCGGTCCTTTTTTTAAGGTTGGTGTACAATGTACAGTATGTGTAAATGACTGATTTAAGATCGTCGAGAATGGAGACCTTTTTGTGGTAATCTGTTTAGGGTCAATGAGCGACGGCAATCGAGCTATAGTGGTATAGCATTTTTCGCGCCTAGAGGCATCGTCGTCTTCAAGCTCGAACATGGTGTATAGCAGGCAAGTCCAAATATATGTTCAGACTAAGCGTATTGAAAATCTCAGACGTGGAGGAGTTACAGTAAATCGCAATGTAATTGTAAACTTGAAGAGCATATGGAAAATGTGAAGAGGGAATAAAATTTATGCCTGAGGCATAAAGGCGTCGATGTCACGGGCGAGCCTCCCCGAAATCGTGGGCGATCAATTCGAGCTCCGCCAAAGCTTGGGACCCGACATGAGTGCTCAAGGTTAATCCTCTTCGCAAGTACTGTTGCAATTGGTGTCGCGCTATATATCCGAATTCCTTCATGATCTGAACCAAGTGCAGATCAGTCGCGAGAGAACCTCAAGCCCACCAACACCTGCCCCGAGGTAATGCGACCTCCACCAACTCCAGCAGCACTATACAAACATGGCCCCTCCGCGGCGCGTTCTCCTCTCCAAGGAGCGTTTCGCGTATAATTTCGGCCTTCTCAAAACACAAGCCTACCATGATCCTCAAGCGCGGGCGCCTGGCTCCCATACGTACGTCTCCATTAATTAGCGTTTCGTTTGCGGTAGCATATATGAAGCAGAAGTTCATGCTGATAGAACCACCACAGGATACGCACCATTGCATGGAACCCTACGGGCCAGCTGATTGCTACTGGTTCCGCAGACCGCACACTTCGAATCTGGAACCCCGAACGCTCGCAAGCCAAATACTCGACAGATTTGCGCGGTCACACCGCGGGGATTGAAAAGGTCATCTTCAACCCCGTTCGCGACTCAGAGCTAGCTAGTTGCTCAACAGATGGCACAGTACGGATATGGGACGTACGGTCTAAGGCATGCGTGAGCCGTCTAGATGTCGGTGGCGAAGCCTTCACCCTGTCATGGTCCGCTGATGGCACCGTTCTCATGGCTGGCAGAAAGGTGAGATACTATACCCTCACATCTTTAGCTATATGTCACTAACAGACGAATCATTCAGGATGATACCCTCGTGCCAATTTCCGTCGAATCGCCTTCAACCCCAAGCATCCTCGGCGGACCACCCGCCGCCTCAACAACCTATAAAACCCTCCCCTCTCACCCGCAACCCATACAAACCAACGCAACCACCTTCTCCCACCATATCCCAACCCCCGACTCACCTAACCTCCACCTCCTCGCTACAACAGGTGAAGGCACCGTCAAAATAATCTCCTACCCCTCTTTCGAAACTCTCCACACCCTGCACGCACATACCTCCGCCTGCCTCTCCATAGCCCCCACCCCAACAGGCCGCTACCTGGCCATCGGCGGCAGCGACGCCCTCATCTCCCTCTGGGACACAACAGACTGGATCTGTCGGCGTACAGTGTCAAGTAACAACGGCGGTGCCGTACGCGGAGTGAGTTGGAGTTTTGACGGGCGATTTATTTGCGGCGCTTGCGACGAGGTCGGATGCGGCGGGAATGGGATTGAGATCTTCCATGCGGAGACTGGGGAGAGTGTATATACTGTACCTACGGGGGGAGGCATGAGTGCGGGGATCCCAGCTGTGGCGTGGCATCCGTCGAGGTATTGGTTAGCGTACTCTACCACAGCGGATGCGCATGGGGCTGGGGGGTTAAGGATTGTGGGAGCTGCAGGGGGTAATAATTTATAATCACGGATGTCCATGGTTACTTTGTCGGATCTTATGATTGATATTTTTGCCAAAATAAAGGTCAATGTGGGATGTCAACGATTCTATGTCTGCATATCATAGTCCTCTCCCAAATCAGGGCCAATAAACAACCATGGAGACGAGATTGCATTTGCTATTATATACATGTCATCAACGAGCCTTATACGACCCGGTCCATATCAGAGTATCTACCCAGAACCTCGCACACAATCCACTAGTCACCATATAACCCGAACTCCAGATTCCAAAGTCATTAAAAGTCATAATATATCCAATATCTCAAGGGTATCGCCGCATATTTTCAAAGCCACACAATCAAGGACCCCACCGATCATGGGATCCATCCTCCCGAGCCCAGTATGTGCGCCCATTGAGCCCCACTAAGCCCATCCATTTCCGCCGCCATGAGATCAATAACCTCGGCATTAGGATCATTAGGATCGCCGGAAACATTTATCGGGAAGTCCCATGCAGACGGCGCAGTCTGCGATCGGTCGGCGGCAGAGGAATTGAGTGCACTCATGGAGGGAAATACGACATTATTGGGTAAGGTAGTTGAGTTTTCCATGAACCCGTTTATGTTCGTTTCCTCGATGCCTCCTCCAGCCGAGTCATGGACAGAGGTACCTACGGATGACGAGGGCTGGGGTTGTTTCGGCGAGGAGGACTGCTCATTTCTCATGAACGAGGCGCTGGAAGAAGAGTTCATAGTTGACGGGGTGGAGGTTTCTGCAGCGGAATTTGTTACGTCGAGGAATCGTGAGGGGGGTTCGATGTCGAAGAGGACGCCCGTCGAATCGCCGGGGATAAATGGGGCTTTGCTGAATCCCGGTAGATTGCTTGTGCTATTGGATGAAGGTTGTTGTGATGGTGGATTGAGGGCGGGATTGGACTGTGGTTGCTGTCGTGGTCGTTCGGGAAGACGGGGGAGGCAAACGGGTAGGTTTGCGCGTTGAGGTGCAGTGGTAGGATCCCAGGAAGCTTGTTTGCTCTCTAGGCCGAGGGCGGGATGGCAAAGTTTGGCTGAAGTCGGCTAGGAGTAAACATGTTAATGATCTGTAGTGGCTTTGTCGTCCCACTGCGTGTGAGCATACCTTATCATGAAAAGCGTGTTCCTCCCAGAAGCCTTTTGAAGCTCTCTGTGGATTAGTTGCCAGCCGGATATCTTGGAATGGAGTTCCTTCGATATCAACTTCGAGCTGAACGAGGAAGGACTCGGTGAGTGGATTCTGGCTCTTCAAAGCGTCCAGGACGGAGAAGACGAATTGCAACGAGGAGCGAGCGGCCATGTCATCGGGGCGGAATTTCAGGTATTGCACGAAGACGCGCGCCGCAACATAGACACAGAATGATATAAAGGGGTTCATCTAAAAACCGTTAACTGGGAGATGCCAGCCGAGGCGCCTAAGGGTCATACTTTACTAATATCCAGGGAGCTGACCATCTTCATGATGCTCGAAATTTGATCAGCCGCAACAATGCACCTTCGCTTACTCTCCAGAATGATCTGTTCCGGCATTCGGTTCTTCTCAGCTTTAAAGATCGCAGCCTGATGAAGGCAGATTGTGGATGTGTGGACGGCAAGGTTGCAAAAGAGGACATTCGAATCAGCCATTCCGGCAGGGAGACGGAGGTGGCTTGGCATTGAGAGTGCGAAATGAAGCAATATATTGTCGTGTGACCGGTGACGCTGCCAGAAGACACCGTTTAGATCATTATCATTGTCTTCGGGTTCCGGTCGATGGAGGTGAGTCAAATTTCGACCCAGTAGGCACGAGACAAATGCAACACTCGCGAATGGTGATAGCCCGGCCAGCTGGTCGCCTGCTAACACTTCGCTGAGGCGAGCAGTTTTCTCTGACTTGCCGTTGATGAATGCTTCTTCGCTCGATGGGAGGTTTGTCATGATCTGCTGGCTGTGGTTAGCGGCCTCTAACATGGAGCAGTAAACCATTTGGTATACTGACATCTCTCTCATCGACACAAGTAGGCCATCCAGTCCCAATACTTGCATATCTGTCAACGGCGAACGTCATCCAGAAGACTCTCCGTCGTTCTTCCTTCTCTGCCCAATCTCGGGGAGGAGGCAAGCACTGCTTCACCTCGAGACCCTCGCCATCCAAGCGGTGTAACCCAAGCATAATGGCCAGCCTCGCACCCACGCCAGTGCTGATCCACGCTCTCGGAAAGAACATCATCTTGTACTCGTAACAAGCGATAAGGAGCCAGGCCTGGCAGTGCGCCAAGGTAAGACAGTGTTCTCCAAGGCCCTTCATTTGGTCTATCTCAGCGTATTTCCGGGCACGTTCGTAGAAGAGCGCATGTAAATTTGAATACTTCTCACTTGTGGCAGCCGCATGGCACCATAAGATGTACTGCAGGCACGCTGGAGGTCGTGAGCTAGGTGCGAAATCCATGGCTGCCATAAATCTAGGGCGATGTATGATCGGTATGAAGGCATGGGTCTTTTCGAAATAGATCCGGTTCCTGATGCAAGTATGAGAAGCGTGCTCTAGCCAACGGGCATGAACAGGGTACATACAGCTCATCCATAACCTCGCGAGCGGGGAGCGGTTCTTCCAAACCTAAACTAATCATATCCCATCCAAAGGTATTCGTTACATCGACGCCTTCTGGTGTAAATGTCGACGGGGGTCCGGTCGCTTGAGGGTTCTCAATTGGAGAGGTCGATTTGTTCATGCTAGTTCCCATCACATGCATATCGGTCATATCAATAGTCTCGTTGGGCAAAAGGGCAGAGAAATTAGGGGCTTGGTTTTGGGTAGCGCTGGGCTCCTGGGTCTTGAGCAATGTTTCGACTTGAGCTATAGTGCAAAAAAAGTAGCGTCAGTCATAGATACGCGCAAAAGCATTTAAGGCCGATCTAACGAACCCAAACGAGCCTCCAACTGCTTCACATAACCTCGCTTTGGCCCGCTTTTCTTCCGCGCTTCATCGTAGGTGCAATCATGCCCTAACCGCGAACAGGTGCCGCAGCTGGGCTTTCTTCCATCACATCTCAGTTTCCTCCGCCGGCACACTGCACATGCGATTCGCTTGGGCCGGGGGACGTAGCTGCTGTCGCCATTACCTAGACCGGCTGTGGTATGGGGGAGATGTTGGCTGGTCGGATTTTGTTCGGCTTGGAATAAAATATTGGTGTTGATCTGTGGTTGGCTTTGATCGTCGAGATAACCCGCCATGGCGTCGTCGATGGCGTGGGGCGCACGAAGCACCGCAACAGAAGTTGAAGAGGGCGCAACAGTTGGAGTGTCAGAGGTGCTCGACCTCAATCGCAAACGGAGTGTTCGCTCGCCTGAAGACCCCACATCAACCGAAGGGGAGAGGAGAAACGAAGCGTGGTCAAAGAACTATTGATCAATTGATGGATGAATAATACTGTTGAAGGATCAGGATAGGCAGCACTGCGCCACGAGTCCCAACGCCTCGTTCGCATCGATGGTTCGGGCCCCTCCAAAATTGGCTAGAGCGGGCCATGGATACGAGCGAGATCATCCATTTTAGGAAGGATTCTATCCAACCACGTTTCTTTATATTTCTACTTATGCACACTGCTATCTGAAGGCATTCAAATGTAAATGCACGTGTCTTGAGGCGCACGCACCCGTGTCTTCATCAAACCAAGATCTTCGACGACTGATGCAAACTCCAAGGGGCGAGAAAGCTAATAGCTGTCGAGCAAAAATATAGTGCCGACACCAACTTGCCAGCTTGCGAGCCGGAAAAGCCAATGAGGAAGCAGGCTTGGTATTTCTCATAATATACAGGACCAACGCCGCACATCAACAGCCATGAGTAGAACCGTCTCAAGAGGGACAAGAGGACAAAGCCATTCAACAAGTCAAACAGACGATCATATAATACACTACATACAGAAGGATCGAGTCGAAACAAATGGACAGCACGCCTAGTTGTATCCTCTGCGACGCTTACCTTGGTTGCGAACTCTAGGAATAACAACCGCTTTGTTGACCCTCCACTTGGGTCGAGTCTTATAGCCAGATTTCGCCTGAACGAATCATTAGCATACTAAAAGAATGGAAAGGTTAAACAACAGATAGGTGCGACTTCACATACCGGGAGACCCCAAGGACTCTTCGGGTGCACATTACCCTTCGACTTTCCTCGTCCACCACCGTGAGGATGGTCCATGGCATTCATTGCTAGACCGCGGACTGTTGGTCGGATGTTAAGCCAGCGGGATCGCCCTGCCTTTCCAAGCTGGGTGTATTTATAGTTCGGGTTGCTGGCAACTCCAACGGTAGCACAGCAGTCTTTATGAATGAGACGAACCTCGCCGCTTTGAAGGCGAATGGTAACGTGGTTGAGAATACGCTCCTGCTTCTGCCTTTCTTGTTGCGACAAGGGTTTGTTGGCTTCCGTCCCATCCTGTTGTTGCTCTTGAGGCGAGGTCGATTGTAAGTTGGTTCCTTTGGCGATAACTGTCGCGTAGGTGCCGGCGCTCCGACACAGCTGAGCTCCCTTACTGGGATACAAGCCAACATTGAATATCAGCGTCCCGACAGGGATCATATGTAATGGCAAGCAGTTTCCTCTCCAAGCCGTTCTGGCTGCGAGCACACCAGGATCCACGGCTCCTCCCATGCTCTCCCACAGGTCTTTCGGAATACCAGACATGTAGCTTTGAACAACATCTCCCTCCCTCATGCCATCTGCAGCCACGATATAACTCAGTTTCTTGGTTTCCGCGCTGCGAAGAAGAGCAATGTGAGCGGACCGACCAGGGTCATGTTCAATGCGCTCAACGACGTGCGGACCGGGGGCATCTCGCTTGTAATCAACGATTCGAATCCGGCGCTTGTGTCCACCACCGTGGTGCCGCACGACGACTCTGCCGCTGTTATTCCGGCCTCCTTTACCATGACCTTTCTTGGGGAATGTCAGCTTGTGTACCGGACGGCCTTTCCACAAATGATCGTTGATGGGTCGTCGCAGATGTCGAACACCGGGGGTACGAGGCGTGTACTTCCGAAGATTGATAACAGAATCTCCGCGAGTAGGAGGGGGAGCAAATGCAATACTCGGGTCAAATGTCGAGCTCGAAGGTTCTGCGGGAGACGGAGTATCGGCATGTTGCTCGGCAGCCGAGGAGTAGGCGCGAGAGGGAAGAGAGGGTAGAAATCGGAATGGAAGACGGACGCCCCTGAGGGCAATCCGAGGTTGAAGCATGATGGGTATGATGCTCTATAAAGGTGAGACCCTTTGTGGCAGTCAAATGACCGGGATACTGCGCGAGAATAGAAAGTGTCAAAGCGAAGCGAAGCGGATTACTACTCAAACATGCTTATATCGAGAAACAAAGCATAAAATAATAAGAATTGAGCAGTCCCCAATCCCAATGGTCAATTTTGGTCGAAAGGCCGGCAACAAATCGCAACAGGGCGCTGGTATTCCTAACCCCGATTGAAGCAAAAATGTCTCGGGGATGATTTCTAGGTGTGGCGGTGTAATCTCTCATGTGACTTTGCACCGCCAGATGAGCTTCTGAGCTCTGTGGCTTCGCATTCAAGTCACGGGACTACGTGTCCTATGGCAACGACGCGAGCGCTCATATTGTTTTGGCGATCGTGACTCGCCGCGCGGCGCGAGTCTCGTTCAACCTCAGGTCTCCAATTTCAGAGTCAAGGTCGCCTTGACAACTTCCGCTCTGACCGTACCATTACCACCTTCAGCGTCATTTTGCTTTCTTTTTTGTACCCGTGAAAGGTCATTTTACATCTCTAAACGGGACATTGGAGGCTCTTTTTCTTCGTTTCTCTCCGCGTCTCTTTCTCTCTTTCCTCCTCATCTTCCTCAATTCCTCCCTCTTCCCCAAGAAAAACGCATTCAGAAATCAGGTCCAAACATACATAGCCGAAAAGCTTGTGACATTTGCACGTATCGAATCCATAGTACTTCCAAGTTCACGACATAACTCCACGCGACTCGGGTTGTGCCTGTGGGGCAAGCATCCTTCCCAGCCTGGCTCACGTCCACGCTAAAGAGAGTAGGGCCAAACATCGCCTGTGCCCTGTCAAGTGGTCTACCATCTTTTCCTCCCTCCACCCCCCCATCAACACCACCTTAAAGGAAACCTGACCTTCACGCATCTTTGGCATTTCCTTGTATTTTCTCGCGTTACTGTTTATAATTTACGTTCTCATCTCCCTCACGGCTTCTTCTAATAGTTGTTCTATTAACAAGAGAAGCCTGCGCGTTGTACAAGCGACGTGCTCTGCCTCAATTGAGAACCGATTAGCATCAACAAACCGATATACTCCTCGGTTTAAGAACCTCTCAACCAAGTTATTTCGCATTCCGCTTTGGATTAACCTCACTGACCCTACGTTATCCCGACTGTCTGCTGGACGGTCGACATCCTCGCGTCAGGTACGTGCACCAATACTGCCGTCTCATGGGGTATTTGGGCTCCACTCTAGTAATGTCCTGAGGAATGCTGACTGAACCTCGACGTGCTGTGGTAGAACTCGAGATATCATATCGCGCATTCTACCTTTTCATACACATTGAGAGCTTCCTTCTGCTCTTCGCCCTATTTTCATCATGCCTCCGGTAAGGTTCACGCCAGAAGAAGACGCGTCAACTCTAGCTTGGGTTGCTTTGCTTCTCACGCCTTGATGTAGCTAACAGATCACTCGTGCATTAGACTCGGAACCTCCGCACTCGAGGCACCATGAACGAGAATGATGAGAATGGCCCGTCAACGCGTGTGACGCGAGCCAAAGCCGCCGCCCTGACAACCGACGTTCCTGCTTCCAACGGTGCCATTAAAAAGCCTCTTCAGACTAAGAAAGCCGCCACTGGTGTCAATGGAACCCAAAGAAAACGGACTGCCCTCGGCGATAAGAGCAACGTTGGAAATACCGACAATGGGGAGGCCAAAGACACAAAGAAGTCCAGCTCGACTAAGGCTGGTCTGACATCAAAAGCCACCCTACAGTCCGGAGGTGTCCAAAAGCTCAGCCGAAACAATTCGTCACGTACCGCCCTTGGAGCTAAGGACAACAATGTGAAGAAGCCGGCCCCCGAGGCCAAGCGTCCTGGGAGTGGATCGGGTATGGGAAGCGCAATTAAGCGAACATCAAGCCAGAAGTCACTCCAAGAGAAAACGCTGCAGGCGGAAGAACCACCACGCAAGAAGGTCGACATTGAGAAGGCCGTAGAGTCAAAGGCACAGGCCACCCAAAAGAAGGATGTGAAGGCGAGAGTTGAGGTGGAAGAAGAAGCCTTGGAGGAACACGAGGATATTGTCGCTGATCTCGATACGGAAGACCTGGATGATCCATTAATGGCCGCTGAATATGTGGTGGAGATTTTCGATTACCTCCGCGACTTGGAATTAGAGACACTTCCCAACCCTCACTATATCGACCACCAGCCCGATCTGGAGTGGAAGATGCGCGGCATTCTTGTCGACTGGCTTATTGAAGTTCACACTCGCTTCCGCCTTCTGCCAGAGACCCTTTTCCTCGCTGTCAACCTCATCGATCGATTCCTCTCCGCCGAAGTTGTGGCTCTGGACCGACTGCAGTTGGTCGGTGTTGCTGCCATGTTCATTGCTTCAAAGTACGAAGAGGTTCTTTCCCCCCACGTCGCCAACTTCAGCCACGTTGCAGACGAGACCTTTACCGATAGAGAGATCCTGGATGCCGAACGCCACATTCTAGCCACACTTGAGTACAACATGAGCTATCCAAACCCCATGAACTTCCTTCGCCGAATCTCAAAGGCAGACAACTACGATATCCAGACACGTACCTTGGGAAAGTACTTAATGGAAATCAGCCTTCTTGATCACAGATTCCTCGGTTACCCCCAAAGTCACATCGGTGCAGCAGCCATGTACTTGGCGCGTCTTATTCTCGAAAGAGGCCCTTGGGACGCTACCCTCGCTCACTACGCGGGATACACTGAGGAGCAGATCGACCCTGTCTTCCGGTTAATGGTTGACTACCTTCATCGCCCCGTCTGTCACGAGGCGTTCTTTAAGAAGTATGCTAGCAAGAAGTTCCTCAAAGGTAAGCTCCCCGACCCTTCAAATATCATCTGCCTATCTGTTCTAATTATCGTTCCAGCATCCATCATGACACGGCAATGGGCCAAGAAGTACCACCGACTCTATATTGAGAGTGCACTCACAGAGCCGTACAACTCCATCAAAGACGAGTAAACAACAAAGGTCCCAAACTGTCCAAGTACTCTTGACACCGGAAAATTACTGGGACCAGGAGTTGGTTGATTTCAATATGTTGGCATTTTGTTTGTGATGGGTTTAGGGCAGCTATTGCATATGGTTATGACGGCATCCTGTTTCAGTTGCGGACATGGGCATTCTTCAGCTTCACGGGGGTGTCTGGCGCCTTTTTTTTTTGATACGTGCTTTTTTATTTACTTTTCTATAACTTTCTTGGTGTCTCCGGGATGCTCCAACCTCAACTTTGCTTAATGATACAGTTCCCAAGACTCAGCGATACCTGCATTCAGGTTATTCAGCGGGAGATGGTAGACACATCTAAACAACTGACTGCAAAAATCGTTGTGTAGCTATCCAAACTGTAAACGAGGAGGCTCGGCAACAGCCGAGGTTCCGATAATCCCACGTTCATGACCTCCCAAACTATGCTGCAGCACCCTATCATCTTCCCCATCCTCCACACACACTGTTCCCCATAATCTCTAACAATCCCATTATATTATTCTATGATCACAGAGAAATCATGCCCCCTCGCCACTGCCCTTTTTGTGACATTGCTGCCGCACACCCACCAACCCCCACCTCAGCATACCTCCCCAGACCAGACCTACATTCTCAACCAACAGCTCCATCAACTTCAGCACTCAGCCCAGGGGATGATGGCCACGCCTTCCTTGTTCTCTCGACAAAATATGTCCTTGCTTTTCTAGATATCATGCCCTTAACCGCCGGCCATCTCCTCATTGTCCCGAGAGAGCATCATGGGAAGTTGTCGGAAGTTGGAGTGAGGGTTAGCCGTGAGGTATGTATTAAGAGACTGTTTGCTTCATATAGCTTTTTTTTTTCTACTCAGAGTGTTGATCATGGTTGTTTAGCTCGGCCAATGGCTTCCCGTCCTCTCGCGCGCCGTGATGAGGACGATATTCGGGGAAAGCACAGAGGCAAATCCGAATACGGACGATAGTTGGAATTGGAACGTTGTTCAGAATAATGGTATACCGCTAATGCCCCATAAATCATCCCTAAGATATACTTTTGGAGGGATCGGCATGATTTCCTAACATCCCAATTTAGGCGTGGGGGCCGCACAAGTCGTTCCACACGTCCACTTCCATATTGTACCTAGACCACCCCTAGGCGCAGCAGGGACGTCTGCGAAGATGAGTTTTATCATGTTTGGGAGAGGGCAGCGGGATGATTTGGATGATGATGAGGCGGAGAAGTTGGCGGCAGAGTTGAGGGGCGAAGTGGCGAGGGAGGTAGCTAGGATTTGGGAGGTTGAGGGAGTTGATTTAGACGCTGTGGATGAGGCTGGGAATGGGAACGGGAAGGGGAGATTATGAGTTACGTAGGCAGTTAGTAATTCGGCCTAGTTTTGATAATTACTAGAGGTAGAGTTCGATATGGTGGGTATGGTTCTTGTGCGACTAAGCAGCACTTCTTTTTCAAATGTTGTGTCTTATTTTGTGGCAACGGTTGCCCGTCTAGATACTGCGTGGTATATGCCAGTCAGGCCATCCCTGAATGAGATTCATGGTGCCTTATCATTGGGGAGAGAACGGGATTTTTGTAGCGGCTTTTGGCGTATCTAGTTTCATGAAGTACTAAAGAAGATCAGTACTGGTTGGTGGACGTGAGTAGAAAGAACAGCACGGCATACCTTTCTTCTAAACGGATTGAGCTCATCGGCTGTAGCTCCTGAATCTTCCTTCTGGCGTCTCAGTGATACATCCGAGAGCACGCCTTCTGGAAGTCTCCGGTACGTTATAAGCCGCCGAGACCCTAGTCGATTGCAATAAAATGGTTAGTGAGAGTTTCACAACAAGAGTACTGGATTTTGCGAGCATGCATACATGAAGTGAATGGCTGAACACAGACATTGACGATCTCTAGATTAGGGTGCATAGGGACTGATAGTTCCACTTCTTCGTCGTTAGCCGTAGGCATCCACATCGCTAGGCGGCCATTGGTGACGAGAGTCCGAGCTGCAAAGTCAAGAATGTCGTTTAGCATGGCTTCGAAGCCATATGGCCTCTTGGGGGCGATATATCCCTCTCGACTGAGTAGAGTATCAGTATAAGAGCTCTAAACATGCTGGTGGATGAATATAAAGTAAACATACTAATGTGCAGGTACACCATCGATCATAACTTCTCCAATTGGCCGATGACCTTCTCGTGCTCCAAGAACTCGAAGACCTTCTCGGACTCCGTAGGGAGGATCACAAACGATACCATCCAGAAACGGACGGTCCAAGAGCGGTGTATTCGTGATATCTGAGGTAAACGTGTCGAGAAGCTTGCTGTAGATCCCATATTGTTGGAAGTTCAATGCCACGCCCGTAGGCTTCCCCTCCGTCATCTCCTTCCCACGGAAGCTTCGTCCGTCGATATCAGAGCCGAAGGTAAGCGCCCCAAAATGAGACGCTGCAACACAAAAGCTCCCAGTTCCCACAAACGGATCATAGAACAGTTTCCCTGGGGCAGCACCCGCCATGTTCGCCGTAATCAAAGTTAACTCCGCATCCATGGAGGTCGTACTGATATACCTTCGCTTTTTCAAGTCATACTTATTAACCACCTCACGACTACTATTAGCGAGCCAGCGACCCATATAGATCTTTATAGGCTTAGAAAATTCGGCCGATGCCGGCCGTTCAGCACCAGGAGGTACGTGCGTGCGATCGTAATACTGCTCCATGACCCAGAAGTCCTGCTCCGCGTCCTTTAGGGTGATCCGGCCCTCAAAGCCAAGATAGCTAAAGGACTGGATAATATCCCGCTTCTGCGTAGGGTTGAGCTTTCCAGCAAACGTCTCGACTGTGAATCTGAAGGGCGTTTGCTTGTATTGCGCCCAGAGGTGCTCTGTCCGCCCGCGGACATCCGCATGGAGCTCTTCATAGGTGGCGCCTTGACCCCAGAGCTCAAAGATATCCTTCGCGAGGATGCTGCGCGAGATGAGCGTCCGTGCGGCTTCCTCATTTGGTAGCTTAACGATATAGTATGGGGACTAGAGCTTGTCAGTAGGTATACTTTTCATGCTTCTTTCTCGGCAAGCGGGGGAGGGGTATTGTTTGAATTATGGGGATAAGGCTGGCTGAGTAAAGGTAATGGGGAACCGGAAAATCCCAGAAAGTTTATAACTCACGAGCTCATCATATGAGATGCTTTCGAGCTTGATATTAGCAAAGTTTGCCAGTGCCTGTATCTCCGGCTGTCGGAAGCTTTCATGCACTTGGGCGAAGCGGATCAGGTATTCCATCCTTCGCACAATGCTGAACTTCTAACTCAATCCTTAGAATTTAAGTTCAGTAGGAATGTTACCACGCAGTTTATATTTCGACCTTCGTGTGGCTGGGTGATTGTTGAGGTGGATGTTGATGGTAAGTTGTGGTAACGAGATTTTTTCATTCGTCCCGAATAATGAAAAAAATGAAGTCTGAGAGGACGTCAGGGTTGGCCAACAGCCATAATATCCTTTATTTATGAGAAATGTTGAATAGCCGCCGGGTATTATGGACACAGAGAAAAAATTGTTCTGAGACCAGATAAATAGGTATGTTCAAGTCATAATCGTTCTATAGAAACAAATGCCCTCTATCAAATCATCTTTGGGCAACCACAAGCATTAAAAAAAAAAAAAAAAAAAAAAAAAAAGAACCATCGCAGAGAGGTTTCGACTGTGGAAATGAAGCATCAACAGCCGGCAAGCTTTCGACGGCCCTCCAGTAGATATAAAAAAAAAAAAGCCGACGCCATCCTCAGTAAAGACAGACCAAAGCTCAAGAACCATCAGAGCAGAAACTCCGCCGCTATGCGCCGACAACCTTGAATACATGTCGTGAGTCGTAACCATAAACCGGGGCGATGTCGACCTTCTCGTCCGGGGGTATCATCTCATGTTTCAAATCCCATCCAGCTCGGCGACAAAGTTCAGCCACCACCACGTCGCAATCCCCTAGCAAATCAATATCAAAACTCGTGTGTGTTACAGGCTAAGTAACGATGTCTGTTAGTCTCAACTTATATCCTGAGGCCAAGTACTTACAGTGCGGGAGATATAGATCTGAGGCACATTAGGTGGCAACACTCCGGGGACCTCTGCAACTGGTGCAACCTTTAAAGAAGTTCCAATGACAATGACTAGGTCAACTTTCTCCCGATCATGATGAAGGAGACGGTGACCGAACTCATCGGGAAGATCTTCCCCAAAGAATGTGATGTCCGGCTAGACAAAACCAGTCAGTGATTTTGCCAGGACAACTTTGGATTGCTAAACTAACCTTCATCACTCCAGGAGTGGGAATTTCGTAGTCTTCATCATCGGAGCTATCTTCACTATCGGTCTTCCTGTCCCTGTGAGCGCTGGTGCTATTGCGCTTCCGCTTCTGCCCCTGTGGCTTCAGCGCATCTTCAGCGATCTGCTTGCGACACTGGGCGCATTCAGGAACAACCCCTTTCTTAATTTCGTCATAGATCGCGTCACCCGGGACTTTGTACTGGCACTTGACACATGTGGCCTTCGCAAATGAACCGTGGCACTGGACGATATTCTCCGGTAGGACACCCGCGTTGGCTTCGATGTTGTCAATGTTCTGAGTGTAGTTGGTGAGTAGCTTCCCCTTATCTTGCAGTAGCCGGATGAACCCGTGAGTCGGCGAGTATTTCTTTTCGGTTGGCAAAATATCTTTCGCAATCGAATAGAAGATGCTAGGGTCTTCACGGAAGATGTGGATATCAAAAACTTCTTGAGGATCACTGAGGCCCAAATGTTCTAATTGCGAATAAAGCCCAGTGTCCTTGGATCTGAAATCGGGAATACCGAGGCTCGTTGATATCTTGCAAATTTATCAGTAATCATCAAGACCAGCGCGAACCATGCGCAATACTCACACCTGCACCAGTCAGGACAATGATATTCTTCGACTGCTTGAGTAGCTTGACCGCATCGTCAGCTGAGTTGTATTCCGACAACTTCTGGCGCCTGGTAAACTCCCTCGAAATGGCAATCGCCAATAGAGGATGATAGGCCTCATCCGGAGCACCGTCAAGAAAAGCCGGAGGCAGGATCCCAAACGCAGTACACAATTTCTTGGCCGTCACAGTGTCGCGAACAATTGTTTCCTCCACAAACGCCGCCTTGCCAATCTCATGCAACCTTTTCCGGAACGCAATAGCCTCTTCGAGGGTACAGGCACCAGGGATAGCTAAATCGGAGACGGTAGAGTGAGCGCGCCAAACTTTTGATCCGTGGAGATTGCATACTTACATCCGTCGCGCAACTGCTCATCGCGGAGTACCTGAATAGCATCTTCGTAAAGAGACTGGGTTTCCCACTCATCTTCCGGGCCATCGCTATCTGTCTCGTACTCAGACTGAGAAATAGCGCCCTTTTCCTCGATAGCCAAAGCCTTCTCTGTCGCAATTGCCCCCTCAACCTCCGCGGCTTCGACCTCCACCGGCGGAGACTTCAACGGGGGGCTCTCCCCACGGGGCGCTGATACAAGGTCCATCCTGGTGAGGAGAATGAGACACCTTCAGCGGCCTCTGAAAAAGCCAACTGAACCACTCACATTGAGCTTTTTGCCACGCCATAAGAGGACGATTGGTTCTGGATAATTGTACAGGCGCGTGATCGGAACAGTATTGATCCGCTCCGTCCGATAACGAATGGGCATATTGTAATCTCAAATATCAAATGGAGCGCGGACCTCAAACCATCGAGCTCAAGCACCATCATTATGAATTAATAAAACAGCCTTTTTCTATTGGTATCATGGACATTCATTCTATTCACATTAAGAGTCGGCCATCTCGTGGTCGCTGTCTGACTCAATCCCTTCCCATTCCTCGTCACCACCTTCATTGTCTTCGGCATTGCTCTCATCATCCATATCTTCTCCTATTTCCTTATTTATTTCCTGCACCAGCTCGAGAGCGTGCTCCTTGAGTCTCACATCCTCGTATTCGAGCAGTTCGTACAGCGCCAGCCCCTGCTTGAGCCACTCTCTACTGGCAACAAGTGACGCATGCCGCTTGGATTCGGATCCATTTGCCTCTCTTTCGGGATCTTTGGGGGCCTCTCCTTTCTCAGCAAGGAGATAGGTGCACCAGCCTCCCAGGTACCATGCCTCCACACTCTGGTCATCCTCTAGGATCAAACGTTCCAGTACCTCCAGCGCCTCGAGCAACATTGAAACCTCCATCAGGAGCCGAGAAAGACTAATTCGTGTCGCAAAGCCTGGAACGTCCGGGTCCTCCGGCGGCAATTCCTTCCATAGATCTATACTCCTCGAAAGTGCTGCGCGCGCATCGTCTTCTCGTAGTTGTGAAATTCGAATAGATGCCATAGTTTGAAGTACTTCAGGGGAACTAGGTTGGACCAGTAGGGCTTCTGTGATGAGGGCCTCGCAACGGGCTTCGGCGTCTTCTTCCCAACTGTAGAATTGTTAGTTGGACAGATTGGCACGAGAGCCGAGACAGGATACGTACGAGAGATCGGTCATGTAGATCTCCGCGACACCACAGAGCGCATTGCCCAACTTCTGCTTCTTCTCCTCAAGCTGCAGCACCTCCGCAGGGCCATTGTTCGCCTCTAGTTGCTGGATGATATTCCTGAGAGCCCCAACACCCTTCTCAAACCACTGGAGACTATCCTTGCCTCCAAGCTCACTCAATTGAGCCAACCACAAGAACTTTTCGGCGCCCCCTCCCTGAGACTCGGGTATAGAGCCTGTAGGATCCAATTCAACCGCCTGTAAGAAATGTTCCCTCGCGAGCTCGATCTCGCCTAACTCAACGTAGATCTCGGCCAGTGCATTGAGAGCGGAGAGTCGGGGTGGGGAGTTGGCGGGCGCATTGTCGAATGCCTGTTGGGCAAGTGAGAGAGCAGCATCCGGCTGACCCGTCTGGAGAAGTATGGTCGCCTGCTCGAGGAGTTTCATCGGGTCTTCATTCATTTTCCGTTTCGAGACTGAGCCGCCTGCGCTCAGGACGGACTTTTCGCGGGTCTTGGATGCTTTCTTTTTGTGAGGTCGGGACTTTCCCATGGTATTTTTGCCACTAGGACGTAAAATATATGCGCCTACTATCAATGAATGTTCCGGATATAGATTGGTGAAGGAGTGTATTGAAAAATTCGTTATAAGAGAGGATTTCTTGAAGATTTGCTGCAGAGATCCAAGTGCATTTCCCGATTCGGGCAGAACATTTTTAGTTGATTTTCTTATCTGTTTGTTCGGTTTGCATGAGGGACCAGCAACAGTCTCCAACTGAAGCAACAGGGTATGCAGAATTATTTTGATGCTTTTCCAACAATATATCCCAGGGATTTGAATTCACCTTTCTGTGGGAAAATAAATCCCCTATCAGTCTATTATTCAGCATTATTTTGATGATACCCCAGCGATTGCCAGCAGTTATTCTTGGAGCAACATTTTGAAATACCCCTCCCACCACCGACAAAACCTAACATGGGCCGAGAGGACCAAATTGAGGAGCGCGAAGTGCTCGATTCTATTTTCCCGGACGAGATCACAGGTACGAATTCCATCCATGTACCTCATTGGAACTTCGCCGAAATAATCAAATACTGACAAAATTACTCATGTCTAGATGTGTCCGACACCTCGTACCGGATATCAATCACACTTGACGCCCCAGAGAATGATGACCAGGAAGCCGAACCCCCAGTCCTGGTGCTGGAAGTTTCCTACCCTGACGAATACCCCGATATCGCCCCAGAACTAGAAATCTCGGTCCCTCGAAACACACCGAAACACCCAAGACTAGACATCAACGAGGACCATGACCGGCTCCTCGAAGCTCTCCAGCCGACTATCGAAGAGAATATGGGTATGGCGATGGTATTTTCTCTGGTCAGCGCATTAAAGGAAAGTGCTGAGCTTCTTATGGCTGAGCGGGTCAATGCTGTCCATGCAGAACTAGAGATTCAGGCTGCCAAGGCTGAAGAGGAAGAGAATAGAAAGTTCCAGGGCACTACAGTCAATCGGGAGACTTTCCTAGAATGGCTTGAAAACTTTAGGAAGGAAATGGAGGAGGAAGAGAAGAGGTTGCGTGATGAGAAGGAGGCAGAAGAGAAGAAAGCGAATAAGAAGGCTGGTTTGAAAGAGGAAAAGAAGCTTACAGGGAAGCAACTTTGGGAACGGGGATTGGCCGGGAAAGCAGACTTTGATGAAGAGGAGGAGGACGGTATTCCCGTTGCTGTAGAGAAGATGACAATAGCGGCATAGGATATCCTTGTGTGAATTGAGACTCCTGGAATATCTAGTGTTACACGCATTTGCGCAAATTCCTAACCCATACTATCGGCTTCTGGGCAGACAAGGCCAAAACAAGCGCACTATATGGCTTGGAGTGGCAGCAGCTAGTGGGTGGGCGCTAGACAATATGAATACCGGCGAAAGGTATCTGGCCTTTTGACGTACTATCCTTTAGGGCACATGGCACAGGCAATCCAATGCGAATGGCTCATATATATTGTATAGCAAGAGTGGGAAGCAATGGCCGTCAGGGAGCCAGTGTGAGGGACCGGGCCTGTCAATCAGGAACCCGTAGGTGAGGCAATACGGTCGGAGACGGTCGTCTATGGTAGTCGTCAATCGCGGCCATGCAGTTTCTTCCGACCGGAGGTGATGCCGAGCATTGACTGCCTTTTTGTAGGACATCATGTCCCTGTTGACCTCTGTCCCCCCTCTGCAGTCGGTTTCTCCTCTGCAGCTAAATTTTCCTCAGCCGCCAATTTCCGCTCGGCAAGGACAACTTCCCACATAGATTCTGCGATTTTTTTGTTTTTTTCGTCGATCTTTTGAATATACGCTACGGTCTGGTCGTAAGAGACCCGGACAGCGCGATACCAAGTTTCCGATTCCGTACCGATCGTCAAACGATCCCATTCATCCTCATCCTCGGCAAAATACATGTCAAGCCTCAGTCTGTCCCGGCGTTCAATCACACTCCACCGATGTTCGAGCTTTTGTCGTAAAACACGGGTGAGGTTCTGCGGTTGGGGTTTCTTGATGCGCAAAAATGGAACGCCACGGGCATTGACGAGAATGGGGACATGGCGCCGACCGCTCACGGCGGGTCGAGGACGCGAAATTATAGGAGTGACGTCTGGATGCCGTTGTGCGGTCATCTCCTGAAATCGCCTGTTTTCTTGAGCCTTGAGTTGCTTCTTTGTCGGCTGTTTAACAGGTGCGTGTTCGGCTATCGCGGATTGCACATTCCGTTTGCGTTCCTGGACTGAACTAGCTTCAGAGAGTATCGATTGTATCAAATCCGCATCCTTCTTATTACCTTCGGCTGCTGAGTGTAAAATGTCGAGGCCCTGATAGGTTTAGCCATTGATCGTCGAAGGGAGCCGAGAATCGCGTACTTCATACCCAGCCTTAAGCGCATTTGTTGTTTGCGACGGACTGTGAAGGTTTTTATATCTGCGAAACCGGTCTCGAATTTGGACCTGCGCTGCACTGAGCTTGGGTGCGGAGGTAGATATACGGCTGCATTGTCGAAGCAGTGCCCGATAAAGTGCTAAGCCTAAGAGAAGCGTAGCTTGTGAGTATGTCGCAACTTATCGAGGCAAAAAATAGTGCTGCATAACCTACATGCGAACCGATGCACAGAGGACAGCTTAGGGACAAGCACTCGATGCATCCTTAATCTTTGGAAATTTGGTTGTCAAGATGCGGAGATCACTAAAAGTCCGGAGTGTCAGGAACAACTCCGACATTGTTGTCACGTGCTCGTCACTTCAATAGTTCCAGAACCAGGACACATGCTGAGAGCCAATGGTACTAGGAACATGCGAGTGTGCTGAAGACAACGCTTAGAATTGGGAACATAAACGCCCCATGGGGAGCGTCTCTTGCCTGACTAGCTGTCTATATATATCAGTCAACAAGCCTCCATAGCACACGACACATCGCTATGATAGACAAACCGACGACCATTGGGCCGGGGAGGAGCATAAATAGTGTGACAGCATTATACACACAAACATGCACCTAGATCAATAATGGAACTTGTAGATTGCTGCTCGTGCATAAACTACACATGCTCTAATAAGTCAAGAGGAGAAGCTAATGAACCGGATGCGAAGCCCGACCGTAATACTCCGTTTTGGACTCGTGAACCATTAACGTTGAAATATCTAGAAGTTCGAGCCCTCTGGAGGCTGGGGAAGCTTCTTGTGTTGCGGTAAGGCCATATACCTATAACCATAAGTATGATACTTCATTGGCAATTGAGTGCGGACATACCTTCGAAGCTCAATCAACACGGTCTCCATCGTATAATCACGCTTCCACTGAGCCAAGCAAGGTAGCTTGGCAGGGTCAACCTGAGAAGACTCGATCAACTATTGCCCATTATCTGTTTAGCCAACTTCAAGGGAGCCGCACCTTGCCCGAATGTGGGTCGACACAGGGAATGTTGACTCTTGAAATAAATTGGAGGGTGGGAGGAGAATCTGGGTACTCGGGGCCGCAATGAATGTTCAGACTGTATATCCTGTTCTCGTGCACACTCTGTAATCATACCCAAACATCAGCACAGCAACCCAGTCATCAGAGCTTAGATGGAGGAGGGCATACGTGTGGGGGTCCAAGAACGGTTCCGTTCCAGTTGCTCATCATCATGTCTTCACCATCCGCAAGACCATATGAGCAGGCCTCTATATTGAAAAAGCCATCAGCCTATAGATCGATCATATTTGAGTTTCATGGGAGTCGCATGCTTACCTGCTCCCAAGCCTTTCTCTCCCTTCTCCAACTCCTCCAGGAGTCTGAAATTCCTTGGTATTTTTGCGTTTGCTGCCATTACGAGGGAAAGGTCCTTATGGGTGTATCAGGAGAAGAAAATAAGTCAACAAGTCAAAAAGGTGAGGAGGGGCGTTGGGCGGAAGAGACACAATTTCATCACCACCGATCGGCCTTGTAAAAAGAGGGGCTGTCGTCACGGCCCACCCTTATCCAGAGCCTGATATCGTGCCATCAAGCTCTGGGGTATTACAATTACAGGCTGTAGCAAAGGGTGGGAGCTGCTGGTAATTCAGTACGGTATGAAAGATCGTTGTTACGTGTCACGTGCTGATAAGGAAAGGCCATCACGTGGCATAATGTACTGTGTCTTGGCATCATTGAAGCCACGGCCGTTGACTTGCCAGAGTTGTTTATACACCGGACCTCTTTTACACCTCATCCTTCAGAGGATGCTGCTAGACTTCGCTACAATATACACAGAGCTGGTACAAAAACTCTAACAGCCTTCTTTAGTGTTACAGTTCAGTTGTCGTTCATTCATCAATTAATGAGCCTGGTACATCTGCTCCCTAGCGCTTGATTACTACCTGCTTGTTGGACTGGCCTCGGCCATGCGTTGATATACAACAATCCAACTGGAAATGTCCTCCCAATTACTACAGTCAGAGCTTCTGAATCTTATTCAAGAATCTAAGAGAAGGAATTCGGATCTTCGAAATGTTTGATCTCCCTCTCATTATAAAACGGATATTGGTCCTCGCTGACTGGATCTGTAGGCTGCCGAGGAGTCGCTCAATGAGTTGAAGGCGCTTCCGTCTACCTCCGAGGCGCAGATAGCGGCTGGTAGGGCTCAACAGTTTCCCTGTAAATACCTCAGGTACTGATCGGCGAATCAGATCTTGTGCGCAAACCTAGATTTGTCAACCCTTTCATTCTGGCCTGCCATAGTCGGCATGCTAAGCTTGCTGGAATTGGCGTGGTCTGCCTGCAACGGTTGGTTGCTTCCAAGTCGTTGCCATCCGAGCGGTTGAAGGATGTACTTGGTGGTCTGAAAGAGATAACCACTCTAAGTGAGCCCCCATTTACTCCGGTCCATATATATACTAACGCCTAGAAGCCCTAGACATTCAACTCAAGATCCTGCAGACTCTACCATCCCTGTTGCAGCATTATTCCAACGACTTATGTGACGAGCTCCTTGTTACGACTCTCGAAATATGTGCGACGCTTCAATCAAGCAAGACCCTAGCGGTTTCGAGTACGGCGGCAGCCACTCTGCAACAACTTGTTGTTTCTACCTTCGAGCGGGTGTCAGTCGAGGACAGTAGGTTAAAAAGTCCTGTCTTGTCTTTATATATATCTAGTTACTTACCTCGCTTCCCCTCCAGAGTCTGGTCAGCATTCGCGGCCAACAGCCACAGTCAAGATCGATGGCAGCAATGTGAAAATAGGCCAATTTGCATTAGATGCTTTACGAGTGAGCTGCTACCACAAGTTTCAGAGGCGGACTAGTGTTTGCTGACCTTCTTAAGGTCCTGGATGACCTTTGTCGCCTTGTGGAGGGCGAGCCGCTGCAGTTCCTGCGGATCAAGGCTCTATCCCCCACATTTACTCTAGAACTCGTCGAGAGTGTCCTGCTCAATAGCGGCCAGCTCTTTATTGATCACCCTGAGCTTACACATGTGCTCCGGAGTCGTCTGCTTCCAATGACCATCAGGTACTTGTCAGAACGGCACTCGTTTGCTCAAACAGTACGAATATCCAGAATTCTCGTCATTCTTCTGAAGCGCTATCTGTCACTATTGACCGCGGAATGCGAAATGGCTCTCTCGCTCTTGGCACACTTACTTGAGCCTGACGGGACATCATCGTGGAAGCGTGTACTTTGTATGGAGATGTTTCGAGGACTATACGCCGAACCCGGGCTTGTGAGACTTATTTATTCCTTGTACGACGGAGAGGAAGGAAGGAAGAATATACTCCGAGACCATATGGCTTCCCTGGTTCGTTTGGCAGCTGAGAAGCCTTCCTTGATCGGTGTCAGTAGCCGTTCAACGGTGCCGTCACGTGCAGAACACGCTAGGTCTATCACTGAAGAGCAGATAACCCTCGAAGCTGGGGGTGTTGCTGGCGTTATAGGGACTTCGGTTCCATCAAATGGAAACGTGCCGGGAATCAGCAGTCAGTGGAGCGTCGTTCGCTCACCCTACTTGGAGCTGCTGGACAAGGTTGAACCCCCTCAGCCGCCTGATACATACATATACAGTCTAGTACTGAACTGCGTGAGCGCCTTTGCCGAAGGACTTGCAAAGTTTATACTTCCCCTCACAGTCCCTGACTTGAAACCGAAGAGGAAAAGTCGCATTGCGGGTGATCGAGATGCCGGGTCCTCCACCTCCCCTCAGAATCTCCAGAGAGGAGGCTCTTTGAAACGCTCAAAGTCGGTCAAGAAATTTCCGGTGCCTATTAACCCTCTCGAGCTAGAGTCACATTCTCAAATCTCGGCTATCCGAACTTGCGCTGGGATCATTGAGGATTGTTGGCCGGCTGTTCTTGCGACCTGCTCAACATTCCTATATGCCTCTTTGGACGATGATTTTTACCACAACCTTGTCCGTTCATTTCAAAAATTAGCTCATGTTGCGGGGTTGCTCAGGCTGTCCACGCCTCGAGATGCATTTCTGACCACTCTTGGGAAAGCATCCATACCAGCCGAAGCCAGTAGTGTTAAACCTGTTGGCTCGGTGCCATCGACTTCTAGCATACAGCATATTGAAGCAACGGGCAAAAGACCCAAGGGCGGGGACGCTCCTCAAGCCACTCCACAGACGCCGATAGAAAGCTCTGCAGCGCCTCTAAATGAACACGTCCTGTCTCTTACAACAAGAAATCTTCTTTGTTTACGTGCTTTACTCAATTTGGGTATCGCTCTTGGTCCGACCCTGGATCGGCCTGCCTGGTCTATAGTTCTTGGCACACTTCAGGATACGGACCTATTGATCAGCAACTCTCCAACAAAGGGATCCCATACTACCGGCGACGTTGAAGACTTTATGGGAGGAACTGGGGGCGACTTACCCCAGGGTAACCTGGGAACGGAGATTCTAGCCGTGCACTCTGCCTCGAGCAAGCTACTAGAGAGCACCAATGAATATCCTAGCGGGACCTTTCGAGATTTCCTAGTTGCACTTTTGGATCTTTCTGCGGCAACGGAGGAGGTTGTGATATCTAATGTCCCGGATACACCGACAAAAGATGAACACTTACTGCAGCCTACCTCTGGTCGGATGCGTCGGTCCTCCCGTCGCGCATCTCATGCTCTGGGCAAATCAAGAATTCAAGATGAGGAGCTGAGGTTCGTTCTAGGAAGGGTTTATGTGTTGGCAAAAGCAAACTTTGAAAGACTGTCGTCGCTGGCGGAGAGCGACGAAAGTGCTTGGGACCTTCTTACAAGCCGACTCATGTCAACCGCGGCCGATGGACAGACCAGTCAAGAACTTCGTCTTCACGCCAACGAGATCCTGAATGACTTGGTCTTTGAGACGATGAAACAGAGACCTGATGAGAGCGAGTCAGAACGGGATCAACGGCAGCTAAGAAACCTGAGGACATTGAAGTCTCAGGTCAAACTTCTCTACGAGAGTAGTGGCTGCTCGCTAGGATCGCCATCGGCTCTCATAGTTGAAGTCCACGAGCAAAGCCTTGAAACTTTGAAGAACATTCTGGAGCAATATGCCGAGACCTTTGCCCAGTCTTGGAGAGCTGTGTTTGGCCTCATTTCTAGCGTATTCGGCGAACCAGGCTTAGATGAGAAAGAGAGTTCAACTGCAGCTGCCGAGGGGCATAAGCGGACCCTGATAGCAGACTCTGCTCGGCTGATTCAAGTCGCTTACAAGAGTTTGCAACTGATTGCGTCGGATTTCCTATCGCAGCTCCCCCCGCAATGCCGCCTAGATCTAGTGGACTCTTTCTCTAAATTTGCATTGCAACAGCAGGTCTTCAATATCTCACTCACTACGACGTCCTCTTTCTGGAATGTCTCCGATTTTCTCCATGATCAGACGGGTCGCTTTTCTATAGAAACATACATTGACACAGCTGTGAGCGAAGGAAAGCTAGCCGCCTTAGCAAAGGCAGATGATCCCTCTATCGCTATGAATGCGCTGTGGTTATTATTGCTGCGGCGGATCGTTGACATCACAACAGATAGCAGAGCTGAGGTCAGGAATTGTGCAGTCCACACAATTTTGAGAATCTTCGATGCCTACGGCCAACAGCTGTCACCTACGGCATGGGGCATTTGCTTGAACCGCGTCTTGTTTCGTATGGTTGAGCGAATAGAAGCTAGTTTCGCCAACGCGCCACGCAAGAGCAGGAGGGATGCTGAAGATGAGAAGGCCTGGATTGAAACAACGGTTCTGGTAATTAAAGGGGTTTCTGACCTCATGACCAACTTCTTTGAGACCATCATCAAGGATGCCGAATTTGACCTATCTTGGAAACGGTTGTTGGATCACTTTCGGAGCCTTGCTAGTTTACGCCTCTTAGCGTTCAGTCAAGCAGTATTCTCGAGTTTATCAACCATCCTTGCGCGGGTTCAGCTACCCGATGAGCTAAACAAACCGTCCTTACAGTCGGTCTGGTCAGTGTGGATTAATGGCCACCCGGCAGACAAGGAAGATACGCTGGATCTGGACATGCCCAACCAGGACGCTGCGATTTCGTATCTGCAGACCTTTCAGCAAGTGTACCGTTTGTACAAGGGCGATCTGGGAAAGCACGATGTCGAAAAGGTCCTAGGCCACATAAGAGTGCTCACATGGCACTCCGTGTGTCCCAGATATTCACCTGACATTGACCGCCCGTCCGAACTACAAGCATTGGTCCTCGACTGTGTGAAAATGATTTGCTTGGAAAAGGATAGCTCCCAGGGTGACATCATTCGGTGCCTATCGGAATTTGCGGATTCCGCCCTCACCAAGTGGTCCCCGGGCTCTGACCCAAGAAGGCCGACGTATATTGCTTTCTCCAAGGGTGCAATTGACTTGCTTAGCTGGTACGTTACCGAGTATGGCATCAAAGAGAACATATTTGCAGATGGCTCTCTATCGTCGGCGCTTGAACATCTTGCGAACCCTATCGTTCAACGATATGAGTGGCCAGGCAAGGACCGTGAACCTAGCCTGTGGCAGAAGTCAACCACGGCGTCTTTAGACATTTTGCGAATAGTGGTTCCTTACGTGGAGAAGCAGTATGACACATCGATTGGGCCTGAGATACCCCGTTTCTGGAGCTGGGTTGTTGAGATAGCGAACGGTATCATCTCTGCTAGGGGTTACCGCATAACTCCTATATCGAGACCTGCTCTACTTTCTGACGAGGCTTTTGACGTTGAAGCATTTAACAAGCTAAAATCACTTATTATACCGCCCCTAGGTGCTTCTATCATTCCGGACACCATTCGGAGAGACTACGCATGCGCCCTCCTCCACTCGTCCTTCATCTACCTACCACAGCGCCACGATCTGCCAACCAGCTATCGTGAAGATATCCTCAAGGGCTTATATGATGTCCGACCAGGAAGAACCTTTGAACCACCTCCAACCACGCGGACCAAGATGGCCTACACCGTGCTAGATACCTTGTTTGAATTATCATCTTCGCCCGACCATGCGAATGAAGTCTTTGGGAAGTTGACCGATGACGACAAGTCGAGAAGAATCACGTTAGCACGTTCTATCTCGCCGTACCTGATTCTCCGGTGCGCAGTATCATTAAAGGGCTACATTGCCGACCAGCCTCTCCGTGGACTCATGCCACAGCCGACACCAGCGCGTAAGGCGCTTCTACATCTTCTCAAGGGGATGGTCAGCCTCCGAAGCGAATCATCTGCCATTCCACCGCCGCCCACCACGAAGGCGGTCTCTGGCGATACCGAAAGCCAGAATTACAAGAAACACCTAGAGTGGATGTACCCACTTACCGTGCAGGCAGTACAAGTTGCTGGTAAAGAGCGAGAGGGTGGAGAAGTTCTACGAACTCTTGGGGAGGTGCTTCATGAAGTCGGCACCAATGTTTAGAAGCCTTAATTTCCCTCCTTATAGATATAGATGCATGTTCCCAAATCAAGCTGGAGAGGCGATAATTTATACCCTGCATTCCAACATCTCTAAAAGCGGCTTCTCCTCAAGTTTTTACAACGCCAATCTTTTTGTGTATGCTAAAGGTATAAATGCAAGAAGCTCTGATCCACACAACTTTCTGTAGCAGACCTTAAAATGTAAAAAGCACGCTAAAAACTCCCTGAACACCAACCATGCAATCACCAAGATCCCAAACCAAACATTCAAAAAAAAAAGAGCGTCAAAGACATCTAAGGCCTGAATCCGGCTAGCTCCTCCCCAACAGCCCTCATAACTTCCCTCTGCACATCCCCCATACTCCCCCTGACATCAACCGTAAGCGCATCCCATTCACCCACGCCGGGCTCCTCCAAGTCCCGTAATTGACTCTCCACCATCCCAGGCTTCATATAATGCGCCTGGCGCGCCGAAACCCGCTGATACAGCACAACAGGATCAAGCTTCAGATATACGAAATGGATCCGGACATTGGAGGACCCGTATGCGGCAACGCGCATCACGTCCCGGTACTTCTTCTTCAGTGCGCTGCAGGCCACAACGACGCCGGCGGGTGGGTGAAGGGTTCCAGCGCTGGCTGTTGATAGGAGGGTTGTTGCTGCGGAGCGGAGGGAGATGAGCCAGTCCCAGCGATCTGCATCTGTGAGGGGGATGCCGGCGGACATTTTTTCTTTGTTGGAGATCGGGTGGTACTAGTTTTATTGTTAGTTTTATTTATCATCTGTATTTGTGATTTTTTGGGGTGAAGAATGTGGTAGATAGGGTTGGTACGTGTATAATCCATAATTGGAGTAAACGTGTCGGTATACATAGTTGGGGTACAGGAGCGTATTGGAGAACAGCAAAGGTGACTTACATCATCACCCTCGAGAAACGGCACGCCCAATTCTTTCTGCAGATAACGGCCGACGGTACTTTTGCCGCTTCCGGCTGGCCCGGTGACGACCCAGATATGTTGGAAATGTTCGGGGGAGACTGAGGCTGGTTCGGGGCGCATTGTTGGGGCTGATGTCGAGGGCGCGGTGTGTTTGAGCGAGGCTTTGCTGCGAGACGAGTCTACGGCTGCATTTTGCATGTCGCCGGTGGAGAGCATTTTGGGAAAGGAGGAGGAAAGATCCTTTTTATGAGATATAAATGGGTGAGAGGAAGTTGGGAGTTTGGCAATGTCCCGAGTGGTTTAACCAGAGTTTCAGAGAAGACGAGGTATGGATTCAGGCTGTAATACAGAACATTGGAGCCACAGAGTATCAAAGTGTTCACTTGGGATGCACAAGGCTCGCAAGGGAAGAGAAATAGCAAGGAAGAAGGAAATAGGAGAGAAAGGGGAGTATTATGTCAAGACAAGATCGCAAGGGTTAAATATAAAAGGCTTTGCCTCCTGAACCGGGTGTGCGCCAGTGGGTCATGACCCGATATTTGTATATCCTTATCCAGGGCCACATCGGGCTCTCCATTCTGGGCGATGTATTTGTGACAGGAGCAAGCAGGAGATCGGGAATTAAATCACTAAAAGGGCAGGAAAAAAGGAATACAAATTGGATACAGCTGAGTGGGGGAGAGTGGGGGAGAACAAACGAAGACCTGGAGCCTGGAGGATTCCAGTCCAGCGGTCTGGTAATGCTGATCTTGGTTGTACAACGTGTGCTTTGCTGGCTGCTACACACTTCAGTCGAGGCGAATTTGAGGCTATCTAGCCTGCCCTTGGAGATATACATAATCATGACGGGAGTAAAAAAAAAAAAAGGCAAACCTTTAATGAATGCGCCGCTGCGGTCATTGCGAATTGTCAACCTATGATGTCACATTCTTCGTCGCAGGGGAGCCGGGTCGAAGCAGGTACTGAACGATACGAAAAGTGTCAAAGTTCGTAACCAACGAGGTCGAAACATGAAGAATCTTACCGGAGGCCCAATCGCATCTCTAAAATACTACCACAGTCAGTCGATATCATGAGGCTTCTGTTGATACCCCCACGCTAAACCGTATCTGGTAACTCTGGTATTGAAAGGGGACGTTGTCGGAAAATGATACGGACACAAGGATTTCTTGTTCGTTGAGTTGTTGTGTAGACTCCATCGTTTTATCGGGTTCGGTGCCTCCACTTGCCGTCTTCTTATCCCGCACTGAGACTGAAGGTCTGGCGGATTCCGGCTCAAACATGTCCTTGATCTTGAATCGTACTTTAGACCCTTGTCAAAACCGCACGCCAGGCATTTCTTGCTAGCCTGCGGGTTAGCATCAGCTGCCCTCGCTGAAAATATCAATCCTTCAGGACGAAGATGGGGGTCGACTCCTGGGCCTCTGCGAGGCAACAATTCCCATCGAGAGCAGAAGTAGGAGCATTGTGATTGGCCCGTGATGTGGCTGTAGAGTGTGGCTGAATCCGGGGAAGCCCGCTAGGCGGCTCGTGAGGCACCAAAAGTGTGCATCCCCCTGCAAGCAGCGATAATTCCCCGACGATCATGGTTGGCCCTGTAAAAGTGACTCAGGAGAATCAATCCTCCTCCGTGTCATATTCCTTCAGGCATCCGCCAATTGGCAAGCAGCGCTTTTCAATACCCTGCCTATGATGCAGCGGAAATGAGTTTCCTAGGAGCGGACAAACGTCACAGCCACAGCACTCTGTGCCCCTCATTCGAAGACCTGTCTCTTGCGCTTGCTACAATCTGATATCAGCGCTCTGGGATTCCGTTAAAGATGTCATCTGCTGGGTGGAGATGACCAGGTTATCCCGTAATTGCTCTCGCTGAAACGCTCCTCCCAGACATCGTCATTCTTGGCAGCATGCCCTTGTAACATCGATAGTCTCATACTAAGGAAATTTGAAGTCATCAATAGACCGTTCGAAAAGATCTCGAGGACAAACAGACTTTGCGACTGGTGAACTAACAGAGATGTCAGTTGTGCTTTGCATGGCCGAGACATTACGTAATCCTGATAATGCCCACCGCCAGGCAGTAATCGTGATGCCGTCAACCATCATGAAGCTCAACTGAGCTCGCCGAAAGGGTATTCTCATTGTCATTCCGCTTTTCTGACTTGCTGGGCAAAACTAGCGAGAACTCTTTGACCCAGACACAACGTTACCCACCATGACTTCCCTCTTCTTCTCAACCCCGCTCGATATCGATATCGTCCTCGAAGATGGCGACGAGCGTCAGATGGTCGATGTTAAGCTGGACAAAGGTCATCGCGAAAAGGTCCCTTTGTACATGGATGGCGAGTCGGTCAAGGGTGCCGTTACTGTGCGACCGAAAGATGGAAAGCGATTGGAGCATACAGGCATCAAGGTGCAGTTCATCGGAACGATAGGTACGGAAAGCTGGCTTCATCGGCGACGCGGCGGTCATTGCAAGCGGGCCGACCTACCCTTTCACATGTTTGTCGCAGCATACTGACCTTACTTGCTTGGTAAAGAAATATTCTACGACAGAGGTAACCACCACGAATTCCTATCTTTGGTCCAGGAACTTGCAGCTCCCGGCGAGCTGCAACACCCGCAAACCTTCCCATTCAACTTCAAGAACGTCGAGAAACAATACGAATCCTACAATGGTATCAACGTGAAGCTCCGATACTTTGTCCGGGTGACAGTATCCAGGCGGATGGCGGATGTGATCCGAGAGAAAGACTTATGGGTGTACTCTTATCGCATGCCCCCCGAGACCAACAGCCCGATCAAGATGGACGTCGGTATTGAAGACTGCCTGCACATCGAGTTCGAATACTCCAAATCAAAATACCACCTCAAGGACGTCATTGTGGGACGCATCTATTTCCTTCTTGTGCGGCTAAAGATCAAGCATATGGAGTTATCGATCATTCGAAGAGAAACGACCGGAGCTCGGCCGAACGAGTACAACGAGAGCGAAACATTGGTACGATTCGAGGTCAGTCATTGGAACAAGACTGCTGTGCATTGTTTAGGGCGTATTTGCTAATTGGTTATTCCTTGCATAGATCATGGATGGATCGCCTTCGCGAGGTAAGCTCATCGATTTGCTCTCTCCTTGCATGCTCTTTGGCCGTTTGAACCTTGGAGATACGATGTTTCGGGTTTTTTCCCCCAACAATTCATTAAAAGACGAGGATATGAGATTGGGGGTAAAAAGTCTATTATTTGCACTTGCTTACCCTGAGCAGGCGAAACCATTCCCATCCGTTTGTTCCTTGGTGGATTCGATTTGACACCCACATTCCGAGACGTCAACATGAAGTTCTCGACACGTTATTATCTGAGTTTGGTGCTCATCGATGAAGGTACGTGGTTCCATGCGCCCAAGATGCGCTTGCTCCTTATTTACCCCCAACTTGGAAACAACGCATTGCTTTCGAAACTCTCGCCCACGCGCAATGCGTTGGCGCCTGAGTTACTCCTTACACCGCCGATAATTCACTGCCCAAAAAGACAGCCCCTTACCGCATATCAATAGCCGTCGGCTATTGAAACTGGGTTCGGACCAGTTACAGGCACGGGCGTTCGGCCCGGGTGGTTGCTAGCAAACTATTTGTCGGTCTCTCCCCGGCTGAAACCCCCACGCTAACCACCCTCACGTGGTGGACCCCACCGTCCCCAGTTTTCCTTGTATTATTCCGGTTTTTTATTTTCATAATCTCGTCATACATCCCACGCTCTGCTGTATTTTTATCCCCATGCACTGACCAAACTAACGACCTCCTTCTATAGATGCCCGCCGGTACTTTAAGCAATCCGAAATCATCCTCCACCGTCTCGCTCCCGAGATCCCACCTACGCCCGAAGTAGCTCTTCAGCAAAAGATCCAGATGGAGCAGGCCGCAAAGGACCAGCAGCGCCAGCTTCCGCCTGGGTCTGCAACACCCGGTCCTGGGAGGGAGCCGCATCCTACTTCTGTTCCCACGGCCCAACCAGCGGTCCTTGCTCCTGCGGCTTAGAGTACCTTCCCACCCAATTCATCAGCCTTATTTGACTGATTATATCCGGCTGCAATGACCTGGGTCGAGTCATAGAAGAGAAGCTCGCGCTGAAGTTCTGGTGTGATATGATGTCAGCCGAACAATATCAACATATACCCCCGTCCGCGCTGGCTACATGTATATCTCTCTGTATACGCATGCTGTGTCTTTATCATGATCCGCTAGCTCACATACTCACGAATACATTTCTTTTTCTCCGCCCTAGATTGATAAGAAGGGTTTCTTACTAGGTAACTCCCAAGTAGTCCTAGTTGGCGTACTTGTCTATCAATTCCCCACTGAAAGTAGCAATTCAATGACAGCGTGAATACAAATTAACCGGGGACTAACAACGTGCGTAATGTTAAGTAGTTGATACAAATGAAAGTGGGTTGCCAATCGGTTAGACGAAACTTGAAGGCTTAAACCGAACTCCGAATATCTATAGCGCACTCACCTTATCCTTGGGTTGAGGGACGGGGCCGATTAAATGCCTGAAAGCACATTTAGGAGCATATAGAAGGTCAACGAAAGCTCGATGGAGGGGAGTTAGAGGGTAGGGTACACACCGGCATCTTACCACTTCTACCCTAACTTGACCTCCCCACCCAGGGAGAGAGGGGTGGTGAGGCTTACCCCCGCCACAGCGAAATCTTGCAGGAGTAAAGGGTCTAGATTAGAGGAAGGGGGGCCGCTACACACACAGCAGGGTCCACTACGTAGTTACACGCCATACAACCCCACTGAGCAGGCGATCAACCAGGTGTTTAATAAGATATCAAGGCGCTTATCAAGTTGGGTATGAAGGTGGCTGATGGCATAAGATACGCGTTAAGGCACCTAGTGGGTACTTCAAACCGGGTGTAATAGCTTGGTGTGTAGTTAGCTGACCCTAAACAAACTATGAAACCTCTAAGTGTACAGCCTTCCGTCAAAAAGGTTTAGGCACGTTTTAGGAGGAATTGAAAAGCCCTTGAGCGAGGCTTTGGCTAAGGGTACCCGTAAATGTGGTGGTGACTTTGCAAAAAGGGTCGATTCATAGGATCTTGCTTGTCCCCGTGTAAGTCAGCAGTATGCCAGAAGGTACTTATTATAGCACTAAATACTACTGATACTTGGTCCAATAGTACCTATGAGTATAGTTCTTAGTCGCCGTTCTGTCGCATGACGGAGATAATTATTATCTGGTCCATGATGCCAACGGTGAGTAGAATAGCGATGCTACCAACTTCAAACGCTCTTCAAGGAAGCTGTGAACACTCTAATTGAAAATTGTGAAGTGCATGTGTTTAGGCACCCAGCTGCTAGCAGGGCTGCTGCCTCAGATCTGCTCAACAACACAAGTAACACAAAACAATCAACACATTGACTTGCTCCCCCGCTTCATCATTTCTATCTCTACTATCGAAAACACCAACTTCTTATTCAAGACCACTTCGAATATCAGTTCTTCCAGCCTTTCTCTAATAGGTGCGGTCATTTAACCTCCACTTTTCTCTCAAGTCTTTGCTTCTTTTTTCCCGCTATTCTCTCATTGTTTTAGCCCTAACGCCCCTACCGCTACCAAGGTAGCCTCGCCCAACATGGGGACTAGAGGTCTGTTTTTTATCAGATGGAAAGGTAGATACTACGCCTACTACAACCACTATGATAGCTACCCAGAGGGCCTCGGTGAAGCTATCGTGGAGAAGATTCCAGCAACTCCGGAGGAATACCAAGGTACGTTTAAATGTCCACTGCAGTCTGCCTGTGTGCCATGATAAGCATTGACTAACTAGATCTCAAAAAGAATGGCTAGAGAATATGCGACAAACCTACAACCACATGTCCAACCATTTTGAAGAGCAGATTCTCCCTGTCTGTACCAACTTTTTCCAGCCCGGCGGCATTCCTACACGAGAGGGGCGTTTCTCTAGGAGCTACCTCGCGGTCGATGACCGACTCCAGGAGCGTCCAACCTGGGAAATCAAAAATTGGACCGGACATCTTTTTATCGAGTGGTCTTACACTATTGACCTTGACCGTGAGCTTCTTGGAGTTGACCAGTCCGCCTTTTTCTCGCTTGCCAAATTACCTCATTACGTGGATTGGCACAAGTATTTGAAACTCGACGGCCTCCATCGCAGAATTCTAGCCTCGGATACACCCTCAGACCTTATCGGCAATTTCTCTAAGGATGCGTGCATCGAGATCGGGCTAAACGATGACCTCAGGGCCAGATATAATTCCTTTGACCTTACGATTAGATTGCCAAAAAATATGAGAGAATATGACACTCGCAATGCCTCCAGAGTTACTTTGTTGGCAGCGACTATCGAGGCAATTTGTCGAGCATATCGAGATCTCTTAGATCTATCTTATCTGGATTGGGTGTCGACCTCCTTCCCATTTCGGGAGATTGCCTTCGCCATCACAACTGCCGCCGCTGGTGAGATAGCTTTTGAACCCCCCCAGAGCCTTGACAGACGCTACTCGCTCGAGGGTTTCTTTCGGATTCCTGGCAATGACTTCATAAATGATGAGCATACTCTACTTCCCAAGTTCCTTAGCGAGTGCCATATTCCCGGTGTTAGATCTGGGTCCGCTCCGGAAAGTAACCCGTTCTGGACCGGGAACGTGCTTGTTTATCTGACGCCACGGCTCGACCTCGTTGAAGTTGAGGAGGCTGCAATTGCCGCGGTAGTGGATTTTGGCCTTGGTCAGGGACACAAATCGTTCCATGCGATGGTCTTTGCTATCCTTGACTTTGTCTTGATCGATGTCACGGAAGGCAATGGACGCATCCAGATTAGGAGGACACCACTGACGAATCTAATTTACTTTGATGATGATACCTCAAGGTTCTCTAAAGGACCTCGTTCTCGAGGTGCAAAGCCCCCATCGTCGAAGACTGCCGCTCAGGATGACGAAGGGGAGATGGGAGAGAGTGATGATGGCAGTAACGTTACTGGCACTCTTGGTTCCGAGTCTCACAAGGCACAGGTTGGCAACGTGGGCAGCGAGATGGCTGCACTTCTGCTGATATACTTTTTCGACTCGGCCATGGATGAGCACCTGCAAGGATCCAAGTCACAAGTACTTCCAAACGAAATATTATCTACGATCATGGAGTTTTCAGATCATCAGACGTACCTATCACTTGCTAAGGCAACTGCCTGTTGCCGAGACCTCTATTATCGTAGGTTTCGATTGAATGATGAGTATGCTGCTGTTGAGCAGGACAATGAACTGCTAATGTCGACCTCTATGACTCTCGAAGACTTAGAAACAGGAAAAAGGATTCCCGCGTCTCTGGGTATTGAAAAGACTAGAAAGTCAAGTTACAGCGGGGAGGTAACTAGCAACGAGCCAACTCTCAAACTGAACCCAATCATCGGGGTGAAGGAGCCGGATAGGAGAAGTATCTTGGATAGCGTGAATTTCTGCTTCACGAACATATCACTCAAGCGCTCTCCCTACCCAGACATCAAACAAGATATGCCGTCTCAGTAAGTGGACATTCCAGCACTAGATATACAGTCCGAGACTGACTTGATACAGGAATTCATTTTGTTACATAGCTGACCCTGACGGACCGCGGCCGGAAAAGCTTTTCCAATTAGCAGATTACTCGTACCTTGGTTCCTTTGTGGACGCCTTCGGGCGCTACATATTGGGGATAATCGAAAAACTGCCGAGCAAGATCCGGAAGTTCATCCACATGGACCCAGGGCAATATACCTGCCTTCTTCCCCACGGCTATAGGATGTTGAAAGTGGAGCCATTTTACTGCAGTGGGTTGCATATGTTTCTTAGGGCCGGGAGCGTTGAGAGTGAGGAAGAGTGGGCAAAGACGAGAGAACATGCACTGCGGTACCTCCACCGTCGAGAACGAGGTGATACCGAATTCCGTTTGGAAACCAGAGGATGTCCCATTATCGTGGCATTCTTGCGACGGCTGAGATTATTTTACTATGTTCACCAGCGTCAGAGCCCACCAGCGGTGGACACTTCGCTTCCTTACTGCGTTGAGATTGCAGAAAGGTGCATGGAAGCCGACCCTAGCCGCCGCTTCATTGAGCTTATGCCGGGTGATGAGCCTGTCAATCTTGACAACGAGAAACAACGCGAGCAATTTGAAGGCTGGATCAACTCGTTTTATAGTACCAGCGTAGAGCTAGTGGAATGGGACCCGTTCACCGCGAAGCACAAGCCCTTGGAAAGCGAAGCTGCATCAAATGATGGTTAATTTGGAATGCCCATTCCATCTCTCTCCTTCGTCGTTTCTTGATTTTGACCCAGGAAGGACCTTCTCTAACACGTGTCTGTGTAATTTTAGCGCATTTTGCTTTGTTAATTCTTCTGACTCCGGGAAATACAAAAATTGCTTTGCCATGCAGATTGACATTGTGATCTATCTAGCTCTAAGCACAATATCATCAGTCTTCGGGTCATCGTAAACTTAGTAACATCCGCTCTGGTGACTCAATGAGTTCCTTGACCAAGGTCGCCATCCTCGCCATCGTTGCTCCATCCACCACACGGTGATCTGCACTCCAGCTGAAATTAACTACCTCATTTTTCGTGACCTCGCCATCATCATTGAATGCCGGCACTGTCCTCGCCCGCCCAATCCCAAGAATCGCCAATTCATTGGTGACAATGACGGGGCTTACGTAGGTACCTCCAATGTTCCCGATATTCGACACTGTGATCGTACCACCGCTGAGGTCGGCAGGTGTGAGCTTGCCCTCTTTTCCGAGTGCGCTGAGACGTGTGATCTCCTGAGCAATATCTTGGATCGACCGGCTTCCGACGTCCTTGATGTTGGGAACTATCAACCCCTGTGGGGTATCCATTGCTATCCCGATGTTGTGCCTTGGCCGTATGATAAGCTGGGGCTTATCGGGGTTGCTCGTGTCTAATTTTGCATTCAAGACAGGGTAGTCGTTCAGAGCGACAGATACTGCCTTAACGACGAACGAGAGGAACGTTATCTTCCGCGGATCCTTTGCATCGCCAGCGAGTTTCTTCCTTAGAGCTGTAGTGTTGTTGATGCTAAGCTCGTCCGCGTATCCAAAGTGTGGGATGGATAATGACCGCGTCATAGTCTTGAACATTTGGGATTGAATAGGTGTCAGGTTAACCGCGGTGTCCCCTAGTTGCGGTGGTAGAGATGTTTCAGCAGGCTGGCTGCTTCTCGCCGCAGCAAATCGCTGGACATCTTCCTTGAGTACCCGTCCATCCTTCCCTGTTCCCTGTACCTCTTCGATATTCACATTGAGGGATTTGAGTAGCCCGCGGACAGCTGGGGTAGCGAGTGTTGCGTACCGTGATCTTGTACCGTTATTTTCAGTAGATATGGCAGCAGATGTAGAGATTGAAATAGCTGGCTGAGGAGTCACTTGGGAGTGTGGTGGAGTCGGTACTGATGGAAAGTGTTCCGTGCTTGATGCCACCGGGGGATGCTCTTCAGGGTACTTTGCGTCGTCTACTTCAATGTCACATAGCGCCTGTGAAGAAAAGAAGGTTAGCGTGTGAAGTTGGGTCTTTTAACATATCTCCTTACCCTGCCGGTAGGAATAGTATCATCCGCCTGAAAGTGTAACCTTTTCACTACCCCCTCATACCTCGAGGTGATCTACATATATTAGCAAATAGCCAGTTAAAAATCAGAGAAAACACACATCATCAACCGCTTTGTCTGACTGATACTGACATAGGGGTTTCCACTCTTCGACTCTAGCCCCTTCCTCAACATACCACTGAATGATCTGAACCTCCGTTATCCCTGCGGAGAGATTGCAAGTCAGCCAACACCGAACAAGAGGACCAAGTCTTAGAAAACCACGGTCATGAAATGAACCATACCTTCCCCAACATCTTTCAAAACCTGAGACCGGATGCCCTCAAGAGCCAATGCGGCATGGAAGTTCCGCCGAGAAATACATAATGCGGGGGATCGAGCATTCAAAGTCGTGAGAGCTCGGGAGGAATTCAAGGCTCTGGAGAGGCCTCGGCTGCAGCGTAGAACGTTCATTGTCAATTCCACGATGACCGAGGGGTAGTGAGAGATCGAAGAGCGCCCAGATGGGTGGAAACAAATAATGCTTCCCTTCCTTTATCTCTCCGCATCTGCGCAGGCAACCGCCGACGATAACCGATGCGTAGCGTCATCTCACGTGAGCTTCTCCGCATTTCGATGAAGGGACAATCTAGTTGGGGAAGTCACGTGGGAGAGTTGGAACATACTGTCGAACTTTACCGCTCATCTAAAAAAGGTGTGAAGACACTATTTCTAGCCAATACAGTGTATTTCATTTCCAACATATATTTACGATGGGAAGGAACGACTTAAGTGAAAGTTTGGTAGCACAGAATTATATTATTACAGTGAAATCTTATATATTAATACACAGTAGCCATTGGATGTACTATTTCGGGGTGCAAGGGCCACTGAATGCCATTTTGCAAAGCTGCCAACGCCCTCTAGTCGCATTTCCTGCCCATTTGGGCTTGCTGATTCTCCTTTTGCACGAAGCTGTCCTCCCTTGGTAAGCGATATGTACCCCCTACTCTATCCCAGAAGGTCAGGAACTGCCCATAGTTGTAGTTGAAGTACAAATGGTGCATCGTGTGGCATGCCGCCCCATTGACCACCACAGACTCCGAAAGATACTCAGCGTCATCTATCACTGGTTAGAAATAACGTATCACCCGCTGAAAACGCATGGTACACTCACGAATCAACACGGTCCAAAGTGTGACAAACACAAAAAGGCTCAGGTAAGCAACCTTTTGTAGCGGAAAGAGGAATGGAAAGATATGATATGGGAGACTCTGCGACCACCCATCCACAGGGTGAAAGGCATAGCTCGCGAACGGCGTTGGAACAATCCATTTGTGATGTGGCTTGTGTAGCCAGCGGTAGACGGGCGGATAATGCAGCCACCTATGGATCCAGTAAATCCCGCAGTCCGTGAAGCATACGAAGAAAATGTATTGTAGCCACGTGTATTCACGGAATGGAGCCTCGTGGGAAAAGTCATATAATTTAGACCATCCGCGTATCTCCGCTAAAAAGAAGGGAGTAGTGAGGACGGCTATCACGGGTATTGCGCTCACTCCTTGCTGAATCTCGAGGCGGATCTGATTGGGAAGGAAATGGGGATGACGGGAGAGTCGTTTATCGAACATCGTATGGTAGACAATTGTGCTGCCAACGAGGTACATGGCGAGTGCGAAGATCCTGTAGTGCGCATAATCATCAATTGTTTGTATCGATGAACCTCCCGAACAAAAAAGTGGTACCATGAAATTAGAAATAAGGACATTGCCTGTCGTACGATATTATCGCGCTTCCAGAGGCTCGCATCGACGTAAGGTGACGGCTCTAGAGGGACATAGAGGCCGACATGTTTGTTATAGTTGTGCCATGTTCCTGCATCATATGGACTTGGATTGGGAGCTGGCAAAATTGAGGTGTATAATCGGTCAAACACAAAGGTGTCGAGAACATCGAGAAGCACGTCCATCCTGGGATAGATAGTAAGGCAAGCCTAGGTAAACAAAAAAAAGAGCGCTTTGATATTTGAGACAGGAAACAAAGCGTGGTAGAGGCGCTTCATCTTTATGTTCGGGAAATCCCTACACAGAATTAGGGTTGGGGTAATCCCCACCTGTGGGAAATCCCTACAGCGGGAAATACCTACCTCGGGAAATACCCACAGCGGAAGCACTCCCAACGCTACCTCACGAATGTAAGGGTTCGGCACGTCTCAAACCGAGTGGGTTGATGATGGCTAATGATTTCGACTATAGCAAAGCTAGTCCTTGGGCTTAAAAAGGGTGCTCTATCATGCCACACCCGGTGTGCCGGGTAGGTCAATGTATTGACAACACCATCGGAGAAACTCATTGAGTTTCCCTAGATCATCTGTGGCAGCGCTGTCGAGGTATTTCGGAAGATTTGTAGAGTTTTGGCTAGCAATGCTGAGTGTCACTGTCAGGAGCAGCCAAAGCTCTTCCGCGTGTTTTGGATACCCTAGGAGCAACAATTTCTCGTTGCTTGGGTCGTTATACACCCGATTCCATATTTGTTTCCAATTGTCGGCGGCGCGTCCTATCTTCTCTAGCGGTACAGTCCCGAAAAAATCGGACCTGGCTAGGAAAGCTAGGGAATTCAATGCTGTAATCGTGGTCTCAGCAGTGACTGTGACAAAGATTCAGAGTAGAACGTACAATATATCAGAATTAAGAGGTGCTCGGCGGAAAGTGAGAGCTTGGAAGGTAGTGAACCGGTGCCGTGGTTATCGAGCAACAGGCGAACTGCTTCTCTGATGGAGGGCAGCGGGAGCTCTGAGCTGTAAGCCTGAGCGAGTTGACTGAAGTCAGACGCACTTTCTGCTTCCCATAACTCTGTCCTCCACGGAAAGGAACAATCCATCTCGAAGATAGATATAGTTGGGCGGTTTTTGGAACAGAGTGTTAGAAATCCATCGGCGAGGTATGCCCATGATGCAAGGCGAATGCAGATTTCCTCTGACACTAGTTCTCTCCATTGAATAATACCACCATCGCAAGACGCAGGAGGTATCGTTCGTTTAAGGCCAAAAATGCCCATACATCGCATAAGAGATATCAAACTTGGATGTCGGATGATTCGAATGCGGCGCCTTGTTTCAATATTTTCTTGTCCAAATTGAAGCATTTCAATGATTAGTGCAGATTGCACGAGTTGGATTGTAGAGAATTGTCGTGTGATGTTGTTCTTTGGTGCAGCACATTGTGTCGACAAGGCTGTTATTTCCCGAAATATGTGCTCCTCAGCAACATCAAGAAGACCGGGCAAGGAGGCCGAATTTCCAGACGGGCCACTATACGCAGCGCCAGTCAAGAATATTGAGAGCATGAGCGGGTTGGAGACATTTCCCGGGTCAAAGGTAGGGAAATGCACAACCGGAAGGTGCCAATGGAGGGAGTGGAAGAAAGCCGTGATGAAGGTAGCAAGATTGGAGACGGTGAAGAGGGGAGCTAATTGCGTAACGTCGTGTAGGGGTAGCGTACCGCTATTATCGCTGAGTCTCATTGATTTCGAGGTCTCAATCAGTTCCAGCATTAGCTCGTTGAGCTGCTCCGAAAGTTTCGTAGGGCTAGGACCGTAAGATAGGAAATCAAAAGGAAGAAATTCGTCTGTGCTTAAAGGAGGACGAAAGAAGGTGTCAGCTCCTAGAAGGTCACCGAAGCTAGCTGCCATAGAATTGAGGGGGGTGAGTGCATCTTCGAGGTGAGAGTATAAGGATTCGAGGTTTCTTCGGATAGAACATTCTGCAGTCGTCCCAATTGCGAGCCTATCTTTTTCGACACAAGGGTCGGTAAAATGGCGAAGAAACGAGAACTGTGAGTCGTTCTTTGATAATAATGGCTGTGTCCGTATCAGTGACAACGGGGACGCGTTCATCGAGCCAGGGCTACTCAAGGAAAGTCCTTGGTGTGACTCGTATGTGCATTGCTGTCTAAGCGAGCAGCAGCGAGAACATGGTGAGCTCTTATCGCATGATCTTTTCATGGAGAAACACTGATCACAAGACTGCCTTTTTCTCCCAGGCTTCGCTGCCGGAACAGGCTGTTGATTGTATTTGATTGCACATGCTTTGCTATGTCGTCGAGCAACTTCCCTATAGCAACTTTGGTTTAGGGATGGTCTCAGACCCTGAAAGGTTATAGTACGTACGATTTGATGAAGGACTTTTTGCAAAATGGGCATGCAGCAGCAGCTTGGCCAGTATCTAGTACATGGTTATTCCCGGACAGCTCAGTAAGCACAGTGCGAGACTAACGAGTCACTTCGTGGCGCTGTAAATGCGCTTTTCTTTGGTAGGTCTTGTCACAATGCGAGCACCGGAACATGGTTCCATCGTCTAATTTCCGAACAAGCACATTGGCTTGAATTGGGCCTTCGAGTGGAGATACGGAGTGCATGCATGATGCTTCTCCTGGCGCTGGCAGACTATCGGGGCAATCATGTGATGCCAATAGCTTAGTCAGCCAACCAAGCTTCGAGGGCTTGATGAAGCTACAACCAGGCACACAACCTGCAGAGGGGTCAATTTTTGGGTGTTTCTGTATTAAACGGTTTCCCTGGCCATGATGTCTTGCGCCTTGACGGCTCTGGATCCTGGTAGATACAACGAGGCTGTCCGGATGCGGTCTACCTCCCCCACCATCAGCTCTAAAAGGAGAACCAACTTATGGAGACCCATCAAGGCGCGATGTTGATTCACCAATAGAGTCCAATCTACGTTGGGTTTGACTCTCACTAGGCCAAGTGGTGCTGAGCTGAAAATTTCTTGGAATCATTTCATTGGCGCCCCGCCCATCGTGGGCTGTTTAGTGCAACAACAAACCGCGGATCCTTGGAGCCTAACACATTCACAGCTGAGCTTCAGACTTACTTCCGCCCTGAACGCTCCCCCCTCTCTCTTCATAACCAATTGATCCCATACAGAGACCAAAAATCAATATAACCATGGTCGCCGAACATCTGACCATCAGGAACTTGACTTCCACGCCAATTGTGCTGAAGCGTATCGAACGCTTTCGTGCCCCTGAGAAGCCTCGTGATGTCGATATTGGGGCTTTGGCAAAGAACTTCACAAGACTCGTCACCAATGTCACCCGCGCTGAAGCGCCTGTTGCTTCAATTAACAATGACACCAAGCCGTTCGAACACAAGGACGTCGATATCCGTATTGAGCCTTTCAAGACAGTCAAGACGGAGCTCCGGTCTCACATTGACTCCGACAAAGAGAGAATCCGCTGGGTTTTCGAGTCGAAGGGCGAGAAGCATCAGATCCAAACCCCGGTGCCCACGACCGAAACCGCCAGCATGAAGCCCTTGACCAACGACGCAAAGCTCAGGTTCACTGGCATCTACTCGACAGCTGAATCTCATCTCGCCGTGTTCTCTTCGGCCAATTTGAATGCGTGGATGAGAGAGCTCAAAGACGACACCTTACTATCCTCTCTTTCCATCCCAGGAACGCACAACTCTCCAACGTGCCATGTTGCACCACCGTCTGTTCGCTGCCAGGCCGTTAGCCCCCGGGAACAGCTCAAGAACGGTGTCCGCTTCTTCGATATCCGCGTCCAGCCCAAATTCCCAGAAGACGCTTCCAAGGACGAGCTTGCCCTCGTCCACAGCACATTCCCCATCTCACTAACGGGAGACAAATACTTCCGTGACCTCATGCGCGAAGTCAACGACTTCCTCGAACATAACCCCTCTGAAACCCTCATCATTTCACTCAAGCGCGAGGGGCCTGGCAAGCACACCGACGAGCAACTTAGCCGCATCCTGCGCGACCACTACTGCCGCGAAGGAAGTAAATGGTACACCGATCCCAAGATCCCAACTCTCGGTGAAGCCCGCGGCAAGGTTATCCTCGTCCGCCGGTTCAACATGCTCCCGGAGCTCAACGAAGTCCACGGCGGCCGTGGCTGGGGCTTAGATGCCACAGGGTGGGCCGACAACTGCGCAAACGCAACCTGCCCCAGCGGGCAAATCGTCATCCAGGATTTTTACGAAGTCCTCGAAACCGAGAACATCGATAAGAAAATTCAATACGTCCGAGAGCACTGTCAGCGGGCAAGCGAGGCCTGCTACCCCTTCGGTGTGCTCCCAGGACCCAAGGCGACAAAGGCACACCCGTTCTATGTCAACTTCCTCAGCGCGAGTAACTTCTTCAAGCTAGGGACTTGGCCTGAGAAGATTGCGGAGAAGCTCAACCCGGCGACGGTGGATCATCTTTGCCGGAGGCACGGTGGAAAGGAAGGCACAGATTGGGGCACTGGCATCCTTGTTACAGATTGGGTTGGTCTCGATGGGGATTGGGATCTTGTTAGGGCTATCGTGGGTTTGAATGCGAAGCTCATGGTGCGGCAGAGGAAGCAGGAGAATAGTCCAGAGAGGAAAGACAATCATGACCGGAAGTAGATGCAGACTATTTTATGTCCCAATTGATTACCACGAGAGAAGAGATATACCGGTAGATGAGCCAATTCGATTATTTTGAGCAACTACCTGGGCTCACAGGAATTGCCATGTAGAAGAAAGCAGTTTGTCAGGGCTAAGCCAATAATTTTCTAGTAATCATGATCTTTATAGAAGATATCGAAAAATACAGGTATTATTATACACGCAGAATTCAAGAAAGCTAGCCGGCTAACTTGTTAGTCTGCCTTCTTCTCTCCAGAGGCTTCCTTCTGTTCATCTTCCAGTTGCGTTCTCCGACCCTCAAGAGTGAAGTATAGACTCTTACCAGCTCCCTCCAGAGCATTTGTGATGCTAGATCCCATGCTCTGCAGGGCCATGACGAGTTGCGAGCGCAAGCCATCCATGCCACCTTCGATGTTTCCAACCCATTTGGCCTGGTCAACGTCAAACACCTTGTCATCCATGCGCGCAGCGAGAATGTTCAACTTGGTCAATCCATTCTGGACACCAAAATCATGCCAGTCGGGGTTTGCTTTTCGGGTCGGCGCAGGGTAGCCAAAGGCCTTGGGGGCCAGGATGGACATGGCTGCCTTTAGGTGCTCCGGGGACATTTGTGGGATAGAGAGCACAGCGATTGGTCCTACAAGAAGGGTGGACAGCTCATGTTTGCCATTTGTCTTGCGAATAGCTTGTTGAGCGGCACACGACAGATCGTGTGTCAGAGTAGGGTCGTCTCGGGAATTGGAGAGCGAGATTTCGGCGGAGGTCTGTGTAGCAGGATCGACTGCGGCGGGCAACTTGCCCTGCTCCAGTGTTGTTTGGCTCGGCCGGAAATATTCCACGATGCGCAGCGCGACGTCGAAGATACTGGTTTGGATAATTTGGACTTTGATATGGGGGGCTAAGGGCGGCGCGTTGCGACCCTCCGCGGCGATCTTCGCGTCAACTTTTTGCATCGCTTTGCTCAATTCTCGCCGGATGGCAGCCCATTCCACTGACTTGAGGTTATCGTGCTGCATAAAAACCATCAGCGGGCTTGTGCGGATGAGCGAGGTGTATTGTCGGAGAAGCTGGGAGCGTCGGTTCTCGGGGCTTCGATATGAAGGAGGCTGGGAAGGGTGGAAATGGGCGATTGGTGGCGTTGAAACGGTAACCTGCTCGATCGAGGGGGCAGGAACGGTAGCTGTTGCAGTGCTTGCATATCGAACGGCCGCGGGGATTTCGAATTGGCAGAGGATTCGTTGACAGCGAATCAGTTGAGGAGCCCGGGCGCTTGAGAGACGAACCCGGGGAGGCATTGTGGCGGAATTGAGAGTGAAATTTGCAAAGCTCTGGTATACAGTACGATCTTGGTATACACCGGACAATGTGTATGCCCCCTCTAGGAAAATCGCAGGCTGCTAGCAACGATGCCTTTGAGAACCAGACAAGACAAAAATCATATGGGCAACCAAAGCCAAGGTCCCAAACAAGACTAGCCCCGTCTTAGGGCGGTATGAAATTCTGCTCAGAGCTGTTGTTCCGAGCCTTGCCTAAAGGGGTAAATATGTGTCACCGACGATCTCCAATAGTTGGGACCAAATTGCATATATAAGGCAATTCTTCGCCCGGTTGAAGGTTCTAGGACTTGGGTCATCGCTTGCAAAAGTCACTTGACTATCCATATCTTCCACTGAGCTCCAATGGCTTCCCCAACCCGCCAAAAACCGGAGAGCATCTCCATTAGTCCCCTCCTCAAGAAGCTTGCGTACCCCGCGTCCGAGGTCACTGTTGAAGCATCGGAAATCGCGTCCGCGTTCGCATTAATTTTCGAAGACCGTCTCTCAGACGTCCAGACTGCAGCTCTTCTTACACTTTTGCATTCGACTCAGCTTGACAAAGATCCCGAAGTCATCGCGAAATGTTCTCACAGAATGCGGGCGGCCGCTCGCCAAGTCGACAAAGCCGCTTTGCAGAAGGCCATTCAATCTCGCGGCAAGTCAGAGGGAAAGTACAGAGGCGGCCTGGTACGTCCTGTTCCTGAATCAAACCGCTGTCAACCGGTACTAATCTGAGGCTTGTCTTGTAGTGCGACATTGTCGGTACCGGTGGTGATTCACATTCCACCTTTAACATCTCAACGACCTCATCCATTCTCGCTTCCCCTCTTCTCGTCGTGGCCAAGCACGGAAACCGCGCGCAAACATCGTTCTCCGGATCAGCAGACGTCCTTCAAGCCGTCACTCCCGTCCCTCCCAAGATCACTGCCATCTCCGCCGATAACCTCAGCCAGGTCTTTGCCGCGTCTAATTACTCTTTCCTGTTCGCGCCAAATTTCCATTATGGTATGCTGTACGCAGAACCTGTGCGTCGGCAGCTTGGCCTACGGACAATTTTCAACCTTATGGGGCCTCTTGCAAATCCCGTAGACTGGGCTATCGAAGCACGTGTGGTTGGTGTAGCCTACCAGGCTCTTGGACCCGTCTTCGTGGAGGCTTTGCGTCAAAATGGAGCCAAGAAGGCACTCGTTGTTTGCGGCGAGGAAGATTTGGACGAGATCAGCTGTGCTGGAAAGACAAACTGCTGGCAGCTCACCGAAGTACCGAACTCAGATTTCGACGAATCACGGGCGGATGATGAGGATTATATCGAGGAGGTTCCACGCACAATCGCCAAGTTCGAGAAGTTCTCAATAGAGCCCGCTGATTTCGGATTACGAAGCTACCCGCTCACTGAAGTTTACGGAAGGAAAATGCCCAAGGACAATGCTGCCAAGCTCATGCAAATCCTGAGAAACGAGCTGCCGCGGGATGACCCCATCCTGAGCTTTGTGCTTATGAACGTGGCCGCTCTTTTGGTGACCTCAGGCATCTGTGACGCAGACATCTCCAACATGGGCCCTGGCGACGATGGCCAGGTGATCCCAGAGCGCGGCCCAGGCGGCGGCCGCTGGAAGGAAGGTGTCCGACGTGCGCGCTGGGCAATCGAGAGCGGCTCCGCCCTCAAATGTTTCGAAGAATTTATTGAAGTGTCAAACAAACTTCAATAGATCATCTTGACCACATCATTTCGGGATTCTTTCTCCTCTTTCTGGTCCTCATATGTTGATCCGACTTACGGCATTCAGTTTTGGGAGTACTTTGGATCTTGAACGGAACAAAAAAAAAAGTTATTGGGTATATAAGTATCATGCCGGACCATATCACGATGAAATATCTCCCAAGCAAGCTCTGCCCATGGGATCAACCAAAGCACACTCACATAAGCTCACTTGTATAGGATTTCTCCATGCGTAGATTGTTTGTAATTGCGACACTGTATGCTTCCCTTCACGCTTAAATTCCAACTCCCAAGCGCCACCAAATGCACATAAAAATCATAACGGCGACCAAACCCTTAAAATCCATCACACCCTCTATCGAGCCTCGAACTGAACCATGCTACACACGCAGAAAACATCAGCAGCCCATTCAACCCACACCGCAGCCCGCACGAAATTCGAAATTCGAAAGCGAAAAAAAAAAAAAAAAAAACTCACCGCTTAGTCCTCTCCTTGTACAGCACACGATGTCCGCACTCCTTGCATCGGATCTGGTCTCCTCGCTTCAAAGAAACACGAGCGTTGCATTCACCGCATAGGTAGGCGACAAGGGGGCCGTCCAGGGAGCTTGCGCCGAGGTTGTCGTTGCTGAAGGCGTTGCCTCCACCGAGGGAGGGGACTTGGTAGGCTTCGCGGGACATGGTTTGTTTAGATATTTATTGCGAGTTGCTTCGTGAGCGGCGGTGGCGATGAAGGTCTCGTTTGAGTCGAGGAGCGATGAACAGACTTTGGAGAGTGGCTGAAAGGTGCTGACGGTGTTATCAAGCAGCGGATGATTTCTTTCAGTTTCGTGGCTCGATGCTCTGGACCTTCTTGCGGATGAGTCAGCGTAGTTCAATTTATAGCATCACGTGGCATTTGACCTATGATTGGTGAAATTTTACCAGGCACAATCTATACAACTGCAGGCTATCATTTCAATTTGAGTTGAAATAGAAATAGTTGTAGTGGGTGGCTGACAAGGAATAAACTAAGTATTATTGAGAGTTACAATTACCGCGACATAAGAGCCTAAACATCTCCTATTTATTCCGAGCCTCATTTCAATGCGTACCACATCACAATATACACGCTCGAGCCCCAGTTAGTAGAATTTACCTCTTATCTCCTTTTTGGCGGCAGAAGCGCATCAATAGGTTGCCCATCTATCCTCCCGCCTGTAGTGATATGGAATATCTCAGCCTCGCCGGTACCGGTGAAGAAATCTGCCATCCATTCGACCACAAACATTGCATAGTTTGTCCACTCAAGGCCTGGAATTGTTGTTTGAAAAGTGCTACAAGGAGAGAAGTATGTTAGCTAGGCGCTAAGTAAACCCGGCAAAGATAATGAGGTAACATACGCATATCCGAAGCCATGCAGAGCATTATTGGCATATGTGATGGTCCCGTCCAGGGTAAGAAAGATGCGGTCTTCGGCGTCGTTGGTGAATATTAATCTGTTCTCATAGTGCTAATAGCAATTATTAGCATAGAGATTGAGATACGGAGGTATGTGTGTTGATGGTGCGAGATACCGTATACTCTCCAGTCTCCGAGGCAAGCAAAGTCTCTGTAGCGCCAGTGATGTTCCCAACAATCTCCCCATCCCACAACCCGGTGATTGTGCCACCAATGTTGGGAACTGCTGCAATTCCGCCGCCCCCAGGTATAGATACGTTGACAGGTAGATAGGTCAGAAGCTGGACCTGGAAGACGGGTATAGCGATAGGAGCGCGGAACGTGCCGTTAGTTTTGGTGGCCAAAGCACTGACCATCAAGGCGAGGAGGGAAACTAGGGAGATTAACATGGTGGAGATTGTGGTATTGTGAAAGGGTGCAATTGGTGTGAATGAAGAGTATACGCAGAGAGTTGCTGGGGCTCTTATATGCAAAATGTCGCTCTATGAGCGCAAGAGTATACCCATTTCGGCAGTTAGCCTGGACTCTTGGCTTATGGCTTATTTAGCTCAGCCTCCCGTGTTTAGTCTTGCCAAGTTCTTGGGTTTTAGGGCTGGATGTATTGACTTGCGGCTGAGCACCCCCAGCGCGCGAATTGAGGCCCAATTCGGAAGGGCGACGACCACTAAGGCTTCACAACTGAACTGTTCCTGCGCCAAGCGCAGTGGTACGAGTTGAATTGCGTTTGAATAAGTGGTGATCGGCAGCGTCTCATATACAGCAACATTCTGCGCAGTCTTGGAAATTTATAACTTCCATCCGTCTCACGTATCGCCAAGCAATTGCTACCTGCGAGTGAAGACCAAGTTCAAGTCGCCATAGTAAAAGACAAAATTGTCCTTTGCATTTCCAAGAAATCGAGATCCGTCCTCCCCTGGAGCCAGCTTCACATCGAACTCCATAATAAGTCGAGCTACGGTGGTGCGCATATTCATCAGGGCTAGTGGTCGCCCGATGCAGTTGAACGGTCCTGAATAGTACAGGTTAGTATGTAACAAATTTTCCTTGACCATGATTTTGAATACCAATGCTGAACGGTGCAAAAGCCGACTTGTCCTTGACCAGTTCAGGCGCTTTATACCATCGCTCGGGGATGAACTCAAGCGGTCTCTCATACGCCATTTCCGCTATACACGTTGTCAGCTTCACTGTTACTGTCAATGTTATCAGATACATACACCGTGCCAGGGCATAAAGAGGACAATATATGTTCATTCCACCCGGAATATGTGTTCCATCAATAACAATTCCCTCCGGAGGTGTTAGACGTTGCAACGCGGAAGGAACTGCTGGGTACAATCTCAGCGCTTCATTGATAACGCCGGTCAGATGGTCCAGATGGGCGATCTTGGAGTGGAAGAACTCGCAGTGTGGCTGGTCTTTCTCCATGTATGGGGCCAGCTCCGCGCGCAGCTTCTCGATTTCTTCTGGCTTGCGAACAAGCTCATAGAAAATCGCGGACAACGCCCCAGATGTGGTGTCACTAAGTGCTTGTTAACAAAGGCGTTAGGACAACGGTACCAAGGGTTGAGATACCTTCCAGCAATAACGATGAGTCGAGCGTCCCCGTAGAGTAAGTTTTCTTCCTCTGGAGTAATTTTAGTGATGCCTCTTCCCTTCAACGGCACAAATAATGACGAGCTAATATCCGGGATCTCAGGGTCATTCTATTGCAAAATCAGCACATGAGCCTTCAGATCTATGAGCCCACCAGAACTAACCTTGAATCTTTCCATCAACTGCTGCCCGCAGAATTCCATAAACTTCTGAAAGTCGCTCAGCGCGCCCGGGATCCTTGTTAACAGTAAAGCTGCCCATACGGGAAGACAAAGCCCGACAAAGTTCGTGGTCGCATTCAGTAGTCGGATTGCCCAGTGGTATTCTTTGCGCTCGATGCTTCCGAAGCCCTTACCAAACGAAAGGTCCCCCATGACATCAAAAGAGTACAAGTTGAACCACTTCTTCACATTAACCGGCTGGCCCTCCATCTCGGTGAACCGATCGACCAATTTCTTGCGGTAGCCTCGAACTCGCTGTTCATACCCACGGATCAACTTGTCGCTGAATGCGCCACTCCAGACACGGCGTCGCACATGATGCTCCTCGGGGTCGCGCATCAGCTGCAGCGATATAGATGGTCGGGTCAAGTCATAGGTTGTCCCCTTGATGCACCGCGACCCGGGTCCGTAAACAATCTCAATCGCTTTCGGGCTAAGGACAGATAGATCGGAAGAGCCTATGCGGGCGAACGAGCCGTATCTCTGGTGTAGTTCGACCAGCTTCACGTGTAGATTATTGTTCCTGAGCTGTAGTGACAGCCAGAAGGCTGAAATACGTGCACCGGATGGGCCGGGGAACTTATTCAAAGGATGCAGAAATAGGCGATAAACAAGAAGGCTTCCGTATAGGCCTAGCAGATAACTGCCAATTAGTTCTGACACCGTAGTCAGGGCTGTAATCCATGCGACTTTTTGAGTATATGAGAGGGCAGCAGTCGCTCCAACAACGGTAGTGAAAAAGAGCTTGAGGTACAGTGGCCCATAGAGATGGTGCTCTCCTTTATTGAAATATACCACATGCGAGAAGACACCGGCCAAAGTTGTGCCAGCATGAGTTGAAAAGAGAACCATAGCTGTGATGAACAGCTTCAAACTAGGAATAGTAGTATTGTGTGTCCTTGCGCCGCCTCCTAATATGTAGGAATGCTAGCCATAGAAATACTAACATGTTTTTAGGCCATGTCATCGTTCACGGGGCGTCTGCGTAAAACAATGCAATCAATTCGACAGCCCACCTTCCTCTTCGAGTCATGGATCCCTGTCTCGATGTCGTCTGGCCATTGCGCCAAATGTCTGGGCTACAGTAACTAGCGGCCCCAGCGGCCGCAAGAATGAAAAGTGTCGAGCAGCCGAATTTAAGTGGCCATTGGGATTCCACTTTGATTCCAATCTTCCTACTAGAGGTAGCAGTAATATATACTTCACTATGGCGAGCAGTCGCGGGCTTGAACTCGTAGTATTTGTCGTGGAGTTGTTTTCCTAAAGCAATTTCTTGCACGCACGGAGACGGGACTATGTACCTCAACCTGCAGAGCGGCTAACCGCGTCGAGTTACGCTGTACGAACACCCAGATAAGCTTTCAGTTTTATGTTTTGTTTTTGAGAATTCTTCTTACAAAAAGTCTATATAAAAATTCATGATTTCTAGCCATATAAGATCGGTCCGTGAAGACCGATGACTCCATTTGAAGACACCAGCCAATACACTCCGTCTGTGATTAAATCCTGTGTCAGATGCCGCGCAAGAAAAGTCAAAGTGAGTCTGTTGCCTCGAGATGATATGATCTTTGCTTAGTAGTTCCCAAAGTGTGATCTGAAAGTACCACATTGCTCTGCATGCCAAAAGCACGGCGAACCTTGCAATATCACTGAATATGTGGCCTACCCATACTCGCTGGTTGCGAGTCTTCATTCCAAGGTCAAAGAACTTGAGCAAAAGCTCCAGTCATACCCCGGGCAACTTTGCCCTGATTCGAGCAGCGCTCGCTTGGGAGATGCACATACCCAATTGGATAACTCAGAAAGGCCAATATGGTCAGTCGATGTCAGCAAGGAGGCTGAAGAAGTTGGAGTGTTAGCAATCGGATTCGGGGATCGCTATTCGGAGAAGAAATACGGTAGGCATATCTACTGGACGCCAGTTTACGAAATCTGACTGACCCAAGTCGGTACTCAGTCGGCGCTGCCGCTGGATCAACATTTGCACGTATATTCTTCAAGCAGGTGGGGCTATCTCCGTCTTCAGATGTGTCTAGCAGATTTGAATATCAGGACGATGCGTTGGTTTCTGTGGCATCTATGCCCACAAAAATCGTCTCGGCGCGCCTACTTTCTATCTACATCGCACGGATCCATCTCTGGTGGCCTTTCATGAACCTCCGCTATATCCGAGGCTGCTTTCAGCAAATGTACCAGAAACCACGAGAGACTCAAAACTTTGAGAGATTCATCTTTTTTATTGTTTTGGCTTTGGCCTCTGATGAAGCTCGCCAGGATCATCCTGATTTGTCTATGCTGGATCTCAACAGCCCACAAGAGTACTTTCAGACTGCGCTGCGTTATTTTACGAGATTTCATGATCATCCCCGCGATCTACCAGGTCTGCAGGCTGTCTTACTCTTAACGCTGTGGATGTTGAATTCCGTATCCTGCAACCATGGTAACGATCTCTCATCTCACTCGGTATGCAATGTCCGTCGCACTAGAACTGGGTATTCATCGGCACAACCCGTCGTGGAACTTCAGCCCGGAGGAGCTGAAGCTCCGATAGCGTACATGGTGGTCTGTTTACAATTTGGAGAGGTGAATACTAGCATACTTGACAATAAAGTTCCTGCTGACACAATCATAGATTTATAGCGCTTGCCTCTGGAAGGGTCCTGTCCGTTCGTGATCAAGCCATTGACACGCCACTTCCATCCTTCATCAGCAGCCTAGACCAGCTCTCCAGCCATGAAACGAAGGCTGCGCCTCTTTTCCAATCTAAATCAGTCTGGGTCTTCACTCAGATCATCGAGCTTCGCCAGATTGCCGGCCGGATCCTAGAGTCAACCTACATCGCCAGAGACCAACATGGTCGATTCAAATCGCTCAGCTTCCAAGATCTCTGCTATAGCTCGGATGAGTTGCATCGCCAGCTTGACAAATGGAAAGCTGGACTCGATGTTGAGGAAATCTCTTCGCGCAGAGAGTATAAAATACTGAAGATCGAATACTATATGTTGCTTCTACACCTGAATCGTCCGTCGCCCAACATACCTTATTCGTGCCGAGTCCAGTCTGATTTTCTGTTACTCGCAACATGGCAATTTTCCTTTCTTCAGCAGAGAGGAACCACGCGCTAGCGGGGCTATCAGGCAAGGCGAGGATGACCACAACACCCACCAACATAGTCACGGCACCTATAAATGAGGAAGATATACTTTGCCGATTTTGTTAGTCTACGGCACTTATTCAGTGGGAAAGAATGCTGCCAACCTTCCATGTCGATAGACTCCCATTGATATGCCCAATTGCGTAGCTCAGAATGCCACCGAACACGCCGGTAAAAGGATTGTACCAGAAGACTGTTCAAAGAGGTTGTTCTTCGCGTCGCTACCATCGTGTGTTGACAAGTAGTAGGCACGGCAGCAAAGCGGCTTCGAAAATCCCCAGGAAGAACCGAACTGTGGCTAAGCCGGCAAAGTTGAGGCAAGCAGCAAGTAGACATAAGCACGCACCCCATGCTATCAGACAGCTGCCGGAATAAACACCGATGGGAATCTTCGTGATGAGCCAGAGGTTTGGAACCTGCATGGCGAGGTAGCCAAAGTAGAATATGATCCCGAGCCAGCTGTATTGTTGGCCAACTAGATGAGTATCCGTCCGCAGTCCAAAGATAGCAGCATAGGCAAGAGCATTCTAGAAAATGGGTTAGCACTGGTCTTCCCACCAGCAAAAAGGTTGTGAAGAGAATTACCTTATCAAGAAAGGCGACTGTCATTGCGATGACAATTAATGGCATTACCACGAGATCGATCTTAAGGAGGACATGTCGGAATTTGGAGGCAGGTATCTCTGTATTGAGATGTTCATGTTGAAGGTCACCGAGAACACTCGCCGTGGGTATCTCTTAGCCTTTCTCTGTCTCAGGTGGGGAACTGTCCATGTTGATGGAGCACTAAGGTTGTAGAGAATAACAGGAAAAACACGGCCAAAAATTATATGAATGAGGGCAAACAGAAACACGCCGTTCTCTTGGTTTGGATTCCAGTCTCGTCAGATGGACCTCGAGTAACTCCTGGGTACATGGCACTATAAGAACCTTGGTATACCTTTATACGGCGTTGGAATTGAGTCGTTGCCATTTATCCATTTATTGCGTTATCGGGTTATTTCAGATTTATTCCCCAGAACGCGAAGCTAGAACAGAGGTCTGGTATCTCTTATTCGACGTCTCGGTGTGGACCGAGAAGTCGATGGAGATCATCTCGCTATAGACTGAGAAATTATTCGGCCTCTGGCGAGATGGTAACCAATAACACCCCCCTGGCCAGTGGGTCCTCTTATCTGTCAACCGTTTTTAGCGCACAGGTTCTCCATATGGTCGGTGTCCACCGAGGATATTCTGCGCATTTTTCTCGGTTCACTGCGAGACAAGGCACGAGAGCGGAGACTATCAAGGAACAGTGGGTATGGCCGCTGGGAGTTGACCGGGCCAAGGGGGTTCATATATGGCGTGATGGACAAGCACTTTTTCTAAACCATGCCCTCCAATACACTTATCGAGATGAGCTCATCAGAAAGGAACAGGAAGGGGGCCACCCATGCGACGGTTCCAAATGAGAAGAACAAGAACATTCTGGTGAGTTATCAGGAGACGAGTTGACAATTTCTGATCTGACAGTTCTTAAGATTGGAATGCGAGATGGGGTCAGCGGGACATTTAATCTTGTCCGGAAGCAAGACGCTGTGGCCTCTGTATTCGACTCAAACTTCCTAATTGGAGATGGAATCTGGGTAAGTGGTATCGATAATCGGTGCCTCTCTAACGAAGCAATGTCGCTAAATGGGTATACAGGAAGGTATCCGCGCCAGAAATGGACGGATCCAATTTGCCAAAGACCACATCAATCGTCTGTTCCAGCCAGCAAAAGCAATGTTTATGAACCTTGGATTATCCAAAACACAATTGCTGGATCTCCTCCACAGAACCCTGGACGAGAACGGCATGTCAAACGAGGCACATGTGCACATTCGTTTGGTTGTAAGCCGGGGACTGAAATCCACGCCGTACCAGAATCCATCCGTGAACATTGGCCTACTTTTGATCGTTATGATTCCAGAGGTCAAGGCCACAGATCCAAACGTCAAGCAGCAAGGGTTGCGACTGATCACTTCTCATATCCGCCGAGGACCCCCCGATGTCAAGGATGAGATGTGGAACCATATCTCCAAAGTGACTGACGTTCAGGCGTGTATTGGGGCCAATGTAATAAGCGCTGACGAGGCGCTGATGCTTGATCTGAATGATTTGTGAAGACTTGCAATTCAACCAACTTTTTCATCGTTCGAAATGGCGAGGTTTGGGCTCCAACCAAAAATAATCAGATGCAAGGGATCACACGCCAGAAATCGATTGACGTCTGTCGTGCCAAGGGTATACCTGTTCAAGAACTCGATTTCACCTTGACCGAGGTGCATGGCGCGGACGAAGCTTTCTGCACGGGAACATTTCCTTCTCAGATTCATGTTCGGGAGGTAGATAGATGGTCGACAGATTGGGGATGGCAAAAGAGGGCCAATCACTGAACGGATCCAGGAGCTCTATTCAGAGATGGTAAAGATGGACACTGCCCGCTCCAGAGAAGAGATTCGTAACGAGCTGGAAGCAAACCGGAAATCCAAATTATAGCCCAAGATGAGGAGTAGCACTTCATAGGCAATTAAAGGACAAACAGCAACTCATCAATCTATGCTTAAATATTGGCAATCAGTAGGCAATAGATTGAGGACTGATTGAGTATCTTGAAGCTTTGACGACTCGAGACGCGGTTGGTCAGACGCAGAGTTACGGAGACTACAAAGCCAACAATGCGATAGATACTGATGCCTGAGGCATGCACATACCTATTAGAACCTTGGAACGACGAAGACCGCAACTATGATGTAATCGAGGAGATGCGACAATCGATTCGCACGATTCATGAACCGACTACCAACCCGGCGATCTACTCGGCACATATACTTACTCGGCAAGATCCAATCTCGAGATCGAGCCTGATCGTACTAGTAGGACACTTAAATACTGAAATTTTCCCCAATTCGAACCACCATATCAGTCCCACCTCCAAGGACACTTGTCCTAATTATGCTCCGAATCGCCTGCCCAAGGGCCTCCTTCAGACACTTACTCTCGGTCCGACCCCAGCTGGCATTGGCCCCTCAACCAATTTTGCCTTGGCTCTCTAGAAGCTCAAATCCTCCTCCAATTGCCAGACCCCGTGCCATACACACAGGGCCAAGAGAAATACCCATTAAAATGTCCAATGAACCAAAAGTCGACTTGTCTACCTTCCTCGGACCATCTTTACCGAGTCGCGTATACAAGCTCTGGTTCCAGCACGTACCAGATGAACAGAGTCTAACGCTCCCTACGCACGAGGTGCTCAAGCCATGGTTCACCAAAGATGCAACCTTCGACCTCGAATGCGCGTAAGACATCAAATCCTGCTCGAAACCAAACATGAAACTAACAAAAGCAGAACCCAATTCAAGCCAACTCTTGAAGCTATCAAGCAAGCTCACCCTGAGCCTCAGGCTGAAGCCCAGGCTGAGCAGATACTAGAACTAGTCAAGCCAAGCTCACCACTTGACTGGCTCGGCCTGATCATCTTACTCGACCAACTCCCTCGGAACTGCTACCGCGGCGCAGAATCCGCATTAGTCTTTACATTCTTCGACCCCATAGCTCAGGCTATTACCCTCCGCGCTCTGGAACAGAAGGTCCCGTCCAGCCCGGAGCTACGGTATCGTCTTGCGCTGCGGCACTGGTTCTATCTCCCATTGATGCACTCGGAGGATTTGAATCACCAGGACCTCTGCTTGGAGAAGTACCAGGAGATGGATGAGGATATTCGAAGTCTGCTAGAGGAGACATCAACCAAGGGCCTGGATGGGAGAGAGGTTACGTGTCATAAGATCCTATCTGTGAACAGAGAAGCTGTCAATGCGATATCCGCGCAGAACCTCAGGTTCCAGAAAGAGCACCACGATATAATTGCGCAGTTTGGTCGGTACCCGTACCGGAATAAGGCGTTGAACAGGACGTCAACACCTGAAGAGGAAAAGTTTCTGAGCGAGACGAATATCTCTTTTGGCTAATGTGGCTAGCATCTTTTATCAGTGTCGAATAATCAGATAGGGGCTCTTGTACGTAAATGATAGAAGCAGATAAAATACTAGACAACCTCCAACAAACCAGCATCTGGTACGGAGGGAAAGCGCACATACACATACTGTCAGCCGCTCCTTCCGTTTGTGATGGGTGAAGTAGACGAGGAAGGAGCGACTCTGAATCGAGAGATTACCATTGGGGCAGGCACGTTTGACCGCTCCTTCTGTTTACCGAGTGAGCACAAGTGGAGGAAGAGTTTGTTAGTAAGGAAGGTACGACCAGCGGTCTACCTAAGCATGAAAAGACTCTTTGTTAATTGCCCATCGTGCTGTCCCTGTGCTTTGCGCCAGTATTTTCAGGCTTGATGGACTAGCCCTCGAGGAAACCTGGGCTAGAGAGCATGTCCTAAATCCGACTTGTTCCTCTTGCCCCTAGATAATTAGCCGCATTTACTTAGGTTTCGGCTGTTGTGGGAATCAGGGGTTCATCCCAAGCTTCATAGTTAAATTTCCTCGGGCGAGAGAGTGAGATTACCCGGGCAATGATAAAGATAAATCATAGTAGGGCTTCTGTGCATGGCTACCCAGAAAATGGCTCGTATGTATAACGATAGAAATGCCTAGATGATTCTTATGAGTCTCCCGAATGATAGTCCCTTGGGAGGGTTCTGGAGCATCGAGTTTGCGAAGGAAGTCCCAGTCTTCTCCTGAGAGGGTCTGAATGTGATGAGTAACTTTGGGGAAGTTTTGAAGAGCTCCTTAGGCGAAGAAAGCTTCGTGCCTAAAAAGCCTCAGGGACCACCGGAGATTACACCTTGACTCGCGACCCCATTTCTTTGTCCTAGCAAAGCAGCGATTGGCCCCTCGGATAGTAGTTTCAGCCTCCGTTGGATTCAGGGATTGTGGCGCTAAAACGCTGCCTATTTTAGGCTTGCCTCTAAGCGTTTGCTCCATTATTCGCCGGGCCTGGGCCGCAGGAAAGTGGATATAAAGTCGCGAGCTGGAAGTTTCGACCCAGCTTCCTTCCCTGACTTTTCGAGCAGCGAACACCTGATTGTCTTTCTTGTTTTTGCTGATTCTGTCCCTCATTCTTCGTCAGTCATTCATTCACTCGCTCGTCAATTCTTCCGTTAAAGAACTGAACCAAGTCATTCGTTGAAACCAACATCTATACCACATCCGCTTACAACCCCCAAAGCAACACAACACTCAAGCAAGATGAAGACCACAGTCCTTTCCGCCTCTATCCTCCCCCTCCTCCTCGGAATCGTCTCGGCCCGCACCGATATTGGTGGCTGCGTGTCCTCCGCGACAACAAACCAATGGCACGAAGCTTCCATGATCTGGTACGTCCCTGGCACCGGCGAGATCTGCGACATCCCCGACTGCGGCGGCGGCCGTGCTCCTCCCAAGTACGACAACCCCGCCTGCCCTAACTACACGGGTACTGCGACGTACGAACCCAGCTACCTTCCGGGATACGGTCCCGGCGCCGCGGCTACCACGACTACTGTCCAGCCTACTGAGACTGCACCTCCTGCAGGAGAAACCACTACCATTGAGGACAGCAGCACTAGCAGTGACATTGGGAGTGTTACTATCACAAAGACTTCGACACTTATCACCCCTCCTAGGAGCTCGTCTGTCACAAGCCCCGCCGTGACTCCGAGTGTGACTCTGAGCTCGACTACACGCGGCCCGAGCACGTCTACCACGTCGTCTGGACCTGGTTTTACTGGTGCGGCGGACTCCCTCCGGTACAATGTTGGCCTTGGAGCTGCTGGCCTGGTGGCTGCGTTCATGCTGTGAGCACCGCAGTGGCTTGTTATGTGTCTGTCGCGTTCATTTCTCTGCATACAGGGCATAATTCTAGATAGCCTGTTTTTGTATTCTTCAGGAAGCGGTTTTAGCTTGTGGTGTTTTGTTGCTTTTAGATTGAGTAGAAAATATCCTCGAAGGTTACAATGCATAATCACTTTCCTGCATGGAGGTGTTTCGATCAACTTCCAACACCTTTTGTGTCCTCAAGAGCTGTGCAAGCATTCAAAAGTACTCCATTTGCCTTTCTATAACTTTCACCTGCGGATACTGCTGAGGAGATTCCAAAAGCCCATTCGGTGGCCCTCAACCGCTCCTTGAACAATTTCCAGCACCCTCCTCCCCTTCAAAGACTCAATCATTGCTTGTACTTCAGGACTGAGGTATGTGGAAGGGGACCTAATGAGTTGATGACCTCTGTATCTTGCGTAGGGTCAAGAATCTGTACGGAGTACTTAATTTTGCCTGCGCTCAAGGGTCTGACATAAGAAGGAAACTGGGTGACTGCGGTGCTCAATTACTTCCACCCTACCGCCGTCACACGAGGCTGACAGTCTCTGAGTGACTTTCTGTGAGATCAATATCCATCTCCTGCTCGCATGTCGTCACTTCGTCGCGCATTCTATGAAATGCTTCGTGTCCTCGAGGCCAGTTGATCACTTCCGTACAATAAACACCCCCCAAAACAGGGACTCAAGCATGCTGGCTTAGATTCCAGGAAGCTTCGGGATTAGACACTGTGCACTGGAAGCCTATGGAAGAGAAAAATAACCCTAATGCTTCAGGCTTCAGGCTTCAGCTTGCGGCAATGCTGTATATAATTCCAAAATATTTCTTCTTTTGCTATTCTTCAGGCTAGTACAAGTTCTGTTGTAGAAGTGTCTCTGAATCAGACCGCTACAAAGACGCTTCAGTTGCTCTTCTTGCAGCAGAGGGACTCGAGGTTCAAGGAACCATCTCCAATTGGCACACCGATGCAAGTGCTTCGTCTAGCCAGCCGTTTTTTTTGGATGAATCTCTTGACGAATCTCTTCTATATTAAGTACCACGCTCTGCTTATTTTCTCTCGGGTAATATTGACTACTTCTCCTATAGGAACAACATACCAGCCCCAACACTATCCCACCCGGAAGTTTCTGACCATCTTATTGCGGCCCTAGAACCAGCAGAGCAGATCCTTTTCCATTCTAGGATTTCCGGAGTGACGCTCTTCTTCCCGATTACTGTTGCAGGGTCTCGGGCTCGAGATCCAGCTCAACGGCTTGTATTAGGAATCTGCTGCATCGAGGATTCTCAAGGGAGTTTGTGGTTTCCAACTAGGTAAGAAGTAGTATACTAGAACAATGGGCCAAAAGAGATGATTTATTGGCTGCTGACCGATTCCTGGACACCATTAGCGTCAACCCGGAGATGCTATATACTTGAAACTGCTTCTCCAACTCCAACTCATGCCCAGGTCCAATGCTCGTAAGCACTAAGATTCCCTTCCTTCGGACTCGAATCCTTCAACCTTGAATGGCTTGAAGTTCGTGACGCCGGGCCACAGAAGAATCACCATTTGACGAGCAACTTGCGAATCTATACAAGAGTCAAGTATATAAGCCCACAATCCCTCAAGGTCGCTTTCTTTACCCCACCTTATCCTCACTACCCCGCCAGCTGACGAAGACCAAGTCTACCTCACGAACAAGTTCATCTATCTTAAAAACCAATATCAACCCAAAATGACTTCCCCCGCTCCCTCACCCCCAAATCCCAGCGGAACGCCCCTCCGCATCGGCGTCCTCCTCTTCCCCGGTTTCCAAGCCCTCGACGCCTTCGGGCCCCTCGACTGCCTAAACGTCCTCTCCCGGGCGCAACCCCTAACCCTCAGCATCCTCTCGCACGATCTTTCCCCAGTAACCACCAAAACCCCCTCCTCCCCCTCCTCCATCGCCCAATCCATCCTCCCAACACACACCTTCACCAACGCCCCGCCTCTCGACGTCCTCCTGGTCCCCGGCGGCCTCGGAACCCGCCTCCTCGACTCAGAGCCCATAACCGCCTCCATCGCCTTCATCCGCTCCGTCTACCCAACCCTCCAATACCTAATCACGGTATGCACGGGTTCCGGGCTCGCTGCGCGGGCCGGGATTCTAGACGGGAAACGAGCGACGACGAATAAGAGGGCGTTTGGAGAACTGCGTGCGTGGGGCCCCGACGTTGAGTGGGTTGCAAAGGCGCGGTGGGTGGTTGATGGGAATGTGTGGACGAGCTCCGGGGTTAGCGCGGGGATCGATGTTGCTTTGGCGTGGATTGCGCATGTCTATGGAGAGGAGAGTGCGCGGGGGGTTGCCGATGGGATGGAGTATAGGCGGGTTACGGATGCAGATGATGATCCGTTTGCGGAATTGTATGGGTTGGAATGAGACCTTTTTTTTATAAAAAAAAAAAAAGAGGGAAGACGAGATATCATATACCAGGTTCTTGCTTTTGGATACCTCTAGGTGAGTTCAGAAATTTCTCAGCTTATCGTTATGGTGGGCCTTTTAGTTAGATCTAAGGATGATGACCATGCATCTACTGGTAGTCTTCGACGACAGAAGACGAAAGAAAATACCTCGTAGGATGACGAGTATATTGGTATCACTCTATATCTATGAACCATGCACCCCAATGCAAATGCACCCATGCAAAACGTAGTACAAGAACGGGTATATATCGTAAAACGTAAACAAAACTTCGACTACCAACCACCACCGATCTTTCCTGCTAGCTCCACGACGCGGGTGGTGTCGTTGGGAGCGATCGGTTTTCCAACATCACTCTCCACTTCGCGGTATGTGGTGTAGGCGAGTTTGGAGAGCGGGATCTGCGTCATCGCAGACCAGCGCTGCAGCGTCCTATGAATTCTGCTTTCGGTATCCGCCAGCGTTCGCTGGTCCGAGGGCCCATCATCTGAGTCAGAATCAGCTGAATAGTATGCCTCGTCAACGCGGGAAAGCCATGAGCGCAGCTCATTTGGCGACGGCTTTGAAGCCCCAGACGCCTCGGCCGCGCCTTCTTGTGTGCTAATTTCTCGAGCATCTTCAATGCGTATTTGGCCTCCACCATTTGTACAACCGCCTGGGCAGGCCATGACCTCGACGTAGGCATAATCCATACTTGAGCTAGACGTGGCTCCGTTGCGTGAAATCGGCTGCCGTCGCCCTCCAGTTGCTGAAGTAGTAGACGCCCTGGCCCCTGGAAGTCGGGAGACCCGAGCGGGCTTAAGTTTTCGGACGAGGTTTTGAATATTCCTGAACCCGTAATAACGGGCCGCTTTCAGAAGAGTTTCACCTCCGGGTGACACTAGGCTGTATTCCACCACATCCGCATTCCGTCCCCGCTGCGTGACAATCTCGCTGCCCGGATTGCGAGCTTGAAACGCCAAGAGAACGTGGTAAAGGTAGCCGCCGGAAGTTCCGGCCATGGTTGTCTGCTGTGTCGAGGAACCTTTCGAAAAGAGGAATTCGTCAATAGTCGGGTCAGGAAATGGAGGACGGAATGACTGAGAAAGAGATGTCTTAGGTAGAGACGGAAGGGAAATCCCCCGGGACGAGGCGAGGGATAGAAGCTCGCGTGAAGTAATGACACAATCGACGTCGCGAACGGGAGTATGAGGTTCGCCGGCAGAGGAAGTATTCCATGAGGCATCAGTCAATTCTTCTCTGCTGGCTTCCAGCTTCTTGTCAAAGCAAGGCATAATTGCCAGATGCCAAATACGAGAAGCAGGCACGCCGAGACTCTTGCTGAGGGCGGTTTTCAAGAGCGTTCCGGACAAAGCCTGTGGTGATTTGAGTCGAGATAGATGAGGCAGAATAAAGGGGTGTGTCTTTTCAGCGTAGCAGATCCAGCCTGGACACGCTGATGAAAGGATAGGCCGCTTGGGCGTCGAACCGTCGGGGTTGGCGGCCAACGACTCACTGACCTCGTCAGCCGTCAAGACCAAGACAGCCTCCCGCAATGCATTGGTATCAACAACCCAGTTGAAACCGCTGCCATGTTTTCCTCCTGCTCTTAACCCTTGCGGTCCGCTCAAAAACTGATGAATGATATGGTCTGCCTCCCTTTCTGATATACCGTACGTAGCTGCCAAACTTGCTCGCACTTGAGGGCTGACACTCGCGACAAATATCCGGCCGTCGTCGGTTAGCGGTCCATCGCCTGGACGAATTTCCGGGTGCGCATCAAGGGTATTAAGAACCTCCGCATGGGACTGCAGAGAGATCAGCACTGCTTCTGCGGATGTTACACAGCCAGAGCATGCAAGACAATCGGTGAGAGAAATTTGCGCTGGAGGAAGGTTTTCGGGCTGGACTTTGTCTTCGGTAGTGACCTCGTAGGCGTTCTAGTCGATTACCAATCAACCTCCAATTCTCAAAAAGGATGAAAGGGGTCAGGATATAAACTCACCTCTGGATTTGATTGCTTTTGGGGTAGGGACTCGACTGGTTTGATGCAAGCGACACCGGGAGATATAAAGTCGTTCAGGTCGTCTGCGGAAAGAATTGCACTCATTGTAGCAGCTGGGAAGTACCCCACGTGGTGAGTGGCGTCAAGGTATACGCGTGACAGTTAATGTATGTTCCCACAAATTTTCACGTTCGATGTCGCAGGGATGAATATAGGTAGAGGCGAGATCCGTCTCGTAAGTAAAGGAGAGATCATGGGAGAGACGCGAGCTTTGTCATCGGCGTGGCGAGGGTCATTTTTTGAAGAAGCTCCGCGGGGTTGACGATAAGAAATCGAAGATTGCAGATTGGGGGATTTCCAATCGCCGGGATCGGAGTGGGGTATCACGTGCCTCGTAACCATAATCGCCAATCGCAGACCGACCATTCGTTCTTTGTTTGTTTTTAATTCTTGTCTTTTCTTCTTGTTATTAATTTGCTGGATGGGGTTGACAAAAAGCCAAGGGACTCGAACTAATCATAGAGTTCAGTCTTTGTGTGATGTTGGACAAAGAGTCAGTGCTCTTTCGAGGCTGTCGCCATTCGCAGGCATCCATCTGCCTACGGATCGTAGGTCTTTCAGCCACAATAACCACCCCAACTCTACCTCGTGTCTGAAATGATTCTTCTCCCAACATATTTCACACGAAGAAATTGACTTTATCTTGTGAATACTGTACATATATTTGGGAACCCCATACTATCCCATCCACATCTCTAGAAGATTATGTCAAAGGCCATCATGGCGAACTTCTTAGCTGGCGGCGCATCCAGTGCAAGCAACAAAAGGATGACTTTGATGGAGATCGCTGAAGATACATTGGCCAGAATCCCCCAGATCCTTGACTTGACTGACGCTCCGATCACTGGCTATCTCTGCCTACGCGACAGATATACCCCGCTGAGATCCAAATTCTTCCCAAATCTCAACGCTGAAGTACGAGTTGTCAACGAAGACTCGTTCGATGCCGCCATTAGTCTCACCAACATGCGGATGACTGACAATGGCGATGCTGTTAATGTTTGCGTCTTGAACCTGGCTAACGCAACAACCCGGGGTGGGGGGTTCTTGAGGGGAGCCATGGCTCAGGAAGAAGCCCTCTGCTATCGGAGCACGCTGTACAGAACCCTCAAGAAGCACCACTACCCCTTGAAGATGCGTGAGGCAATCTACTCGCCTACTGTTGTCATTTTCCGCGAAAACTACGACAACGACTATCGAATGATGGATCTGCAGAAACCGCTTCCAGTCGTAAGCGTTGTCAGCATGGCGGCTATCAGAGATCCGCAGGTGACCAGGCGCACAAATCCGCCCTCGTTTGCAGACCCTGAGGATAGAGAGTGGACCAAGGAGAAAATGCGCGTTACCCTCCGCGTCTGTGCGCATAACAAACACCGTGACCTGGTGTTAGGGGCTCTGGGATGCGGTGCGTTCAACAATCCTGTTCACGACGTAGCGGACTGCTGGGCGGAAGTTTTGGACGAGCAGGAGTTCCGAGGCTGGTTCAGCAACATTATATTCGCTGTTCTGCAGGGTAAAAACAGGACAGGATACGACAACTTCGATGTATTCAAACAGAAATTGGACGGACTCAAAGTTTGATCCCATAACGCTTATCTCAACCGATACCGAAACAAGAAGGTATTAGTTATACAAGTTAGGGCTCGACGACAAAGCAACTTGATCACTTTCTAAGTCGTGTTGAGCGCCGTCTCCCTGAGTCTTCGCCTTCACCGGCGTCTTCGGCTTTGACTTTCTGGTTGTCTTCAGCCTTGACGGCCTGTTTACTCTGCCGCTTCGAGCTCGTCTTCTTGGTGCTCGATTCCTCCTTCTTCGGCGCTGTCCGCTTCCGTTTTGCCTCGCGCTCGTCACTGCTTTCCTCCTCATCCTTCACATCCCCTGCCACTGGGCCAGTCTTCTTCTGCACGCTTGGAACCACGGCGCTGGTTCTGCCACCCACAGTGAGGAAAGAGATCTTCTCCCCGTTCGGCAAAGTGGAGGTCTTATTCTTCTTTCCCTTGCTCCAACGATGTTTGAACAACCAGTGTTCAGGGAACTTGTCTGAGTCCGCCAATACCTCTATGGAGGTAGTGCAAACATAATGGATTGCTTGGTGGAGCTCTTTGATTTGGTCGCCTGTTAATGTGTTGCTATATTGCTCCGGGTGTATTTTCGCATGATATAGAATTTCATCTCTGTACAGAGTCAGTTTATTAAACCCAATTGACACTAAATGATCAGGCAGAACCAACCCCATCCAGTTCCCAATGCCACTAATATTAGCCTGGTCAAGGAGTAGCGCCTTTATAGGAACCTTCTTGCTCTTCAGCTTCCCAGCCAGCCAGGCCTCGGAGACTACATCCTTATCTACGACAGGATCAGGCCCGTTCTCTTTCAACGGAGTATGCTTTCGAATCTCATCTGCCGGACAATCCACCAGCCGGATTCTCGCCAGCCGTCGGAAATCAACAAAAGCAGCCTCCGTCTTCGGGTCACCGTCAGTCTCGAGCAAGAACTTCCAGTACTTCGGTGGCCACTCCTTATCCTCGGGTTTGTCCGTCCGGTAATAATAAGTGTCGGCATCTTTGATCTTGAGCCAGCCCGCCATTCCAAAGTGCATGACGGGATGCGGTGGCGATGACATGGTCATCCAGAAGTATTTCCCTTGCTGACCCGCTCCGACAACTTTTTTGCCTTCCATGGCTTTTTGGAACTCGGCGGCGGTTGTGCCTACCTTACCATAGACGATGTCATCGTTTTGCGTGGATACTTTGGTTAGGGTCTTGCCGACGAGGTGTTGTCGGATGAAGTAAACGATCCGATATATCTCTGATAGCTCGGGCATTGTAAATACAATCGCAAATAAAGCTTGTCAACGAGTCAATATGAAGAGCAAGAAGCTGAAATTATGGATAGGGGAGCTATTGTCAGCTTGACAAACACGACGCGTCGGAGGGTCACGAGATCACGTGATTATCAAGCTGATAAGCGGTGGCTCAGGATGACTTCAGATGGTTTGCTCGACGCAGGACTTACTCCAATAACCTACTTACAGCACGAACGTACCGGCAAGTATTCGGGTACTTTCTCGCCGTCAGGGTCTAGACACTTTTGCCTAGTGTTTCGCGCGACACTCTTCTTCCAACCCAAACTGTATCCCGGCGCTGAAGCTCGTCTTCGTCATTTAACTCGTCAACCTGGAGTGGTTCTGGGATACAGCGGCCAAAGCGGAGCAGAGAACTGGAGGTGCGGGGGTTCAGAGGATGTCGCGAACATCTTCTACACAAGCTCCAGGGCTGACCCCTCAATTCTGCTTCAACGAACGATTACTACGAGGTGTGTCGCATCCCTATACCCGAAGCTTGGACGGAGCTCGGACTAACCGGCACATACGTGTCTGGGTCTAGATTTCCTAAGCCTTTCGCGATCAACAATAGATGATTCGATAACGCAAAACCTCAACGCCCTCTTCACGCCCGCCCGCGAGGGCTTCGACCCATCCTCAACAGCGGCCCGGCAGGTAGACTCGGGAGCCGGTCGACAAATAGACCCGGCGGCATGCCAGAACTTCAAAGATAAAGTGTTATTTTCATCATGGCAGACAAGATCGGACGTGCTTACATACTGCGCCGGTGTTGCGACAAGTCCGGATCCGGAAGACCCAGACCTTATACTTCGGCAGACGGAATCTGCGAGGGATAGAGAGCGTGTCGTTGATGAGCGGCTAGACCCGTATTCAGCTAGGTTCTTCCCTCGAGAAGCGAGGACCGAGTCGTTGGCCAATCTGGTACGCAATCAACGGACCGTCGAGGAGATTATACGTTCGCGGACCTGGGGTCTCGTTTCGGAGCGATGCGGGGGTTCTGCTGGAGGCTGGGAGGAGGCTCTCAATAAGTGGCGCGAAAGGACTCGGCAATGATGATAAAAAGTCAGGTAAGCGATTGGCATGTTACGGCAACAGCATTATTGGTTAAAGAGCGCTCCTGTGGGATCGCGGTTTGTATATTATATATATAGTAAGCATTCTAAGGCCAAACTCCCCTTGCGAATCATTATTATGTATTTTTATCCCATAATCTTAGCCTCGAATAAGCAATAAACAGTAGATAACCATCCTTCATAGAGCTTGTAGATTGAAAGGTCTAATTCTAGACCGAATAACTACAACACCTAGAGAAACGTTTCACCTCTCAGCTTCCAACAGGCAAAGACAGGTTGATTCACCACCATGAGAATCACACAACTGAGTCGATGCTCTACATTTATCACAAACCGTGCATACTCACCCTGCTATGTAACGGGTTCAGATTTCCAGTCTCGGCTTTTGCGTTTTACCAGGTCACGACACATCTCTATCACTCGCGAAACGAAACCACGCGCTTTCTCAATCTCAGGGTTCGATGTTATTGATTCGGGAACTTATATCGAGGAAGAGACTATTCCTGGGTATCTAGACGAGCGATACTATCCAGGAAGACCGGAGAGATCTTCAAATCCCGATACCAAGTGCTCACCAAGCTCGGTTTTGGTTCAGCGTCGACGGTATGGCTGTGTCAAGACCTACGGTGAGAGGATAATGTGTTCGTATATACATCAGTGGCCGACAACGATATCTCCAAAGTGAGAACCGCTACCGGATCCTAAAGGTCCACGTGCGGTGTTGGCGATCACCACAAGAAGTAGAGGTCTTGGAGCATCTAAGATCTCTCCCAGAGACACGTCAGGCTTCTCACTGACTGGTTCGAAGTGGTCGGGCCGCATCGTGTGCATCCTTGCCTTCTATATGAGGCGGCTGGCATCAAGCTCCACGATTTCGTAAGCTGTCTTGAAGACCGTGCGATGCCAGAAGAACTCCTTCGGCCTAACGTACGCTACGTTCTTCTTGCGTTGGATTATCTTCACCGAGCGAAGATAATCCATGCGGATATGTCGTCCACTTATCAGCCGCTTTTCGTGGAGTCATGCTGACCTTGTGTATCAGATGTTCAACCAAATAACCTCCTTCTGGAGATCGATGATGAGTCAATTTTGTCAGAAATAGAAGATGATGAAATATCCAACCCATTGCCTCGAAAACAGCTCCCGGACAGGATTATTTATGCTACTCGTGGAATGCCTGTGTCTGGTGGGCAGCCTGTACTCTCTGATACTGGAGAGGCTCGAATAGCAGAGATTGGTAATCAGGATGGCCTTGTTATGCCCAGCGTTTACCGAGCGCCCGAAGTGTTGTTGGGAATGGAGTGGGATAATAAAATCGATATCTGGGCCGTGGGTCAAAAGGGACATCCCGGTATATTCTTCAGTCTCTTCGTTGAGTTAAGATTCTCACTATCGTTCTGCAGGCATGGACACTGTTCGAGAAGGGACATTTACTCAACGCCGGCAGCCTGGATACTGAGTTAGACGATGTTAGGCGATACGCAGAGATGGTCGCCCTGTTCGAGTCCCCTCCTCTTGAATTTTTGGGATGAAGCAAAGACACTCAAGTTTTGGGACGATGACGGGAGGTGTTACTCTGTCTCTCGAGAATGAACTAAGGGCTCATGTAAAGAGGTAACTGGAGAGGCCTTGCTGAGATCCCGACGCAAATACTTGAAGCCCGTGAATCACGATTTGAGGGTGATAGCAAGATATTGTTCCTCGAATTCTTACGCAAGACATTTTAGTGGCGGCCTGAAGATAGACCGACCGCACAAGAGCTCTTGGCTGACAAGTGGGTGAGAGGCAATGATTACTGAACCTAGGTTCGGAATCCCGGTTCAATTGATGAAGGGCCTAGAACACTTTTCTAGGGAGCCTGGGGGCTTTACTAGAAATGATGGTAAGGACGGTAATGGAGAACAATACTATCATATGACTGAATGAACTGAGAACCTTGAGAAGCTGGAAGGTACAGTATACATATCGAGCCATCCGTCTGGCTGATCACTGCTGTAAAGAGTGACTGTCAGCTGTCCTACCAGAAGGATAACTGCAGATGACAGTTGTAAGCTTGATCTAGAAGACTGTAGCAAGGCCTCTGGGCCCAGTGCTGGTCTAGAGCTAAAGCCAGAAGAAGGTTCTTGCATACGTCTGCTGCATGTCTGGCTAAAAGCGATGTATTTGCATGCTAAATGTCCTAGACCCTGGGGCTGTTACCCGCCGGAGGACTTGCGTTGCATCTGGGGATGTTGAATTGATGGGCTCGGCCTCTTGAAAAGCTGTCCACTGCAAATCGGGATTGAGCCATTCGTAAGCCAACAGGCTGAGAAGGGAGTCTGTGAGACCCAACCCAGTTATAAACGAGTAGCAGCCACCATCCACATGAGATCCGTTCTAGCAATCGCAAAGGTATTGCTGCGGATGCGCCTATCCTGCCCAATGAAAGGGAACGATAGAGCCTCTGGGCTGTTCGTAGACTGGCTGTGCAATTGGAAATCAATCTAGGTGGCTCAATGATGGGCGTTGTGCAGGGGATGAACAATATGCATGTAACCCAGGGGACGAAGAGGCGCACTATTACCTGCGTGATAAGATCCCTTGGGGATGGCCTTGTGCGCTGCATCCCACAAGCATTCTATGGTGCGTTGGAGTTGCGCCTCTCCTGAGCTTGACAACCACAAACACTACGCATATTGATGGTGCTGGATTGTACTGGGTACTTCCCAGCCACGTCCATGAATATCGCTTCAATAATTATTGCTGACAAGCTCACTATTGGTGCTGGGGAGAGGTGTGGTTGCAGACATCTGCACGAAAGCGTCGCCTCGGATAATCATTTCGTCTTGTGCCGGACTTGTCCTCGAGAATTGGTGTTAGACAAATTTAAAAAAATTTCGGCATGGATTTGGCTTCATCTACCAATTGTCCTTTGCAACTTGGATGTTGTTTTTAGGTGTTTGCCCCAGAGCTGAGCTTATCGCTGCCTGATCGCTGCTGCTGCTGCTGCTGCGCGGCGCTGCTCCTCGTTTCCGCTTTTCTCCCCCGCGCACCATCCAGCTTCATTTACCTTCTTCTCGACCAAAACTCCGCCGACAATTCTGCAACGCCCGCCATGCCGCAGCAATTGAGCTCGAAGGATGCCTCCCTGTTCCGACAGGTGGTCCGCTATTATGAGAACAAGCAGTACAAAAAGGGTGAGTTCTGAACCTGAATTGTCCACGCTGGTGTGGCTGCCGTCGATGTCTTATGCGGGCGGACGTAAAAGGCTGACTGTCGTACTTTTCTTTTCTTATTCTTTTGAGAGAATTACAGGCATAAAAGCTGCTGAACAAATCCTTCGAAAGACGCCGAATCATGGCGATACGTTAGCGATGAAGGCTCTCATAATGAGCAACCAAGGACAACAAGAGGAGGCTTTCGCCCTGGCCAAGGAAGCGCTGAAGAACGACATGAAGTCCCATATCTGCTGGCATGTATACGGCCTGCTCTATCGGGCGGAGAAAAACTATGAGGAGGCTATCAAGGCGTACCGCTTCGCCTTGAGGATCGAGCCGGAATCCCAGCCCATTCAGCGAGACCTTGCCCTGCTCCAGATGCAAATGCGCGACTACCAGGGATATATTCAAAGCAGGACCACCATGTTACAAGCTAGGCCCGCCTTCCGCCAGAATTGGACTGCTCTCGCTATTGCACACCACCTCTCCGGCGATCTGGAGGAAGCTGAAAAGGTGCTGACGACATACGAGGAAACACTGAAGGCACCGCCGCCGCTCTCGGACATGGAACACTCCGAAGCTACATTATACAAGAATATGGTCATTGCCGAATCAGGAAATATTGAGAAGGCACTAGATCATTTGGAGTCGGTGGGACACCGCATTTCGGATGTGCTCGCTGTGATGGAGATGAAAGCGGATTATCTCCTACGCCTCGGCAAGAAGGAGGAAGCCGCCGACGCGTACACTGCCCTCCTAGAACGCAACTCAGAAAACTCCCTCTACTACGACGGCTTGATCAAGACCAAGGATATTTCCCGCGATGACCACAAGGCTCTGAAGGAGCTATACGATTCATGGGCTGAGAAGTACCCCCGAGGCGATGCTCCTCGTAGGATTCCACTGGACTTCCTCGAGGGAGACGATTTCAAGCAGGCGGCCGACGCTTACCTGCAACGTATGCTCAAGAAGGGCGTTCCCTCGCTCTTCGCGAACATCAAACTCCTCTACACCAACCTTAGCAAACGGGATACCGTCCAGGAACTAGTGGAAGGTTACGTTTCGACCCCTCAGTCAAATGGTTCAGCAGATGAATCTGCTGCCAAGGATCACAACAACTTCCTTTCATCCGCGTACTACTTCCTAGCTCAACACTACAATTATCACCTTAGTCGCGATCTGTCCAAGGCTCTACACAATGTTGAGAAGGCCATTGAATTGTCACCTAAGGCAGTTGAGTACCAGATGACCAAAGCTAGGATATGGAAGCACTATGGAAACCTAGAGAAGGCGGCCGAGGAGATGGAGAAGGCTAGGAAGATGGACGAGAAGGACCGCCACATCAACTCTAAGGCTGCTAAATATCAGCTCCGCAACAACCAGAACGACAAGGCCCTTGATAACATGAGCAAGTTCACTCGCAATGAAACTGTTGGTGGTGCTCTAGGTGACCTTCATGAGATGCAGTGTGTGTGGTATCTGACGGAGGACGGCGAGGCCTATCTGCGACAGCGCAAGCTTGGGCTTGCTCTTAAGAGGTTTCACGCCGTGTTCAACATCTTTGACGTGTGGCAGGAAGACCAATTCGATTTCCATAGCTTTTCACTGCGGAAAGGCATGATTCGGGCCTATGTTGACATGGTCCGTTGGGAGGACCGCCTGCGCGAGCATCCTTTCTACGCGCGTATTGCCCTATCTGCCATCAAGGCCTATTTGCTTCTCCATGACCAACCGGACCTAGCCTATGGTCCCCTTCCTGTTAGTGGCGGCAATGAGGCTGATGAAGCCGAACGCAAGAAAGCATTGAAGAAAGCTAAGAAGGAGCAACAACGGTTAGAGAAGGCCGAGGCAGAGAAGCGGGAAGCCATCAGAAAGGCTGCCGCAAATCCTAAGAGCACAGAAGGAGAGGTCAAGAAAGAAGACTCAGACCCTCTCGGCAACAAGCTTGTCCAGACACAGGAGCCGCTCAAGGATGCATTGAAATTCCTTACACCGTTGCTCGAGTATTGCCCCGGCAACATTGAGGCTCAATGCCTCGGTTTCGAAGTACATCTTCGTAGGAGTGAGTTTAAAGTCCTTTATCCCTCTCGAACACCACAGACTCACTCTTCTTTCAGGCAAATATGCACTTGCTCTCAAGTGTCTTGCAGCGGCCCACTCTATCGATGCATCAAACCCCACTGTCCACGTTCATCTGCTCCGATTCCGCCAAGCTTTAAACAAGCTCTCCGAGCCACTTCCACCCCAGGTCGGGGAGGTTGTCGACTCGGAATTCGAGTCGCTGCTTCCCAAGTCGCAAAACCTCGGCGAATGGAACACCTCTTTCCTTTCTGCGAACAAGGATAGCGTTCCGCACAAACATGCGTACCTAACATGTCAACAACTATTGACACCCGAATCAAAACCAGAAACCGAAAAGGAGCTCACCTTGACCCTAGATGCAGCTATTGTGTCACTCGAGACAGCTCTTGCTGGTCTAGACCTGCTCGGTGAGTGGGGCAGTAACCAGGCAGCGAAGACCGCCTACGCAGAAAAGGCCGGCAGGAAATGGCCTGAGTCGAACTTGTTCCGACTTGGTTAATCCGAGACTCTCTCAGTTCTACCTACTACTTCTCTTGGTGTTTGAGGATTATGGTTGGTCTTGTTGTTGGTTTCATGCATTTCTTGCACAGCGAAGCCCATAGAAGCAAGATTCGATTCTGTTTTTTTCACACCGATTACGAGACAAAAGAAATCATGTACGAGTATAGGCAGGAAAGGAGTGGAGAGTCTCTATCTACACTTGGGGTATATACTAGCAGGATACTGAAAATTCATGAGCAAATGACGCGTATAGTTGAAAATGTCCACATGGGAACGTCAAAATTAGACCACCTCCTGAACGACCAGAGGGGATAAACATCAACTCGCAGGATTAATGGGGCTTGAAAGCTCTGGGGGACGAAGCTTGCGTGGATCGCTTGATGACGTCACCATTTGGCGATGGGACTGATCGAGGGCCTGGGCAGACTCCAGTTCTCTCAGCCCTGTAGCTATTGAGTTGATTTGTCTTGGATCCTTTCGAGTCCACAGGGATGGCTGGGGCAAATGACCGTTCGTCCCGTTTGCTGAAGGCCCTGCAAGTCCTATTCGGTAGCCCATGCTCCAAGCAGGTTCGTGGCAGACTAGGCATCCAGAAATCAACATCAATGATGAAGATCTTAGAGCGTCGATTCTTTCTGGCGCCGATCCTGACAATCGGCCAAGTATTTAGTCCATGATATCATCCCTGCTAATCTTCAACTAGTACTAGTATACACTTCTTGAGTCCTCGTCAGTGTGGTTACACGCATCAACGTCACTCTGACCTGACCTTCTGTAGGACAGAAACTGAACTTTCTATAAGATTTCCACCGTCCTTTCTCTCTTTTTTGTTCCTTTTCTAGCTAGAAAATTTCCCTTACATTCCAACTTCAACAACATACCAGTGATACCAGTGATACCCCAGTAACGCATCCCTTGCTACAACCCTAATTTGTTTGTTTTGCAACCAACACCTCTACGAATTCCTCCCTTTTGATTGAACAATCCTGATCTCAATTGAAGGAGATAACTAATTCTCGTGAAATAATCACCTCCCGCTACTTAATAATCCTAATTGCACGTTCTCCCGGCTGTTGATAGCGGTAAGCCTTTCATCATGCCTTCCCGAGCGGTCAATGTTCCAACAGATACCAGACAGAAGGAGAAGGTGAGTTTGTACTGTTGATATACTATTGAGAAAGATGTATCGCTAACCTTTGGCGCATAGGATATCAACCAAAAACTGCAGCTGTTTGGTATCTTCCAAGCCTTCAAGTATGGCAAGCTCCCAACAGTGAGTCCACATTTTCCTCCATCCCAACCGAAATTCCGCTAACCACCTTCCGAACCATAGAATAAGCAGTGCGACGTCGCTCTAAACTCTGCTCTGGCCTCAAAGGCTCTCACCAAACCCTCACAAGAATTATCTGAAGAAGGTCGCGTCCTAGTCGAGGACCTGCGCAAGGTCATCGAACAAGCAAAGACACTCATCCTTAGCAAGAACGACGGTCAATTGCTCCAGGAGTTTATCTGGGATGCCGAGCGCATCTCCGCAGACGAGGTCCAAAAGCCAGATGTTGCCGTCGGCAGAGGGTCCGCTGAGCAAGATGCCGCAAAGGCAAGAGAGGGATTGAAATCCCTCGGAACCCTGCTCATCACTAATGGCGAGTTCCGAAAGCTTGGTAAGTAGATTCTGTCTGCTGTTGCCTTATCTCTTTCAAGCTAACAGTGTCCATAGTTAACGACGCGATCACCATTGCTCGTGATATTGCGGGCGATGTCTCGCAGAAGGCCGCTAACAGAGTACGTCCATCTGAGGAGCAACTTTCCCAGGTCGATCAACCCGCCGAAGAAAATGTCTGGCATGAGAAACCCGACGTTGCTGGGTACAGAGACCAGGTGAAGTCCCGCTTTAGCAAGAACAAGGCTGTGAGTACGACCATTGGCTCTCAAAAATCTACCGTCTGCTAATACCCATACAGCAGCAGCATGCATCCGATGTTGCAAACACAGGTTTGCAAGCTGCCACCGGCGGCCAACAACCCAGTGAAACCTCAGATATTGACCCCTATGCTGGCGTCAATGCTGCTGCTCAGCACGCCCAGCAGAAGGTGCCTGAGAAGCAAAGGAGCCGTGCCCAAGAGCTTAGCGGCAGGGCCGTTGATTATATTTCTGAAAAGGTCCCTCCAGAGCGCCGTGACCAGACTGTCTGGCGCCTGAAGAAGATGATTATCGAGATTCAGGGCCATCGTGACTGTGAGCTGACTTTCCAGCTTACTTGAATAAGAGAATGCTAATGTTTCTTGGGTAACAGACCAGGAAGCCGTCGAAACTTTGCTTGATCTCGCTGAGAAATATGGTGGCCATGGCAGACACATCGCTCAACAGGGTTCCGGAAGTGTTCAGGGGACTCGAGGCAGCAACTCGGTCCAGCGAATGGAGAAGAACCTTCGTGTAAGTTGTATGTGTGGGTTTACCTTCAATAAAATGCTGATCGTAAGCAGACATTGCTCGAACGTTTCGCCAACAGCACATCCCTCGATGACCTCTTCGATGCCCTAGAGAACATCTATCGCGATGCCGACAAGGACCCCGAACTCAAAGGATGGTTCAAAAACATGGACACCTTCATCCGGTAAGTCTCGGGTCATCAGTAATTACCTCGCATGATTCTGATTTTCATCTTTTCTAGCAAAACTCTGCAGCAGCAGGGCTACGTCATGCAGGATGACTGGAGCCGCCAATATGATCAGCTGGCTGATCACGGCCAGTACCTGCTCCGTGACCGCTACAGGAACCACACTGATCGCGTTCTGGACGAGGTCAAGTTCCTTGGTAGCCAATTCAACCAGGATCCTCAGAACAAGGCTTTCGGTGATTCGGTGCAGAAGCTGTTCAAGGACCTTGGTCGCGACCAGGAGGGCAATGTCAAGTTCAAGAAGCACCTTGTAAAGGATCTCAGAGATGTCATCGTCCCTGCTATCTTTGAGAACATTCGATATGTCCCTATCCCTCGAATTGAGGTGTCCGACCCTATGGCCGATGTGGTGAGTACAACTTTCCGCCACCTGTTTTATGATACGCTAATAAGCGCTTAGGTCATTGAAAACCTCGTCGTCGAGAGTGACAACCTCATGCCCAACGTGGTCGAATTTGGAAGCGACAACTATTTCCGTTGGGGTCGCAAGAAGATCAGCAACAAGAAGGACAACAAGATGATGATCTCTGTCTCCGGTATCCAGGCTGACCTGAGAGATGTCAGCTACTACATCAACAAGAAGCAGGGCTTCCCATCCATCACCGATACCGGTATTATGGACGTCTTCCTTGGAGGCGAGGGCTTCTCGTTCAAGATTGCAGCATCTACTGCGCAGAAGAAGGACCGCCAGAACTTTGTCAAGCTCGACAAGGTCTCCGTCAAGCTCGATGAAATCGACATCAAGCTCAAGAAGTCCAAGCACAAGGTCCTCTTCACCGTCTTCAAGCCCATGCTCTTCCGCGTTGTCCGCCCCGTTATCCAGCGCGTCCTCGAGCAACAGATCCGCGACGCCTTCACCAAGGGTGACTCTTTCGCCTACGATGTCCATCAGGAAGCCAAGCGAGTCAAGGGCCAGGTCCAAGAGAACCCCGAAGATGCTCCCAAAATCTATAACCGCTACATCAACGCCCTCCGGGCCAAGATGGAAGAGGGCAAGCGTCAGGCTCAACAAGCCGCCCAGCGCGATACCAAGGTTCAGACCACCACGACCCTCAAGGGCTCCCTGTTCCCGGACATCAAACTCCCCGGCGGCATCACCACCAAGGCTACGGAGTACGACGAACTCGCCAGGAAGGGCGAACGCTGGGAGTCCCCCATCTTCACCATCGGCTCTGCCTCCGAGTCCAGCAACATCCCCAAGCCGGATGACATCGCTCGCAAGCCTCATCAGGCCGCTGAAAGCAAGCTCCGTGATCGTCAGACGACCGGCGGCGCAGGTGTCGATTCTGGCGCTGCTGGCGGTGTCGCCGCGGCCCCTCAGGGAACCGTCGCTAACGGTGGTGCCCTGGCTGATGGCCGTCTCACAGACGGCGGTCCCGCAGTCGGCGGCACAACCCTGAACGCTCCAGCCCTGAATGGCGGAACCTCGACTCTAGCCAACGGCGGCACCGCGGTGACCAACGGCCACAGCAAGCACTACAACCCCGTCTTGAGCAATGGCCATGCCAACGGTCATGCGAACGGCAAGCCTGCTCAGGATATCTCGACCATTGCCGGAATCCAGTCCACCTTCAACCCCCAGACTGCGTGATTCCACTCCAGTATCCCGGTGCGGTCGAAGAAGCCAGAGACATGAAGAACTCTGGTAGTGTAACACTTACTACTTATTTCCTTTGTTATATTCCCTGACGCAACACAATACCTACTCGTTGCTCTCATTTAGTTTGGGTTCTGTGTCGTTCTTGATTCCCAATTGGTTGCTTATCTTCATGTCGTATGAGTGATGCTTTCCTGTACTATTAGTTTTCCAATCGAGTACCCTCTTCGTTCCTACCATTGGCTTCGGTACAAGTCTCGTAATCTTCTCATCAAAGTTCAACCGTAAGGGTTAAGAATCAAACATGGCGCTTCTATTAATCATCTATATAATCAACTTTTTCTTATCATAACGATTTCGTACCTCCTTACATCTGGTTAAAGTACTTCTCCCACCCCAGCTCCTGCATCTTTGTGTTCTTAATATCCATGTTCTCCACTCGAGCATTCTCCGCATACGCCTCGACCTTGCGCTGAATAGCAGGGTCGAAGGCACCGATAATTCGGGCGGCTAGGAGAGCAGCGTTGATGCTGTTGTTGATGCCGACTGTAGCGACAGGCACGCCTAGATTCGATACGTTAATATGGCCATTTTTGTGTTTGTGTGGAGATTATTTTAAGGGCAAGGGGTGGAAGCATACCTCGCGGCATTTGCACGATGCTGTGAAGACTATCAACTCCATCCAGGGAGCTCCCCTTGACAGGGACACCGATGACGGGAAGAGCGGTGTGCGCAGCAGCCATACCAGGCAGATGGGCGGCACCACCAGCAGCAGCAATGATCACCTTAATTCCTCTTGCCGCGGCAGAAGCAGAGTACTCAGCCATGAATGTCGGGGTGCGGTGGGCAGAGGTGATATCGACGGCCGGCTCAATACCAAAGTAATCGCGGAGGAGTTTGAGGCCAGGAACCAGGGTCTTAAGATCACTGTCTGAGCCCATCATGACTGCAACCTGTGGAGCAGGCTTGGTGGGGCCTGACGGGGCGGGTTTCGTCTTGATGTCAGTGCGCTGGGAGCGGATTTCGTCGACAACATCGATGAGGGGCTGAATGTATTTCTCGGCCTCGTGCATTGTGGGTGCTGTGACTGTGATGTGGCCCATCTTACGGCCAGGTTTGGCGGCGCCCTTGCTGTAGAGGTGGATTGCGGCGTTGGGAATTGAAAGAGCTGCTTCGGCAGCCTTGAGATGAGTGTCTGGGGCGGCGCCGCCAATTATGTTGAGCATGATGGACGGTTCCCGGATTTGGATGCTCTCGGGTGGGATGGGGAGGTCGAGGATGGCGCGGAGGTGGGTATCAAATTGGGAGAGGGCGCATCCTTCGATGGTGTAGTGACCGGAGTTGTGGACTCGCGAGGCAAGCTCGCAAAGGAGTAGGGAGTTGTCGTTGAGAAGGAACATTTCTACTCCGAAGGCCCCCTTGCCCTCAAATGTTGCGACAGCCTTACGGGCCAGCTCCTGGGCCTTCTGGTTGATGTCGTCGGGGACATTGCGGGCGGGGGCATAGACAAGCTTGCAGATGGAGTCTTCTTGGACGGTTTCAACGGTTGGGTAGGAGAGGACGGAGTCTTTAGTTTTGACAACCACGACGGCGAGTTCCTAATGTTATATCATTTATTAGACGTCAGATTCGCACTGGGTATGGTAGATCCAACCTTCTGGAAATAAGCCCACTTCTCCGCGTATAATGGGCGGCCTTTGAGGAACTCGAGAGCATCGGGGATGTCTTCCTCGGAGTTGACACGGTAGTTTCCTATCCAGCCAATTCAATCAGTCACGATTCACAATCGCTGAATACCAGAAGGTGGGACCCACCACGTCCGTCATAAGCCATTGTCTTCGATTTCAGCATCAAGGGATATCCAAGCTGCTCTCCGGCCTTGGCCAATCGCTCCGGTGTGTTCTCGACCAGCTCACGGTGCTCAGCCATTGGGATACCAAACTTGGCGAGGTGCTCCTTTTGGTTGAACTTGTTCTGAATCGTGCGAATTGCCTGCCAGCTCGGCTCAATCTGGACCTGCGAATCGACCTCCTCCAGAGCATAGGTATCGACATGCTCAATCTCCGCAGTTATAACGTCGCATTTGTTAGCCAATTCCCGGACAGCTTCGCGCTCCTTGAAAGAGCCGGTGACGTGGCCGTCGTGGTAACTAATTTGCTTCGCCGGGGAGTTCTCCGCATCGAGGACGTTGACTTGAATGTTAAGTCTGTTGGCGGACTCGACGAACATGCGGCCGAGCTGGCCACCTCCGAGAACGCCGACCTTGCGAGAATTCCACATTTTGGTGACTGTCGAGAGGGAAGTCGAGATAAGGTAAAGAAAGTGAAAATGCGGGATGAATCACAAAGAGTCCATGAACCCCTCCGTGGCTCCGCAATCGGCCTAATCAGGAAAAATTGAAAAAAAAAAAAAAAAAATCCGGTATCATCACGTGAGAGCATGATAAGCAGTCTGAATTTACCAATCACAGTCAGTAGCTAGAAGGCGGGCCCACGCAGGGGAGAGTAACGGGATACACCGCAGCGCAGAGCATCACGTTCCTGAAGCTTCAAGTTCCCAAGGTTGTTGTCTCCTGCATCACCCCAGCCTCGTCGCGTACCCTTAGAACTTTTGGGAGAAATGTCCTTAGGTATGTATCCTTATATCTAGCTTCTATATCCCTACACTCCTATCGCACGTTTTCACCTTGTTCACACTCCTTGAAGCGCCCACAGGCTAACGTCGTCATCTGGCAGATGAAGAAAGCTTGGAGATAGCCGCCAATGGCGGCTTGATGGACCTGTACGCCAATTCCACTGCTCCGAGCACACATCGCATAGTGCGACATACTGATAAACTCGCCGCAGTGAAAAATGGCCGGGAATGGTCGAGCCCCTGCTTGAACGATTGGAAAAAGTGCGCACGAGAGCTCCGTCAACCCCCATCGTTCGAGGCAGAATAGCTGACACCACCGCAATAGATTATCTACAATGTCTTTCCAATGCCTCAATCCCCTTCTGAGCCTACCTCTCCTCTTCGGTTTCAGCAGCAATACTTAAATCCAACGTCGTCTTTCGTTCACGACGTCAACTCCATCCCACCGAGCAGCAACAAGGAAAATGCGCACCCGCCAGACCTCCAGACTCCCCCCTGTCCTCCCCCTTCATCGACCATCCCCCCATCCTCGTTGGAGCGCGTCCCCGATTCCCTTCCCGCGTCTCAGGTAGGCGCTTCCACGGCAACACTTCCCACGCCTCTCCTCTTGATTCACCAATCTATCCAATCAACTCTAAGATCGCTTTTCTCGTCCAAACCTCCTCACACCATCCAGCGACTTGCCGAGCTCATTCTGCGACCGAATGCGCATTACCGGACACTTCCCGCTTATCTACGAGCCGTAGATCGAGTTATCTCCGTTACAAGTAGCGCCGACGTTTTCCCCCTTCCACTACAGAGTCTCGCAGGCGCTGCGCAACCGAATGGCGCAATAAACGGCGCGGAGAATACGCTCATCCTAACTGATAATTCGCTGGGAAGTGACGAGTCGCTGGGTGGTGCCCTTCTTACTCCAATTCCCTGGCTGAGTAATGCTGCTTCGCCAGGGCCTGAGGAGGCGGGTCTTGATGAAGGTGACTGCGCTTCTTCCAGTCTTCACTCATAATTTTTCCTAATATAATTCTCCGTGTGCAGTCTCGATGGCAACAACAGTCCCCAGTCTCCAACAGCAACTTCTTACTCAACCCGCGAATCCAATTCCACAACAGCCAACACTCGCCACTTCCGAAGCACTAGAAGGCGAGTTGACGGCCGAGCCGACAGACGAAATTCCTCACGCACGAGGACCCGCCGTTCTAGGTGTCGAGGATATGGGCCTTCAAGATGGCAAGGGGGTCGAGATGACGCTGCTCAGCACTGATACCGGAGCAGACGGCCAGCCACCTTCGGCTGGAGAATCAGCTGCCGAACAACCATCTACCCAAGAGTCTGCCGCCGGAGCGGGTGAGACTACGGCGACTACAGCTGCATCCAATGATGACGCCGACGGGGACGGAGATATCACGTTATCCGATGAGCCTACCATACCCCAGGAAGTCGGGAAGCAATAGCAGGCTTGGCTTCAGCTCTGCGGGGACACGGACTCTAAGAATGCATTGGCTTGTGGCATATGTCGGATTGTATCTTGGCTCTTACTACTTATCTCATGAATTATGACCTAAATTATGAGCTAACCCATCAGAAGTATATCAATGTGTTGTTCATGACAGAACGATGACAAAACCGAGGGAAATTCATAGCTCTTTCCTTTAATGACGAACCATGCGTCGGCTGGCCATTCACGGAAGGTGCGATGCTCCCAAGTGCACTTTCGCTATCCATCTAAACGGAATAGGAAGGAACGACCTAGTGCCTGCCAAAATAAGCCCGATCGAGGATCGTTGAATAGCTCCTTCCTATTAGACAATATAAATCTAAACATGGAAAGCGCAACCAACCGGAGTGCTCTGAGGGTCAGGTTTTTGGTGAAGTTAGCGCTGATATTGGCCATATTCGCTATAAGCCGAGAAGAGGGCGATGGATTTAGGGTCTTAGTATATTGAATCACTTAGTTACATACTCAACCCTTACTACACCATATCTCGTGACATGCTTGGGTTGGTTGTGCTGCTTAAAGAAGGAGGCCTCTGCACTCTTTTCTTACGCCAACTTCGAGGAAATGAAGGTCGCTGCTATGCATGGCTTTCCCTGAAAGATACTTCTTGCAAGGAGGGATGGTCATTACTGCTACTATTCTTCAGCGGGAATGGTAAGGAGAATATGATTGGGATCAGAAAAGCTGCAGTAGCCTAGATTCCTAGCTTGGGAGGTGCGCGGCGCTGCCAGGAGAAAGAGAGCTTGAGGCCCAGGTTAGGGATCTTGGTGTGTTGCAGTTGAGCGAGGATGCGAAATATGGCAAGGGATGCGAGTAAGCCTGTTGAGGCAACGAAGGTCCTTAGATCGTTCAATCGTCCTAGGAGGTAAGTAAATCACCAGTCTCAGAAAGGAAAACAGAAATTATATTGAAAGTTATGGTTACAGTGGCACGACAAAAGTTTGCGTCCCCCCACTTTCCCTAAGCCAATAATATATCTGGATTTACATTCGCTAAACTTGATATCGCAAGCGGTCCCCCGGGCGGTGATTCAAACTTTTGTCGTGCCACTGTACGTCTTGGGGTATGTTAAGTTGGGTTGAAATGGGCCCGGATTCAAATATTTGCAGCATATAAAAATGAATAAGAATCTGGGTACATAATCAGGGCGCTTGGTCTAGTTGGTATGATATCCCATTCGCATTCCAAGTATGAGACTTGGGAAGGCCCCGGGTTCGATTCCCGGAGTGTCCACCAATTTTTTTTTTAATTTTTTTTTTGCTTCAGCTCTTAAGCTGCTGGCTCTTCTCTGATTGTAAATAATGGATTAATACTAGTGCGCTTGTCTAGGGGCATGGCAGTTCTCTTCCAAAGTGTCAAAGGATCATATGCAATCAGTCTGGTAAGCTTAGCGAACCATTTGCCATAGCTCTGTCAGTGCGAAACTATGGTTGGAGAAAAAGCGCAAGAAATATCCTAAGTGGAGAGTAATCAAGTAAAAGGTAGGGTTTTGCACCCAAATATATATCTGGCTGGGATATCTCTGAAACGGAAACTAGTTAGTAAGATGGGATTGTGATTACAGATAGTGGATCGAAATACCATGATTCAGCCTCCATGATCTGGAGCAAAAATGGGCAAAGATGTCGAAAGAAGATAGAAAGAACTCTAGAAACAAGGCTGGATACCGAGCCCGCGACTACCATCAGCGACGCATTAATAGATTTGCCTGTCGTAACTGCGGTGTTTTCGACCACAAGGCATCTGGGTACCCCTGCCGTCGCCCAGCCAAAAGGTGTTGAGTGCAAGCGATATGGAGAGATGGGGCAAGTACGTATCTTGTTATGAAGAAGAGTAGGAGAGCATGACTTACTCTTTCTGCATCGCTTGCATTCAACACTCTTAGCTGAGCGAAGATTAGGACATTCGGATGCCTTATAGTTAGAAGTACTTTAACTATTTGGTTTAATGTATAATAGAAAGTAACCCTTCAGCCACAGGCGACCAACTTAAATGCAGGTGTTGTTGATATCGATTGTCATCTTGAGCTTTGACCGGGGTAGCCAGCTCTACATGGCTTTGGCCTGGGTAGTCTCCATAATTTTCCCTGATCCCTAGCCACCTGCTTCAATCCATTGACCCAAGACTCACTGGCGTAGTCACGCAAGGGACTCAAATGCAAAATCCCGAAGGCCGACAGTCTCTGTGCAGATTTATTTCTTGAAAGTAGGATCTCCTTCTCCTCCTCGATGATGCTGATGCAATGGAACGAAGGCCATTCCTATAGCTCACGGTTTAGCGTAAAGCAGTAGTATCAGACAGTGTGATAGAGCGGGAGTCCCAGCTTCTTTCAAAAAAAAAAGAGTCCTTCAGAATTAGAAAATCCCTTTCCAGAAAGAAACACCTCGACAGGTAGACATTGCTTGAGCCCTATTGTTCTCCTCGGCACGAGACATTCCAAGGATGTAGTATATAGTTAATGTAGATGGACACAGATACGATTAGACACCACATGTGCTAGCCAATGCCGCTTTAACTTCAAAGATCCCACCAGTGAACATTCAATAACCGAGTTACTGTTGAGTTTGCGGATCAGAAGAGGATTAGAAGCAATCTGAACTCCTGCTATGTAAATTCAACGGGCGTGGCCTGTAGGCCCACCTTTTAATACAAAGGTAAGAGGATATTTAGACCCATAACAGAGCAGGGCCCTGGGTCTAGAAAGCCACAGCTACATGTAAAGCTAAGGATCCAGAAGGCAAGCACGAGTGACTTCTTAAGCGGATTTACACTGATCGTCGCAAATTCCCCATGCAGGAGATTGTGATCATGTATCACTCATAGGCGAATGTGCCATAAGATGCGCCGCATGGTGTTAGCCAACTGACCCACATACAGCTTAGGGTACGGGGGATCCGCGTGGTCGGTGATCTAACCATGGAAGTCATTATTCTTCGCTGGCAACTTCGCCGGCTTTATCTCTGCTTAAGCCCATCTAATCCTTATAAACCCAGTAGTCACTGCGTCAATTCATACAAAATAGAGGACAGGTAGGGCTTGAATTTTCAACAGATATCATCTAATCCTCTGGTGCTAATAGGATGTCTGGGTCGATGTAGGCGAAATCGGGTAGTCGTATCCTCGACTCCGCCAAGACTGAGGATGGCTTGTCGATACTGTAGGACATGTGCCTCAACTGTTTGTATCCCTCTGTGTGACTGTGCGTAAGTTAGGAAAGATGACAGCTGGATGAATTTTCTGGCGTTCGGTGCTTATCTGGTGTTGCAAAGGAAAACACGAGGGGCTCTTTAATGCCTCAGGCAGAAGAATGCAGAGGCTTGTGCCTTCGAAACTAAATCTGCAAGGAGCCAGATGGAAATTAACCAAGATGGAAGCTCTCATTTCCCCCTAAAGACAGCTTGGAGCTCTGGAAGGGTGACCCTTCATGGACATCACACGCCCCGCCCAGCTCGTACATATTGACCACACTTGGGAATGGAATATGTGTACCTACCTACCTAGTAGCCCTGAGGTCCCTGAGCCCCCGGCTCATCCAGCCACTGACAAGAAGCCCACTACCCTACACACCAAGGAGATAAGTTGCTTTGGCAGGGAAATATGTGCTGAAGTCGCCTGGGAAGTCTACCAGCTCTCCCTCTTTTCCCTATACGTTTTGCCTCATGACGGTGATCTTAAGCCCGTCAAAACACTTCAGAGCAATGCCTCCACAAAGGGACAGCTTCTACACCCGCTCCAGCAACACTATGGCAAATAGGGTAAGTGCTGAGCGATGCCTCGTACCTAATACTTTTACGTTTTCTGAATTTGGTTGTTCTCCTCGTGGTCCCTTAGCATGAGGGTGTTCCCTACTAATGACTTTAGTATACTTGCTGATCGTCAAGCATCATAGCTTGCGCAATTTTTGTTCACAATGAGCTTTGCTTAAAGTTGGATCGACAAACTCCTCCTGCTGGAGAAAAAGGGGCAAGGCCAAATGGTTGAATGTTGAGAGAGTGAAGAAATCGATGATGGAAGTTCTTCATCTCTGAAAGCTTTAAGAGGTCATTTATACTCTACTGTAGGTGAAACGACTATCCTCGGCGGAGACTGTTTCGAGTACATGAGGTCGGCCAGCGCCTCAAGTATATCAAGTTACCAACCGCTCGACTCGGTCAATTCTGCCAATGAAAGCTTGAAGAAGAGACCACGTATCAACTCAAGCTCCTGCAGTGGGATTTAGGCTTCAGCAGTCCAACCTTGATCCTATCCATCAATACCGTCACGCCTTGTACCTGGGTATTGCGCCATCCTTAGCAGCAACTCTATGCCACAGCAATTGAGCCTTTGAATAGATGAATAAAGAATACCCAGATCCTATTGGAAACACACATGGACCCTTGCTGAATGATCGACCGGTTCTCATTGTCTCTGCGAAGAAAGCTGTCTTGAATGTAATAATACCACGCCAATACCGCCAAGCCCTCTTCGCAGGCCTCCAAGATTCCAGAAAATCTCGCCAGGTTTCTTGCCCTTCTCACTGGAATGGGGGCAGATGATCGAATATTAGCATGATATGAGCAAGGGTTATTGAATTAATAGTTCATCTGGAGTTTAATTGCCCTGTTCAGAGTAGAGTTTTGAGGGTATTTCCTTCTCCCTTGCTGGGACATTTAATACCGAGCCATTATCTCTCCGAGTGCGACTCATGTAAACCCGGCTTCATCATTCCGTTGCTTCCGATCCATCTGAGTAATTTCATTCTTACTTCAGGCCTCGCCCTCGCCCTTTCGCGTGCCGCGCGTCTCCTTCTTTCCCTCAAGCTCGTTTTTATCGGGGATTTCCGTGGTCGTTCGTATGCGGTGACAACCGCTTTTATCCGGCTTCTTTCGCCTGGTCTTTATCTTTGTCTGTCGATACGATGGCGGTGACGAATACGATAGGCGCCGGGCTTGATGGCTCTTCGCCAGTTCGATCAACACCGCAAATGGCGACCACCACCGTCAGCGTGGAGGGAATGACATGCGGCGCATGCACCTCTGCCGTGGAAGGCGCCTTTAAAGGGGTCGAGGGTGCCGGTGAGGTCTCCGTAAGTTTGATGATGGGCAGGGCCGTCGTTCACCACGATCCTACAATAATCCCGCCAGAAAAAGTCGCCGAGATGATCGAAGATTGCGGTTTCAATGCGGCCGTCATATCCACCGATAGTTCGTTGATACCAACGCAGGAAGATAGCGGTACCAATGGACAAGTCTCGGATGTCGCGACCACAACGCTGGCAGTGGAGGGTATGACATGCGGGGCTTGTACATCTGCGGTTGAAGGCGGGTTGATGGAGACGCCGGGTGTGCGCTCCGTTAATGTCTCGCTTCTTTCTGAGCGCGCAGTGGTGGAACATGATCTATCAAAGATCTCAGCGGAGCAGCTTGCCGATATAATCGAGGATCGTGGCTTTGGGGCTCGGGTGCTGGAAACCCGGACGCCCCAAAGCGGTTCTCGTGGATCGCATGATTTTACAGATCCTTCGTCGCAATTAATGGTCACTACTGTTGCTATCGAAGGGATGACATGCGGCGCATGTACTTCGAGCGTGCAGGGCGTCTTTGACGGCGTGGAAGGTCTTAGTCAATTCAACATCAGTTTGCTCGCCGAGCGAGCGATCGTCACCCACATTCCGAATATCCTTACGTCCCAGAAAATTGTCGGCTTGATTGAGGATGCTGGATTTGACGCCAAGATTGTCTCCGAGGTCCTGTCACATTCTCAGAAAGGTGGCCTTAGTCGAGTCACGCTCGACCTTCATGGCCTGCGGGACGCCAACTCTGCTGCTGCCCTGGAGGATGCTCTTTTGCAGAGATTGGGCATAGTCTCAGCTGCTATATTTATTGCTACGTCACGCTTAGTGGTTTCTTACGACACTTCTGTTGTTGGTATTCGCTCAATCGTGGCCGCAATCGAAGCTGCTGGCTACAATGCCTTGCTCGCAGATGCCGACGACAACGACGCCCAGCTGGAATCTCTAGCAAAGACAAAGGAGGTCCTGGAATGGAAGCGCGCCTTTCTTATCTCTCTCTCCTTTGCCGTCCCCGTGTTTCTAATCAATATGATACTGCCAATGTACCTGCCAATGCTCGACTTTGGCAGCATTCGGATAATCCCAGGTCTGTACCTTGGTGAGGTCGCCTGTCTGCTACTTACTATCCCAATTCAATTCGGCATCGGCAAGCGATTCTACGTCACCTCATTCAAGTCGCTGAAACATCGTGCACCTACCATGGATGTCCTCGTTATGCTTGGCACTTCCGCGGCGTTCTTCTACAGTGTTTTCACCATGGTTGTTGCCGTTATCCTCGAACCGCATAATCGACCCAGCACTGTCTTTGACACCAGCACCATGCTTATCACCTTTATCACCCTTGGACGGTGGTTGGAGAACAGAGCCAAGGGTCAGACTTCTGCTGCCCTTTCTCGACTCATGTCTCTTGCACCGTCTATGACAACTATCTATGAGGACCCGATTGCGGCCGAAAAACTAGCTGAAGAATGGACAAAGGTGTATTCCGAGGAACAAGAGCCTACTTCGTCAGGCTCAGGACCGTCTGTGGGCCACAAGATAATCCCAACCGAGCTTATCGAGGTGGGAGACATCATTGTCCTCCATCCCGGAGACAAGGTTTCCGCAGATGGAATCGTAATCCGGGGCGAAACCTACGTTGACGAAAGTATGATCACTGGAGAAGCGCTCCCCATCCACAAAATTAAGGGCAGCACGGTCATTGCGGGAACGGTGAACGGCACTAGTGCGATTGACTTCAAGGTTATTCGTACCGGTAAGGATACTCAACTTAGCAAGATTGTGAAGCTTGTCCAGGATGCACAAACAAGCCGTGCCTCTATCCAGCGGATGGCAGATCTCGTGGCCGGCTACTTCGTCCCAACCATTATCAGTCTCGGCTTGGTCACGTTCTTCGGCTGGATGTTCGTGAGCCACCTGCTCCCCAACCCTCCCAAGATTTTTGTCGCGGACAATGGCGGTGGCAAAGTCATGGTTTGTCTGAAGCTCTGTATCTCGGTCATCGTTTTTGCATGTCCATGCGCTCTAGGGCTCAGTACGCCTACAGCCGTAATGGTTGGCACTGGTGTCGGTGCAACCCAAGGAATTCTCGTCAAGGGTGGCGCCGTTCTCGAGAGCGCGACCAAGATTACACACGTTGTATTTGACAAGACTGGAACCTTGACGACAGGAAAGATGAGCGTGGCTGAGGCCAAAATTGAACCTCAGTGGACATCGAACGACTGGCGCCGTCGGCTTTGGTGGCTCATTGTTGGGCTTGCCGAGATGAATAGTGAACACCCTATCGGCAAAACAATATACTCAGCAGCAAGGAGTGAGTCGGGCAGCACGGGTCAAAGTGGGCTTCCAGGAAGCTTAGGTGATTTCGACGCCTGTGTTGGAAAAGGAATATCTGCTCTAGTTGAACCAGCTTCTGATGTCGAACGCGTACGGTACCCTGTCTTGATTGGAAACGCCGCCTTTTTGAGATCTAGAGATATCTTAGTTCCGGAGTCGGTCGACCAGACGCCCGAGGCAACGGGGTCTAAGAACTCTCAAGTTGGGGTTACGCAAATCCATGTGGCGATTGACGGACATTTTGCTGGCACCATATTGCTCCAGGACACTATAAAGGTCACCGCGGTGGCTGCGGTAGCAGCATTACACCGGATGGGAATCTCCACTTCATTAATCACTGGAGACTCCCAAGCAGCCGCTGCTTCTGTTGCTTCGGCTGTTGGTATTTCGACCGACTCTGTCCACGCCTCAGTCTCACCATCCGACAAGCAATCCATCATTGCATCTCTTCAAGAGTCCGGTGACTGGGTGGCGATGGTTGGAGACGGAATAAACGACTCTCCCGCCCTTGCTACTGCCTCTGTTGGTATCGCACTCGCCTCGGGCACTGACGTGGCTATGGAAGCCGCTGACATCGTGCTCATGAGGCCCGATGATCTCCTGTCTGTCCCTGCAAGTCTTGCCCTGTCACGCTCGGTCTTCAACCGCATCAAACTCAATCTTGTTTGGGCGTGCGCATACAATGTCATCGGCCTTCCCTTCGCCATGGGTCTCTTCCTCCCCTTTGGCGGATTCATGCTCCCTCCCATGGCAGCTGGTGCCGCAATGGCTCTCTCTAGCGTTTCTGTCGTTGTGAGCAGCCTTCTCTTGAAGTTCTGGAAGCGCCCCTCGTGGATGGATGCAGAACTCCTAGAGAAGGAAGTTAACTCTGCTAACGAGAACTCCCAGAAGAACTGGTGGGAGGCCACTCTTTTCTCTTACACCGCTCCTAGCGCTGGTCGGAGAAGCCGGCCGGTGCTCTGGATCCAAGGCACAGCTGCTAAGATTGGCTCGTTCTTTACGGGCCGGCCGGTACAGGCCTCAAACTATGAGCCGAGCTACGTTCCTCTGCAGACGGTTGAGCCATCCGCCTAGTTGCTCGCTCTATTTGTCCCATTGCCTATTTGCATGGATTTTGATGACTCTTTTGCTTGCGTACGGTGTTAATGTGTCATTTTTATTTTTATTTTATCACGATTTTCTCGCAAGATACCTATTTCATAGAACGTCGAATGACCTATAGCAAAATACAATAAAAGAAGAACTTATACCATTCCCAAGCCTTCATCTCTTGCTTCAGTGCAACATGTATCACAAGTAAATGGAACAATCACAGCATTACTCCTAGCTGCGGAGTACTGGGAACCGCGATTTATATCCACTGCGAATCCTTGTTGACGAACACTTTTTTTGGGGTATCCGTGAAGAATAGAGGGAAGAAAAAGAGGGGAAAGGGCTCTGTCGATATCTATCATCTATGGAATATTTTGCCCCAAAGTATCCAAACGGGTGTTCTCCATGAAAATTGTTTGCATTGGTTGCAAACACTTTTTCGACGTCGATAAGTCACTCCATATCATTGAGACCTCCGTTACAAGCTCTCTAGCGAACTGACAACACCACAGATGGACCGAAACTGCCAGCGCAGATACTACAAACGTTCAGCAACGCTCTGAAGCTAACCGGGTACCTTGCCCTTGAGCCGCTCACAACACACGATTCCACCCTCGCAGATAACTCTAAGCTCTAGAGATACCAAATCCAACACGATGGACCAGGTACACCATAGGGCAATGGACGCCCTTCAGCCTTTTATTCACCTTGCCGACTCTAGCAGCGCATCTTCCCCCCGTTTCGTGGCAAATATCATCACAAATGCAACATCAAGCCCGCACACATATGTCTTCGCAGAGCTTCTGGAACGGCCCGCAGTCCAAGCTCTCCGCGCTCCAGACGCACCCGCCGAGCTCCAGGGATATCTAACGCTCCTAGAAATATTCGCCTGGGGAACTTGGCAGGATTACCAACAAACGCCCAATCTGCCTGCCCTCAGCGATGAACAAGCTCGCAAGCTCCGCCTTCTCTCACTCATCTCCCTCGCCTCCACCATCAAGCCCCTCACTTACGAATCCCTTATGACCTCTCTCTCCCTCTCCGCACCCTCGGACCTCGAAACCCTCGTCACAACAGCAATCTACTCCTCCCTCATAACTGCCCGCCTCTCCCCTGCCACAACCCCACCAACCGTCAACGTGACCTCTGTCGCCGCCCTCCGAGACGTCAAACCCACTTCCCTCACAAGTATCATCTCCACACTCACGGCCTGGGAATCCCGCTGCGGCTCTGTCATCACAGGCATTGAACAGGAGATCGCCAAGATAAGACTCGAGTCTGCTCGCCGTCGGACAAGCGAACACACCCGTATGGTCGTCATCGAGAAGACACTGGCAAAGTGGAACCCTGAGTCTGGTGAGACGATCACTTCAGGAGGAGACCCCGCTGGCCGGGGCGGAGCTTCTACTAGGAAGTCAGGCTGGAAGAAGGACATCAGTGCGGCTCTTCGGGGTCGGGATTTCTTCGGCGGTGGTAGCAACAAGCGTGAGTTCGATGACGACGCCTTCTTTGAGGAGAACGCGAATGAAGTTGATGCTCTTGCCTCGGGAATGGATATCGATGAGGGCGCTGGTGCGAGGACGGGACTGGGAAATGCGGGGGCTAGAACTGCGAAGCGTTTCCTGGGGAAGAAGTCTTAGAATCGGGCTTGACGGTTGACCTAATGTCTATTGCTATGTCAACAAAACCATATGGGTATCCTTCGGAATAGGATCCATAATATCAGGACACATTCGTCTAACACCAGTTTTCTCAGACCCCAGGAGTTACCACCAAATGACTCTTTGAGTAGATATCTGGATTAAAATTACACTCAGATTAACCAATGAACCAACGATATCCCCACAACACCGGGGCTTCAGCAATGTCATCTAACGTACACAAGTCCTGCAGCGAAGGGGTATTGTAGAAGAGAAACAGAACGGACAAAGGAACTAAGGCCATTAATTCGACAGAAACAGGAAGAAGTGGATGCTGTCGCTAGAGAGCCAAAACTGGTGATGGAATCATGGGACACGAGGATAAATTTCGGTACACTGAGGCGAGTGGTAGTCTGGCAAGGGCCCGTGCTCTCCAGCAGTGCGTGCCGAATGCTCCCTGTGTAGGAGTGGGAGTGTCATGAAATAGTTCGAGTAAGATGTCGTCTCACCGGAATGGATGACAGTATGAATGGGAATATTAAAGCATCGTGCCAGGAACGAGAATGAATAGAATGCTCAACGCAGCAGCGACAATGGCCGCAATTAAGACTGTAGCAGTAGCCCGTTTGACTAGGAGTTTCCGGACGTAAGGCTCGCGGATCGGTGACCAGTTCATAAAGGTATATTCACTGTAACCCAAAAACGCCATTATGGGATCGATCTTATACTGGTATGAGACGATAAAGTATGACGCAATGATAAATGGCAGGATAATCTGTATCAAAATTAGTTATAATGACACTTTAATAACGGGCCGCTTTAACGTACCCAGCAACGGATGTGCCTAAGTTTGTCGCGTAGAACCACATAGAAAGCGCCCCAGAAGCCTCCACCGAAGCTGATGAGGGCAAAAGCCAGCCGTGCCATGATTGACAACGGGACAAGGTTACCAAGAGCTTTCGCCTGCAAAAACCCTGGGAACGCGTCCCGCTCCATTGCTTGAAAGACATAATCTTTGGCCGGATCGAATACTTCGGGGTCGTCCCGTCCATCATCTTCTACCAGGTTGATAATACTTGACACCATCTGCTCCGGTAAAACAATTTCTCTCTCCGCCCCGGGAAGTAGATACGTGTAGAGGATCTTTTCAGCGCTGGCCCGAATGTCCGCACGCGCCACGGTATGACCAGGAGAGTTGGATTCGTTCTTGGTGAAACTTGGCCGGGATTGCTGCTCATTTGACATGGTACGGGAAGCAGCTTGTTGCGAACCAAGACTGCTCTGTGGAGAGTGTTTGGACGAGTGCCCGTCCGAGCGGAGGAAAGCTGACAACCTCTGGTCGGCATCCCTATCGTCCAAATCACGGAGACCATGACGAAGGCCAGAGGGACCAGCCTCCACCAGCGGTATATCGTTCACGCCCTCGAATTGCTCCAACGGGGTTGATGACCCCTTGCTCTCAGCCTTCTCAAGGTCAGGGGTCGCTACTAAGACCGAACGGCGTAGCTCTCGAACGTAATGACGACACAAGGACATGTGTTGGGAGACATCGAGCCTAGTTCGGCACAACATTAGGATCCACAAGGTAAACTAACTCAGAGAGACTGAATCACAACGAAGGCAGCATACCAAAAGTCCAAATAATCGACAGACCGTTGCTGGTCTCGCATATAGATGTAGAAAGAGAAGAGGTCAACTGGAGCGAGGGTCCGACGGCTCAAAACTTCGAAAAGTGTCGGGAGGCGATTCCGCTGCTCCAACTCAATAAGGCCCGGGGTAGTCATCTTGACGTTCAGTTTCAGCAGAAAGCTTGATCGTATTTGTGGTGTTGCGAAGATGCGTTAATTCGAGTTCGGGCTTGAAACAAAGGAGGGGCTGAAAAGGGGAAACGAATGTCGTCGGGTGCGTCGCAAATAGATGTAAACAGAGGTGTATGGCCAGTTGACAAGGCGCCTATTCGGTGGTGTAAAGCGAAATATATTGGACTCAACGATGGTCGATTTGTAAAGAATGACAGGGCAATTCAAGCGTGCGAAAGACAACATAAATGCCGCGAAAGCTTCAATCGATGGTATCTAAGCCGAAAGGTAGACTGTGGGCGGGCCGACCCCCCTGGAAGAGCGAACTGAAGGCAGGGAACCGACAGCCACCAGAATGCAGCAATTCTTAGGAGGAGGATATGCAAGCCATCCAGGTGTTTGTGGAGGGGAAACGGCCAAGGTAGTGTTTCTGCCTCCTTTGCAGAACGCAAGTGTTGTTTCTGTTTCTTCTCCCGTCCAAACGGCCCGCCTCAATTTTGATCCGAAATGAGCGGATCCACCACCACCCAACGAGGAGGACAAAATACACTATTTTTTGAAACACGTCTGCGGTCGAGAACTACTGACGAACTTGCGCTGATGCGGATAATTCGCTGAGTTTGAAGAGGGATGAAGCTGAGCCTGCATCAATATGCATCATCGCCAGCGGCTGGGCTGCCCCATAATCCAGATCTTCAGGGAACAGAAAATCATTGGATAGATCACGAACCATCCCTCCAATTGACTTCGCCTCCCTCATGGCTCATGCAGTTCGGAAATTCGAAAAAAGAAAAGAAATCTGAAAGATGCTCCACATGCTAGCCCGGGTATTCACTATGAAACAATGATAAACTCCAAACCCACACAAGAATCGTCGCCCCAAACTCCCACCGAATGCTTCAAAACTGTAATGCTAGTTCAATGACCGTCGGCCAGGTGCTGAATTGCTTCGTTAGTCAAGATAATTAACAGACTGTGAGAAGGGACATTCTATACTTACCGACCACTCGGGTATGTTTCGGATCTGCTGCCACATGAATTTCTCCAGTTTATTCGCACTCTTGGCGTAGGGTGTGTTCTCGTTATTGTACCGTCGGCAGTTATCGAATATCAACATAGCGTCCTTGACGAAATCTTGAGGTGTCGGGTACATATCCTTCTCGTGTTTCTCCTCCATGGTTGACAAATCCATCGGTTCCTTAATGACTTCATAGTAGTCTGGCACCTCGTCGCGATTGACCGGTTGTGTGAACGGCCATGCCGCACTGTGGTTCTGCATATCATTGAGTAAATGTAGAAGTTGGTTATAATTCGGCCCGTGGCGTGGCTGACGGGCGAGCTCGTCCATGTCCGGCGACCAACCCGACTCTTTGATTGCTGGGATATTCAACGGATCGATCTTGCATGCTCCGTTCTTCCATTCTTTCGGTGGGACATGGATGATATGGGACCTGCTAAATGCACGGATCTTGGCATGAACGGCCTCCTTCTGCTTTAACAGCATCCGTCCAATTTCGAGGTAACGGATGGTTGGTAGCATCGTGCACTGCATGATAGTTCCTCCTTCGTAATCCTTGATGTACCCCATCCATATGGACTTATCTAATTGGATTTCCTTGGTGAATCCCTGTTTCTTGAAATAACCAATGGCATAATTATCGGCATACGTCAGGAAATGCATGATGTCTGAGGTTGCCTTGACGTAGTCCTGTACATTCGACATCAGCAACTAGAACAAGCCGCCATATACTTCCACTCCATACCTTAAGATGAGACATAAGATGAGCACCATACCCCTTGACTTGTTGGTCCGAAGAGATGGCACAGAACACAATTTCTGCGAATCTGCGGCTATTGAAGGGTCGGTAGGTGATCCCACTATAATTGAAGGTTAGCAAATGCCGCTGAGCATCAAAGCTCCAGGAAACACGAACCCTACAACTTCTAGAGGGTGCTTAACAATAGCAATCGACAGATGAGACCTATCGTATACTAATCGCGCTATATAATCCTTGGGCATTTTGGGAAGCTGCTTCTGGAAAATGCACTTTAATCCGGTGAGCACAACAAAGCTGTCGCGAGAGCCATCGTTGTTCACAACTCGGAATTCTATCTCGCCTCGACGCTCCTCTAGCACCGCGGGCTATATTGCATTAGATCCGTCCTCATATCTGATAAAATCAGTTGCTCACCTTCTCGGGAAAGGGAACAATCCGCATTGGGGGCTTTTCCAAGGGGTCATCTTCGGTCTATGGACGAGTAATTGCATGAGTATAGAGTTGTCGCCACCGAGTAACATGTGAAAGACCCAGTACATACCTTTGGCTCCCTGTCTGGGGAATCTGTGCGCGCCTTCTTACTCTGTTGCTGGGAATCTGGGGAAAGAGCCTCCTCCGAGGCTTTCCGCTTTGTGCTGGGGCCTAGGCTCCATCAGTATACGGAGGTCGCGCAAGATGAACAGAGGCTTTAAGAAAGAGAATTTCCACTTACTACCCGCCATATTTAATATCAATATCGGTATACTATGGCTTTTGGTTGCCGAGCTGTCGCGAACTGTTCCTCGTCGCGACGTTGATAATGCTGACTGATCCGGGCGGGGATCGGACCGATGATGATCCGTTAAGTCGGGCCAGATTGACTTTCCGGCGCGACAGCGGAACTACTGAGCTTCAGTTCCAGGGGACGATCGTTCTGATGCTTGTTTATCGTCAGGACTCATTCTCAATTGTGTACTCAATTCTGTGATTTTTGCAATTCCGCCGGCCTGAAGTGCAGATATATTATCAATGTCTCTAAACCAGGTCTGGGAAGCAGCTTCTGCAAGCCCTTATACTCCTCTCATTGCGAAAGATAGCCAATTCTCTGTTGGCTTCGCCCTCCTTCTGCTTGGTGAGATAGCACAATCGTCCGCTACAGTTGTCAATTGCTAATGTCACCCAGCTCTTATTTTGACTGGTCTTTTCGGTCTGAGTTAGTGACATCTTCCTCCCGACATATCACCAAGAGCACTGTTTTTAACTACTTAAGCGGTATAGATCGGTCATTTCTCAGCATTGCAACGTTCGGTGTCCCTGCATCTCTAGCTTTCGGGTAGGCTGCCATCATATCTCTTGAATTTATCATCGCTAATGCGCTTCATCCAGATTCGGAGCTGTGTATATGATCTGTGCCGTCGGTGTTTACGTTTAGGTGACATCTTTATATTACACATTCATTGTCTGATTGCCTGGGAAGTCGAAAGCGGCGCAATCTGTACCACTAGAACCACCGGAAGTGTTTCGTCAAAGTCTCATCTACAATATATTCCGGATCCATACTCCGTACTGCTCTATACCTTTTACTTCCTTGCCCGCATCGAGAAAGCGCAATCATGGCAGAAACCGAACACATATTTACTGCTGTTTCTAGCAACGCACACCAACTCTTTACTCTACTGAATTGTATTGGGTTTGCGCAAAATGCCACCGTCCAGATAACACCGGACGGAATCCGATTTTCTGTCGAGGAAGGACGAGTGGTACAAGGGCTCGCATTTCTGGAGAAAACTCTCTTCACCACCTACACCTTCAATATGCCGCCAACAACCGCCAATGCTGAAGGGTACCTTTCAATGGAAGATGCTGAATCGGACGGCCCAAATTATCCATGTTTCGTTATTTCGCTTTCTGCCCTACTTGAGACACTCAAGATCTTTGGCGTCAGTGATTCACCATCTGCTAGTGCCAGCCGGGCAGGAAGCGTTCAACCCTCAACGGTTTCTGCGTCCAGCGCATTCAATGCCCCTGCTTTGCTTCTCAATAGGTCTTGTACCTTTCAGTACGCCAGCCACGGATCACCTCTGGGTATCACCTTAGCTGAAACGGGCGTCAAAACCACCTGCGAGTTGACTACCTATGAACCTGACGAAGGCGAAGTCGAAATACCTTTCCAGCGGGACGGCATAATCATGAAAATTATTATGCGCTCAGCCTGGTTGCATAATGCAATCACGGAGCTCGGTTCCACAAGCCCCAGTATCCTAAAGATATCCGCGTCCGCTAAAGAAGAACCATATTTCACACTATCTGGCTCTGGGGGCCCATTTAGCCAGTCTTCAGTCGAATTCTCAATTGAAGATACCCCCAGCAATGGAACCCAGGTCGACTCCCATCGCAAGGTACTGACTAATGACGGAACATCTCGGTCACGAGCTACAAGAGCAAAATTGGCACCGACAGTTACAGAAACATTCCTCGTCAGTCCACCTTCTTCAATGGGGTCTCGAATCAAGCAAGACTATCGGTTTTCATTTATTCATAAGGCATCTCGTGCCATGGCTGCGGCTAACAAAGTGAGCATCCGCGGAGATCGACAGGGAGTGCTGAGTCTGCAGTTCATGATGGAATTCGATACAAATGGGTCTGTCGTCACAAGTAACTCTACGCGCTCTGTGAAAGACTCTTCAGCATCGACCGTGAGCTTCGTGGACTTTCGATTTGTGCCGTTACTCGATGAGGATGAGCTTGGAGGTGGTGATGCAATGCTTGATGAGATGGATTGAGAGGTTGCACATCTTTAATTTGGTCTGCCAATTGTTTATCTTTCAAGCGGTGCTTGGGCCTTCTGACATTCCATTGTACCTATAATACTTCATATTGTCTCATCCAGACTCATATCGAAACTATGCCACTCAAGTACAAGCCACTTTTATAATTAAACTACGCAGTAAGGCACCTAAAACAACTACAGTCCTCTAGGTTGACTGACGTTCATAGTTTCGATTGGCAGCCGCGAATAGCGACTGATAAAGTCGACGGATATCAAACACAGTACAAGAGAAGTACGGCTATATTTTCGAGAACTGACTCGATTCGCACCTTCCTCCGCATGTTACTGAATCTGTAATGTCTATGATAGATGAAAAACGAATTTAAGGCTTGTTCCTACTCCCATGAACGCCGTGGAAGCATTGTACATGTTCCATAGCGATTTATATACACAGCATAAGAACGAGATCTGGTATGAGTCTTTTCACGAAAAGGAGAACCACCCGATGCAATAACAAGTGAAGCTTGGAATACCATTCCGTAGATGGAGCACAGACGTTGGGACTGAAGCTCGATCACATAACCTAGTCCTAAGCATTAGTGACTAGCCGAGGAGATCGGAGTGTTGTAAATCACATACCTCTGCAATTGACTGCCGCTCAATAATTGACTTTTGCCTTTCATTGCGGGATACACGGTAGTAGTAGTCACTAAAGTCACCACACTGCATGTGGCGCAAAAACTCTTCGTCGTGGGTAATAACAATAAGCTGAAAGTTTGCCTGCTGCTGACGGGCACGGATAATATCATGGAGAGACTCAGCCAGGGACCGGATGTTGTCTCTGTCCAGGTTGGTGGTGGGTTCATCAAGTGCGATGAGACCACAGTTGACACCGAAACATTCCGCTAGGGCGAGTCGGATAATGATACTTGCGAGGACCTTTTGACCGGCACTGCACCGGCCGCGCATGTCCATTTCAGCGCCCTGTTTGACCATACAGACTCGGTAGTTGTATGATCGGTTGCCTTTGGCGTTCTCGTTGTCAGACCGAATGAGGATTGTGTCGACGTCTGTGCCACGGTATGTCTTCTGCCAGAGTTCGCCGATAATGGCATTGATCTCTTCCATCTTCAGGGAGTGGTACTTCATGATAGCTTTGTCCAAAGCGCTGCCGTAACGCGCCAAATCATCGACCGCAGCCTTGGTCGTCTCGACCTTGATGTGTGACTCCTTGTACTTGAAAGCTGCATCTTTGTAATCAGTGTTCCAGTCTGTCAAGAGCTGCATCAACTGATCATCCTTAGACTTCATTTCTCCCATCTTGCTTGCTTGTTTCGCAGAAAGGGCGCTGTGCTCCCGGGTGTGACGCTCCGATTCCTCTTTAAAACGGCTCCTATCTACCTCCGCGTTTTGAGCTTCCAATTCCTGGATCTCGCTTGAGACCTTATCAAGGGACCGGTTTGCCTGACGGTAGGTCAGGTTGTCAGCATATTGACGCTTCGTGTTCTCACTGTCTTTGAGCTGTGCTGAAATCTTGTTGATCGTTTTGGTAATGCCTGCTTGTTCGTGCTCAAGACTGCTAATTTCGTCTTCAATTGCCTGGAGCTCACGCTTGCTTCGCTCAAGCTGAGTAGGCCCACCCCGCTCGTTGTACGCGTCAATTTCTTCATTAGCAAGCTCAACCTGGTGAATGCTATCGGACAGCTGAGAAATCGTCTGTGCCATGTCTCTCTCGCGTGCCTCGGCACGCTGGCTGATATCATCGTACTTGGCTTTGAATTTCAGGTACGCCGGCGTCAGCTCCTCGATTTCCTTGTCAGCCTTCGTGATTGTTTCGCGCTGCTGGTTATTGAGTTTCTTGTACTCTTCGATGCGTGAGACGAGATCAGCCTTTCTCTCAAGTTGGAATTTAACATTGTCAAGTTTGCTTTTCACATCTCTCAGTTCCAGTTCAAGGTTGTTGATTTCAGCCCGCGACTGTTCTTTGTCACTCGTGAGCTTGGTGAGAGATTTTTTAAGCGCTCTGGACTTTTCGGCGATGCCAGATATCTCGTTTTGAATATCTTCAAGGGTGTGTAGAGTCGTACTATCTTGTTGTTTCGACGAGATCTCTTGTATTTGAGATCGAATAGATTTGATTTCCCCATCGTACCTGACGATGGTATTTACCGTCTTTGAGAGAGCCTCGACATCTCGCTTCTTCTCCCCCACCTCGCTCACAACTTTGTCCCGATCTTCGAGCTGGCCAAGGAGCTCATCACGTTGAAGGACATACCTATCCTCTTCCTGCGTCAGCTCTGGGATTTCCGTTTCCTTAAGGCGAAACCAGGTGTCATAGACAGTGCTGATTGCACGCGCAGCATTGAGATCATCTTCCATATGTTTGACCTCTTCATCTTCCGCATCACGCTTGGCCTTTTTTACTAGATTTTCGAGCTTGCTTCGAAAGGCTGCGAACTCATTGTCGTTCCTGAAGGGTCGTGTACATAGCCGACACACTTTCGCCTGCTTCGCGGTTTCCAGACACGTGCTTAAGTACTCCCCGATACCCGCATACTGCTCCACATCTTTTCTGGCGATGTCAAGTTGAGCCTGCCGTTGTTTGATCACCTCAGGGTATTCCTCGGGTTCATCCCCGATAGCCTCCCGAACCTCTTCAACGCAGTCTTTGAGCTCCTTTTGTCGTTGGCTCAAGCTCTTCTTCATGTTGTTCAATTTGTATTCAACTTGCTCCAACTCTCTGCTGATACCATCTCTCGAACGCTCGGCGCTCAAGACTGCCTTTGTCTCATCATTGAGGGCACGTTGAAACTCTTGTTCCAGTGTATCAAGCTTCCAGCCCTGATTAACGAGTTTTGAAAGCCGCTCCCCATGGGCTCCCTTCATCGTCTCTAGGCTGCGCTCTCTTTCCTTTAATTCCTTCTTCAAATGATCTAATCGAGCAAGATCACCAGCTTTCTTGGTCGCCTCGATGAGCTCTGAATTCAGACGAGAGCTTTCGTCCTCAAGTCCGCGGATCTTTGAATTCAGTTCCTGGATCTCTTTGTCCCATGAGGCGGCTCGTCCACGCTCCTTGGCTTGATCCAAACGTGACTGAACATTTTCGACACTAGATTCAAGCGCGGCCTGAACACCCTCATCCACACTCAGCTCATTCAGCCTCGCCTGGTAGCTCGCCGCCTCTTTGTCGTTGGTAGCTATTTGGCGCTTGGCTGCATTTTTGCTCTCTTGGAGGGCTGATCTCTTCTGGCCAATGTCATTCAAAGTCTCCTGGGTTTCACGTAATTCGCTCTGCGCCTCTCTCTTCGCTCGGTCCATTGTCTGGGTATGTTCTTTCAGGATTTTCCGGATCCTTTCCATGAATTCATCAACTTCTGATTGACCCTTGATACTATCGAACCCGCGAATGTTGTAGTTCCGTGCGAGCTCTTTGGACATGCGTTGACGCCTGTCAATTTGGCGCTCGAAATTGGCCTTATCATTCTCGTATTTTCCATATTCGGCCTGCTTCAGACCTAATTTGTGCCGGGTCTGTTCAATCTGTTCCCTAATCTCCATATACTTTTCCTTCTGGGACTCTTCTTGCTGTTGATACTGGATTTGTTTGGACTCGAACTCTTCCAAGTTCGACTCTAGCCACTCATCTGGCTCGTCTAGCTCGACCAAATGTCTTTTGAGGTTGTCAATGGTGGATTTTATGCTCTTTGCCTCGATGCGCTTTCCTTCTAGAGACCCAAGAATTTGGGCGTAGCTTTCAGATTCCCTCCAAGCTTTGTCGGCAAGTCCAGCCACCTGGCGCATTTCTTGAGAAAGCTGATGGGTCTCGGTTCGCAAAGTTTCGATCTCCTCCTGAAGTTTGATAGACCTCTTTTCTGCCTTGTCAGCTTTCTCTTTGTCTTCTTTGGCGTGCTGCTCCATGATCTTGTATTTGGCAAGCTCCTCGTTCTGCTTCTTCCGTAGCACTTTGATATTATCAATTGCTTTTGTATATTTGATCGCTTCGAAGATTTCGTCGAATCTTTTCTTCAAAACAGACGGCTCGCTCATAGGCCACAGACTTTCATCCTGATGACAGAAGATAACCGAATCAAGGATAGCTTTAGACACGCCAAGGTACTGGGGCATAATCTGATCCAATTCCGCGACTCGGGACGAAATGGCGGTTCTTTCTCCCTCCTTTATCATTAGGAGCTGTCCTTCTAGAGTTTTCTGTTGTCGTGTTGTCTTCTTTACTGTAAGCTGTAAGCTTCTGGTCGCCACCATCTTTGCGCCGGATGTGCCCTTGAAGGACAGCTTGACTTGAGCCAAAACCTCTTTTTCTCCGCACAGCTGGTATGATCTTTCAGCTACAGTACCGGTGTACCAAGTTTCCACCAACATACCTTCGGGTCATGAATGAACGCGCCACCCTTACTGTTGGGCGGGAGATCGCCCGTTGTAGCATATTTGAGGCATTCAATGATAGTCTATGATTCTGAATCAGTTCCGACCGGGGTTACGTGATATATATGCCAGTGTTACCGTTTTCCCAGACCCATTATAGCCAACAATCAAGGTGAGAGGCGTATGAAACTGGATGGTCTCGCTGCGGGTGTTGTCAAATGAGCGAACACTAGAAGAGTAATCGTCAGTAACGCGTTGACCAAACATTTGGATATTGAGAACAAGCAGACTCACCCCAAAATAGAAAGCTTGTCTATCTTAGCTGTCAAGTAAATCAGTATCTCGTTTGAACAGTTGGAAGTTTCGCCACTTACACCTGTCAACGTTAGAATAAGATATTAAAGACGTCAATCCTTCACTTACATCTTGCCCTGATCAGCTCTTCGTTCCGTATACACCAGGATTATAAGAACCCTCACGCTTCTTGAAGTCGACCAGCCTCACGATTCTGCCTGCCGCGTCTGCGACAAGGAAGACGCGGGGAAGGAGCGCGAAGTCACGTGAGCCTCTTTGTTGGTCGCAAAGAATTAAGAATTGATCATACTTCCTTTTTGTACTTAGTTTAACAATTCTTAGTTTGTTCATAGTTGTCATGCCATGTCAGTTAATTTTAGGTATAGTGAATTTAGGTGAATCTAAGGTGAATCTATGGTGCGTGGCTATGTAGTTGAATTGGTGACCCTTCTCCAATTAATATCGCAGCTTTCCTGAGCAAGACACTTCCTAAACCAAGTTTTCCTCCCTGCATAAACTACCTAGGTGCAGTTTAGAGTATTATCTATCTAAACAAGTTATCTTATCACGTCCTATTCACAAAGTACAAGTCTGCAATCAGAGTCAAAAGTCTTCTACTTATGCCTCTCTTGTGAGTTTGTAAAAAGTTAACAAGGACCTCAGATGGCCTAGACCCCAGCGGTGTATTATGTATCAAGTTGGGCGGGGTTAAAAATTGCAGAACCAGGTACTCCGTATGTCGCTTACATCTATATTTGCTGTGCATTTGACCTGGATCAGCTTCTTCACGTGTGGATCTTAAACGCGAAGTATTTAACTAAGATCACTAAACCTCAGACTTGGATACATGCCTGTGGCATCAACCCTGTGGTGTTTCGCGCTCGATATTCCAGCGGATTGAGACCCAACTTGCATCTATTGTGACCCTGGGACCTTTTCAACGTGGAGACGAAGGTTGAAGGTACACTCGGGGAACCAATTACAACTACCAAACTGATCCACTGGCATCCGTCATATGTCCAGACTCTCAGGGTCATTCCACCCCGCGCGATAACTCCAATTCTGTTCGCGACATGTGAGGTGGGGGTTGATCTGGTTTAAAGCTCTTCTACCTCGTCTTTCTGTTCTAATTTTGACCCCACAACTCCGCTCGCCTCAGTCTCTAGACGATGAATCCGGCCCATCTTCGTCTGCAGCCTACCCATCAATATGGTTTCGAATCACAGGACTCATCCGCGCCATATGGCACTGGGATGGGGATACAGCAACTCCCGCGGTCCCTAAGTTTGGAATTTGGCGTGCAGCCCTCGACTCTCAATCAAGCCTCTGCCGCCAGCTTAGCCGAGGGGCAACTGTCCTGGCCAGAACGGGTGCTTGATGAGGTCCGAGACCTACTGCTCCTCCTCACTCCCGACGGTAGAGTGAGCTATGTCTCACCGTCATGTAGGTCAGTCATGGGCGTCGCAAAAGCACAGTTCGAGGGCAATTATTTCGCTCGCTTCGTCCATGACGATGACAAAGCCGTGTTCACGCGAGAATTTCAGGAGTGCATTACCACAGCTCGTCCTCTCCGCTGCCATTTCCGCGTCTACCAGCTCGATAATTCTTTCACTTTAGTAGAAGCCCACGGCCATCCGCACCTCACAGCGTCTAAGGACGATGGAAGTCAGCCGCCTTTATGCCATGGAATCTTTCTTGTTTGTCGTCCGTATCACACCAACAGCACCCAACTCCTCGATTCATACCTTGAACATAAACTTGAAAATATCCGGCTCAAACAACGCATCGCACAGCTAAAAAGAGAAGAGGAAGATGACATAAACGTCACAGCGCAACAAGTGAAGTTGACGCAAGTACCTTCATCTGCTTCGCATCGCCCTGTCCCACAAACGAATAGAGCCTTTGCGCAGCCTCAGACTGTTCCATTCACTCTAGAGGTGTCTCAAGACGCGTCAATTCTCTCTAGCGAAGAAAACGAGTCATCTGATACGCTTGGAAACGTCGACGAGCTAGATCAAGCTATCAACCAAGCCGCTGCCGCCGCCCAGGCTGACGAAAACACATCGCATATTTACGGGATCGAACTACTAACTGGTCTCAACTACGGGCAAGGGGAACGATCTCAGGGAATCAGTACCGGCATCCTTCAAAATCGCCTTTTCCAGTATACTGGCAACCCTCCCTCATCGGAGCCGGATCGAGTTCCAGCCGAGAACGAGCCGAGGAAGAAACTGAAAGGGGAATATCGATGTGCAGATTGTGGAACGTCAGATTCACCGGAGTGGAGGAAAGGTCCGAATGGCCCGAAGACCTTGTGCAACGCTTGCGGATGTAAGACTCTGCTCTCCTTCTTATTTCGGTTTACTCATGTCATTCTCCAGTACGTTGGGCTAAGCGGGAGAAGAAACGTCAGGGCTCAGGCTGATATACTAATGGACATTCTATGTTGAAGTATCTCTCACCATGTCGTTAGTTTCATAACGAGAAATTGGTCCTAGATTATTGCATAGTCGCAACTGCAACGATACCCATGTCTGCGATTCCAAATTTTTAGTCTGCTGTGGCACATCGGATTCTTGGTTATGTACTTGTCTAACCCGGTGGCTGACATGCTTTGAAATATTTGTAGCGTTCTGTTCAATCTGTACTATATCAACTTGATGAATAATGACCACCTTATAACTTATCGATATCTTACGATACCCTCTGGAATATGCGCGTTCGACTTTCAATCCAATCTGTATTGGCATAATTAAAAAGATAAAAGAGGTGACTCCAGGCACCTGCTAACTATGCTAAAATGACATAAAAAATGGCGGAGCCTGAACATATGCCCGAGGATATGCGCTGAGTCTGCTTGATCTGTTTTTATTGACCCCATTAATCCCGATATGTCAAATTCTGATATATCCACCAACATCAAAGTTGTGTCGACCGAAACATCTTGCCATTGAGTATTGACCGAATCTTTTTATATAACAACCTCATCTATTTCTTGGCCTTCTTTGGCGGCGGCGGGAAATATATCTGTGGCTGCGCAGGCTGAATCGACCCACTCGCCGTCGTATCCACCTCCTGCAGGGCAGTTTGCGGGTGCGATGGAGCGGCACCGAAGTGTTCGCGGAGCGGAAGGTCAGTGGATCCGGAGTCGAGACGGTTGAAGGCTAAACTGCGTGGTGTCATAACAGGCATCGGCGGCATCGGCGAGCGTGGGTATATAGCTGTTCCGGGGCTCATGGGGATGGCGCTGGGTGTCATAGGGATCATGCTGGGCGATTTCAGGATCATGTCCTCGTATGCTTTCATGGTTTCCTTTTCTTCGCGCTTCTCGTCGCGTTCGGCGCGTTCTTCTTGGGTGATGAAGCAATTCTGAACGGCGACGCCTAGCTCGACGGTGTAAAGGACGCTGTGCGTGGGAAGTTTGTTAGGGCTGGTTGGGGGTTGGGTAAAATATTTGGCTGGGACTTACATGAGGATTATGGTAACGGCGAAGAGCGACTTTGCCTGCTGGCAGTATCCGACGTTGTCTTTCTCGTGGGCAACATTGCAGTTCTTAGTGATATACCATGGTGGCCCATTCTGCAAATGGTCGGGGTCTGATTTATCACTCCCGCCTTGGAAAGAAGCAGACACGCAGTAGATGACAATCAGCCCAATATGGAGAAAAACTGATACGGCCGGGAACAAGATGTGGAGGATATGAAGGGGAAATTTTGTGATCAACATGAATGTACTCAGGATGGCGATGACTAGATTCCAGTTCGTTGCGCTTCCAGGCTGTTAGTTGCTTACAGGTACTCCATCAAACATATGAGATCAGAACGCTAAGAACATACAATGAGCTCCAGACTTTCGGCGTTGAATATGACTGGTAGTTGGCAGCAGCGTAAACTTCTGCTTGGGGTGAACTGTTGAAACCATTGTCGTAGCCATCTTGCCACAGCTTGTTTCGGTATCGATCATGCGCGGCAATACCAGTGAGCGTAAGAAGGCCAATTATTATCGGTAACTCCAAGGCCATCAAGATGTAGACCAGGTTGTGGTTGCGGTATTTCTTTGCGATATACATGGCGGGCGTGATTCGGGCCTCTCAGGCCAGGTCACGGATAATATCCTAGGTGTATATAATTATATTTGAAGTGCAGACCAGATCCAAGAGTGACTGAGGCCAGGCCGGCTGGCTGTATTTTCAGTGCCCTTGCATTGGAAGCCGAGCAAACGGTTTGGTTTGAAAAACAAAGATGAAACAAGCACCAAGGAAAAAGGAAGGCAAGAAACTCAGCCTGGGGAAGCGGTCATAATTATGCAGCGCCCGAAGACCGCGAGTCTTCCATCGCTTCACGGCATCAGGAGAGGGGCAGCGTTGGCGCTTCAATGGCCAGCAAGAACGCTGACAGGTGTGCCTTGAGAAGTTTCCCAAGCATACATCTGGCCAATGCTTGTTGTCGAGCAGCCGCCAGCATCGGCGCGAGGCCAGGGTTTGCCGCCAATCAGGTGGCAGAAGGCCAAGGTCGGCACGGGGCCATCACACACTAAAGTAGGCCGTGTGATGGGCACTGGCGATCTGCAGGCTCAGTGGGCAGCTTTGGGCGGAGAACACTGGAGCTCGTGCTTGCGACTCGATTGGCCTGCCCCATATCGGCACCTGGGAAGTGTGCCATTTCTCTGCAGGTGAACAAAGAATCAAAGACAAGCATCAGGCCACTTGAGAGATCTTCACGGATTGAGCAGGATGGTCGGCGATCTCTCAGCCCTTCCGAGCGCGTATTGGATCAAGGCTATTCGAGCACAATAATGGTCTCATCGAACGAAGAGTTTGGTCGAATTTAGAGGAAGGGTACATTAGTCTTGGATAGCTTCATCCGCGGAACACTGGCTGTCATGTGCCATTATGTAATCTATCATCTTAAGACGTCACTCATTCAACTCCAGCTCTTATCGTTGATAAACACACTCCAGATTAAGAAAACAATTTCTTGATTAATTAGGGTCCGGATGCTTCTCCGACAATTGCGCCCGCGTCTCCCATCCAATCATCTCCCCAGTACTCTACTTCTAAATCCCTGCATCCATCAGGGTACAATTCGTCGCCAGATGAGTTCACCCACAACCAGGAAGGTCCCGGTACCTCATACCGTGCGTACCGCCGCGGAGCCCCGCCAGAACAGACTATTCACTGTCCGGCTATCACACATAGAAGAGATCAACCCTACAGTCCGGCTTCTGCATCTCACGATACCTCCAAGCGTGCAGGACCCTAGCCTACAAGAATACGTAGCGGAATCCGAAGAAGCGGACGTAAGCAAGTGGACAGCTAAATATACCTAAGCACAAACAGAGCTAACATATTTGCAGAATGGCCAACTACAGCCTCTTACATTCTTCCCCGGGCAATGGCTGGACGTGCATATTCCATCTGTTGCCAATGCCGGCGGATTCAGTATCACTTCCACACCAGCTGACGCTCAGGTTCTGCCTTCATTAGAGCCCTCACATGAACTTATTCCGGCGGAGGAGGCCGAGATAGTTCCCGTGAATTCCCATGGACGTGAGCCGTATGTAGAGTTGGCTGTTCAGAAAGTCCTGTCGAATCCTGCTAGCGCATGGCTATGGAGACCTAAAGAAGAGATCATCGGCAAGGAACTAAGTATTCGGGTAGGTGGAAGCTTCGTGTGGCCCCCATCAAAGGCGAAGCTTGAAGAGATCCGCAATGTGGTTTTCGTTGTTGGTGGAGTGGGTATAAAGTCAGTTGCAAAACCGGCTAGCCCTCCTCATATAATCCTTGACTAATATATATAGTCCCATCATATCGATGCTCTCCCATCTTAACAATAACGACGAAACCACTGGCTTTTTCCACCCGTCTCTATACATCCATGTTCTCTACTCAACCAAGCTCCCAGACAACGCAACGCCAGGAACAGCTCTTAACCAAATCCCCTTCCTCCCGCGGTTGCGTGAGATTGTTCACTCCCAAGAACAATCGCGCCGCCTGCGCATCACCCTTGATCTCTTCCTCACCAATAATCATGATCAATCTTCTACACTTCAAGCCCATACTCCGCAAGACCTGACGATCCAATCACGGCGTATCAGCCGAGACGATCTGCAGAGGACGGTGTCTGGGGCACATTCACAGTCTAACCCAGATGAGACAGTATGCTACGTCTGTGGTCCACCTCAGATGACCGATGAGGTCGTTGACATCCTGAATGACTTGCTGAGTGGGCACAAAGATCGGATCTATTTCGAGAAATGGTGGTAACCGGGCTAAAACATAACAAGGAAACGCTGTTCTCAACATCTATCAGCGCAGCGCCCTTTATCAGATGCCTCTCCCATCATGGCATGGCCCTGCCTTCCAGCGATGTTTAAACTCTCGCTTGTGCTTCCAAACCCTTGAATTGTTTGGGCCAATCTGCCTTATACAGCTTGACAAAGCCTCTATGCTCTGTTAGATAATACAGACACGCTCAAAGAATGTTTCTGTTGAGTCCCAAACTATCTTTCATGTACAGATATTGCCTGAACAGGACCAGCTATATATGTTCAAATTTGGGCTGCAGCGAGAGAGGCCTAGAAATCCCAGAGTCCAATTATTTTTGTGGTGGACTCGAAAAGGGAAATAGTCGAGTTTGTTTACCATATGACAGAATTGAAAAGTCAAGTGATTCCATAGAACAGGTATGCATTCTGATAGGGCATTGTGTATGTATATAAGATGATAAGATCAACCCGGCCCCTTGACGACTCCTCTATCCACTATGGTCATTTCGTCGATTCTGGAATCCGTGTTGCCATACTCGAGACGCTTATACGTGACTACACGCCCGGGATTCATATCGAAATCAAAGAATCTCACCCGACGGATGTATCCGCCATAGCCGCCATAGCCACCGAACCCGGCGCCGCCTCCATAGCACATCCAGAGCGAGGGCTTTTGTGATTCGTCTTGGTTCAGCATGCAGTAGTCATTTGCATGATCACTATGGATTGTTAGCAAAGTCAAGCTTCTCAAAGCCTGGAACAGTACTTACTGTCCGCAGCCAACAAAAAGGATTCCCTCCTCCTCGAGTGCGTCTTTAAATCCTGAGTTGAACCCTGGCGCAGTAGAGGCTTCTGACCAGTTTCCTCGAAAGTAACTTCCCCGTTGAGCAAATTCGGGTAGGGGAATGTGAATAAATGCCATGTTCATATGCATGTATGTGTACTCGTGATGTTTTGCCTTCAGACTCTGAGCAGTCGACTTGAACCAGCGAATCTGATTAGGCTTGATCCAATCGTATCCACGGAACTGCTGTTCATCGGGGGAGTAGGAGTGCGAGTCGAGGAGGTAGAGCGTTAACGCTGAATGGTCCGTATTTCCACGTCCGAGAACTTCAACATAGTAGTTTCCCACACCATCCACGTCTTCGGGACCAGCCTTCGAGAGCGAATATGGCAGTTCTTCTAGAATAGCCATCTGTTGATGACGGTTTAAGTCACCCTCGTCGTCATGGTTGCCGAATATAGCAGCGTAGGGGATCTTGCGGTCGGTCAACAGCTTGACCGACTTGAATAGAGGGCTCTGTGCATCCTTGGAAGTTTCACCATTCACCTGGTCTCCGCTCAGGACAACCAGGTCCGGCCGTTCCTCATCCAGAAGCCTCTCAACAAAATCCAGTGTCCGTGGATCCGCGTCACAGCCTTGTCCTGGAACAAGCTCAGCGGGCACGGGGTCTCGACATTTTCCAAGCCCAGTACTCAGATGCAAATCTGCCAGCTGCATAATTTTGAACCGACCATTCTCATTGATTCGAGGAACTGGCTTCTTGACCTTCAGCGGGTCTCCCCTCCGGACCGAAATCCGGGCCTCCAAGCTTTCTGTCCGGCTATCCAGCAGCACCGGGGTATCCCTAACCTCCCATCCAGCCCGAGGGTCCACGGCATCGGTACCAAACAATACATCGACAGAGGTGATTGCGCTGTGCGAATCGCTTGCATGTCGTTTCGCTGTTCTCTTCAGCCAAATCCCACCAGGTCGCTTTTCCCACTCATCCGTGTCCTCTTTGGGATCCTCATGGAACTCTGGCGCAATTCGACTAATTCGCAGATCGATGACAACCTTATCTGTGGGGAGTAGATCCTCCTCCTTTTTCCGTTGGAACTGAACGTATGCAGCGGAGAAGTATCCTGATTTCAAGTAGAGGTCCTTGTCAACTTGAGTCCATCCGGAAGACGAGGGTTTGCAACCAGATATGACGTTCAAGACTGAACAGCTGACCACTGTGATATCGGTGATAACAAAGCCCGAGTAATGCGAAGGAAGGTGGCCATGAATCGAGGCGGGGAGAACACGGAACTTATTATCTAGGGTGACGATGAGGAGTAATACACAAGCAGCAAAGATCGCGAGCTGAATGCCCGCTCGAACCTGTAGAATGAGAGGGAAATGGTGAGTAGATTTTCTTAAACCGAGTCTTTTGAAACTTGCTCCACATCAGTGATGAGGCTCATTGGGAAGGGTGACATACGAATCGGCGTGTCATGATGATCGATAGTGCGCCTGGCAAGTTCTAAGCATATGTAGAACAGCCGGGCATTGGAGCATCATGGGAGATATCAAGACAGACAGCACATTGAGGGTCTCGCGCAAGAAATCCTAGTCCGAATGCCTGGTCATATTATTCTCAAGGGGCGTTGGTTTCTCTGGGGTAAAGATGAAGCACAGGGTCGAATCCAGAAGGCGGTCACATGCTAGGTGGCAACTTTGCCAAGCTCGTAATAATACGAATACGAAGAAAGCATAGAAGGAAGTAGTTAGCTCATAATATGAAAATGTATGTCCAAGTCTATGTGTATCCTGTATATCATAACCAAGACGTCCCTCCAGAATGGTGATCTATAACAGTGTCGAGACTCACGCCTTCTGCTCCTTCTTCACGACGGTCTTGCCACTGAGGATATCCTTTGTCGTGGAAAGGATGGAGGACCAGTTTTCAAAGACAGTGTATGGCATGCCTTCTCGTTCACAATACGTGATCAAATCTATCCAGATTAGCATATGTATATGACGTCTAGGAATGCAATTAGTCTACCCTTTCCGACCTTAGCGAACAGAAGATCTGTCTCGGACGCAGCAGACAAGTCTGAGACGCCATCGCCTGCGTAAAGCAGCGTGGGACGCTCATCGGAAGGTACCGCAGCGTAAGGCTTAATCTCCAGAGATTTGTCGTGGCCGAAGTGGCTATATTCCTTAGCGTTAAACCAAGCCGGGTCGGCCTGGATGTTCTTACCTGTCATCGTGATACTTAATCTGCCACCCACCCGGAGTGTTGATATCTCTCCCATCACGGCTTTCAACTTCGTTGGCGACAATGGTGATATGATCGTCAAGCGGGTGCCCGAGCAGCGTCTCTAATAAAGTCTTGATCACGGGGACCATGCCGGAAGACAAGACCACAATTGGCACGTTGTTCTCTTTAGCCCAGTAGTAAAATTCAGCGAAATGGGGATCCAAGTGCATATTCGCGCGGAGGATATCGAGGCATTCGTTGAACGGGTTCTTTACGCTGTCCAGCATATCCCGGAAGGAGTCACTAGCGAGACGACGAGTTAGTTCCTCGACATACGACCGGACGCAGTTTATAGTACATACCGGAAGGTGACACGGTTTTCGAGGACATCTTTGTTCAACTGGCGGCGCTTTTCACCGCCGAATCCCAGGTTATCAGTCTTGTAGGATGATTGAATCAGTAATGGACGGGTATTGACGGTGGGGATCTGGGTACCATGTGGTCATTGCCTATGATTTTTGTTGATTAGCATATGTGCAGCCGCAAACAGGCATAAACAATATACCTACTATCCTCGAGAGTAATAGTCCCGTCAAAATCCGTAAAGAAGATAATCTTAGGGTTAGTCTTCAGGTATGGCAGAGCGATAGAACCCATGGCGGAGGGTGGAGTGGCGGGGTTGTGCTGGTGGGAAGGTAGAGTCAGCCATTTAGGACGCTACGAAGGACAAAGCCCACATATTAGAGCGAAAGAAGTCTTTGTAAGAAATTAAGTTACGAACCTACTTCGTTGCGAATGAATTGGAAGCGTTGGGGAAGAGGGGAAAGAGGGAGGTCAGAATGCGACGAGGACGAAGAGAAACGACCCCAGCACTTACAAAGCAAACAAGACAGGGCAGAGAGGCTATTGAGTCAAGTCGCCAGGTAGGAACAGGATCCTGGAGTAAAGAAAATATGGAGCCCTGCGGGGATCGGCACCATGCTCCAGCTCAACGACATGAAAATCCAATTCTAAACAAATCTGGACTTCGGTGGAGCTTTTTGATCGCATCTTTTTTTCTTACCTTCGCATCTTCTCCGCGATACCAGCCCGATTTGGTTGAGCCCAATTGGCAGAGTGATGGCTCGCTTGATTAATACTCTTCGCCAGTTCTTAGGGTCAAGTCAATCTTCTACTCCTGCTATTCCAGTCTCTCGATTTGGCCGCTCAATCGACACTGATTTCTCCATCTTTCGAGGTACCGCATCCCTACACGCCAATTACTCCGCAAATGGTCCCCAACGCAAACTAACCAACGAATGCGCGTGCCAGAGGGCGACCGAGTTATAATCAATAATGGAAAGGGAAGAGATCCGCTCTTGACGAAGCCTCTCCGGAAGGGTCAAAAATCGGATGTGCGCCGAGGTCAGCTGGAACATGACAAGATTATCGGCCGAAGAGTCCGAAGTCTCGTCCAGGCTCGCAAAGGTGCACACATCGTCTATTACCGCTGAACAAGGTAGCTAACGGCTCCGACTTCCTTTTGCAGGCCCGGAGTATCGAATCACACATCCTTCCCTCGAGGAATACGTCGCGTTAACACCGCGCCTCGTGACCCCGGTATATACAATCAAATCAACCCATCGTCGACCATACCGCAGTCTCCGTTAACGAAATACTCTAGATCTACGGTCATGACACGAATCTCATTGCCTCCCTCCTTGATATACATGTCTCGCCTCCAGGTGAAGACGACGATGGCCGGCCACCACTAGAGATTCTCGAATCCGGAACAGGCCATGGCTCCTTGACCCTGCAGCTCTGCCGGGCAATTCAAGCTGCAAATTCCCTCCCTCCTCCGGTCCCCAAAGCCTCACAGATAAAATACCTCCAAGGGCGCCCGATAAGACCGGATTCATCGAAACAACCTGAAACTGAAGCCAATTTCGCTGCGGAGGAAGTCGACACCACGCAACAAAATTGGGATGCCTGGCGCGCTCAGCGGAAGGCCATAATCCATACCGTTGACGTCGGAGAACAATTCTCCAAACATGCCGAATCCATCGTGCGCGGGTTTCGCCGCGGAATCTACGCCGGCAACGTCGATTTCTACGTCGGTCATGTGGAGAACTGGATCGCAGAACAGATTCGCCTACGCACGCGGCCTCCGAGCAACAACCCGTTCTCGCTTCAAAAACAAGAGAAACTCGAACCGTTCCTCACTCATGCTATTCTCGACATGCCCTCCGCCAACCTGCGTATCCCTCACGTAGCACCGATCCTCAAACAAGACGGACTCCTCGTGGTTTTCATGCCCAGCGTCACACAGATCGGCGAATGCGTGGAAACAATCCGGAAGGAGAGGCTCCCGTTTGTCCTTGAGAAGGCAGTTGAACTTGGGTGGGGAATTAGCAGTGGGCGACTCTGGGACGTCCGGTTTGCAGTGAAGAAGTCGCGCGCGGATCCATCTTCCTGGGTGGAACCTAGCGAGATTGGTGCAGAGACTGAGGTCGATGCTGATGCCGCTTCAGAAGAGTTACCTACCGTCTCTGAAGAAAGTATTGCATCGAAAGAAACTCAAGGGCCAGCCAAACCGGAGAGTGTCCTTGTTTGCCGCCCCAAGGTTGGGACGAAGATTGTGGGCGGTGGGTTTGTGGGAATTTGGAGAAGAATTGAGGATTCGGATAGGGATTCCTCGGAGTGATCTACATAGCATCATTGTACCACTATTCCAATGTATAATATTATAAAGCACATAGAAAAGAGTGTCATATGACCCCATTTCGTCTTAGGGTAGTTGTTTTTGAAAGATTCTACGTTACGTTGTAGCAATGTAGACCAGTCGTGACCGTCAAGAAAGATCATCAAGTAGTAACAAATCCTAACACATACCATGTACCAAGCGCAAAAGAAGAGGAAAAAATAAACATGACCGCGCCGTTGACTACTCACTTTCCAAGAAGATGGTACGCATAGGTTCCGATTGCAAAGAACCCCTTCGACGACACATATAGTAGAAAAGAGAAAAGGAAAAAAAAAGACGAGATGAGTAAAAGGAGGTAAGATGAACGCGGGGAGGAGAAAAGAGGAGAGGGAAAAAGAAGGTTGACAAGCGAGATGGAACTGAGTTAACACCGCGGACACACGCGCAAAAGCCCCCCCAATATGAAGAAGAATTCCGAAATAACATGAACAGGACAAACCGGGCTACACAAACACCAGTCTCGTAAGATTCGACATGCTCCCATAGTTGACGACCGTGACAGATCAGTTCCGCTGCGGCCCAAAATCTGCCTCCACAACCTTGCCCTTTTTACCTTTAACTGAAAACTCCGCGAACAATGCGATATGATCACTTGGAAAATGATAATTGGGAAACCCGGGCACTTTCCGGAGATACTCCTTGTCGATTTCTCCGAGTAATGCCGAAACATGAAGAGAATTGGAGGTATACCAGATGTAGTCCAATATATCTTTGAAGTCCGGAACGTAGTTCGTAAAACTCATCTCTCCGATAGAGCCGTAAGCCGACTTTAGCTTGAAGGGATGCGTCATGCCGACTCGGCTCAGGTTCCCGTACATACGTTTCTCCAGATCGGGGTGCTCCTCTGGTAGTCGTCCGTTGGCGATGAGATTGTAGGCCGCAGATCCAGGCGACGAGTTGAAGTCTCCGCACATGAAGAGTGGGATCTGATCACCGCTGGCATATTCCATGGACGGAGCAGGCTCCGGCATGGCCTGAGACTCACCTTCCGCTTCGGAAAAGCGGAAAGCGGTCTTGTCCGTACAAGCAGGCCATTTGGCGTACGTTTCCGAAAGCTTCGTAATCTCCTCCATAAGGATGGCCGTCTGGATAAGCTTGACGTCCTTGAAAGCGGGGTCCCAGTAAAGGTGCGCGTTGACAATAATGAAGCGAGATCCAGTTTGGCGGTTCTCCAAGAATACGACGACCGCAATATGGTCTTTCTGCCATAGTCGGTTGTAAATATCGTCTTGTCCTTTAGCATCAGGTCTTCGTACGGCCGTTTGACCATAGTTGATCATCTGCTTGTCAAGGAGAATGAACTTGCTTCCCTTGAAAAAAGTGGCGCATCCATCGACCAGTTTAGCATCCTCATCCTGCATACCCATGGCTCTTCCGCGTGGCCAGTACACCCCCTTGTAGTCATTATACGCCAGTTGTTCCCTGAAGAAGTCATTATAACTACCCTGGTCGATTTCTTGAAGACATATAATATCTGAATCGTGGGACCGCAGTTCGCTGAGAATGAGTTCTCTTCTGAACTCCCAGGAAAGAATACGGGAGGGTACATAGCCGTAGTGGGATGCCGTCGCAGATGAATCGCAGAGGGTGTTGTACGAAAGCACGGTAACTTTGTCGGCGTAGGTAGCTGCGGTGTCGTCCAGGACATGCCAGCCTCGATCAGGAGGTGGAAGATGGACTATGATATGAGTTAGAAAAAGACTATTTTAGTGCACTGGCACAACGATACTCACCTGGCATCTCTTCTCTCAAGTATTTGATCAAAGCTTTAGTGCCCTCCTTCATGATTAAAGACTTCAAAACATCCTCTAACGGATTGCCTTCAATTCCCAGTATTTCCAATCGATAGAGATAGCCCATCTCGTAAGGTAGCGTACGGATGTTATTATCGAACAAGAGAAGCTGCTTCATATTCGTGAGCATGCCGATTTCTTCAGGAAGCGCACTCAGGTCGTTGCTAGACAAATCCAAGTGGGTAAGACTCCGCAGTTGTCCAATTTCCGGAGGGACCACTTTCAACTTGTTGTGACTCAAATACAATTTTTCCAAGAAGGTATATTTGAACAGGTTCGTTGAGATTGCGCGAAGACCTTGACCACCGAAATCGATTGAACGCCAACCCTGTCGCGAGGCAGCCTGCGTCTTCACGATTCCGTTCTTCGTTTTGACTCCGTTCTCCTGTGCTTCGGGTTGGCTGGGAGCGATTTGGATGCCTTTGGTCTGTTGCGCTACCGCTCGAGCATAGTAATGGGGTGAACTGGCCTGCCGCGATTCGGCAGCCAGCTGAAGCTGCTGTTGCCAATGTTCGTTCATAGATTCGTCAAGATCTTCATCGATGTTGGTGTGCGTCCCGTTCTGGATGTGGCTTGGGGTAAAGTGAGGGGTAGCGCTTGTCAATGCCCCACTAGAAAAGTTATGCTGATGACCGACATGTTGTGGAGGTTGGTTGTGATGCGTGTGGTGGTGTGGTTGCTGCGCGGGGTGCGGATGATGAGACTGTGTTTGAAATTTGGGAATCTGCATACCAAACCGCTGGTGGGCCTGGCCGCTGCTCATCATGACATGCTGCCCTTGGTGAGTTTGGCTGTACATTGCGAAGGGGTTCAAAGCAGCTGCTTGGCCGAGCGGTGGCGATCGGGAAGGGGAGGGGGTTTCGAGATTGTATTTCAGCCGTCCAGTCGGGGAGCCTGTGCCGTTGCGAAGAAGGTGACGGTGAGAATGCTGTTGTGATTGCGATTGGAAGAAGAACTGCCCGGCCCCAGGCTGCTGGAACCTGTAGGTACCATCTGCCATTTAACGTGGCAGATGAAACCGTGTGTTGTTTGATTGAATGGGTATTGTGGGGTAGAGGCGATTTCGCAGCACCGAAGGCGAGGCCGTAGCAAGAGAGAGAGGAGGAGTCGGGGGTCGGATACGTTCTCTCCTTCTCTTCAACATGGGGTTCTGGAATGGAACCACCCCAGAAAAAACGGTGACAGCTGACAAACAAGCAAAATACCTGTGCCTCGGGCAGATTGGTTCTCCCCACCGGTTGGGTTTTGACTCCGAATTGGAAGGACGGACTAAGGATCAGATGATAGAGCCGGAGTCGGCGAAGGGAGTCACGGCAGCGAGAGACGACGGGATCGCAGTGATGGGGCCTGGACCGGAAGTTAGAGCGTGTCTCCAGATAAATGACGGTTTGCAAAGGAGACTTGGCGCACAGAAGATAGTAGCAAATGATAAAGCTATGACAGTAGCAGCATGTCGAGAAGAGGTTCTTTGACGCTGGACTGGGATCGAAGGCGTGAGGTTGCTGGGGTCACGTGGTTCCAACCAAAGTGGCTGTGATTCGCCGCCGGATTCAAGAACCTGGAACAAGCTGGCTTCAGAGATTAAGACCCTGCAGTTTCATTGATCCGTGGAAGCTTGGTAGAACAAGACAAGTTCTGGAGTAGAGGCCAGATATATCTTCGGGGCTAGCCCCTCTTCACTATATTTAACCCCTTCCACGCTATTGACAGTATATTCATTCATCCCTTCTCCCTTTTTTGCCTTTCGGGCCTGATTTTCGCCTAATACCTGATGTCATGAATGCAAGCGAGGCTCTAGATATATCTTCTCCCACAACATGAAATTTTCTTTAAAGTTTGCGGGAAACCCGAAACCTCTTAGCCTTACAATGCGCTCATTCCCGCTGTCTGGGGTCAACTGTCTCGGCGATCCTACTTGTTCATCATGTGATTTGACATCGATCTTTCAATCTACAACAGGCCACTCAGCTCAGGATCGTCCATATTCTGGAAGTTACATTCCCAAATTACGTCTACAGAAACAATCCGATTCCTGATCTTATTCTGCCTAGCTTCTAGATGGACACATGATCATTAGGCGACATTCCTCAGAGCCTGTATAACAGGGAACCCCTCAACCCCAGTTGATTGCCACAACAAGACCCCCATTACCACGGGCAGCGGCAGCGGCAGCGGCAGCACCTTTAATACATGAGCACACATCGAAAGCAAAGAGAGAAAGCAAACAGATTACCTTAGCTCCCACCGATCCATCTGGATTAGTACAGAAGTTGATGATATCCTGCGCACCCTGGCAACATCGACGCTATTCATAATTGTTACTGGGAGTTGGACAACAAAATGACTGGAGTCGATAATTACCAGTAGGAACTGGCACTTGGCCCTCTGTTGATATTTCTGCCGTAATCACAGTGTTTCCGGCACAGCAGAAGTAGACATTGGTGCCATCAACGACACAGTGTGATGTGCCTTTGTTGAACGAATAGTTCACGCAGGCTTGTGCCTCGCCAACAGGACGGTACTCGCCTCTTTTGTCCTGGCAGGTGAGGTCACCCCCGGGGCCTCTTCGCCAGGGGCCACATGTTGGCGGAGAGACATTGGCTAGCAGGGCCAGAACGCTACCAGCAAAAGCGCGATGACGGACACAACAGTCGTGGAAAAGGTAGGAGTCATCATTATGTTGATACTGACTGTGTGAGTCTATAATCAAGGCTTTGGATGCGTTGAACCTAGCCAGACAGCGAAGATCCTGCCTGATTTTTTATACTTTTTCGAGACAACAAAATTCGTTAGCACACAAGCACTCGGTTCAAACCTATGGCATCCGTAGATAATCCCTTTCTAATGTTGTCCTCTTCTAAATGTGTGCTGGCTCGGGCGTAGCATGATAAATCGTCCAACTAAAGCTGGCAATCAACCAACAATGACCAGGCGTCCTTGCATGAGGATGTCAAAGTGACCCCTGGCAGTCAGGCGTGTACCTGTTGCAGTGTAGTCTATTCGCTGCATGTGGAATATGATGAGGAATCGAGGAAGAGGACTGTCAAACTTCACCAGTCCTAGCTTGCTCAATCTAGTCACTGTTTCGAGATTAGCGAAGGTTCGTGCAATCTCTAGCAGTGTATTTACCTTGTCTCTTCTAAAGCAAGAAGCTACTACATGGATAAAACAAAGTGCAGTTGGAACCCATTGTAGAGCCAACAAACCTCACAATGAAGCTAGGTAGTAGCCGCATCTTCACCACAAAACAAGATCAGCAGTACTATACTTAGGTACACTTTTCCCAGACAGCTCATTTTCTTCAGCGTTTGCAGTACTGCAGACGAGACTTGGAGTCGCGGCACGCATAAAGGGAAACAACAAGCGACTGAATGTGAGGAGCCGCGGATATCATGTTGGCGTTATAGAGTATATATCATTTTAAAGAACCCCACAGTATGACAGGGTCCAACGCTAGGCCCTTGACCTGTTTCACCTGCATCTGTCTCAAGACAGATTGAGAGAACTGCACACCTGATTGGTATTCTGTCGAGCCGAGGCGTATGCGCAGCCCCCTCCCCCCCAAACCACCTGCAGCGCCCAGAGATGCATTTGCTGAGTTGCAGCCCTGGAGGGCAGGAACCATTACTCCTTGCGTATCAGAAAGCTATAGTGTATCTACTCTCACCCACGTGCATAACCCCTTATTCTGGGGTAAGTGAGTTATCAACATGAAGGCAATGGATATATATATATATAATGTTGAAGCTCCGGCATACAATGTGGTCTCCCTGGATTTGGCTGGGCAGGAACGGGCTATCTCGATTTCCTCAAAATCCAATATACTAAGTAGTAGCTCTGAATATTCGCCGTCCACTAGAACATAGGCTATTATAGCATAAATGCTGACCTAGTTTACAAGCTGGATCCCTGTTTGCAAGGCACTTTCCGACGCCATCGCCAACCAAGTCTCTCGAAGACTGTGTAACCTCCGACCTATGAAAGCCGATGCGGGGCTTCGGAGTATAAGTTTGTCGGACAAAATCACTTACATATATCCGGCGTCAGCATGCTGTCCTTGAATTGGGGCACCCAGTTCGAAAATATTGTTTGATTAATACATAGTACATCGCTCCTTGCCCTCGGTAAACAATCATGGCACTAAAGATTGATACCCACCAGCATGTCTTCCCTTCCAGGCTCAGAAAAGGTAATGCGTAGAGATACTGTAACTACCCAGCCCTACCAATCTCACCCAACATGCTAAGTGAGAAACAATAGCCATGGCCGATGATCCGCACCATTCAGTCGGCTTGCCCAGCCCTACTTGGACGCCCCAAGAAACCTTAGGCTTCATGGCGAGCAACGACATCGAAATATCTATCCTATCCTGCGCCCTCCCCCTCACCGTCCTCGCCCAGGGTAATGCCGTCAAAGCTGCCTCCCTAACCCGCGAAGTAAACGAGAACCTCGCTTCCTTGCGCACGCAACACCAAACCAAAATCGGCTTCTTTGCCTCGCTCCCTACTCTCGAAGACACCGACCGTTGCATCGAAGAGATCCGGTATGCATTCGATGAGCTATGCGCCGACGGCGTCTTGCTGTTCACCTCCTACAATAATAAATACCTAGGTCATCCAGACTTCGAACCCATCTGGCGGGAACTCAACACCCACGCCGCGGTTGTCTTTACCCATCCGACTATCGAAGGCGCCAGGGAGAACTCCATTCATGAGCCCTTTATAATCCCTCCGCCACTCCTCGACTGGACGCATGAAACATCCCGCGCAGCCGTGCATCTCATTCTAACAAATAACCTCCGCCGGTTCCCGGAATGCAAGATCATCCTCTCGCATGGCGGGGGCACGCTTCCTTTTGTCGCAGGCCGAATGGCTGCTTTGCAGACTCCGCTGTCCGGTAAATCAGAGACGGAGTTCCTAGAGGATGCGCGGCGGTTCTACTATGATATTGCGCTCGTGGGACCCCCGATGACGCCGCTACAGCTTGTTTTGGAATTTGCGGATGAGGGACATGTGCTTTACGGGTCTGATTTCCCATTTCTAGAGGTGGAGGCTGTTATAGGAAGGTGGGGACTGATTGGGGATGAGGAGTTGTTATTAAAGACGAGGACAGCGGCGCAGGTGCTTTTCCCAAGGTTTGCGGATTGAATAGTAAGCGTATTCTGGCTAAATTTGTTGTTTGGTACATCAGGGACGGGAAAGGTACCAACCTTGAGGTTATCTGAAAGGCTGTTGCTGACTTCCGTGAAGGTTAAAAGGCGTGGTCAGTTTGCAAATATAGAACCAACTCTTCGGCAAAGCGAGGCATCGAATCTCATGTGTGTGTTTTAATCTCTCAAGCCGTCGAGTTTCGTAGAGGAGTAGTGTAAGAGAAGCTTTCTTCGGCCAACAAACTGCTTAACTAATTTCTAAAATACAAGCAAAACCAACCAATAATCACAATGGAAGGTACTCCATAGTTGCTCCGAAAGGCTATTATTATTCACGATTTGCCTTATCTATGTATTGATGCGGCTCTGTCAACTTTCAACCACATTGAACTTTGTCTGGTGGTTGAAAAGGAACAAGAGGACAACGCCTAACCAAATGGAGACGTAACCTGCGCGGTCAGACCACGTCCTTGTAATTGAAGAACAGCACACATTGTCAAGAGGACAGATCCTGCGCCACCGATGCGATCCCTCCGAAGGCAAAAAGAAAAGGTGGACAAACTTGGCCTAGGCCGACCGAACCAGACTTTTGTTTCTGCTCGGTTTGATGGGTCCGGTCGATGGATAGCATGTGCAGCTGGAGATGGCACCTTGTCATCAAAATGACTGGTGATGTCAATGACTCTCCAGGTCTTCTCCGTCCGAGAAGGACTAGGAACGATGGATAAAACCATGGAATCCCGAATCATGACAAGAGGTATTCTCAGGTCGTATTTTTCTTGGATCCTGAATCTTGCAGTCGCTCCGACGGCAAACCCGCCACTAGTGGAATAGTGCCCTGTACCTACGTTAGCCCAGTTCTGGACTCCGAGGCCCAGGGCGTTGTCAACTTGGAGCTCAGTTTTTACTTTTTCTGGACTTGCTCTTTTCTTATCAGGGTCAACCTGGTCAAGTACATTACCATGGCATAGAGTTGATGGAACCTGAGGGAGAGGAATGGAGAGTGTTGCATCCTGAACATATAACTCAAACAATCTGACTACTGCTGCATTGTTTGGCTTGATCGATGCAGCCGAGAGGACAAGCTGTGGGGGGTGGTTCGGAGAATCCTGCAGCAATTTAGGTCTCGTGGTACTTGGTCTGAAGAGGAATATGAAGGTTTGGGGAGGCGACAAGTACGCGACCTATGGAGTAATTGCCCCAAGTGACATGAGCATTACAGATCATTTGGGCTTGTGTGATGTTCGATCAGGAGGGAGGAGTGAGTTGCAGTGCAACCCCTGTCTGCGTCTGCACCCCGTATAAGTAGAAGCAGTGGTTTGTGGAAGAATCGAACAGTCTAGGTAGTTTAGGGGATGAGTCGATATAGCCTTAGCCGCGGGACTTTTGCATAGCGTGTTTGAGAGATTTTGCCCCCTCACGAATCTTTTCGTTCTCATCAACTTTTGAGTTTCTTTTGCTGTTCCATGAAATGTATTGCAAATAGTCATCGAGTCAGTGCACCGGCAGCCCGCTGTCTAGACTAATCTTTGTGCTCCCCCCGCTGTTCCTGCGCTTGGGCTAATATTTTCTTTTTCCTTCAACCCTTTTCTGCATCCTTCCTCGGATCATATTGAATGAATTCATTGTCCTCGCGTGTGCTTGTTTGACTGCGAGACAATGACCGTCTCAGCATATTTTCTACCCTTGTCTATTACCAGCTATTGAGGATGAGCTTGTTCCCTCGCAAAATCACTCTTGAACCCCGATCGATGACAACGCCTATTTGATCGCGAAAATGGATATGATGTCGATTGCGCTCGGCACAGGTGCCTTCAACCCCAACGTGCCCTCCGCAGCGTCTGGCTCCGACCTGCATTCGACCCATTCAGCGATTAGCTCAACCGGCCCAACACCATGGGCCGCAACATCCACCTCCTCCCTCACCTCCCTTAACGACTACACCAACTATCCCCTGGTTCGTCAGGGCGACCGCACCTATCTTCGCGACCCCGAGAACAACTACCCGCTCCCATGCGACCTGCCCGAGATCCATCGTCAGATTCTGCGCTCGGTTATGCTCATCCGCGTTTTCGGCGGCCCCTTCTGCAACCCGTACCTCACGGACCGACCTCCCAAACGAGTTCTAGAAATAGCTTGCGGTTCTGGCCTTTGGTCAGGAATGTGCAACGACCACTTTTCTCGCGACGGACACCGTGATGTGGCTTTTCATGGTATCGATCTTGTCGCCATTGCGCCGGATCTCCGCAAGAATGGTATGAATTGGCATTTCAAGCGACATGACCTCCGAAAACCGCGCCTGCCGTTTCCTGACGATTACTTCGATTTCGTGTTCATAAAAGACGCCGGCATGTGTCCTCTTAGCCCTGCTCAACAAGCCCAAGGACTAGTAGAACCGCTGAGGGTGCTCAAATCTGGCGGGGTCCTGGAGTTTTGGGATTCGGACTCTGTTTTTCGCTCGCTGCTCCCTAACCCTGCGCCCGCTCGCAAGTTAGAGTCGAAGGAACAGGAGACGGCGGATGCGACTGCGACGTACACTTTCTCGTCTGCAACGCCTTTCACGAATGCGCAGAACAAGTACCTGCAGAACTACAACTCCTGGCTAGGAAAGGCATTTGACAGCCGAAAACTGCCATCACTGCCGTGTTCCACGATCGGTCTTGCATTCAATTCCGAGGTCGACGTTTTAGAAAAGGTTGAAAGCCGTCGAATTGCGATTCCACTAGGCGAACCACGCTGGGAACGAGAAGGCGGGAAGGACGGCAGTGGTCCTCGCAGGCAATTGACAGCAGATCAATTGTCCATTCGGCGCACCGCCCTACTGACGGTCATTCAAATGATTGAGGGTATGGAGCCGATGCTCATGGAAGCCAGCGGCAAAAGCAGGGACGAGTGGGATCGATGGTGGACTGCCATGATAAGCGATCTGTTTCAGAAAGGGGGCCTCGCCAACGGAGAGTGCCTGGAAGTAAGTGCATGGTGGGGCGTCAAGAAATAGAGCCCCCGATAGAAAGACATACACACGGGCATACACATGATTTGGACTCTATAGGAGTATTCGGTGTTTTGGTAAGGATAACAAGAAGGAACGACAAAAGCGCAGCACTATTGCTCACGTCATATTGGTGATACCCCAACTCGGTTTGGTTGATATTATTGCTCATTCAGCTGTGTATCCGGCGATTTTTTTTTCTCTCTCACTTCACTACCGTTTCGGTATTATTTGTTTTCATAGCGCTGTTTCAACGTGCGATAACGTTTGAGATAGTACCTGCTTGTTATTAGCACTATCCTTCCGGTTGTGTCTGTCCCATTCCGGGGTTGTATGATGATATGATATAAATGACAAGATTGAGAACAATCAAACGGATGGTGCAAACCGTAGTGAGTGATGCAGCGTTAGAGCCTGACAAACTTACAGAGTTTCGATCTCTGCCCGATTGAAACTTTAGTGATGGGTACTGAAACGTAGTTGATGAGAACGAACCCTTTTTTACAAACTCCGCCCTTGCTATCCCCTTCCGAATCTGCTCCTCATCTTTCAGGTGTGCTTGACCTGAAAAGGCGCGATGCACTCTAGCTCGGAAATATTCGTATCCCAGGGGATATTCGCGGCCGATGTTAAGAAGTTCTGTCGTGTTGATCAGTGGAGGAAATGCAGAAGCTACCCGGAACTGGTGTGGAAATACGCCGGCAAACCTTTGTAGATATTTATCACTTGACGGCGGAGCTCAGGATTGGTCATGGTTTCTTTATGCAGGGGCGACTCGAGAAAGAGAATATAGGGGAGATTGGTGATGCGATGTGGATGTTGCGGCTGGAATGTTTGCTTCCGTTGGCCGAATGTGAGGTGACGTCGTACGAGCCTACTACAAGGCCAAGCACCGATAACAGCGAGCTTTTGCCCGGGATCATCAACAGATCCCAGCTTTCTGACAAAACAAACTGGAAAATGGCGACTTAGTAGAGCAGTAAATATAGTCTCACCGGAGATCAGAGGTTGGGGTTCAACAATTAGTATGGGTGCCTTGAGATGTAGGCTTTTCGGTTACGGCGCCCAAGTCGCAGTCCCAACTCCTGCTCAGTGCTTCGCAAGCTCAAAGCTGGCGACTTAATCCAACACCATTGGGTATAGAGCTCTCTATTTTTGAGCCCTTTATTCAACGAGGAGCTAAATAGCACCAAGTTTTCGAATTTTGCCTTATATAAAACCATGATGGCCACTGCATCTTCCCCGATTACCCGGAATTGGGAGTGGGGTAAGCCAGTGGTTCCCCAGGCTTCGGCAGCTTAAGCTCGGATAACGGAGAAAGCACCACGAACAACAACCTCAACAACTGCCCATTCTCAGATAACTCTGGGCAATAATGATACGCAATCGAAGTCTTCTAGCCTGTCGACTGGATTTCACGCCATTACGATGCTCTAAACCCGCTACGCGCTCCTTCTCAACCTCTCCTCAGCCGAACAACGCCCAACCCCAGCCTCGAAGCTCACCGACAACACCGAAACCCCACGACATTGATCCACGATGGCTTACGCTGACGAAGAGAAGAGTAGGGCGATGCATGATGTTTGGCTTGAAACCACACCAGATCCAGGAGGCCGGAGAGATTGTGCAGCAAATCGCGCAGGACTGGAGAGAGCTCATCGCAGGCAGCGAGGGATACTTGACGGATGCAACACGGCGCGGCTTGTTTCGGCAGAGCGTTGCTTGGGGTGAGATGGTATGCTGTATATGAACCTATATCAGGGCAAGTGGTATGGATCTATTTGCTAACGCAAGCGTTTGTCCCCGGTAACAGGATAGCATGGTGAGTTTGGGACTTCGTTATACTAAGCAATTGCGCGATGGCTGATTCTTACAAGGGTGCGTCTTCATCCTGACTTCTCTTCCATGAGGGACTACGATCTCTTAGGCCGCTCTGGTCGAATCTAACATACCGTAGGACATGTAAACAACGTCACATATGTCCGCTACGCGGAAACGGCTCGCGTATACTTCACCCGAAACTTCGCGTTACATATCGACCCGTCGCACAAGACGGAATGGATGAACCTTGTCAGCAATCGCGGGCTGGGTATAATTCTCCGAAGCATCAAAGTCGATTATAAATTTGTAAGCTTCTCAGTCACGCCCTGAATATCACATAAAACAACTGCTGACAGTATTATCACTTCGTTCGCCCTGTACTAGCCAATGCAATACCCCGACAAAGTCACAGTGTACCACAAATTAGTCCATGACCCTTCTTCCTCCCAATCAACTCAATTCGCATTCCACCTCCAGGTCATGATACTGTCCGAAGCAAAGCAGCGTCCTGCCGCTCGGTGCCATGAGGACCTGGTCACATATGACTATAAGTTGGGGAAGAAGGCAGCTATTCCGCCGTTCTTGATGGAACAACTTGCGGAAACGTGGGAGCTTCAGGAGCAGGCCAAAAAACATTGGCAGCAGCGAATCTTAGATATAGAAGCGAGGGTAAGGAAGTTAGAGACGGAAAGTTGGGATCGTGCAGATGCGGTCGAAGATACAGGATCTGCGAGGAGATAGCGAAGCCTCTATAAATCAGCATTATATACCGTACATAGATCATTCGGGTTATTTGTATACTGGTATCGGTGGCCTCAGGCTTCATGGATGTTTTCATCACATCACTAGTACTACCACCACGAACCGACTTGTTGGCCTCAATTATAATCTCGCCTCTGTAAGAAGATGCCGCCTGGGACTGCCAGCACACAGCCCACCATGCCCGCCTCCCTCAAAAGTGCACTAGTCATGCAAATAATATCTAATGTCTGTCAGTAATCAAGCACTGGGTTAGATAACGACCGCCTATTGGCTTAATATAGGTCACGTGCCAAAATCGCGCCATTTGACCCCGCCCCCACCATAGGTACCTATGCTTTCATCACTGAGGTGGCATTTGCTTCTCTCCTCAAAGCTCTTCATCAACCCAATCCTCAGGCTCTTTTCATTCACAACAATACACATTGATAAACAAAATGGGTGTCGAAATTGAGAGACTCTCCCCCGGTGATGGCGTCAACTTCCCTAAGGAGGGTGACCTTGTGACCATCCACTATGTCGGAACTCTTGCCTCCGACGGGTCGAAGTTTGACAGCTCCCGCGACCGCAACGACCCCTTCCAGACACCGATCGGTACAGGAAGGGTCATCAAGGGCTGGGATCAGGGTGTTCCACAGCTCTCCCTCGGCGAGAAAGCCATCCTGACTTGCTCCCCGTATGTACCTACCTACGCCCTGCCTACTAGTCTTCATGGCGGGAGATTTGTTTATCAAGTACGGTTTGCTAATGGTATCCCATTGCATAGTGATTTCGCTTACGGTGCCCGGTGAGACATCCAATCAGGAAATTTCGCTCGATATGCAGGTTAAAGTTGAGGTTTGCTTTTGCTGACTGGTTATGCTTTCTAGCGGTTTCCCTCCCGTCATCCCTGCCAACGCGACTCTGAAATTGTAAGTTGGATTCATACATTATTCAGCTTTATTATTCCAGCTAACACTTGCCTTAGCGAGGTTGAGCTCCTCAAGATCAACGGGAGGTCGGCATAAAAGGTTATATTGGGTGGATTCTTGTATACGTCGACTGAGCTATTATGTGTCTAACCGGACCGTCACTTTACTTATGTGATGGAGTATCCGAGGCTGTCCATGGTACTCGTAAAGCATTGAACGTTCCCAACTATGCTCTAGTAACCAGCGCGCTTATAGGCTTGCCATGTAAATCTGCTTAATGTGAATAGCCTTAACAACACCTCCTTGACGTCAGCTAGTGGCTGAAAACAGAAAGTCGTGGTATGGGCACGATATTTTCTCCCTATGACCAGAGTATTTTCATGTCTTGTCTATTTCGGCTGGTACGAACCAAGTTAATATGGTTACAACATGATGCCTGTGCAGGTGCCTGGGTACTCTGGGGACATACTCTGGAGTATTTAGGCTACGGAAATGGCTCCATATACAGGGCCGGTAGCTATGTGGTCTGCGCTATTACCCCTGCTCCGTATCATTATAAGGTTGCTAATGAGATCCTAGGCTGAATGGCGGGTATTGTCCAGGGAAATGAAGGTGTTATGTACTCCGTAACCCTCTTAACTCTACTGGTTTATACATAGATCTATTCTGTGTACTATGTATTTACCTCGCCACACGCTATAGCACGGCTGAGTTAACCTAGGTGTGTGGCTAGGAATGAAAACCCTAAGCATGGAATGTCCCTCTCCCTCAACTACGCAGACCTATTATGCATCTGTCCCCGAGCATACTTCCATTTCTCATCCTTTCTTGGTCTAGCACCGCGGTCTTCCTATAATCGGGTACATAATGCACCTGCCAAGTCACCCAAGGCTGAGCATAAGCTTCCTCGAATCGTGGTTCTTAGCCGTATCGCCGCGCGGCGGGCGTTGGGGTTGAGCTTGAGGGGACAGTGCATAAGCTAACCGGAAGAGCCTACACACTTCCATTTTCGGACATTTGGGTCGCCAGCTCGTCATCTTCCTACTACTTAGCACACTAGGCTCAGGCCGAACTCCGTTCGCCGGAGTTGAACCTCATTGGCTTCGATTCGTCGAGACTTTCCATCATCGTTCCTGATGGAGGAACCAGCAGCGCTTGTTATGTCATTGTGTGTGGTTCATGATTTAAGCTGCTGCCGGAAGATATCTTCGTTTTACGATCGAGGTTTACCCTCTTACGAGCCTATTATAGGATATTCCTGATGTCATAATGTTCGACACTTATCAAAGTTGTGTCCCCCATGCTGTCCGCCTTGGGGACTATACAGCGCTCTCCAGCTTGGAGGGCTGTCAGACAGCATCATGAACATGGACGTTGAGTCTGCTCGAAGTAGAGGTATAAGTAGCGGTCGGTTTCCTACTGAAAGCCTCTCTTCTGTTCTAAGACTTTCAAGAGTCAAGCAGCTTGAAGTCCACTTTATTACTCAAAATGCATCCTTTTTATAGTATTTCCCCAGTACTCACACTTGCATTCTCTCTCGCAGCAGAGGCCCATATTCAATGGTCCCCATGCAATGCGGCAGAGTTCAACGCAACAAAATTCACCACAAAACCCCTAACATTTGAATGCGCCACGCTTAACGTCCCATATGACTACACCCAGCCCAACTCCAGCGAAACACTGCCTCTCGAACTTTTGCGCCTCCCCGCCCAGTTGCAGTCTCGGGGCAGTATATTGTTTAACCTGGGTGGTCCGGGTCTGCCTGGCCGGCAAGATTTCATTCAGGCGGTGGCTACTTTTATACCGTATGCTTCCTTTCTCCCATAGCCCTCGAGTCAATTCTGCCATGACATGCTGACGACACTAATGACAGGTTAACCGGAGGCGAATATGACCTCGTCATCTTCAACACACGGGGTACGGGGGAAACCATCCCACTGCAGTGTACCGAGGATCCGATAGAGCAATTCGGAATGTACAAGGCACAGGTGCTTGGTAACAGCTCGGAAAACGCGGTGGGTACGCTATGGGCCCGCGGGGCTATTGATGCTGCGACTTGTTACGCGAACGTAAAGGGAAAGAAGGACGGCAGCGTAATGACGACGGCGTTCACGGCAAGAGACATGATCCAAATTGTTGATGCGCTGGAGGAAGATGGGATGCCCAGATATTGGGGTTGGTTGGCCTGCGCTTCGAAGAATGGGATGATGCTGATGAACGGGGTTAGGACTATCATATGGCACAACTCTAGGAGCCACCGTGACTGCCATGTTTCCCGAGAGGGTGGATAGGGTCATCCTGGATGGTGTTCAGAACCCACATGAGTATTATCATGTGTTGGGGTATGTCTTCTTATGTTTCCAGAAGGTTCCTAGCTGATCCATTCTAGAAATCCCGAGGAGTGGCTTGACTCCGACAAAGCCTTCTCCCAGGTCTTTGAGAAATGCGTTGAGGCTGGTCCAAAACTTTGCCCACTCGCTGCGCACAACATATCAGCTAAGGGTCTTGAAACGATAGCTTGGGGCCTTCTTGACAAGCTCAAAACCAAACCTATTGCCGTGGGCGAGATCCTTCTTGACTACGGGGGCTTCAAATCTATCTTTGCGCAGGTGCTATACTCAACCCGAAACTGGCCCCTCCTTACGGCCGTGGTCGATAGCCTGGTCTTTGGGGCAAAAACCCCCCTTGCCACACTCCTCTCCAACGTGCCAGCCTTGAGTCCGGATCCTGCCACCCGTGACGAAGCACTTGCAGACGACAAAAACCTCATGGGGATATATTGCGGCGATAATCAAGTCCGCTTTTCAAGCTTCCATGACTTTCTTCCCACTATCCACAAGCTGTACAGCCTGAGTCGGGTGATGGGAGACATCGGGATTGGCTCATACTCGCGATGCGCACAGTGGAAGATCAAGCCCAAGGAAACCTACACAGGTCCGTTTGAAGCTCAGACAAAGAATCCGATCTTGCTGATCGGGAACACACTTGATGGTCATACCCCTCTCAAGTCAGCCTACAATGTGAGTCAGGGGTATGAAGGAAGCGTGGTGCTCGAGGTTAATGGGAATGGCCATGCTTCCACGTCTGTTCCATCGAAGTGTACATTAGCCAAAGTTTCTGCGTACTGGCTTAACGGCACATTGCCAGAGCCAGGGACAGTTTGTGCATCTGATGCTCCGCCGTTTACGGATATCTGGTGGCCAGATGTCTTCAAGGAGGCTGGTGTTGATGATGTTTTGTTGTAATTTGGTTGAGACCGTTAGCATTCCCTGGATATGGAGATATGGCGGCAAGGTGAACGGAAAGCTACTTGATTCTAAGTTAGTTACTATGGATAGGTAACCAATACATGTTTTTGGTCTTTGCGATAGCTTCGTTTGTGATGTTAGGTTGATTACGAGGGACATCATGTGTCAATCATTCTTCACATCTTCCCCATTGGCGTTGTCGGGGGATTCCGCCAAACGTCTCTCTCACCAAGGCTGACTAAATTTGAAGATGGGTCTCGGGGTTCCGGCCGAGGTTAAAGGCCAGACTCGATTTTGGTGTGGACAACTTTGGTCCGATATTAGCGCCATGCTACCACTCAAAGAAGTAAAGAGGCCATCCTGAGTGGAAAAGTCCAGAACTGAGGTGGACATTGTAAGGATTCAGCCACGAACGAGTTAAATGATGCATTTCAGCTTTATGAGGCTGTTTTCCAGCAACTGCAGATGGATTATAAAAGAGTAACCGACAGAAATCGTTCTGGGCCAATAGTGATCTTTGGAAAAAGACTAAAAACGTGACCTCGAGGCTTAGGGTCTCGTTGGCCTGTGCCAAGTTCAAGGCTGGGGAGCAAAAAGATCGCCCGTTTAGCGCAGAAAGCTGGTTATCTAAGCCAGTCCACCAGCCTCGGAAAAGGGAAGAAGATTTGCGGTTATCCTTGGCTCGGGTTTTACACCTGGCACAACACGTTTCCAACAGCGCTTTTCTGGCCCGAAACCTGACCTAATCAGCGTGCGAACCGTCCTCCCCCTACCGAATTTTCTATTATTTCCGCTGCCTTTTCCATGGATCGCATCTTGATTCGTCATTTCTTCTCCATCACAGACACACTCGAAGCTGATTCACGGAGGGTCCAATGAGGGACCCTGATGCCGAGTGTTCGAGCATGGAGTGTCGTATCATCTGACAAAACCTGCGGGGCTAAATCGACAATTCGTCCATTGAAAGCCGACACGAATCCCCCAGTTGGAGGGAGGAAGGTCGATCATTGAATTTTGGTTCCGGCCAAGTCCAGCTTGTCCAATCTGCCATGAGAAAGGTTGCAACGCCTGACATGTTGCATGATAAATAAACTGGGTGTCGAGCCAAGCCTCGAAAGGATATCCTCGCTCGAAAGACGAATGCGTTTTCAGCCGGAGACTCCTCTGAGAAATGATGCTATCCTCTTCGAGTAAGCTAGAGCTTGCCTCATTTGGAAGGAGTTCTGGTGTCTATTCTCCATCATGATAAAAGACCTAGCTCGTCCAGAACGACAAACGGAGACGGATCATGGCATCCTTCAACTGGAATCTAGATGAAGAGCCGTCTCGTTGCCGCGCCTCCGTTAGACTGCCGAAGACATGTGAAGTCGAGTGCCATATCTGATAATTTCATATGATATGATATGATACTGAGTTACGCAGTCTGTTTCTCTGGCACCCTTATTAAGCATCTATTCAGCTCTGTGGCGAGCTCACGTATACCACCAGGAATCTGCCACTTTATACATTATTGGGACACCACTGGGGATGATCGTCACGGATGGATGACCCATGCAGCTAGGGTTTGCTAACCTGCACACTCTGCGTTCTTGTACCCCGCAGTGATTGCCAGCAACAAGCTGGATCGTCAGATCATATCCTTTTAGGGAATTGGTAGCAAATGTGATGTTGAAGGTAGGCGGCGTGTAAGGTGCATTATTGCAGCATTGTCAATTGCACGCAGATGAGGGGTGACGTGACAACCTAGTGTGTCGAGGAAATTTCAGCCTATGGAAAGCAGGGACTTCACTCGGCGAGCATTCAGCTTACGAGAGGAGCAGGCGTACTCAGAGATAAGCGCATGATTGGCGGAGATGTTGTATCCGTATTAGAGAAGGACCTTACCAACTGGAAGAAAGCTTGATACTCCCAGATGAGCATCGTGCGCTTCATTCCATGTGTGACAAGGGAATGTTCGCAAGGGCAAGGCGAAAGTAGAGAATTGCCAAGACAATGCAGCGCGGCGCGATCCTGAGGCAGGTGGTTGGCCCCCAGTTGCGAGTTTATTGGCGAAACCTTCCGAGGTTATGTTCTTTGTGTTCCTATTTGAAGAGCGCCGCTGAAGACAGGTCAAGCCAACGCCATCGGCGGGAGGCCGGATAACAATCGCCAGAGCCAAGTGTCAGCCTCCATCCTGGCTAGCGCACTAGGCAGGTACTTTGAAGTTTGCACACATGCCATTTTTTCCACCGGAAAATCCGACGTTTGATAGGGGCACATTTTAACATTTAAGAACTTAAGAGTATGTATATCAAATTCAATTCCTTGTACATTCGGCGGTACTTCCAATGGAACGTGGTATAAAAATAAATGTAACTTGAGCCAACCGGATCCAGGCGCTGTCGGTACTTTTTGCTCGGCGTATGGTATGTGTTTTCGGCGCAAAATCGACTCCCCCTCGGCGCAGATCACACTGTCTGGGAGCTTCGGTGACAATACCTGACGACCGACCGGCCAGAGCTCTGGGTGGGAAAAGAAAGTGGATACCTGAAACATCAGGCCATCGTTGTAGCTTCTCTCTGACGATCAGTTTCCAGTCTTTCCAAGTTCGTTTCGTCTTTTTCCCGCCTCTCTCTCTCTCTCTTTCTATCCAGAGCCAGAGTCGAACCAATTCTTGTCCATTTTTCCTCTCGCCCTCTCTTCCTTTCCCCTCTACACTCCCCCACGCCAGCCTTATTCCCTCCTCCCTCTCTCCCCTCTATTCTATTATCGGACTTCTTTTTCACTTTCCTTTGTGTATCTTCATCTTCCCCTGCTTTACGCCATTTCTCCCTACTCGTCATTCATTTTACCCACACTTCGTCCCGGGGCTGAAACTCCCTCGAATTCCTCTCTCGTCCTCTTCCCACGAATTTCCCACGAACTGTCTTCGACTCTGCTTTTTACCTGGTCCAAGTCCTTGGCTAGTATCTGCCAAGCCGACTCGGACCTGGGTGCTGGGTTCCCTCGTCCATGCCACGTTCAGCGGCCACGGCTAGGAAGAGTCATAGTAATCGACAAGAGCATGGCACCGTCAGCTCTGGGAAGAAACCGAGCAAACAAAAGTCGAATACGCATCTAAACGCGAACCTCAACGGCGCTACTGCCCCGGAGTCCGGACCTTCCTCGCAGGTCGACTGGCCATCGCATCGTTCAACTGGAGACCAAGCATCGGGAGTGACGGCGGCCAGAAGCAGCGGACCGGCAGATAGCTCCAAGTCGGACGGCAACGGACGTGGTTATCTGAGCGGATATGCCAAAGGGAATGTAGACATGTCATACGGGCAGAATGGTCCCGCGGCGTCGAATGGTGGACTTGGAGGGCAGGCGTCACGTCGTACGGACAAGTCAGCCACTGGGGCGAAGAGATCGACTTCCAATGCCTCTGTTAATCCGTTCCAGCTGGCATCCACGATCCTCAGATCGTGCCCGATGTACGACACGATCGCCATTCTAATATTTTTGTTGCAACTCCCTCCCATGGTTCTCACCCTGGTCCAATTCTTGTTTGCGTCCTTGACTTTTATGCCCCCCAGCGGCACCTCCTCTGGCTCATTGTCCTCAAACTTCGACATTTTTCAAGGCCCCGCCGGAACTCCCTCCCTCGGTACAATGATTGCGATGGATGGCTTCTGCCTGCTCTTCTGGGGCCTCTTCATGTGGACATGGGCTCAGAATTTTGCCTTGGATCTAGCTCACGTTCAAGTTGCCATAACGCTGGGTGGCGGAGGAGCAGGGAAAAATGGAGGAGTCAATGCTCTCTGTGTTGGCATCGTTTTAATCTTGCATCTCATACGCAGCAAAGGTATTCAGGATTTCGTGATCGGCCATCTCGTCTCCGCGAAAATAATTAGCCCCGATTTATTGTCCCAGTATTCTTACCTCATGCCGGCCGAGTTCAAACGCACCGAGGCACAATCATCGCCGAGTTGGATCCGAAGCTTGCTTGCCGTACATATTCTGGCCCAAGCAGGTACTGCGATGGCGAGGCGCTCAATGACCAAAAACCGGACTCCGACCCCCTCTAGGGCAGGCAAACGTATTGATACTGAAGCGTCGGCTGGCTCACAAACCCAGATTGATTCGGCCTTTGAATCTACCGCCAGTGTCTCGTCATATATTGGTCCCGATGGGCAGATTATCACCACTACGCACAAGGATGGTAGGGAGCGACTGATATCAGCAAAGAAGCGGAGACGTCAAGCGAATCAGGTCCGGAGCCGTCAACCCTTCTGGGCAGCTCTTGCAAGCACAAAGGTGACGGTGATGAGGGAGTACGAGCATTCGAGGGCCTTGTCAAAAACTACTCGAGGATTCACAACGACCGAGGATGACCTTCAGGGAGTTTCTTTGGATGACGGATTTGTTTGGATTACGGACGTGGACGGCTCAACTATTAAGTTTGCGGCGGGGGATTTTGCCTCCGCAGACGACCCTCCCACCTGCGAAGCTGGGCATAATAGGGAGGATACGGAACCGTTCTACATCTGCGTCAATGGCGCACCATGGGCAACCGCTATTCTGACTAAAGAACATGATGCTTCAAAGGGATCCAACGCTATTTACTGGCGAGGCGAGATCTCTGGGCTTGCACCGAATTGTGCATACACCTGCTCTTTCGTCAAAAGTGATACCGATGAGGAGATCTGCGCCATGAGTGTCAAGACTCCTGTTGCCAATGACGCAGAACAAGGTAAGAATTTCTATTTTCTCAATAACCTAACCTGGCGGAAATTGACATCCAGCATAGTTCATTCCGTACCAACCCCACCGCAACCATCCTATCGACCCTCTTCCCCAACCACCACCCTGAAGAATTCAATCATCAACGCCGAAGTGAAACTGAACGAGAAGCGCTCACGTCTGAGGAAAGCCAAAAATGACCATAAGCTCGCTGTCTCTAAGATAAGGAGGGAGCTAGACAATTTCAACCATCGTCTCCAGAGCGGCACGGATGAGAACAGACAGAAGCAACGCTCACTTCAACTTGAAAGGAACATCAAGCAAACGGAAGAGGCTACAGCCGTCCTCGATACTCAAATCGATACTATGGAGAATGTTCCTGACGAAGAGTATCAAGAGTGGTCTGAACAAAAAGCCAAGTACGAACAGGAAGTAGAAAATCTCAAATCAGCCAAAGCAGAGCTTACCGCTGCGCGAGCCGCCAAAGCCCGTGACTTGTCATCCTTGCAATCCGATCTGAACTCCACTTTGCAGAAGCGCGAACGTCTGCAAAGTCGCCGGACTAGAGTCAATGAACAGTACGAACGGATCATCTCTGCCAACGCACAGGGTCTCAACGAGCGAGAGCGTCGTGCGGCTGAACAGTTTGCAAGGGAACAGGAACAGGCCAAATTGGAGGCGAGCTTTAATGAACAATTTTCGAGCATTAACCAAACAGCTCAGGACTATCACATACGCACGGCCCAGCTGTGGCAACAATGTGATGCCGCCGAACAAGCCTTCCAACAGCAGCAGCAGCAGATGTTCATGGAGTCGCATCCGCTTACTCCTGAAGGCGAGTTACCCGGCACAAACCCGTTTACAGATACAGCCAACGTGCCTCTGGGTGCCTTGGCGACCAATACTTCCAGTCACCGGTCGTTGCTCGGCCAAACGTTCTCAGCTCTCAGGTCCAGTCCGCACCAACAAGCCTCGTCTCCAGTTGGCGCAACATCGTCCCACCCGACCAGCCCGATCAATGCGCCTTCCTACCAGCTTTTCTCTAGCTCCCCATTTGGAAACGCGGCTTCTCTCCTCGAACCAGATTTTGTCAACCGTGATCGTTCGTTCTCCAATCGCTCGGCGCGCAGCAGCCTCTACGGCATGGATCTTTTTGATCCGCCTTCAGGCCGCCGTCCCCCCTTTGGCCCCTTCGAGGGCGGTAACGAGAACCGACGCAGTTCCGGCTCTGATAGTAACGCGATGAATCTCAGCCTGCGGCCTATTTCAAGCCCGTTCCAGCGGGCTGCCAGTCGAGCCAGCGCAGCCGGTAGTGGTGCAAGCGGCGGAAGTGGTAGCGGCAGTGGTAGCCCTAGTTCAGCCCGTGGAAAGGGAAGCTAAATGCAGCCAAGCACAGAAAAATAACTTTGGAGATAGTTTTCGCCCATATTGGACCCCGGATGTGGTCCGGGTTGGCGGTGACTACATAGTTTCTATCGCCTGTGGTCCATAGATCTTGTGTCCTTATGTAGAGTCATACCTTATAGTTTGTCGAAGAAAATCTTGGTTCCTCCATTTTGATAAAGCTGTAGCTGTCTATTTTTCATGAAGTGGCCCCAACCATACCCAAATATGATTCTTATGTTACAGTGTAGAGGAATTGTTATATACATTCACACCAGAAATTTTGGTGCTACAAGACTCAAATGTGCTTGCCCACCTCCCAGAACCGAGTATCCGCATACGTCAGACACAAGTCCTGGGGTGATGCAGCGGTGGTGGCATCTGCTATAGGCGCAGAGTTCGCGATCACCCGCACCACACTCCCAAAAACAATCGTGTGGTCGTAAACATCAACCACATTGTCCGGAAGGAGTTTACATTCGAACACAAAGGGAAATGATTCTGCTACAGGCCCTGGAACTGCAGCTGCCGCTGTGGTCGTCCTCCGCCGAAGCATTGGAAGGGGGAGAGCAGGCGATGTCTCTTCCCCTTCACCTCCAAGTCCAGCTCCAGCCCCAGATGTTGAAGATGGTGGTGAAGGGGTACATACCACAAACTCGAACCCGCTCTCACCCAATGCAAGATTCTGGTTTCCACGTGCAAAATCCCGCGCAAGTGCCGCCGTCTCTTGTGTCGGAGAGAGAAGGTGTACAAGGAATCGTCCCGAGGTGAGGAGGGCATGCAGTGTCTCCGACGGGCGGCAGACATTGAATGATATGACTGGTTGCGGCTTGAGAGTTACGGTATTAAAGGAGGAAACTGTCATGCCGCGGTATTGAGTGGATGGTGGCTCGGAGTCGGTGCTCGGTGTTGTGGTACGAGGGGGAGAGAGTGCAGGTTCCGTAGAGGTGATTATAGCGACTGGGTATGGGACTCGGCGCATGAGGAGGCGGACTTGATCCGGTAAAGGCAGGGTCGTGGAGAGTTCATTTTGGGGTTCTTTGCGTGGAGTTATGAGCGAGGTTGTGGTGGTGTAGAATCTATATGAGGACCTTTGGGGGTATGGCGTGTATGACGGCGAAATCGGTATACGAAGGGTATATTGAGCTGATATAATTTTTATTTATAAGCTCAGGCGAAGTGTAAAGTCAAGTAGCCTGGGCGACGTACCTCTACATTGCCTCACAGTCCGAGAGCCAGCTAGCAGAGCTCGGGAGTAAAGGAGCTTCATCCTGGTGGAAGATAGGTGCACGGACAACCGATTTATGAGACGAGATGGTACCCAGCGTATCCATAGTTATATTGTGGACGCGGAGAAGTAAACTAACAAGCGACCATCTTATCGAATTTCAGGTGACCTCATATCAGCAAGCGGCGATCATATCAATCGCAAGTGTCGTACTCCATATGCTTCGAAAAAAAAAATCGGAGACGCTTATGTAAGCATTGGTTACAACTCCAACCAAATTTCTCGACCAAAGGAGCCCATACAACATCAGGCACATTGAGCGAGCACCAACCAAATTCTAGCACCTAAATACTAGCACCAAACCGACTCAATTCGGTCTGCCGCATTCTTCACGTTCCTAATCACAAAACAAAGCCAATGTCCCTCCACACAATCCTCCGCCGCACCGCGGCCTCAACAACCAGCAAAACACCCACAACCTTTATCTGCACACAATGCCGACACGCGACTCTCCTCCGTCGCCCCAAGCGCCCCTACACATTCACACAACTCATCACCCTCTCGGATGGAAGCACATTCACCCACCGCACAACCTCCCCGCTCCCAACATACCAGTCCGCCAGGGACACGCGCAACAGCCTCATGTGGAATCCGAGCAGCAGCAAACTGCTTAACCTGGAAGATGACGAGGCCGGTCGGCTAGCGGCTTTCCGTGCTAAGTTCGGACGCAGCTGGGATGCGAATACGCCCGCCGAGGGGGCGGAAGGAGAGAAGGATGCGGATGCGGCGGCCCTGGCCAAGGAGATTCAGGAGGAAGAGGATAATCTGTTGGATTTGATTACTGGGTATGCACAAGAGGAGACGCCTACCCAGAAGAAGAAATGAAGATGGATTATGTTGGTGGTGACCACGAGGTAGTGGTTTACCATAGTCCGTACGTTTGGATTGTATTTTAGGCTTTTGTACAGTATATCATACCATTCTCTGTTTTCTGTTGCAGCTCCGTGCTAGTTCTATACGCTCTACAAACGACGACCAAGGGCTTGCGAGGCGCACGAGGGATATACTACAATATAAAACTTGTTCGCACTGGCTTGCCATCGCGTAAAAGGTCATGATACCATACAGTCCGGCAGATGAGAAAAGGTGAAACTATACGGGATATTCGCAGCTTGTCTTTTATACAGAACAAGAAACAGAACAACCTTACTGCTCCTCGTTAGTTGGCTTTGGAGCAGTTTCAACGGCACCCTCCGGTGCCGGCTCCGTAGGGGCATTGTGTTCACTCGGGGGTGGGTAGAACGGATTCCCTTCTTCTCCTGCATCGAGCTGCAAGAGGAAGGTTTCCCAGAGCTCGATCAACTGCAGTTATATTAGCCAACTGGAGCTCATAGCTCGAGGTTCCAGTCAACTTACCTCCTTCTGGGCCTCCACGGCGCTCTCCAAAAATGTCTCCACACCAGATTTGAAGTCCTCTACCTTCTCTTTTTCAAACCTCTGCAATTCGTTGCGCATGAGCTTTCCCATATCTTCAAACAGTAGCCTCGTTTGATGGACCCTCCTTTCGGCGTCCGCCACATCAGCATTCGCCTGGTTGAGACGGTCTTGCTGCGATTTCCCTTGGCGCAGGAGCTTTTCTTGGCTGTGCTTGCGCTTCTGCAGCTCTGACTCGGCAGTGTGCCAGCTATGGTACGCCTTTTGCCGTTGCGAGAAAGCGGTTTTGATGCTGCCAATCAGGCGGAGGTACTCGTCGATTGTGATTCCCAGCGTCAGCACATCCTGCTGTGCTTGACGGTCATATAGTTCTTTGATTCGTAGCTGAAGATCCGAGAGGCCGTACAACGGACCAGAGAGAATTGGAGATAACTCAACGGCGGCCAACGCTTGGATGGAAACCGAAAACTCGCCTGCAGCCTCTGAAAGCCCCTTTCGCTGCGCAACAACGGTGTCAATCGCCTTCATCAAAGCTTTTAGTTGGTTCTCGAGTGCATCAAGGTATATCTTGCGATCATGGAACCACTGCACGATGATATCAGCTCCGAGTTGTTTGTCAAATGCCCTTTATAGTAACTCACATCGTCATGTTCGATAAACTTTCCGCCTCCACCAACGCTTATGCCGAATGAACTGAACATTCCCTTGCTCTGGCCGAGATCCGGCTCCCTGTTCTCCTTGTTCTTAACATCGACATTGAAAGCTTCACTTTCGAGGAATATCTTAAGATCACCATCGTGCTGGAGGATATGGTGAGCGGCGATCTTGTTTAGCATGCGTTCAAGTGCAGCTCTCCTTGATTCGACGAAATTGGTATCAAATCTGCCCACAGCCTGCTTCTCCGGAGGAGGCGGAACGACAACTCCGGGGTTGTTATTGTGCAAGGAGTTGTAGAGCCAGAGGAAATCACGGTAACGTCGGCTAACGGTGAATTCGGGCTGTCGGTAGGCTTTTGACGTCGTCTACAACATGGGTCAGTCCGCTGCAACGTACTTACACGAGGCTTGAGGCGATGCGCATACCTTGGTTCTGACCTGGTACACAATATGGCTACTTGTCAAGTCGCCCACTTTGTGCGGGTCACCGACCGTGATATCAAAAGTCGGGTTCGCAGCTTTTTCGACACTGATGCTCGGCTGCTGTTGTCTCTTTGGACCTTCAACATCACTAGGCGGCTGCACCGGCGGAGGGTTTCTAAACCCTGAACCGTCCTCTTCCAAATCCACAGAGTCCATAATACCAGCACCGCTAGAGGTCTGTGATGCGGAGGAAGTCGGACGGATATTGCGGCTCGCAAACGCCTCCTTCTGAGGGGGGATCGGAGCCTGTTCATTGCCAGTTGGGCTGGTCTCAGTTGTCTTGTCGCCGAGCGGGCCCAGCGGATCAAACGTATCATCGACCGCTTCTAATTTCGTTGCTTGCGCATTGATCTTGCCTCTGCCCCGTGCAGGCCGTCGTACCGTCGAACGAGAGGTGTCTTGCTGTGTCGATTGATCTGGAGCTGCAGGGTGGGCACGAGTAAATATCGGTAGGTGGCACGATGGATAGGGTCATTAGAGTCATACCTGCCCCTTCAGTGTCCGGTCGCGACGAGCCAATGTTGCTGGTAGACTGGGAGGGCACATCTGCACCTCCTGTCAGCTATGATGCGACTGTATGATGACTGACTGGTACCTACCGCCCCAAGGAGAATCCCCGCCGTCAAGATCCATGGCAAATCAAACTAAAGCAAAAATCGGGTATAAAAGTACAAGGAAAGGGACTCGAGCCAGTTAATTATAAAAGATGAGTGATATCGAGCACAAATGCAAGGAGCTGAAGCGGGAGAGTAGTTGGAGCGCCGGAGACTCCAGGCAGGCCAGGTCGGTTCAACACCGCCCGCCGACTGGACCTTTGCTAGTTCCCCGCTTATTTTGTAGTACTCCATACCTAGCTTGATGGCCAGCGTCATCTCGCGGTATACCTCCCGAGCCTCGCATCTCTCACTTCAAACCCTCGAAAATATCCTCGACTTTGGAACACTTTCAATTTGTTTCAACGCTGTACCGAGCTTAGTCTAATTATGATTAAACGGCGATTCCGCTTCTCTGCTTTAATTCCTAAAAATATGGAAATATATATCTTCATAAAAAAACTATCTCTATCATCAATTCCGTGCTATTATATCCACAACGCCGTCTAGCTTCAACAATCATCTCTCCTCGTAATTCCATGAACAAACTCTGCTAAAGCAGGGAAGCGCTTCCGGTGTCTATTTGACCCATGGGATGCCAAGCTTGTGCATCTCGACAGCGAGCTGGAATAGGTAGTCGAGACTCTCACACTGAGTCTTTGCCTTTGCGACATCGTCACCCCAGACGTAGCTTCCAACGAGTCAGTAATCAGATGCAACGTTGGAAAATAGATCAGGGCGAACTGACATTCCATGTCTTCTCACAAGCACAGCATAGGTGTCTGGGTAGGTGTCCATAGCCTTCTCCAAGGCCCCAGTGAGATCCTCCTCAAATGCAGTGTTCTCGATAATGGGAATCTTAAGCGTATCAAAGAATCCAAGCATACCCTTACCGGGACCGCGGGGAATACCCTTGATCTGCTCAATGTTACTGATCTCAAAGCTACCCTCGGGGCCCTTCTCCCGCTCAACCAGGAGGGTCACCAGGACCGCCCATTGCGAGTGCGTGTGGATGCAGCAGCCAGCACCACGTTCAAAGGCAGCAAGGAACAAAGGGGTGCACGCCGAAGGCTTCAGTGCGAGAGGCTTGCGGATGTATTTGCGGTCAGAGGGAGGGTATTTAGGTGTCGGGTACTCCAGGACGAAGATGTTGTGAGGTTGTATCAATTCCTTTTGCACGCCCGAAGGAGCAATAAAAATATGCTCGCCGCGACGGATGGAAGTCTAGCGCAAAGCAGTCAGCCGGGCGTATTCGCAAGAGAACTTGGACGCATTCCAAATGCGACAGGCGCTTACCCCTCCACCAGTACCAGTAACCCAGCCCCAGTTATAGAATTTGCGGCAGAGTTCGGGAATCAAATTGGCTGGGTGCTCTGGGTCTTCCGACCTGACCAGGTGGTCATTGTTGTCTTTCTGCTCCTCTTGCGCCATGGTGGTGCGATCAAAATGGAGGGGTATCTAGGTAGTGTGAATGAGTCGTGTCTAAGCACGAGAGTCACTCGAGTATCAGGACCCTTGCTTCCGAAGAAATTTATTCAAGAATTGATGGATGGTAGAGAAACGAGAAATGTCGAGGAATTGATGAGGGAGGTGGTGGGGTTAGGTATACTCGGTCTTGAGCCTGTCACAGTGTCACTTCTCTACAAAAATTACCGGCGATTGCAAATCGCGCCCCCACTTGTCGTCTTGACCTGCGAAATGTCTGCAAAAGATTTAACCAACCAGACTGCTTCATTGTTTCACCCTCCTGCTTGCCTAGCGCTGGACGGGATTATTCAGTTTACCTCGGTGGCTTCCAAGCCTAAATCTACAATAATATGGGTTGGACATCTGCAAGGCACACAGTGATAGCATAGCCCTCGGACCGTCTGCTAGGAACTTGATTCACACTGCTCCCATCTTCTGTCTATGAATGAATCTAATATACGCGACCGAGGGAGTTACGGAAGCCTGACCTTTCTGGACAGGCTTGGATTTCCCCGTATTCCAAAGCTCTCCGCAGTGGTCGCAGACCTGGGAGCGCCAACTCTAGACATGACGCGAAAACAGCGGATGACGTACAGATAAATTGATATCTTCACGCCTTTTCCATAACCCATAAGATACTTGATTCGACGGAGTTCGGAATAATTGGACAGATGCTATTACTGAGAGAAGAATAAAGAGATCGATCGACAGAACATTGGAGAAGGGACACTAACCCGATTGAGCCGCCGGCAGCGGAAGAGGCCACCTGGAACTTAACAGCTTCATTGCTTTATATAACCTCCTGCGAATCTTTTCCCCGATCTTCTTCTCTTCCACTCTGTCCTCTCCCCTGTACAGCGCAATCCGCTCCTGTCACTCAGCTCGACCTGACTCCGCCCTTGCTCTTCCTCCACGGAGGGCCAATTGCCTGAACGCTTGTTTGTTTGTTCTTTATTTGCCTTTCATCATGCGTCTCAACACAGCTCTTACTTCCGCTCTGGTCTCCTCGGCTTCACTCATGGGCTATGCTCATGCCGCCGAGGATGAGACAGCTGCCGATTCTTCTGTCGTCGAGAGACCTTCTTTCACGGTTAGTAATCGCCTCTGCATAGTTTCTGACTGCCTCCACGATCACTGACTCTCTGCTCTCTAGCCCACCACCGTTGAGGCTCCCTTTCTGGAGCAATTCACGGACGACTGGCAAGAGAGATGGACTCCCTCCCACGCTAAGAAGGAGGATTCCAAGTCGGATGAGGACTGGGCCTACGTCGGCGAATGGTCCGTGGAGGAACCCACCGTCTTCAAGGGCATTGAAGGCGACAAGGGCCTCGTCGTCAAGAATGTCGCTGCTCACCACGCCATTTCCTCCAAGTTCAACAAGGCGATTGACAACAAGGACAAGACTCTTGTTGTTCAGTATGAGGTCAAGCCGCAAAGTATGCGAAACCCCCGACACCAAAGCCTTTGGAATCAGGTGCTGACAGCTCCTCTCAAGACTCACTGGTCTGCGGTGGTGCCTACATGAAGCTTCTCCAGGATAACAAGAAACTTCAATCTGACGAGTTTTCCAACGCGTCGCCTTACGTGATCATGTTCGGTCCCGACAAGTGCGGTGCCACTAACAAGGTATGCTCTGCCGTATTGTTATTCTCGCAATCCCAAGGGCGGTTGCTGAATTTCTTCAGGTTCACTTCATTTTCCGCCACAAGAACCCCAAGACCGGCGAATATGAGGAGAAGCACCTCAAGGCTCCTCCTGCAGCTCGCACCAGCAAGCTTACCTCCCTCTACACCCTCATCGTCCGGCCCGACCAGTCCTTCCAGATTCTCATTGATGGCGCCGCTGTCAAGAATGGCACCCTTTTTGAGGATTTTAACCCCCCTGTCAACCCGGAGAGGGAGATTGATGATCCCAAGGACAAGAAGCCGGACACGTGGGTCGACGAGGCGAAGATCCCCGACCCCGAGGCTACCAAACCCGATGATTGGGATGAGGAAGCCCCTTTCGAGATTGTCGATGAGACCGCTGAAAAGCCCGAAGACTGGCTGGAGGATGAGCCCAACAGCATTCCGGATCCCGAGGCCGAGAAGCCTGAAGACTGGGATGACGAGGAAGATGGTGACTGGATCCCTCCCACCATTCCTAACCCCAAGTGCAGCGAAGTCTCCGGGTGTGGCCCGTGGTCTCCCCCCTTGACCAAGAACCCTGACTACAAGGGCAAGTGGTCCGCTCCTCTGATTGACAATCCTGCCTACAAGGGACCCTGGGCTCCTCGCAAGATCGCCAACCCCGCCTACTTCGAGGACAAGACTCCTTCTAACTTTGAGCCCATTGGCGCCGTAAGGATAGCCTAATTTCTCCATGTAACGTTAAATGACTAATTGGTTTTTAGATTGGGTTCGAGCTCTGGACTATGCAGAACGACATTCTGTTTGACAACATCTACATCGGCCACTCAGTTGAGGATGCTGAGAAGCTCCGCAAGGAGACCTTTGATATCAAGCACCCCATTGAAGAGGCTGAGGAGGAGGCTTCCAAGCCTAAGAAGGCTGAGACAGCGGCTGGCACCAGCGTTAGCTTCAAGGAGGACCCTGTCACCTACGTCCGTGAGAAGGTTGACCACTTCGTTGGTCTCGCCAAGGAAGACCCTGTCAACGCCGTCAAGGAGGTCCCTGAGGTCGCCGGTAGCCTTGCCGCAGTTGTCGTGGCTATGATCCTTATCATCTTTGGCGCTATTTCAGCTAGCAGCCCTGCTGCCGCCCCTGCCGCCAAGAAGGGCAAGGAGGCCGCCAAAGATACCAAGGAGAAGGCTGCTGAGGCTGTCAGTTCCGCCGCGGACACCGCCAAGGGCGGAGCCACCAAGCGTACTACCCGGTCATCCGCGGAATAGAAAGGTGCGAGGTATTAGGTTGCGAAAGGAAGAAAACGCCAGGGCAAAGAAAAAGTCAAATGTCGAGCACGGCACGGAGGACTACTATATTCCCAATTCCGTTTCATAGCTGTTGCAGTATTTATCAAAGGTTCTGATCCTTTTAAGATGACATTTCTATGAGAATGAATAATATGTACAATGAATTTTGATCGGCTGTTATTGTCCTTTCGATCCTTAAGAAGCCACTGAGCAAGCTCGAATCTCTCATTGTTACCGTCCGTCTCTTCAAAATAAACGGACTTTTGATATCTATCGCTCATTAGAAAAACCCGTCAATCTCTTTTACACTGTGTCCTCAACTTGAACCGGCCTACGATCTCGGGATTACCCCGACTTGGAGATACCGCGGTGGACCGAGGGTCTGTCGATACATATCGCCGAGGAGCGAAACTAGAAGACCCATCAACCTGTCCCATTCCTACCTAACAAGGACTCCAGACGAAGTAGGTCAGTCCTGAAGGATCGATGAGGTAGACCGAGCTTGGCCTGGTGAGTAGCAGAAATGTACACCTTATATCCTGGGGCCCGGGGCGCGGCCATTGGAATTGCCTTCCTAAAACGACCAAAGTCTTCTGATTGGCTGAAACCGCCGAAGCTTATCGGTTGGCCTCGGGCCTGGGGGTACGGCGGGTAACATACAACGAATACAGGTACAAATACAAATATCGGAGGGCAAGCCGGATTTCCAGCTTCTCTCTCGTTCATCATCTTGCGTTTCTTCTTACCGCCACTTGGCTTATTTCGTTGTCCTATCCCTTGATTTTCTCGGAACTGTCTCAAGTGGATTCTAACCCTTCACCTCTCGCCCGACTCTTATCATCATGGCCGCCCGTCGGTCCCTTGCCCGCTCCATCCCCACTCTCCGCGCTGCGTCTCCCCGCACGGCGGTGGCCAACATTTCGTCCACCAGGGTAGGTGCAGTGTCAGCTTCTCGCGGCCTCACAACCTCCTCCATGTCTTCCTCGCGCACACCCGTATCTCAGGCCTCACCTGTCGCCTCTTCGGTGGCCCGGCGAAGGCTCCACGCTACTGCTCAACAGCTCACCCCCGCAACTACGTCCGCGGCTAGCACCGCCACCGAATACCCGACCAGCCACGAAGCCATTGCCAACCCAATTGATACCACCAACTTCCTCAACAACGAGTTTGTACCTTCCAAGGCGAGTACATGGATTGATTTGTTTGACCCCGCGACCAACAATCTCGTCACTCGTGTCCCTCAGAGTACCGATGAGGAGCTCCGCGCCGCCGTCGAGTCCGCCCAGAAGGCATTTCCTGCCTGGCGTGCAACAAGTATCATGGCTAGACAACAGATTATGTTCAAGTTTGTGAGCCTTATCCGTCAGCACTGGGACCGCCTGGCTGCATCTATTACCCTCGAGCAGGGCAAGACCTTTGCCGACGCCAAGGGTGATGTTCTACGTGGTCTGCAGGTGGCGGAGACTGCTTGTGGTATTACCACGCAGATCACTGGTGAGGTGCTGGAGGTTGCCAAGGACATGGAGACCAGGAGCTACAGGGAGCCTCTGGGCGTTGTCGCCGCTATTTGTCCCTTCAGTATGTTTCCCTGCGTCTAAATTCCTATATCAAGCGCTGATCAGGTTGTAGACTTCCCGGCGATGATTCCTCTGTGGTGCATTCCCGTTGCCACTATCACCGGTAACACCTTAATCATGAAGCCTTCCGAGCGCGATCCTGGGGCCGCAATGATCCTGGCCGAGCTGGCGAAGGAAGCTGGTTTCCCTCCGGGTGTTATCAACATCATCCACGGTTCTGCCAAGACTGTTGACTTCATCCTTGACGCTCCAGAAATTAAGGCCATTAGCTTTGTCGGTAGTAATCGTGCTGGAGAATACATCTACACTCGTGGTTCTGCCAACGGAAAGCGTGTGCAGGCTAATCTTGGGGCCAAGAACCACGCTGCTGTCTTACCCGATGCCAACAAGAACCAGACCCTCAATGCTATCGTTGGTGCTGCCTTCGGCGCTGCTGGTCAGCGTTGCATGGCTCTTAGTACCCTGGTCACAGTTGGCGAGACGAAGGAGTGGCTTCCTGAGATGGCTGAACGAGCCAAGGCTCTCAACGTTAACGGAGGTTTCGAGGAGGGTGCTGACCTTGGCCCTGTTATCAGCCCCGAGAGCAAGAAGCGCATCGTGGAGCTGATTGACAGTGCTGAGAATGAGGGTGCTACCATCCTTCTCGATGGCAGAAACTACAAGCCGGAAAAGTACCCGAATGGCAACTTTGTAAGTGTCAACCTGCTTTAATCATTATAAATTGCGCACTTAGCGCTAACGGCTTTCAATCTAGATCGGCCCTACCATCATCACTGGAGTCACACCTGAGATGAGGTGCTACAAGGAAGAGATCTTCGGCCCCGTCCTTGTTTGCCTCGAGGTCTCTACTCTGGACGATGCGATTGAGCTTATTAATAAGAACGAGTACGGTAATGGTGCCGCCATTTTCACTTGCTCCGGCCCTACTGCCTCCCGCTTCCAAAACGACATTGAGGCCGGCCAAGTCGGTGTCAACGTCCCTATCCCCGTTCCGCTCCCCATGTTCTCTTTCACCGGCAACAAGAAGAGTATCGCGGGTGGTGGTGCCAACACATTCTACGGCAAGCCTGGTCTTAACTTCTACACTCAGCAGAAGACCGTGACGAGCTTGTGGCGTGCCGAGGACGCTGTTAGCACCAAGGCTCACGTTGTGATGCCGACGCATTCATAGTCGGAGGGAAAAAAAAAAGTCAGGGTGCTTTTATGTTTTCAATGATGATTTGACGGCTTGACCAAGTTGTTCAGTTTTATACTCTAATCGTACTTTGATTTATTTTCACTCAGACTGCGCCACGAAACTGTCCTTATAATGCTTTGTAGTTGCGTATGTGGGCAATTATATAATCCGGGTAATATTGGCTACCGTTACTGATAAAATCTGAGACAACGCCGTCCAAAACTAGATGACTATTGGGCGATCTGAACCTACACTTAAAGAATCATTGGCCGACCAAATCTAGTAAGCAATGTCTGCGTCGTCGTCTTGTTCCGGCGTCGGAGGAACAAAGGTGTACACAAGCCTTGCGAGAACATAGTCACCATTATTTGCAATAGCAATCCGACGAGTGTGGTAGCGCTTGCCATCAACTGTCTCGAATCCCCAGACCTAGACTTTGTTAGTCCTAACAACTTAAGCGCGTAATCAGAAAGAAAGGAAACACACCTGCTCAGCCGTCCAACTAGAATCCAAGCTCTCCACCCAACTCTGCAGCCACAACCCCTCGTCAGCGCCCCACCCCTCCTCCTCAATCTTATCAACAAGGAACCCCTCACTCTCACTTCCATCCGCCAAAATCTCGCCCCGAAGGAACCTCCGGATCTTCTCATCGTCGACATTCGTGAGGATCTCCACGTCAGGCCTGACTTTACCATCCTTGACAGTGCCGCGCACGAACCGCGATTGGCCCTCGACTTTGCCGAAAATGTTGTCGCTGTGCTCGCGCTTCTTCCAGTCCGTTATGCGCTGCTCCGAGGATCCCTGAACGCCACCGGTCACGATGTTGTCGACGTCGATGTGCTGGATCGTTTTGTCGGTCGTGCCGGGCTCTTGGTACTGCTTTGTGTTGAGGGTTACGGATACCCAGGCTAGGGTTGTGCGCATGAACCAGCTGAGGCCTTGCTATATTCATGACGGCAGCGGTAAGTTAAATATTCGGTGGTAGGTCGAAAAGAGAGGACGTACCATGGCAAGGACAGGGTCCGTGGGGTCGGAGATGGTTCGCTCCTGTTGTGTCTCGTCGTTAGTTCACGCTGATGAGGTAGTTGACCGAGTGCGACGCACCATAGTCCAGCTGCCATTGTAGTTGGCGAATGTGATCTCGCGGGGAGTAGCCATCTTGAGCGGAGCTTAGGAACGCAGGGAGAAATCGGCTCGGGAGGGGTTGTAAAGTGTGATAGAAATATTGTAGGTGCAGGCGCAGGAGGAGTGAAAAGGAGCCAGGCGTATTAGAGTGGGGTGATGAGTGTGAGCAAATCAACAAGGAATTGCTGGACGAAACACCAGCTTATGTACCCGGGTTGATTGAGCTTACAACATAGTTTGTTATTGCAGTTCCACGTTGTGCGCGGGCTCTGATTGCTTGCACCTCCGCAATAGGTTTTGGGTTGCTCCGCTGGGCCTGCGATGAGTCTCCGTTGGGCAGGCCGAGGCTGTTGATCTGCGTGGCATGTGCGGGCCTCCATCTTGCATCTGGTATCCAAAGGGGGCGCTACTTTGCGATTGATTCCTGGGGTTATCCAAATTATGTGTCAACAGTTTCCGAACTCTCCATAATGCTACGATTCTAGTGATTTCAAGTAAGAGTTGTCTACTGGTGGCTGACAATAGTTACCCTATTCTTCATTCATGTGACAAGAGTCCATTATTCAGTAGTGTAGGTTGTGTAACAAGCTAAGGTTACCTTCCCGTGGGACAGCATTCAACAAAGCGTCAAAAAGTTGCGTACTGTGCTTGTGCTGTCCAAACTTGTCTTACCCCTCACATCGACACTAATAGAAAGTGGAGAGCTACCTGCTGCCTGAGGCGGACAGGCACTAATAGCCCCTTTCACGTGGTCTCGACCCAACATTTAATGATTAAGCCCCAAGCTTCCATACAAGCAAACACAAACAACATCCATTGCGCAGCTCATGGCTTTCAACAAAAAATATGCCGGTCTTCCGGACTTGGTATTTTCTCACAGAACTTGAATCGCTTATAGTCCCGTACTGACTCGCTTAGGATCTTGCACCCGATATCTATGAAACCCCAGACTTAACAGACGAAGCTTCCACTGTTCCGGTAAAACTACACTACACTCAGCCTCCAATTGCCACGACTCAAAAGCTAATTTGTTAGACGACGACGATACGCACAGTTTCTAATGCAGAAGATGCCCCTTCGGACTCGGATATCGATCAAGACCACGTAAATGCAGACGAAGCGCGCGCGCATTTTCTTGGAGCTACAGTGGATGCCCGACATGTAAACTTCTCAGACAGCATTGCGACGAAGCGGAAGTCATACAGGAGTAAAGGCCGGCGGAGGGGGAATAATGGTGCAGAAGGTGAAGAGAGCGATAGCGAGACTGAGAGCTTGGAGAGGAAGCTGGCGCGTCTCCAGCGCGAGGTGGAGGAGTTGAAGGATGAGATAGCAGCTTCCCAGAAACCGGAAGCGGAATCCAATGAACCCGCAGACGAAGCCAATGACACACTAGACGATGGGGTCGAGAAATTAAGTCGCGCCCTGGATAATCTATATGCGTCGGCTCGCGGGGTGCCCCAACCCAATTCCGCGGCCGCGTTGATATCTCAGAAGCTTGCGTCAAGTTCATCAACTCAGCCCTCCGAAGGGACTGGCGATCAGGCACAGCCCGCAGCGATTGAAGCCGACACTGAAGCCGCCGGAATTCTATCCCACGCCGCAGCATTCGACGCCCGGCTCGCCCTGATCGAATCGGCGATGGGCATCTCCACTTCCTCGAATCCATTCCTCTCAGAAGGAGCTTCTGACCCCATACTCCAACCCGTCCTCCCTGCTCTCGACCACCTAACCACCCGCCTCTCATCCCTCATGACCCTCCTCGTCGGCCCGAGCCCCGTTCCCGCGGCGGCGACGACTGGCACTACCCCTACAGCGACTACCACCACTACAATGTCGACCCCGCATCTTGAAATGCTTTCTGCGCGCATCAGGAAGTTAACAACAGATGCTGAGAACCTAGCACAAGCTCGTAAGCGCGCACACGACGCCGCTAAAACCGCGCAGACCTCCCGCATTGGCCGCACAACCTCTGACCTTACTATCCCCTCCCCAATCGAACCCGAGCAATCAGCTGCTCAGCGCGACGAGCAAGCCACTAAGATCCAAGCCCTTTACTCTACTCTCCCTATCATCCAGTCTCTTCATCCGATCCTCCCAAGTGTTCTGGAGCGTTTGCGATCCCTTCGGGCCATTCACGCTGGGGCCGCGCAGGCCTCTGAATCGTTAGACGAGCTGGAAAAACGGCAGGCAGAGATGGCGGGAGAGATTGAGCAGTGGCGCGAGGGGCTCAAGACCGTCGAAGAGAAGATGAGCCAGGGCGAGGCAGCGCTCAAGAGTAATATCGAGCTGGTGGAGCCATGGGTTCGAGATTTGGAGAAGAGATTGGAGCGCCTAGAGGGGCCTAACTGAACTTTCATCACATGTTGATGACGAAAGTCATGCATACATATACCAATCAACCTAGATGAGGGGAAGAAAGAACATGCAGGACATAATTCGGTATATAGTCTTTCCCCATCTGGACATAGATAATATCAAGATACGAAATTCATATAGGGTACCCACCCGAATACCCAAGTTGAATTATAGTCTTTTGTAGATCCAACCTTACAAGTGCATTTTTCATATTCCCATTCGCCATAATACAAGTAACTCCGTCCAGAAAAGTTCATTCCAACCAAAACCAGACCCAATAAGAACAAAGCTCATAAGGACATCAACTAAGGAACTAGGCCTTGATCCTCTCCATAATCTTAATTCTTGGCTCCATCCTCACTTCAACCCACCAACCACTTGTCAACCTTGCTCTCACAAATGCAACAAATTCCTTCCACGAACCAACCAAGCCATCTGCAGCCTCCCCCAAAGCCTTCCTCAGAATACTCTCCTCGATGACAGCATTGGCCTCGTCGCCCGGTCTAAGCACCCGAATTCCCGCGAAAGCGCTTACCGTCTCGACTTCTTTCCAGGCATCGACGTCTGACATGGCGCGAACAGCATCTGCTTCGTTCGGTTCGAGGAGGACGTAATTGAACTTGGCCCAGAAGTCCGGCGAGGCCTTTTGAGAGGGGGAGTCGGATTTATCATAGTACCATGTTATGTATGGACTGTCTTTGCTTGGAGTAGATGGAAGCTGTATAAAGCGGGTAACACCCGTTTGGCAAGCGAGGTTTCCGAGGTGGATTTTGAGAGGAAGGGGAGGGTTTCCCGACTTGGGGGTAGTGGTAAGGACACGAGTGTGGAGGTTGTTCAGCGCATGCGCGCCTGGGTAGTTTGCTGATGAAGTGGGGAGAAGGATGAATGAGGAGATTGCGAATGATAAGAGGGTTGAACCAATCATTGCGAGCGAGAGGAGACGGTAGAGGATGGTTTTGGCCTTATGTGTCCAGATGTAGGATGCTCCGAGCGCCGCGGCGGCTGTTAGCGAGGGGATTGAGTAGATGATAAAGCGCCATTCCTTGTGTGGTTGGGCACTGTAGATGGCGATGTAAGCTAGTGAGGGGATCAGGATGGATCCAGATATACGACGGGTCGCGGGTTGAAGGACAGAAATTGGAATGCCGATGAGATATGTTAGCGGATTGAGAAGAAGGCGTGGAAGGGCATTCGTAAAGTAATAGTGCCAAGGGTGAGTTCCCCAGGCGGAGGCCTGGCCAGCGACGACGTTGAATTTGAAAGCTGCTAGCTCCGGCCAGAGCAAAGGCTCCTGCCAGAAGAACGAGTCTACAGGGATGGTGACGGCTAGACCGAGGACCAGTCCCAGAATTCCGGCGGGCATAATCTCCCGCTGAATGCTAATGCGCCCTGTGATGAGAAGGAATAGTGTATGCGTTGCAAGGAAGAGAGCTAGCTCAGCGCGGAAGACGATACCGGCGATTGTTATCAGGTAGAGAGCTATCCGGCTTCGTTTGCGGTATGTTTGACGGTCCACTGGTGCCGGGAGAAGAACAGCGAGAGCGAATGTAGTCATACCAAAGGCAAACATATTAGAGAGTGTTCGCGAGGCGTAGTAGATGACATGGAACTGGCTCGCCTGGAACAGAACGTACCAGACTGCAGCGGGTTTCCCAGCAGTTCGTCGCAACCCTCTGGCAAACGCCAGAAGTGACAGAGCATTGAACAAGCCGAGAATAGCTCGGGCTAGTGAAGCGCAAGTTAGTAAGACACGAGAGCACTCGCAAGTGATGACTTACCTGCGACTTGTCCATTGAGGTCTAGACTCAACCATGTGAAGGGAGTCGAGAGTGATGAGAGCAGGACAGCCCCGGCGAAGGTCCTAGGAACTGCCCCAGGGAACGTGAAATGATCATACTCTGTCCGGAACACATCAGAGACATTGCGTGTAGGGATCCCGAATGCCTTGATGTCATGAATGGCCTGGATATGAAATGACTCCTCTACTTTCGTGTATGGAGCGACGACTAAGTGGAGGAGGACCAGTGTTGGGATAGAACTGAGTAAGAGTAGGTAGCCTGGAAATAGTTAGCTGAAGGAACACCAAGCATGAGCATGAAAAGGTAAAGCATACCAACATCTCTCAACATTGTGCACTACAGTTGAGCTTTCGTGGTGTTGTAAATGAGAGCGTCGAGGCGAGGCAGCTACTAAGTGCACTGGAGCTTAATGCCGTCAGCCGATCTGGCAGCTTCACTGGAACTTCCCCGACACAACAACCTCAACTCCCCACCTCGCCTCCGCAAACAAGCCTCTGACCACAACACACCTAATCCAAAATGTCGTTCTTCGGCCTCGGAAGACTTGTCTATGGTGCGCATCGCCTCCCTCCGTTTTCCCGTGCGATTACTCTCCCAGCTAACTCCTCCGCTCCGCAGTGACAATTCTCCTCATAAACTCCATGGCAATTCTATCCGAAGACCGCTTTCTCGCAAGAAGTACGTCGCTCAAGTTACAAATATACCACTAGTCCAAGCCCCCACGAAGCCAGCAGTTAATCCAGTGACGTCTAATATAGTTGGGTTTGGCCGCACACAAGCCGACCCTGCCTTCGGCGCTTCATACGACAGCACAAGCGTCAAAGCAAAGATTATAAACTTGATTGCTAGTGTGAGAACGGTGGCGCGGAGTACGTTTGATATCCATCTATTGTTCCATATACCTCTCCAATCTTCACTCCCACCCTACCGTTGTTCGCGAAAGAGGACAATGGGCTCGGGATGCGTAAATTTGCGAGCTAAATTGTCTTGCTAACTGCCATGTTTACTTCAATAGTACCCCTAATCGTGATTAATACGATAGTAATTATTTACGAGCTTATCCTCGGATGATATTCCCGTCGGACCGTTTGAGCTATCTCCGTTCCGAGTTCAGCGAAGCATAAGTATAGAGAAGGAAAGGGTGTTTCCGCCGCGCCGATAGCCACTGGGGTTATTATGTGGAATAAACACAAATGCAAGATTTAGCTGGGACTTACGGAAAAACCGCTCGTCGAGGTTCGACCAATGTTTGCGCAGAACTTCACCCCGGCGTAGTCAAGCGTGGGCGTTTCAATTCAGTGTGGAGGAGGCAGTTGGACTGTTCTTGATGCCGCCGTGATTCCTATCTGGGGGGGGGGGGGGGGGGGGGGGGGGGGGGGGGGGGGGGGGGGGGGGGGGGGGGGGGGGGGGGGGGGGGGGGGGGGGGGGGGGGGGGGGGGGGGGGGGGGGGGGGGGGGGGGGGGGGGGGGGGGG